>CM060312.1:15533065-15553065 GCA_030674185.1 Monoplex corrugatus
TCTGTCTCTCTCTCTCTGTCTCTGTCTGTCTGTCTGTCTGTTTGTTTGTCTCTGTCTCTGTCTCTATCTCTGTCTCTCTGTCTGTCTCTGTCTGTCTCTGTCTCTCTCTCTCTCTCTCTTTCTCTCTCTCTCTCTCTGTCTCTCTGTCTCTCTCTCTCTTTCTCTCTCTCTCTCTCTCTCTCTCTCTCTCTCTCTCTCTCTCTCTCTCTCTCTCTCTCTCTCTCTCTCTCTCTCCTCTCTCTCTCTCTCTCTCCCCCTCGCATGTTGCGAAAATTCGTTCCTCGCATGTTGCGAAAATGGAATACTGCGAATACTGTCAACTACCAATTTGTCAGCTGCAATAGTCCAGGGAATTTGGGTGTATAATTGGTGTGCAAGGTTTCACGCATATCCTCTGCTACCAGCACCATCACTACCATTACTGTAAAGATTATTACAACTACTGCTGCTGTTACCGCTACTACTACCATTTCCGCCATCACCATCACCAGTACTCCTACTTCTACCTTCTATTAAGGAAATTATTAAGGTCTAGATGTTTATGTTCCAGTTTGATGAACATGGAGAGAATGAAATAAGCAAATAGCATGAAATGAAAACCTGTTTTCTGGGCTTTTATTGAAATTAGCATTATTCCATATAGTTTTATTGCTGTTTCAGATATTCAAAAAATTTAACAACACGTAGTCACAAAGAGCATTAAATAGTATTTTCGTGCTGCTCGAATCCTTAGTTCTTAAAGAATTTGACAAAATGTTGGGGCAATATGCTGTGCTCATACAAGCAAAGCTTTTGACTTGATTTGTTCATTCTTCTTCTTCTTCTTCTTCTTCTTCTTCTTCTTCTTCTTCTTCTTCTTCTTCTTCTTCTTCTATTTCTTCTTCTTCTTCTTCTTCTTCTTCGCATTCTTCTTCTTCTTCGCATTCTTCTTCGCATTCTTCTTCGCATTCTTCTTCGCATTTCTTCTTCTTCGCATTCTTCTTCTTCTTCTTCGCATTCTTCTTCTTCTTCTTCGCATTTTTCTTCTTCTTCTTCTTCTTCTTCTTCTTCTTCTTCTTCTTCTTCTTCTTCTTCGCATTCTTCTTCTCCTTCTTTTTCTTCTTCTTCTTCTTGTTCATTCTTCTTCTTCGCATTCTTCTTCTTCTTCTTCTTCTTCTTCTTCTTCTTCTTCTTCTTCTTCTTCTTCTTCGCATTCTTCGCATTCTTCTTCTTCGCATTCTTCTTCGCATTCTTCTTCTTCTTCTTCTTCTATTTCTTCTTCTTCTTCTTCTTCTTGTCCTTCTTCGTCTTCTTCTTCTTCTTCTTCTTCTTCTTCGCAATTCTTCTTCTTCTTCTTCTTCTTCTTCGCAATTCTTCTTCTTCTTCGCAATTCTTCTTCGCAATTCTTCTTCTTCTTCTTCGCAATTCTTCTTCTTCTTCGCAATTCTTCTTCTTCGCATTCTTCTTCTTCTTCGCATTCTTCTTCTTCGCATTCTTCTTCTTCTTCGCAATTCTTCTTCTTCTTCGCAATTCTTCTTCTTCTTCTTCTTCTTCTTCGCATTCTTCTTCTTCTTCTTCTTCGCATTCTTCTTCTTCTTCGCATTCTTCTTCGCATTCTTCGCATTCTTCTTCGCATTCTTCGCATTCTTCTTCGCATTCTTCGCATTCTTCTTCGCATTCTCTTCGCATTCTTCTTCGCATTCTTCGCATTCTTCTTCGCATTCTTCGCATTCTTCTTCGCATTCTTCGCAATTCTTCGCGTTCTTCGCAATTCTTCTTCGCATTCTTCTCTTCTCGCAATTCTTCTTCTTCTTCGCAATTCTTCTTCTTCTTCTTCTTCGCAATTCTTCTTCTTCTTCGCAATTCTTCTTCGCAATTCTTCTTCGCAATTCTTCTTCTTCTTCGCAATTCTTCTTCTTCTTCGCAATTCTTCTTCGCAATTCTTCTTCTTCGCAATTCTTCTTCTGCTTCGCAATTCTTCTTCTTCTTCGCAATTCTTCTTCTTCTTCGCAATTCTTCTTCGCATTCTTCTTCGCAATTCTTCTTCTTCGCATTCTTCGCATTCTTCGCATTCTTCTTCTTCGCAATTCTTCTTCTTCTTCTTCTATTTCTTCTTGTTCTTGTTCTTGTCCTTCTTCGTCTTCGTCTTCTTCTTCTTCTTCTTCTTCTTGTTCTTGTTTGTTGTTGTTGTTCTTCTTCTTCTTCTTCTTCTTCTTCTTCTTCGCATTCTTCTTCTTCTTCTTCGCATTCTTCTTCTTCTCGTTCGCCGTCAAACTGAGACTTTGGTCTCAGAAAAGATGAAATGGGTCATGTTCTGTTGTGCATGCACAGGCCTGTGCAGCTTCTCCTGCAGGCTCAAGGCTGTCGGTAAGATCTCCCTCAGACACTGGTAGCTCTCGCTGTCCCAGAGGATGTGTTGTGCTGTCAGGCCAGCATTGGCGGGAGACACTAACCAGAAGGGCTTGTTTATATGATGGCTGTTGGGTTGTGTCCAGTCGGCAGGCGAAGATTAATGACTTGTTCTGTTATTGCTGTCGTTTCTGTTCAAAGCCCTGCTGACTGCTTAGAGCCATCTCAGGACTATCATCATCATCATCATCATCAGGTGCCCTGTTGCATGGCGTTGGAGACCATGGACTTCCAACCATCTCTATCTCTCGTTGCCCCCAGCATCTCCCCCACCCTCCTCATCCCCAGCCACTCTGCATGTCTGTCCAGCATTCTCTCCCTGGGTCTACCTGGTGCTCTCTTTCCCTCCAGCTTTCCCGCTGCGACCAGGTGCCCCAAATCCCCCCTCCCCATAAAATGGCCCACAAATGTTATATCAGGGCTATAACCGTTTCAAAACATACACCATACTTCAACAGGTAAAACACAAAGAACAGAGAAGAAAATTAAGTACACATATCATAAGTGAAAGGGACCTACAAAACCTTGTGAATATACTTGAAATAGAAAGCAAAGGTAAGGGGCTGGAACTAAACAGCAGGAAGACTGAAGTCATGGTGATCAATAAAAAACATGAAATCCCCTCATGCAAAATAACAGCAAACGGCACAATCTTGAGACAGGTTGATAAGTTTAAATACCTGGGAACGATCATTTCACCAGACGGCAGATGCATATCAGAAATAGCCGGCAGAATCGGCCAAGCCAAAACAGCATTCAAGAAGATGACAAGCATTCTTACCAACAAATGCCTATCAATTAACATCAGGAAGAGAGTTCTGGAATGTTATATAGAACCAATACTGTTGTACGGTTGCGAAGCATGGACAGTCAACAAGCAAAGCCAGAACAAGATTGAGACAGCCGAGATATGGTTTCTAAGAAGGATGCTGAGAGTTCCATGGACAGCAAAGAAAACAAACGAGACAGTTTTGATGGAGGCAGACACAAGTAGATCATTCATAAGGAAGATTAGGAAAAGGCAGGCAGCATTCATAGGCCATTTTCTGAGGAAAGGGGAATTGGAACACCTGGTCACAACGGGAAAGCTGGAGGGAAGGAGAGCACCGGGTAGATCCAGGGAGAAGATACTAGACGGACTTGCAGAGTGGCTGAAGACAGGGAGGTGGAAGAGATGCTTGAGGCAACAAGAGATAGAGACAGATGGAAGTCCATAATCGCCAACGCCATGCGGCAAGGCACCTGATGATGATGATGATCAGTGTATTCGCGCACAACAATAATCGAAGGAGATGGCCCTGGCGTTGACCACTCCGTTGTTCTTGCCGGGACAGTTGGTGGTACCTGTCATATAACTGGGGTGCTCTGAACAGGAACTTGATGATCGTTTCATCAACTGTGAGGCTGATGTTGTTGTCTTGTTCATTGCTTGTTGGCTTGATACATGCTTTACCTCAGCGCCCATCTCATGCGGTCAGGGCTTAAAACGTTCCGCGTCTGGGCGGAATTCCGTGATTTCGGTTTGTCAAAAAAAAATTTAAAAAAAGAACGAAAGGAGCAAGGCATCCGTGATCGGCTTGCAAGCGTTCATAGCAACGGCGCCCAAGTTATGGCCCCTGATTTTTCTTGGAAGAAGTTTCCGGCCGGACTTCTTGGAAAAAACAAAATGGCGGAGCGCGCAGACATTGTTCAAGCGGGTCAGACTTTCGACGACTCTTTAATTAAAAACAAGTGGAAATGGGAGTGGACGCTTCATTGGAGACTTTCTTCGCAAAGTCACTGCATCAGATTTAGCTTGATGCAAACTGTGCTCAAGGTGAACACCTGTAAAACACTCAAGTTAAAGGGTGAGTGTTCATTTTATTATTATATTTTTAACCCCTTCTCCCCTTTTCCCAAATATATCTTCCTGTAATAATTATATGTTTACAGCAATTTTTATGCACTAAATATCTCTTGAAATTATGTCCAGAAAGCGCGAAATGGCATAGATTTACACTTGGTTTTTAAAAAATTTTCCCGGGGAGCATGCCCTCGCACCCCCTAGTTTTAGTGGGTTTTTTCCTCCTCCAGTTTTAAGCCCTGATGGTCGATAAGAGATGACCATCTGGGAGAAGTGGGGTAGGGGCTGATGGACGATGATGGGTGATATGATGACGAGATGATGTGATGGTGATCCAGTTCTTGAGGAGTGATTCCAGTCACCTTAAAGAATGCTGTGAGGCCTTTAAGCTTGGCTTGTTCAAACGTATGAACACAAAATACATTTGTAACACAAGAATAGTAAGCTCATTAAAACATTTAGTGGATGGCTGTGCGTTCATCCCCAAAGGCTCAATAGACGCATTTCAGTTTTGCTGGTATTTTAATTCTTGTCCATCGCCATCAGGAAGGCACCATACCTGTGCACTGATCATCGAGCCATTGTTGGAAAATGAAGGTCAGTTTTCAGTCAGTGAAACCATCTCAGCCTCTGTTACTTATGCTCAAACACACATGCATGCGCATGCACACACACAACATACACACGCACGCACGCGCGCGCACACACACACACACACACAAACACACGCACAACATACACACACACAAACACACACACACAAACACATACAATAACATGCCGGCAAACGTACATGTATACACACACACACAAGTGTAATGCATAAACATGTGCACACACACAGTCACACACGCACGCACACGTGTGCACACGACCACCACCACACCACTACCACCACCTGGCACACACACCGCAAATACACACACACACTATTTTCATTGAAACAAAGCTTCCATTGCTAGTGCATCAAACACACACACACACACACACACACACACACACACACACACACACACATACATACACACACAAAACACATAAACATACACACACAACACACACACATACACACACACTCACACACACAACACACGCCCACACACACACGCACACACACACACACATGCCCACACACACACACCACACACACACCACACACACACACACACACACACACACACACACACACACACACACACACACACACACACACATACACACACACACACCACTACTTTCAGACATACAACCTATGTAGATTTACACAGACAAATGTCAAATAAACACCATCTGATGTACTACATCAATCTTTGGGCTGCCATCAGACAAGAGGCGACAATTGTGCTCCGAAATGACGGGCCAACGGTAGACAGTGACGTCACCTGAAGGTAACTGACTGGGGCACCATCTATAGTTAGACAGACTGATTGGGCTGGTGGGCTGGTGGGCTGCCTCCAGTCAACGACCTGACATTCATGACCTCACGTTCTGAGACTAATGTTGATAATATGTCAGTTTGTGGACGTGGATCTGTGACCATGAGGTGCCCAGTGTCCAGTAGTCTGAATTAGCTGAGATCTATTTGACAGTATGAATTTAGTGTGGGGGTAGGCCACTCACAGTTTAGTCCACTGTAGCACCGTACTGTTGAAGACTGACGCTACAGAATGTGTATGCAAAAGTTGCTTGGTGCTTTACTATATTTTATTACCGTTCATTTTCATGTTCTGTATCATTTAAGCTTTATCAATTTGATTTTTTTTCAGCAGCAGAAGAAACATATGTGTGAGAAAATATCATAGCCCTGTGTCAGTGTCATTGTTGGAAAATGAAGGTCAGTTTGTCCCTCAGTCAAATCTTCTCTGTCTCTGTTACTTATACTCAAACGCACGTATATGCACATGCACATGCACACACATACACACACACACACACACACACACACACACACACACACACACACACACACACACACACACACACACACATACACACACACACATTCATTCACATACATACACGCACACTCTCTCCCACCAATACACACATACGCATACATATATACATACATTCACACATACACACACCTACACACACACATACACAACTCTCTCTCTCGCTCTCTCTCTCTCTCTCCCTCTCTCTCTCTCTCTCTCCCTCTCTCTCTCTCTATCTCTATCTCTCTCTCTCTCTCTCCATTATTTTCAGACAATACGACCTATGTAGATTTACAAAGACAAATGTCAAATAAACACCATCTGATGTACCACATCAATCTTTGGGCTGCCATCAGACAAGAGGCGACAATTGTGCTCCGAAATGACGGGCCAACGGTAGACAGTGACGTCACCTGAAGGTAACTGACTTGGGCACCATCTATAGTTAGACAGCCTGATTGGGCTGGTGGGCTGCCTCCAGTCAACGACCTGACACTGATGACCTCACGTTCTGAGACTAATGTTGATAATATGTCAGTTTATGGACGTGGATCTGTGACCACGAGGTGCCCAGTGTCCAGTATTCTGAATTAGCTGAGATCTATTTGACAGTATGAATTTAGTGTGGGGTAGGCCCGCTGACAGGTTGGTCCACTGCAGCACCGTACTGTTGAAGACTGGGGCTACAGAACGTGTGTGCAAAAGTTGCTTGGTGCTTTATTATATTTTATTTACATTCATTTTCACGTTCTGTATTATTTAAGCTTTATCAATTTGATTTTTTTTAGCAGTGACAGAAAAGTAAATATGACCAAATATCATAGCCCTGTGTCAGTGTCATTGTTGGAAAATGAAGGTCAATTTGTCCCTCAGTCAAACCTTCTCTGTCTCTGTTACTTATACTCAAACACACGTATATGCGCATGCACACACACACACACACATTCACACACACACACACACACACAATTCACACACACACACTCACACATTCACACACATACATACACACACACTCTCTCTCTCCAATATACACATACACATACATATATACATACATTCACACATACACACACCTACACACACACACACACGCACACACACACACACACACTCACACACACACACACACACACACACACAACACACACATGGATACACATACACACACTCTCTCTCTCTTGTTCTCTCTCTGTTTCTCTCTGTCTCTCTCTGTCTCTCTCTCTCTCTCTCTCTCTCTCTCTCTCTCTCTCTCTCTCTCTCTCTCTCCACTATTTTCAGACAGTACGACCTATGTAGATTTACACAGACAAATGTCAAATACACTCCATCTGACGTACTACATCAATCTTTGGGCTGCCACCAGACAAGAGGCGACAATTGTGCTCCGAAATGACGGGCCAACGGTAGACAGTGACGTCACCTGAAGATGGGCTGCCTCCAGTCAACCTGACACTGATGACCTCACATTCTGAGACTAATGTTTATAATATGTCAGTTTGTGGACGTGGATCTGTGACAGTGACGTGCCTGGTATCCAGGATTCTGAATTAGCTGAGATCTATTTGACAGTATGAATTTAGTGTGGGGGGGTGGGGGGGGGGGTTGGTAGGTACACTCACAGATTAGTCGACTGTAGCACTGTACTGTTGAATACTGAGGCTACAGAGCTTTTCCAAGCTTTCTTAATTGCAGTTATTTTTCACAAGGGATTCACCGTGCTCGGACAGCTCCATATACGCTCCACTCAAATCCGCCAGCAATTATCTGACAGACTTCCTGAGCCTGGCAAAGTCTTGGAACGGAGAAAGGCAAGAAGGGACCTATCAGACACTAAGCTGACACCACCACAACGATGGAAACATTAAGATGGCCAGCAAACAGACCAAGTTTTAATGTTGCGGGCTGGGATTGAACTCAAGATATCAGAACGTGTGTGCAAAAGATGGAGCAGATGTGTTCGTAAATAATAGTGTAGGTATCAGGTCAGTTAGCATTGAGAGTATCTAGAAGTAATTAAGGCAGGGTCTAGTTTATGACACTTTATTCTGAATACTCAGAAGGTGTAATGTAAATCATTACAGCTTTGACATTTTAGGTTTAAAATAACCACATTTAAAGTATATGCCTCATCATCATCATCAGGTGCCCTGCCGCATGGCGTTGGCGACCATGGACTTCCATCTGCCTCTATCTCTTGTTGCCACTAGCATCTCCCCTACCCTCCTCGTCCCCAGCCACTCTGCAAGTCCGTCCAGCATTTTCTCCCTGGGTCTACCCGGTACTCTCTTTCCCTCCAGCTTTCCCGTTGTGACCAGGTGCTCCAAATCCCCCTTCCTTATAAAATGGCCTATAAATGTTGCCTGTCTTTTCCTAATCTTCCTTATGAGTGATCTACTTGTATCTGCTTCCATCAAGACTGTCTCGTTTGTTTTCTTTGCTGTCCATGGAACCCTCAACATTCTTCTTAGAAACCACATCTCGGCTGCCTCAATCTTGTTCTGGCTTTGTTTGTTGACTGTATATGCCTACGTATCCGTTTTTTGGTTTATCTACTGACTAAGGGCGGGAGATGTACTTGCAGCTACATGTAAGGACAGATTTGTATGGACAGCCATGATCGTCAACGCAGAGTGTCAGCGAAAACAGTTTCTCCGAAGAGATTCTTGTGGGATGCGTGTGTGTGTGTGTTTATGTGTGTGTGTGTGTGTGTGTGTGTGTATGTGTGTGTGTTTGTGTGTTGTGTGTGTGTGTGTGTGGTGTGGTGTGAGTGTGTGTGTGTGTGTGTGTGTGTGTGTTGTGTTTGTGTGTGTGTGTGTGTGTTTTGTGTGTGTGTGTGTTTAAAATCAATGCAGCTGTCAGGAGACCTACCATGTCGATTTGAAAATTCAGAACACACACCACCACACACACACAACACAACACAACACAAAACCCACACACCACACACACACACACAACACACACACAACACATCAAAAAACCACTACCACATACAACACACAACACACACAACAACATACACTACAACAGCATACATACATACAACATACATACAACATACAACATACACTACATACATACACTATTCATACATACATACATACATACATACATACTACATACATACATAACATACACTAATACATAACATACATACATACATACATACATACATGTTGGTATTTCCATTTTGTTTTTTGTTATGTACTATTCATCGTGTATGACATGATCTTCGGGGTTCAGTGATTTGCTCGATGAATATTTTTATTTTTGCATCAGCTTTACATTTCCGTTAAGGCGATTGTTTTCTAGATGTTTGACTGCAATTTGTTTTCTCTTTGAATTTAATAGTTGCACATTTAGTAGCTATATCACACTTACATTGTTGACTGAAATGGGTTTCTTGGTTTACTTGTTGCGTGTGTAAATCAGTGTGTGTGTGTGTCGGTGTGTGTGTGTGTGTGTGTGTGTGTGCGTGTTGTGTGTGTGTGTGTGTGTGTGTGTGTGTGTGTGTGTATGTGTGTGTGTGTGTGCGGACATGTGTGTGTGCGGACATGTGTGTGTGCGGACATGTGTGTGTGTGTATGCGGACATGTGTGTGTGTGTGTATGCGGACATGTGTGGTGTGTGTGTGTGTGTGTGTGTGTGTGTGTGTGTGTGTGTGTGTGTGTGTGTGTGTGTGTGTGTGTTGTGTGTGACAAACTGGAATGAGCATGTGTAAAGGAGTTTAAGATATCATTGTTCATGTACAGTAACCTAGTTCTTATATATGCATTTTATTGTTTGTATTTTTAATCATATATGTTTTATGGCATTCGTGACAATGTGAGTTTTCCATGATTCATACTGGAATAAAATATATTCTTGACTTGACATTGACTTGACTTGACTTGACTTGACTTGACTTGTTGAGTTTCTTTGATTATGTATGTTTTATTGCTTTAATACACCAGCACATAACGCTACCATGTCGGTTCACTGTTTCTTCTCTTGTCAGTGGTGTCAGTTTAGGGAAGATGAGTGTTGTATAATATGAAGCTGTGAGTGGGCTGAGTTGGATGAAACACACAATGTACCATTAATTCATTACCTGTTTATTTGAGCTTTCTTACATCCAAAGCCAAAACAGTTCTGACATCATCATCATCATCATCATCAGGTGCCCTGCCGCATGGCGTTGGCGACCATGGACTTCCATCCATCTCTATCTCTCGTTGCACCTAGCATTTCCCCCATCCTCTTCATCCCCAGCCACTCTGCAAGTCCGTCCAGCATTCTCTCCCTGGGTCTACCTGGTGCTCTCTTTCCCTCCAGCTTTCCCGTTGTGACCAGATGCTCCAAATCCCCCTTCCTCATAAAATGGCCTATAAATGTTGCCTATCTTTTACTAATCTTCCTTATGAGTGATCTACTTGTGTCTGCCTCCATCAAGACTGTCTCGTTTGTTTTCTTTGCTGTCCATGGAACTCTCAACATTCTTCTTAGAAACCACATCTCGGCTGCCTCTATCTTGTTCTGGCTTTGCTTGTTGACTGTCCACGCCTCGCATCGGTACAACAGTATTGGTTCTATACAAAATTCCTGCATAACACAAAAATCGCAGTCTGTCGAAACATTCCCTGATTCATTGTACCTGTTCATGTATGTATCCCAGAGGGGGCAGTTTGGAAAAAAAACATCGTTTTGCCAGCATTGCATATATACACATACTTCCTCAAGATCATCAAAATATGACTACAGACAAGCAATAAATCATCTTCTGGCTACAGATTTACGTCACTGTCTTCCTATTTAGATGCAGTGCGTTCTACTGGAAAAAAAATGAGCATTAGGCAGGATGATCTATCAACGATCTTTCATTTCTCCCCCACTGAATGATGGGCTGAAAGCATAGTCAATACAAACTGGTTTATTGGACACAGGGATTTTCAGGGTGTGCGCTCCTATTGTCCGACCGGTCTGGAACTGCCATCAGAGGAATCAGCGTGGAGATATTAAGCCATTAGCGAGTCGGAGGTCGTAATATCAGTGATGCGTATCAGCTGGGGGAAGGGTGTGGGGGGGCGTGGTCTTGCCGAGAATGCGCAAATTGTGACCGTGTGGGTGCTATTGATTTGGTTTGCTTTATTTTTTTTTGGCTGTGTGTTTGTATGTTTGTTATTTGTTTGTTTCTTTCTTTCTTTCTTTCTGTTTGTTTGTTTGTTTGTTTGTTTGAGTCTTTGGTTTGCTTGCTTGCTTGCTTGCTTGCTTGCTTGCTTGATTGCTTGCTCGCTCGCTTGCCTGCTTGCTTGGCTGATTGGGTTGGTTGGTTGGTTGGTTGGTTGGTTGGTTGGTTGGTTGGTTGGTTGGTTGGTTGTTGGTTGTGGTTGGTTGGTTGGGTTGGTGGGTTGGTTGGTTGGTGGGTTATTTGGTTGATTTGGTTGATTTGGTTTGGTTCTTTCTTTGTTTTGTTTTTGTTCGTGTTTTTACAAAATGATGTCAGAATATTTTGCATCGAGGTATATATTTTTTTCTCTCTTTATAGGCCATTTTATGAGGAAGGGGGATTTGGAGCACCTGGCCACAACGGGAAAGCTGGAGGGAAAGACAGCACCTGGTAGACCCAGGGAGAGAATGCTGACGGACTTGCAGAGTGGCTGGGGATGAGGAGGGTCGGGGAGATGCTGGGGGCAACGAGAGATAGAGATGGTTGGAAGTCCATGGTCGCCAACGCCATGCGGCAAGGCACCTGATGATGATGATGATGAGTAGTATGACATACAGATGAAGTACTTTTACATGTTTGACACTCAGCAATTTGTCAAACTGCTTTATTGAAGAATTGTTGCAGTTTGCCAACACACACACACACACACACACACACACACACACACACACACACACACACACACACACACACACACACACACACACACACACACACACACACACACACACACACACAAACACACACAAGAATGCTTGCCATCTTCTTGAATGCTGTTTTGGCTTTGCCGATTCTACTGGCTATTTCTGATGTACATCTGCCGTCTGATGAGATGATCGTTCCCAGGTATTTAAACTTATCAACCTGTCTCAAAGTCGTGCTGTTTGCTGTTATTTGGCATGAAGGGATTTCATGTTTTTTACTGTGTGTATTTTACCTTCAAAAAAGGAACATATGTAGGCCTATAAAGTAAAATAAATAAAGGTCTGAATCACAACCCAACTAGCTGTTCTGTATATTATAAACTCGCCTCACATGACAGACCCCACCCCCTAGTCAATGCCTAAATGTTCAGCCATCTATCAACTAGGTAAAGCCAATATTTTCTTAATCATAGATAGGTAAGTAAGTAGGTAAGCAAGCAAGCAAGTGAGTAAGTGAATAAGAAGTATGTAGGTGAATAAATGAATACAAAAGAAAGGATTGTGTAGATGAATAAACAGGTAAGAGATGAAAATAACAAATGACAGTAAATACATGCATATATCCACATGCACGCACACAGACATACACATACATTCATACATACACATCCATATCTGCACAGCATAGTGGCCGACAACAACAGCTACAAAACAGCAACAGCACCAGCAAAGAGGAGACACCCATATGCACATATCATGACAAACTTACAGACCTATCTGGAGAAAAATCAACAAACAGCCCACAAACACACACACAGACGGTTTGGCAAACTTGCTTTTTCTTCAGTTGTCTTTCTTTTCTTCACTTTTCCTTTATCTCTGTTCCAGGAAAAGCCCAAATACTTTCCATTCAAAGCTGTAAGAGGATGTCTGTATTTGTTCGATAAAGTTTTACGCACTTTTTCTTAGGATTGATAATTGGGTACATGTATTAAGTGCATTTTTGGCTCTAAGGAGGTGGGGTATGCAGAAGCAATTTTCGGTAATTTGTGCATGTTTTTACATATGTTTTGGTGTCCATAGGTATGCTTATATTTGTATTCACCTGTTTTTTAAATCCCATGTGCGATACATTGGACGGAGTGGTCAACGCCAGGGGCATGTCCTAAGATTGTGTGCGCGAGTGCATTAATATGTGTACCTAATTTTCTTTTCTTTTTTTCTGTTGAAGTTTTGTATGTTTTGAAGCGGTTATAGCCCTGCTATGCCCTACGCAGTCGGCTGGGCTTTAAACAACAATAACAATAATCTCCCTCCTCCTCCTTAAAGAACTAACCATCACTTAGGGGGGGTTACGCAAGTTCATTGAATAGAATCGGGTAATTGCTGCCAGATTCTTGTGGAGCGTATATGGAATTAAGAGTGTAATGAATTCATCTTGAAACTCCAGACTTATTAGCGCTGATCACACACACACACACACACACCCGTGGGGATGCCGGGGATTCTTTCAGTGTAAATAATATCCCCACCTTCTGGAAATTCTGTGCTAGAAATGTCCTCTTTTCTGTCACCGTTACTGCCTTGTTGCTTTGCTTCCTGTCATTTCTTCCTATCATGTCCTGCTTTGCTGGTCCTTTCACCTGTATGTGTTCGATAAAGTCTTACATACTCTCTCTTAGGATTGATAACTGGGTGCATGCATTAAATGTATTTTTGCTCTAGGGAAATGACATATGCAGAAGCAATCTAAGTTAATTTAAGCCTGTTTTCATATATGTTTTAGTGTCTTTAGTTATGTTTAATTTATATTCATATCTGATTTTTAAACCCATTGTGCGATAAATTGGATGGAGTGGTCAATACCAGGGGCATCTCCTTTGATTAAATGCGCGAATGCACTGATATGTGTACTTAAATTTTTCTCATTTTGTTTTCCTGTTGAAGTATTGTATAATGTTTTGAAACGGTTGTAGCCCTGATAGGGTTGTACGCAGCCGACTGGGCTTTAAGTTAAATAAAATAACAATGACAATAAAGCTGATCAACCTAGGATACAAGAAACCCATATTCCATTACTGATCGTATGTGTCTGCCCTCCCCTTTCCATTAGACCTTGAGTGGTGGTCTGATTGCTAGTCTTTAAGATGAGATAATAAACTTAAGTCCCGTACACAGTATACATCTAGCGCACGTTGAAGATCATACGGTAATAAAAGAATTGCATCTGTTAAAATTCTGTAGAAAAATATGGTTAATAAATAAACAAAAATACATTACAAAAATGTGACAACGCACTTCGGCGATTTCCTTTCCCCAGAAGGAGCGGCCCTTTTGTCACACGGGAAACCTTGAAATTCGTTGTGAACAACAAAAACCACAATCAAGACCAGTTTGGAGTTCAGTTCATCAGGTATGTCAGTATCTGAAACAGTGCGCCTTTTTCATCCTAAGCACAACGAACACATGATCAGAATATCGTGAACCATGATTATTACTGTTTTTATGCAGAACGGAGCGCCTTTTCAATTCCAGGCACAACAAGCACAAGACCAAAATATTTTGAACCATATTTTTGTATTTTTATCCAGAACAGTGCGCCTTTCAAATCCCAGGGCAACAAATATATGACAGAATATTGTGAATCATAATTATTGTCATACATTCTAATAAAAGTTCCTGTGGACAGAGATGTGATCCTCCTTCCAGTGTGCCTTCAGTGGACAAAAATCCCCGCCATCCAGGACCTGGTCAACACCCCAAAACACCACAAGGCGTCATTTACACCTTTCCCCACCGTCTGGTCCATCTCGTCCGATCTTCATGATGACCCAGTAAGTAACTAGACCACAACTGAAAACTGGGGGTGGGTGGGGGGATGGGATGGATGGAGAAAGGGGGAGGGTTTGCGAGAGGGGTGGTGAGGTGGTGAGGATTTCAACTTTTCTAGGGACCAGCATCGTGATGGCTGTGCCAATCTGTTCTCCATCTGATGACGGGCTGACTCACAGCCCAATACATCATTGCATCTAGAACATTGAAGATCCTCCCCTCTTCAGTTCTGAGTCGGCCTGTGTATGTCCTTCAGGGCCTTGAGATCTCCTTGTTGTGGCCCGTGCCATGATAACCTTGATCTTCCTCTTTCGCGTTTTCCTTTGTGCAAAAAGTGGCAGAATGGTTAAGACGTTCGCCAGCCAATAACTAGATTCGCGGCTCCAGGGTTCGTTTACCGTAAGAGGCGTCGGCTTTTCTCCTTAGTTTGACCGGAAAATCGAACTGGACGTCTAGCTTTTCAGAAGGGGACGAAAAACGAATCAAATTCGTGTACCTTCTGGCCTGTGCACCCTAAAGAATCCACGGCAGTTGAAAGTTGTGAAGAGAGAACATTCGCCCGGCTGACCTGGTAAAAAAATATCGGTACTGGAGATAAAGGCTCACTTCTCAATTCCCTTCCCTTGAGACCCAATTAGGTCTTCTCGCTTTTCTGGGGTTTTGGTGGGGAAAAATGTGACAGAGAAGACAGCTAGGGTCAAGGGTCATTTGTCGAACAGGCTTGAGTGTACTCTAACTTAGCATCGTGTGTGTGTGTGTGTGTGGTGTGTGTGTGTGTGTGTGTGTGTGTGTGTGTGTGTGTGTGTGTGTGTGTGTGTGTGTGTGGTGTGTGTGGTGGTGCGTGTGTGCTGTGTGTGGTGCGTGCTGCGTGTGTGTGTAAGTGCGTTACGTGCATGGGTGTGTGTGTGTGCGTGTGTGTGCGTGAGACAGAAGATGACGGCTTGGGTCAGGGGTCACACGCCACACTCTTGTCCTGTTCCCCATCCCACCCACCACCCCAGTTTGCGTGTGTTTGTGCACTGGAGGTTTGGTCGTTGTTGGTGATTGCTTTGGTGAATGATGGGAATGCGTGCCTTGATTTGAATCTTGAATCAAGATTTGGCGCCTTACTGTTTTTTTTTTTTATTTTATGTTATGTCCAGTGAAGGGCAGTCTGGATAATGTGATTCTGCTCTCTTCGAGTAGTTACAGATTGAAGATGATGTTAGGCCAGATGATTCCTCTGATTTTTTCAAAAAGTTTCTTGTGTGTAGGGTTGATAGCTTGATAAGCTCGCTCTCTGTCATCCTCCCATCATTCTGAGCCTTAAGGTGGGGTGAAAAGGACACGGCTCTGTACATGTACAGTTCCATCGTGTATTTGTATTGTATTTGAGGGAACTGATGAGATGACTGTTTCCAGATATTCCAACCCTTCAACCTGTCCCATCATGCTGTCATCTCCTGACAACTTTACCCACAACATCATGACGTCACGTTTACAAGCCTCGCTTTCACTTGCTGTCTCACTACGTCCATCCGGTGCCATAACGCGTCTTTTCCATCTCCTTGGGCTGGCCAGACAATAATTGATGACGTGGTGCGTGTGCGTCGACAAGTGAAAAGAAGCGGAGCATGTAAATGTTTGTATTGGATTTTTTCTCTCCGGCTGACGTTTCAGCTGACAGTTGGCAAGATGACCCACTCCATACTTTTTTCTCCTAGCTCAGCCTGTTGTGTACATTCCAAAGGGTGTATGTAGATGGTGAAATCGCCGTTTTCCAAACCTGCCCGTCAAGTTCATCTTATTCATTATTCTTACCTGGTTTATTTCAGTTTCATTAATAGGTTTTAGCAACGGCAGACATGGAATATTGACCGAACACTGTTGAATTGTGGATTTAGCAATGGCAGACATGCAATATTGACCGAACACTGTTGAGTTGTGGATTTAGCAATGGCAGACATGGAATATTGACCGAACACTGTTGAATTGTGGATTTAGCAATGGCAGACATGGGATATTGACCGAACATTGTTGAATTGTGGATTTAGCAACGGCAGACATGGAATATTGACCGAACATTGTTGAATTGAGGATTTAGCAATGGCAGACATGGTGATCAGTAAAAAACATGAAATCCCCTCATGCAAAATAACAGCAAATGGCACAATCTTGACACAGGTTAATAAGTTCAAATACCTGGGAACGGTCATTTCATCAGACGGCAGATGCACATCGGAAATAGCTGGCAGAATCGGCCAAGCCAAAACAGCATTCAAGAAGATGACAAGCATATATTACCAACAAATGCCTATCAATTAACATCAGAAAGAGAGTCCTTCAATGTTATATAGAACCAATACTGTTGTACGGATGCGAGGCGTGGACAGTCAGCAAGCAAAGCCAGAGCAGGATCGAGGCAGCCGAGATGTGGTTTCTAAGAAGAATGTTGAGAGTTCCATGGACAGCAAAGAAAACAAACGAGACAGTCTTGATGGAGGCAGACACAAGTAGATTACTCATAAGGAAGATTAGGAAAAGACAGGCAACATTTATAGGCCATTTTATGAGGAAGGGGGATTTGGATCACCTGGTCACAACGGGAAAGCTGGAGGGAAAGAGAGAACCAGGTAGACCCAGGGAGAGAATGCTGGACGGACTTGCAGAGTGGCTGGGGATGATGAGGGTGGGGGAGATGCTGGGGGCAACGAGAGATAGAGGTGGTTGGAAGTCCATGGTCGCCAACGCCATGCGGCAGGGCACCTGATGATGATGATGATGATGAGACATGGAATATTGACCGAACATTGTTGAATTGTTGAATTGTGGATTTAGCAATGGCAGACATGCAATATTGACCGAACACTGTTGAATTGTGGATTTAGCAATGGCAAACATGGAATATTGACCAAACGTTGTTGAATTGTGGATTTAGCTATGGCAGACATGCAATATTGACCGAACACTGTTGAATTGTGGATTTAGCAATGGCAAACATGGAATATTGACCAAACGTTGTTGAATTGTGGATTTAGCAATGGCAGACATGGAATGTTGACCGAACATTGTTGAATTGTGGATTTAGCAATGGCAGACATGGAATGTTGACCGAACATTGTTGAATTGTGGATTTAGCAATGGCAGACATGGAATATTCATCGAACACTATTGCATTGTGTCACTACCTTTACCATTTACAATCGAAGATCAATCATTTAATCAATCATATTTTCATAATGCTTTTCAGTCATACCCTCACCCACCTCCCAAAAATGAGGAAAGGTTAAGGTTCCTTTACCTTTTGTTTCTTTCTTAAAGCACAATTCTCTCTGGTAAAATGTACAAATCTAGTGTATTCTGTATGGTGAGTTTAACATACGCATACTTAATAATGGTACTTTCAAGGATATACACAGTATGATTTCTTTTTTTTTTTAAACTGATAAGATAGAACAATTTACAACGTTAAAAACTCAGTAAGGCGATTAACGGTTTTAAGTAGTATGAACACAAAAATCAAATGTTCACACACACGCGCGCGCGTGCACTCGAACTCACAAACACACACACACACACACACACACACACACACACACACACACACACACACACACACACACACACACACACACACATTATGTATGTATATACATGTATATATATATACATATATATATATACATATATATATATATATATGTATTATATATATGTATATATACATATATATATATGTGTGTGTGTGTGTGTGTGTGCGTGCGTGTGTGTGTGTGTGTGTGTGTGTGTGTGTGTGTGTGTGTGTGTGTGTGTGTGTGTGTGGTGTGTGTGTGTGTGTGTGTGTGTGTGTGACCTTCCACCACGAAATCAGTCTTAACTAGCATTTTGGGCATTTTGAGATATACATATCACTGGAAAGTGTACATTCTGCTGATTATTTTGGTACTTGAATAAAGCTTGTACTAAAAAATGTAGAAGTTACGTATGTTTAAAGTCATTAAGTTGTATGATGGCCATTTTGAGAAAACGGCCTCTTAAGTTTTTTTGTGCTCTCCTACACATTTTCCTTAAATTTCTTTATTTGGTGGCTTTGACCCAGTTTGTTTCTAATTTTCGCTGTCACTATCTGAAAGGTGCACCAAAGAGCTTTCTGTAGAATATTACATGTGCGGGTACTGCACAGGTTTCGGTTCATAATAAGAGACAAAAATAGGTACTTTTGGTAGGAAATTGGGTACTTTCAGCTACGATCAGTGCATTAAAATACAATTTTAGATTGATTGATAATAATTTTCCAAGACAAAAATATCTGTGGGGGATAGATTACAGTCTACAGAAATCAACTTTGAGAAAAAGTCAAAACACCCCAGACAGACCCTAAGTCACCTTTTCAGCTCCTAGTGCTGTTCGACTGACTGCGAGTTAAGACTGATTTCGTGGTGGGAGGTCACATTTGGGTAGTCAACCTATTCATGAAGAAAACCTACACCCTCTTGTGAGGGTTTGAGATTCGCCTGGTATTAGAACTAGGATCGATTATATCGTACCCTTTCGTATCATCTGTGAGAGAGCTAAACTCCACCATACCTAAACCGACAAAGATTTAAAGTCTTGCTAACATTTGTGACCTCCCACCACGAAATCAGTCTTAACTCGCAGTCAGTCGAACAGCACTAGGAGCTGAAAAGGTGACTGAGGGTCCGTCTGGGGTGTTTTGACTTTTTCTCAAAATTGATTTCTGTAGACTATAATCTATCCCCCACAGAAATTTTTTTCTTGAAAAAAGATTCTTAATCAATTTAAATCGGTATTTTAATGCACTGATCGCAGCAGAAAGAACGCAATTTCCTACCAAAAGTATCTATTTTTATCTCTTATTATGAACCGTAACCGTACAGTACCCGTACATGTAATATACTGATGGAAAGCTCTTTGGAGTACCTTTCAGATATCATCTTCATCAAAGCCACCAAATAAATTAAACGAAAATGTGTAGGAGGGTACACAAAAACTTTAGAGACCGTTTTCTCAAAATGGCCGTCATACAACTTAATGACTTTAAATATACATAACTTCTACATTTTTTTTTTTTTTGAGTACAAACTTTATTCAAGTACCAAAATAATCAGCAGAATGTACACTTTCCAGTGATATGTATATCTCAAAAT
>CM060312.1:15560565-15580565 GCA_030674185.1 Monoplex corrugatus
GTGTGTGTGTGTGTGTGTGTCTGTGTGTCTGTGTGTCTGTGTGTGTGTGTCTGTCTGTCTGTTTGTTTTTTGTTTTTTGTTTTTTTGTTTTTTTTGTTTTTTTGTTTGTTTGTGTAATTTCAAGCGTGTGTGTGCACATGTGTGTATGTGTGTGTGAATGTGTGTGTGCATGTTTGTGTGTGTGTTCGTGTGTGTATGTTCAAGCGTGTGTATGTATGTTTGTGTCTGTGTGTGTGCATGTTTGTGTGCGTGCGTGTGTGTGTGTGTTCATGCCTCTGTGTGTGTGTGTACGCGTGCGTGCGCATGTTTCGTGATATACATGTGCATACTTTTGCCCATGTCCATATTCAGGTGTAAATATGTATAACACTGCAGATATCGGTGTGAGAGCTTGCACAGTACGCACACACTTGCGTGCTTTTGAGTGTCATTTTCGTGGTTTAACAACATTTGCGCTGTGATATAAGTTTTGTTTTTTTTATCAACCAGACAAATATATGGGGTCGACTGAAATATCCTTCTTGTTCTTTCTGCATTGCAACACAAGTGTGACCTGACTTCAGCAGAAGCGACAATATGTTCTTTCTTTCCTTATCTGATTCATTTAAGTCACCCGACGTATTTCCGTCTGGCTCAGCCTAATAAGGCTTGTATTGCCCTGTGGGCTGTTGCCATCAAGTTGGCTTTCCAGTGTGGGTGTTTTTTACACTCTGTCTCTCTCTCCCTCTTGTCTCTGTCTGCTGTCTGTCTGTCTGTCTTTTTTCCTTTTTCTCTGTCTCTCTCTCTGTCTCTCTCTCTCTGCTGTCTCTCTCTCTCTCTTTCTTTCTTTCTCTCTTTCTCTCTCTCCTTTCTCTCTCTATCCCTCTCCTCTGCTCTTCTTTCTTTCTTCTCTTTCTTCTTTTCTCCCCTTTCTCTCCTCTCTATCCCTCTCTCTCTTTTCTTCTTCCCCTTTCTCTCACTCTCTCTCTCTCTTCTCCTTCTCTCTGTCCTCCTCTGTCTCTGTCTCTCTCTCTCTCTCTCTGTCTCTCTCTCTCTCCCCTCTCTTCTCTCCTCTCTCTCTCTCTCTCATCTCTCTTTCTCTCTTCAGTAAGTCTTTATGTCTCCTTACTTTCTATTAATAGAGCTCGCTTTTACCTTTCTATGCCCATAATTTGTATGTGAGGAATTGCTGGGCTACTGGTAAGACAGCTCTGATGGGACTTGATCCCTCTCTATTTGAGTAGTAAAGTATTCTCTCTCTCTCTCTCTCTCTCTCTCTCTCTCTCTCGCTCTCTCTCTCTCTTTCTCTCTTCTCTTTCTGTCCCTCTCATCTCTCCTTTCCTCTTTCTCTCTCTCTCTCTCACATATACACACACATCACACATACACACACACAAACACGTTTTGACATTACTTCCCACCATCTCTTCTTTTCGACGACAGCAGAGGCTGTTAGTCTTTATGTATTATTGTCTTAGGTTATTGATTAATCGATGTATTCTTCATGTGTGTTGACACTCCATCATATATATCTGTACATTAGCAACGAACAAGTTTGATAAATGACCTTTAACAGATGACTTTTACAATGGGAAAATAAAGTATCATTATCAGTGTTAAATTGAGTACTGTGGCAGTGAAATAGTGCCACGAAAACTACAAATTCACCACTTGAATTATCAAGGGGACTTAGTATTGATTAGAGCTGGTTTACAAGTTTTGTATACACAGTCAAACTGCTGCAGCAGCTATTACTACAATTACTACTGCTACTACCAGCACTACTATTACTAACTAGTACTACTTTTCCTATTATAAGTACTACTTTTACTATCTTGCACTTAAATGTAATATGGCAAACATATTTAAGTTCCAGTGTGATAAACATAATAATTGGGTGATAGGCATGGTAAGTGTGACTAACATGTAATAAACACGTAAGTGTGATAAAAAGGAAACATTTTTTCTCATCAATACTAAATCGAAGCCTGTTTGCCAAGCTTTCTGTGTCTCAGACTGAAACCATTCAAAAGCATGCAGTCATGGACTGTCTTTGTGACAAAAAATGGCAAGCCAATCAAACTTTGTGAATTTTTAGGTTTGGGTTTGGTTTGGTTGGTTGGTTTGGTTTGGTTTGGTTTGGTTTGGTTTGGTTTTGGTTTGGTTTGGTTGGTTGCGTTTGGGGTTGGGTTGGGTTGGGTTTGGGTTTGGGTTGGTTTTTGGTTGGTTTGGGTTTTGGTTTGGGTTTGGTTTTGGGTTTGGTTTTGGGTTGGGTTGGGTTTGGTTTGGTTTGGTTTGGTTTGGTTTTGGATTATTTTGTTTGGGTTTGTTGTTCGGTTTGTGGTTGGTTTGGGTTGGGTTTGTTGGTTTGTTTGTTTGGGTTTGGGATGGGTTTGGGGTTGGGTTGGGTTGGGAGGTGGGTAAGGGTTTGGGTTTGTTGGTTGGGTTAGGTTGGGTTGGGTTGGTGTAGGGGTTTGGTGGTTAGGGTTTGGTTGGAGTTGGTTTTGGTTTGGGTTGGGGTTAGGTTGGGGTGGTTGGTTTTGGTTGGGTTTGGTTTGGTTGGTTTTGGGTTTGGGTTGGTTTGGTTTGGTTGGTTGGGTTTGGTTGTTGGTTTGGTTTGGGTTTTGTTGTCTGATTTTGTTGTTTGTTTTGTTTGTTTGTATTTGTTGGTTTGTTGTTTGTGTTGTTTGGTTTGTTGTTTGTTGTTGTTTGGTTTGTTTGTTTTCGTAATGGTTATGGCCTGTTTATCATCACAGAATGATTTCGAACGTTCATAGTTCTTTTCTGACATAAAAAAAATGAACCAGTCAACTTTGGTTGGTTTGGTTTGGTTTGGTTTGGTTTTGGTTTGGTTTGGTTTGGTTTGGTTTGGTTTGGTTGGGTTTTTGGGTTGTTTGATTGTTTGTTTGATTGGTTTTTTGTTTGTTTGATTGTTTGTTTGGTTGTTTGCCTGTTTGTTTTGATTTGTTGGTTTGGTTTGGTTTGGTTTGTCTGTCTGTCTGTCTGTTTGTTGTCTGTTTGTTTGTTTGTCTGTCTGTCTGTCTGTTTGTCTGTTTGTCTGTCTGTTTGTCTGTATGTTTGTCTGTTTGTTTGTCTGTTGTTGTTGTTTGTTGTTGTCTGTCTGTCTGTCGTAATAGTTAAGACTGTTTACTCATCACAAAAGAATTTCCTACCGTCATATTTTTGCTCAAGGTCATCAGGAATGTGCTGCACTAGCACACTGATCACAAGGATTACAGGAACCAAAATCACTAAACAGTCTTCGTCATCAGCTGGACAGTGGCCTGTTTTGAGACTTAGAGTTGATTTGTAGAGTTTCTTCCTTTTCCTCTGTGCATGATACTCTGATACCACTGCCACTTAATCCTATTCCATAGCAGACAGGGATGCTCTGTGTACAGAGTTATTGTTCTAAGCATGTAGAACAGCTAGTGAGAGAGCACAGTATGGAAACATACAGGGTTAGACAGCCGGTACAGAGTTATTGTTCTAAGCATGTAGAACAGCTAGTGAGAGAGCACAGTATGGAAACATACAGGCATCAGACAGCTGGACAGAGTTAATTGTTCTAGCATGTTAGAACAAGCTAGTAGAGAGAGCACAGTAATGGAAACATACAGGCATTAGACAGCCTACAGAGTTATTGTTCTAAGCATCGTAGAACAGCTAGTGAGAAGGCACGGATTGGTAACATACAGGCATTAGACAGCCGGTACAGAGTTTATTGTTCTATGGTTGTTAGAACAGCTAGTTGAGAGAGACAGTATGGAAACATACAGGCATTAGACAGCCAGTACGAGTTATTGTTCTAAGCATGTAGAACAGCTAGTCAGAGAGCACAGTATGGAGACACACAGGCATTAGACAGCCGGAGGTAGTAATGTCAGCGATGAATATTAGTTTGAGGAAAACCTCATCGAGCATGGAGCCAAAAGCGTTGAGCATACGTAAATTGTGGCCCTTTGGGTGCCACTGATTCGGCTTCTTCTCAAAGGGCGCCAGAATTCTTAGCCTTGGGGTACGTTCTTCTCCCTTAGCTTTCCTTGCTGCGGTATGATTCTTGCTAGTATGGTTTGTGTTTTTTTTTTGCCTGTGCGGGTTTGGTTGGTTGGTTGGTTGATTGGTTGGTTGGTTGGTTGGCGTTGGCTGCCTGGTGGTTGGTTGTTGGTTGGTTGGTTGGTTGGTTGGTTGGTGTGGTCGGTTGGTTGGTCGGTGTCAGTCGGTGGTTGGTTGGTTGGTTGGTGTGATTGGTCAGTCGGTTGGTCGGTCGGTTGGTCGGTTGGTCAGTCAGTCGATTGGTTGGTTGGTCGGTACGTCGGCCAGTCGGTCGGTCGATCGGTCGGTCAGTCAGTTGCTTGCTTGCTTGCTCTCTTGTCAGTCTTGGTTTTTCTTTGTCTGCCACTTGTTAAGACCAACGTTGCAACAACTTTTTTTTTTAATGTCTCAGCTCCTATGCCCACTGCATTCATCAGACTGTGACAAGACGCTGGTCGTATACCCTCTCTTTACTGGGCCCCAGGGCGGAGAATGGCTGATAACAGGAAAGCAAACAAGCAAGCAATTTATGGAAAAAGAAAGATTTTTTATTTTGCCCCAGTCTCCTTACTCTCTCAGTGTTCCTCCCCCCCCCCCCCCCCCTCCTCACCTGCCATCACCCCCATAACACTCTCCGTGACCTAAAAGCACATGTACTTTGGAAGAATCGTTTTTATGTGCATTCTCTAACGTCGATGATGGTTTCGGTGGGCAAGGCTGTTTCGGCTGTTTATGTTGTTGGACGAGCAGTGTGGGTATTGTTACTGGATGTAAACAGGAGGGGTAGTGTTCTGTGTCTGTCTTCGTCTCTCTGTCTCTTCCTGTTTCTCTCTCTGTCTCTGTTTCTGTCTCTCTGTCTCTGTCTGTTTCTCTCTCTCTCTCTCTCTCTCCCTCTGTTTCTCTGTCTCTCTCTCTCTGTCTCTCTCTCTGTCTCTCTTGCTCTGTCAGTCTGTCAGTCTCTTTCTCTGTCTGTGTCTCTGTCTGTCTGTCTCTCTCTCTCTCTCTCTCTCTTTTTTTTCTCTTTCTCTCTGTCTGTCCGTCTCTCTCTCTCTCTCTCTGTTTCTCTGTTACTCTCTCTCTCTCTCTCTCTCTCTCTCTCACACACACACACACGCACACACACACATGCACATATACCACACAACACACAACTAATATCACTTATAGTGAAAAGACGTTAAATCAAGGAACGAACACAACACAACACACATACACACATGTGTAGGAACCAATGCGTACTGATCAATACTTTTCCCTTCATCTTTTCTTCTCAACCATCAGTCGGTGGTAAATATGCCAATGTTTTCTTGTTAACATAATTTGAGAACGTCGTTCTGTTCAGACACAATATACATTTTGATCAGATAAGACATTTGATTTGATTTATTAGTCTCAGAGTTTGATATTTACAAATGTATTTATGAACACATAGTGCTGTACTTTCCTCGGTTCACAAAACATTTAAAAATTATGTATCATAGTGAAAAAAATTATGTCTCAGTGATGACCATGGCATATAGCATGGCTCAAAACGAATGGTTTTACATGTATATATATATATATATATATATATATATATATATATATATATATATATATATATATATACATATGTATGTATGCATCAATTTGCTAAATGCAACAAAGAAAGAGTAAAAAGACATTTGCGTAAAAAGAGGTCATTGCTCTTGTTGATAAGAAACGAGGATGTTCTGTTAGACAAGAATTATTGTTGATGCATGACCCACCTCTCAATTAGACAAGTGTAATTGTTGATGAAAAAACACGGATGTATAGTTAGACAAGAGTTATTGTTAATCAGAAACAGGGATGTTTAGTCAGACAAGAGTTATAGTTCATGAGATACAGGGGAGTTCAGTCAGACAAGAGTTACTGTCCATAAGAGACAGGAATGCTCAGAAACACAATAGTTATTGTTCTAGGAATGTACAACAGCTGTCAAAGGACTCAGCATGGAACAGTGACGCCATTAGACAGCCTAAGGTTGTAATATCAGTGATGAGTATCATCAGTTTGGGAAAAATCTCATTCAGCACAGCGTCAAAAACATCGGGGCATGAGCAAATTGTGGCCCTCTGGGTGCCATTGATTCACTTTCCTTCGCTGGCAAATGGCGTCACAATTCCTTGCCTTGGGGTACTTTCTCTTTCTAGGAGCTGTTCACTCCAGTGCCTGGCCAGTTTTCTGTCAGTTTTCTGTTTGCAGTCGGCTTTTTTTTTTTTTTCTTTTTTTTTTTTGAGTCGGGTTTTGTTGTGTAGGCCACTTATGGCCAGCGTTGCAGCAGCCTGTTTCATTAGGGAATGTCTCAGGGCTGACAGCATTCATCCGATTGTGACAAGACGCTGGTTTATGAAAGGTACTAGTTCTTTACTGGCCTCCAGGGTGTGAAGTGGCTCGCAAATGGCAGAGGTTTATAGGAAAAGCTGTTCCCCCCACCCACCCACCCTTTCATTTATTTTTTCATTCTTTTTCCTTGCTATCCCAACCCACCATTCCTTCACACTTAGCGACATAGTACTTGTGATAACTCACAGAGTCTGGAAAATTCAAAAGAAGGGACAATATTCTCTTGTGTCAACTTTCCTTGGTTGACACTGTCATTATCTTTTTATGGGTGCTGTTGGTGTCGGTATGTCATCATACACACACAGACACACACACACCAACAGGCACACACGCGCACACATATACAGACACGCGCGCACACGTTTTTGAACACACACACATACACCACACTGCTGTCTCTTTCTCTCTCTCTCTCTCTCTCTCTCTCTCTCTCTCTCTCTCTCTTCTCATCTCTTTCTCCTTCTCTCTCTCTCTCTCTCTTCTCTCTGTCTACTCTCTCTCTCTCTTCTCTTCTCTCCTCTTTCTCTCTCTCTCTCTCCTCTCTCTCTCTCTCTCCTCTCTCTCTCTCTCTCTCTCATCTTCTCTCTCTCTCTCCTCTCTCTCTCTCTTCTCTCTCTCTTCTCTCTCTCTCTCTCTCTCCTCTCTCTCTACTCTCTCTCTATCTCTCTGTCTTTGCTCTCTCTCTCTCTCCTCTCTCTCTTGTCTCTCTCTCTCCTCTCTCTCTCCTCTTTCTCTCTCTCTCTCCTCTCTCTCTCTCTCCTCTCTCTCTCCTTTCTCTCTTCTCTCTCTCTCTCTCTCTCTCTCTCTCTCTCTCTCTCTCTCTCTCTCTCTCTCTTTCAGATGCTCAATTAGACACGAGTTATTCTTGATAAGAAACAGGAGAGTTCAGTCAGGCAAGATTTATTTTTCATAAGAGACAAGGATGGTCACAGACACAACAGTTATTGTTCTAGAAATGTACAACAGCTGTCAAAGGACTCAACATGGAACTGTGAAGCCATTAGACAGCCTGAGGTTGTAATATCAGTGATGAGTATCATCAGTCTGGGAAAAATCTCATTCAGCACAGCGTCAAAAACATCGGGGCATGAGCAAATTGTGGCCCTCTGGGTGCTATTGAGTCACTTTCCTTCACTCGCAAATGACGTCACAATTTCTTGCCTTGGGGTACTTTCTCTTTCTTGTAACTGTTCCCTCCAGTGCCTGGCCAGTTGTCTGTTAGCAGTCGGATTTTTTTCGTTTTTTGTTTTTTTGTTTTTGGTTTTTTGTGGGTTTTTTTTAGTCTGGATTTTGTTGTATAGGCCACTTATGCCCAGCGTTGCAGCAGCCTGTTTCATTAGGGAATGTCTCAGGGCTGACAGCATTCATCTGATTGTGACAAGACGCTGGCTTATGAAAGGTATCAGTTCTTTACTGGCCTCCAGGGTGTGAAGTGGCTCGCAAATGCTAGAGGTTTATAGGAAAAGCTGTTCCCCCCATCCCCACCCCTTCATTTTTTTTTTCATTCTTTTTCCTTGCTATCCCAACCCACCATTCCTTCACACTTAGCGACATAGTACTTTTGATAACTCACAGAGTCTGGAAAATTCAAAAGAAGGGACAAATATTCTCTTCTGTCAATTTTCCTTGGTTGACGCTTTCATTATCTTTTTATGGGTGCTGTTGGTGTCGGTATGTCATCATACACGCACAGACACACACACACCAACAGGCACACACGCGCACACATATACAGACACGCGCACACACGCCACACTGCTCTCTCTCTCTCTCTCTATCTCTCTCTCTCTCCTCTCTATCTCTCTGTCTCATCTCTTTCTCTCACCTCTGTCTCTCTCTCTCCTCTCTCTCTACTCTCTCTCTGTCTCTTCTCTCTCTCTCCCCTCTCTCTCTCCTCTCTCTCCTCTCTCTTTCTCTCTCTCTTCTCTCTCTCTCCCCTCTCTCTCTCCTTTCTCTCTCTCTCCTCTCTTTCCTCTCTCTCTCTCTCCTCTCTCTCTCTTTCTCTCTCTCTTTCTCTCTCTCTCTGTTTTTGCCTCTCTCCAAGAAGAGTTGCTGATAAGAAACAAGGTTGTTCAGTCAGACACGAGTTATTCTAGATAAGAAACAGGAGAGTTCAGCCAGGCAAGATTTATTTTTCATAAGAGACAAGGATGATCACAGACACAACAGTTATTGTTCTAGAAATGTACAACAGCTGTCAAAGGACTCAGCATGGAACAGTGAAGTCATTAGACAGCTGGGATTGTAATATCAGTGATGAGTATCATCAGTTTGGGAAAAATCTCATTCAGCACAGCGTCAAAAACATCGGGGCATGAGCAAATTGTGGCCCTCTGGGTGCTATTGAGTCACTTTCCTTCGCTGGCAAATGACGTCACAATTCCTTGCCTTGGGGTACTTTCTTCTTCTTGTAGCTGTTCACTCCAGTGCCTGGCCAGTTGTCTGTTAGCAGTCGGATTTTTTTTTTTTTTTTTTTTTTTTTTTTTGAGTCTGGATTTTGTTGTATAGGCCACTTATGGCCAACGTTGCAGCAGCCTGTTTCATTAGGGAATGTCTCAGGGCTGACAGCATTCATCCGATCGTGACAAGACGCTGGTTTATGAAAGGTACCAGCTCTTTGCTGGCCTCCAGGGTGTGAAGTGGCTTGCAAATGGCAGAGGTTTATAGGAAAAGCTGTTCCCCCCATCCCCCAACCCCCTTTTTTTTTTTCATTCTTTTTCCTTGTTATCCCAACCCACCATTCCTTCACACTTAGCGACATAGTACTTCTGATAACTCACAGAGTCTGGAAAATTGAAAAGAAGGGACAATATTCTCTTCTGTCAACTTTCCTTGGTTGACGCTTTCATTAGCTTTTTATGGGTGCTGTTGGTGTCGGTATGTGATCATACACGCACAGACACACACACACCAACAGGCACACACGCGCACACATATACAGACACGCGCGCACACGTTTTTGAACGCACATACATACACCATACTGATGTCTCTCTCTCTCTCTCTCTCTCTCCTCTCTCTCTCTCTCTCTCACTCCTCTTTCTCACCTCTCTCTTCTCTACACTCTCTCTTCTCTCACCTTCTCCTCTTTTCTCTCTCTGTCCTCTTTCTCTCTCTCCTCTCCTCTCTCTACTCTCTCTCTCCTCTCTCTCTCTCTCCTCTTTCTCTCTATCTCTCCTCATCCTCTCTCTCTCTCCTCTCTCTCTCCTCTCTCTTTTTCTCTCTCTCTCTTTCTCTCTCTCTCTTTCTCTCTCTCTCTCTCTTTCAGATGCTCAGTCAGACACGAGTTATTCTTGATAAGAAACAGGAGAGTTCAGTCAGGTAAGATTTATTTTTCATAAGAGACAAAGATGGTCACAGACATAAAATTATTGTTCTAGAAACGTACAACAGCTGCCAAAGGACTCAACATGGAACAGTGAAGCCATTAGACAGCCTGAGGTTGTAATATCAGTGATGAGTATCATCAGTTTGGGAAAAATCTCATTCAGCACAGCGTCAAAAACATCGGGGCATGAGCAAATTGTGGCCCTCTGGGTGCTATTGATTCACTTTCCTTCGCTCACAAATGACGTCACAATTCCTTGCCTTGGGGTACTTTCTCCTTCTTGTAGCTGTTCACTCCAGTGCCTGGCCAGTTGTCTGTTTGCAGTCGGATTTTTTTTTTTTTTTTTTTTTTTGAGTCTGGATTTTGTTGTGTAAGCCACTTATGGCCAGCGTTGCAGCAGCCTGTTTCATTAGGGAATGTCTCAGGGCTGACAGCATTCATCTGATTGTGACAAGACGCTGCTTTATGAAAGGTACCAGTTCTTTACTGGCCTCCAGGGTGTGAAGTGGCTCGCAAATGGCAGAGGTTTATAGGAAAAGCTCTTCCCCCCACCCACCCACCCCCTTCATTTTTTTTTTCATTCTTTTTCTTTGCTATCCCAACCCACCATCCCTTCACACTTAGCGACATAGTACTTTTGATAACTCAGAAAGTCTGGAAAATTCAAAAGAAGGGACAATATTCTCTAATGTCAACTTTCCTTGGTTTACACTTTCATTATCTTTTTATGGGTGCTGTTGGTGTCGGTATGTGATCATACACGCACAGACACACACACATACCAACAGGCACACACGCGCACACATATACAGACACGCGCACACACGTTTCCGAACACACATACATGCACCACACTGCTGTCTCTTTCTCTCTCTCTCTCTCTCTCTCTCTCTCTCTCTCTCTCTCTCTCTCTCCCTCTGTCTCATCTCTTTTTCTCTCCTCTCTCTCTCTCCTCTCTCTCTACTCTCTCTCTGTGTATTTGCTCTCTCTCTCTCTCCTCTCTCTCTCTCCTCTCTCTCTCTCCTCTCTCTCTTTCTGTCTCTCTCTCTCTCTCTCCTCTTTTTCACAGCTGGGGGATAATGTGTGGAAGTCAAAGGGTTAACCGATTTTAAATTTCTCTTTCTCTCTTTCTCTCTCTCTCTTCTCTTCTCTCTGTCTCTCTCTGTGTTTGTCTCTGTCTCTGTCTCTGTTTCTCTCTCCTCTCTCTCTCCTCTCTCTCTATTCTCTCTCTCTCTCTGTCTTTGCTCTCTCTCTCTCTCCTCTCTCTCTCTTGTCTCTCTCTCTCCTCTCTCTGTCCTCTTTCTCTCTCTCTCTCTCCTCTCTCTCTCTCCTCTCTCTCCTCTCTCTCTTTCTCTCCTCTCTCTCTCTTTCTCTCTCTCTCTCTCTCTCTCTCTCTCTCCTCTCTCTCTCTCTCTCTCTCTCTCTCTTTCAGATGCTCAATTAGACACGAGTTATTCTTGATATGAAACAGGAGAGTTCAGTCAGGCAAGATTTATTTTTCATAAGAGACAAGGATGGTCAGAGACACAACAGTTATTCTTCTAGAAATGTACAACAGCTGTCAAAGGACTCAACATGGAACAGTGAAGCCATTAGACAGCCTGGGGTTGTAATATCAGTGATGAGTATCATCAGTTTTGAGAAAAATCTCATTCAGCACAGCGTCAAAAACATCGGGGCATGAGCAAATTGTGGCCCTCTGGGTGCTATTGATTCACTTTCCTTCGCTCACAAATGACGTCACAATTCCTTGCCTTGGGGTACTTTCTCTTTCTTGTAGCTGTTCATTCCAGTGCCTGGCCAGTTTTCTGTTAGCAGTCAGCTTTTTTCTTTCTTTTCTCTTTTTTCTTTTTGTTGTTGTTTTTTTTTAGTCTGGATTTTGTTGTGTAGGCCACTTATGGCCAGCGTTGCAGCAGCCTGTTTCATTAGGGAATGTCTCAGGGCTGACAGCATTCATCCGATTGTGACAAAACGCTGGTTTATGAAAGATACCAGTTCTTTACTGGCCTCCAGGGTGTGAAGTGGCTCGCAAATGCTAGAGGTTTATAGGAAAAGCTGTTCCCCCCACCCACCCCTTCATTTTTTTTTCATTATTTTTCCTTGCTATCCCAAACCAATATTCCTTCACACTTACCGACATAGTATTTTTGATAACTCACAGAGTCTGGAAAATTCAAAAGAAGGGACAACATTCTCTTCTTTCAACTTTCCTTGGTTGACGCTGTCATTATCTTTTTATGGGTGCTGTTGGTGTCGGTATGTGATCATACACACAGACACACACACACACCAACAGGCACACACGCGCACACATATACAACACCGCACACACGTTTCAACACACATACAACACCACACTGCTGTCTCCTCTCTCTCTCTCTCTCTCCTCTCTCTCTTTCCTCTCTCTCTCTCCCCTCTCTTTCCTCTCCTTTCTCTCTCTCCTCTCTCTCTCCTCTCTCTCTCCCCTCTCTCTCTGTCTCTGCTCTCTCTCTCTCTCTCTCCTCTCTCTCTCTCTCCTCCTCCTCTCTCTCTCTCTCTCCTCTCTCTTTCTCTCTCTCTCCTCTTTCTCTCTCTCTCCTCTTTCTCTCTCTCTCCTCTCTCTCTTCTCTCTCTCTCTCTTTTTCTCTCTCTTTCTCTCTCTTTCTTTCTCTTTCACTCTTTCTTTCTCTTTCTCTCTTTCAGATGCTCAATCAGACACGAGTTATTCGTGAGAAGAAACAGCACAGTTCAGTCAGGTAAGATTTATTTTTCATAAGAGATAAAAATGGTCAGAGACATAATAGTTATTGTTCTAGAAATGTACAACAGCTGCAAAGGACTCAGCATGGAACAGTGAAGCCATTAGACAGCCTGAGGTTGTAATATCAGTGATGAGTATCATCAGTTTGGGAAAAATCTCATTCAGCACAGCGTCAAAAACATCGGGGCATGAGCAAATTGTGGCCCTCTGGGTGCCATTGATTCACTTTCCTTCGCTCGCAAATGGCGTCACAGTTCCTTGCCTTGGGGTACTGTCTCTTTCTTGTAGCTGTTCACTCCAGTGCCTGGCCAGTTTTCTGTTAGCAGTCAGCTTTTTTTCTTTCTTTTTTTTTTCTTTTTCTTTTTCTTTTTCTTTTTTGTTGTTGTTATTGTTGTTGTTGTTTGAGTCTGGATTTTGTTGTGTAGGCCACTTATGGCTAGCGTTGCAGCAGCCTGTTTCATTAGGGAATGTCTCAGGTCTGACAGCATTCATCTGATTGTGACAAGACGCTGGTTTATGAAAGGTACCAGCTCTTTACTGGCCTCCAGGGTGTGAAGTGGCTCACAAATGGCAGAGGTTTATACGAAAAGCTGTTCCCCCCACCCACCCCCATTCATTTTTTTTCGTTCTTTTTCCTTGCTATCCCAACACACCATTCCTTCACACTTAGTGACATAGTACTTTTGATAACTCGGAGAGTCTGGAAAATTCAAAAGAAGGGACAATATTCTCTTCTGTCAACTTTCCTTGCTTGATGCTTTCATTATCTTTTTATGGGTGCCGTTGGTGTCAGTGTGTGATCCCAGCACACATACATACATCACACTGCTGTCTCTCTCTCTCTCTCTCTCTCTCTCTCTCTCTCTCTCTTTGTCTTTGCTCTCTCTCTCTCTCTCTCATTTCTTTGTCTCTCCTCTCTCTCTCTCTCCTCTCACTCAACTCTCTCTCTCTGTCTTTGCTCTCTCTCTCTCTCCTCTCTCTCTCCTCTGTCTCTCCTCCCTCTCTTTCTCTCTCCTCTTTCTCTCTCTCTCTCTCCTCTCTCTCTCTCCTCTTTCTCTCTTTTTCTCTATCTCTCTTTCTCTCTCTCTCTTTCTCTCTCTCCTCTCTCTCTCTCTCTCTTTCTCTCTCTCTCTCTCTCTCTCTCTCTCTCTCTCTCTCTCTCTCTCTCTCTCTCTCTCTCTCTCTCTTTCAGATGCTCAATCAGACACGAGTCATTCTTGATAAGAAACAGGAGAGTTCAGTCAGGCAAGATTTATTTTTCATAAGAGACAAGGATGGTCACAGACACAACAGTTATTGTTCGAGAAATGTACAACAGCTGTCAAAGGACTCAACATGGAACAGTGAAGCCATTAGACAGCCTGAGGTTGTAATATCAGTGATGAGTATCATCAGTCTGGGAAAAATCTCATTCAGCACAGCGTCAAAAACATTGGGGCATGAGCAAATTGTGGCCTTCTGGGTGCTATTGAGTCACTTTCCTTCGCTCACAAATGACGTCACAGTTCCATGCCTTGGGGTACTTTCTCTTTCTTGTAGCTGTTCACTCCAGTGCCTGGCCAGTTGTCTGTTAGCAGTCGGCTTTTTTTTTTTTTTTTTTTTTTTTTAGTCTGGATTTTGTTGTATAGGCCACTTATGGCCAGCGTTGCAGCAGCCTGTTTCATTAGGGAATGTCTCAGAGCCGACAGCATTCATCTGATTGTGACAAGACGCTGGGTTATGAAAGGTACCAGTTCTTTACTGGCCTCCAGGGTGTGAAGTGGCTCGCAAATGGCAGAGGTTTATACGAAAAGCTGTTCCCCCCACCCCCACACCACCCTTCATTTTTTTCATTCTTTTTCCTTGCTATCCCAACCCACCATTCCTTCACACTTAGCGACATAGTACTTTTGATAATTCACAGAGTCTGGAAAATTCAAAAGAAGGGACAATATTCTCTTCTGTCAACTTTCCTTGGTTGACGCTTTCATTATCTTTTTATGGGTGCTGTTGGTGTCGGTATGTCATCATACACGCACAGACACACACACACCAACAGGCACACACGCGCACACATATACAGACACCGCGCACACGTTCGAACACACACCATACACCACACTGCTGTCTCCTCTCTTCTCTCTTCTCCTCTCTTTCTCTCTCTATTCTCTCTCCTCTCTCTCTCTCTTCTCTCTCTTTCTCTTCTCTCTCTCTCTCTCTCTCTCTCTTCTCTCTCTCTCTCTCTCTTTATCTCTCTCTCTCCTCCTCTCTCTCTCTCTCTCTCTCTCTCTCTCTTCTCCTCTCTCTCTTTCTCTCTCTCTCCTCTCTCTCTTTCTCTCTCTCTCTTCCTCTCTCTTTCTCTCTTCTCTCTCTTTCTCTCTCTCTCTTCTCTCTCTCTCTCTCTCTCTCTCTCTCTCTCTCTCCTCTCTCTCTCTCTCTCCTCTCTCTCTCTCTTTTGGATATTGTGTGGAATGTGATGCTTGTATTTGTAGCCTATCCAATCCTCAGCGGTTAGTTTATCAAGGGTAATGGCTCTGTTAGCAGACAACTTGTGACGAAACACACACACACACACACACACATACACACACACATACACACACACACACACACACACACACACACACACACACACACTCACTCACTCACACACACACACACACAACACACACATACATACACACACACATACACACACATACACACACACACAATATACATACACACAACATACATACACACACACAACACATACACATATATATATATATATACATACACACACACATACATACATACATACATACATACATACATACATACATACATACATACTCACATACATACATACGTACATACATACATGCAAGCATGCATGCATACATGCATACACACACATACAAACACACACACGCACACACACATACATACATACATACATACATACATGCATGCATGCATGCATACACACACACACACACACACACACACACACACACACACACACACACACACACACACACACACACACACACACACACACACACACACACACAAGGCCAGCACTGACAGCGAGCAAAACAAACCTATGATCATTTGGGTAGTCAACCTATTCATGAAGAAAACCTACACCCTCCTGTGAGGGTTTGAGATTCGCCTGGTATTAGAAGATACAAGATTTTTATTTAGCCCAGAACATCACAATGGGAAATTGTTTTGGCATTCGCATTAAAATACATACAAGAACAAGAACGCATAAAGAAATGTACACACATGCTCTTACTCTCTCTCACTCTCTCTTTCACTCCTCCCTCACCCTCTCCCTCCCCTCATCTCTCTCCCCTCCCTCTTTGTCGAACACAATATCAAAGATTATGACTAATTCTAAAAATGTACGGTTATAAAAGTACATCATGAACTAGGATTGATTATATCGTACCCTTTCGTATCATCTGTGAGAGAGCTAAACTCCACCATATCTAAACCGACAAAGATTTAAAGTCTTGCTAACATTTGTGACCTCCCACCACAAAATCAGTCTTAATTCGCAGTCAGTCGAACAGCACTAGGAACTGAAAAGGTGACTGAGGGTCTATCTGGGGTGTTTTGACTTTTTCTCAAAATTGATTTCTGTAGACTATAATCTATCCCCCACAGATTTTTTTTTTCTTGAAAAAAAGATTATTAATCAATTTAAATCGGTATTTTAATGCACTGATCGCAGCAGAAAGAACGCAATTTCCTACCAAAAGCATCTATTTTTATCTCTTATTATGAACCGTAACCTGTACAGTACCCGTAAATGTAATATACAGATGGAAAACTTTTTGGTGTACCTTTCAGATATCATCATCATCAAAGCCACCAAATAAAGAAATTAAACGAAAATATGTAGGAGGGCACACAAAAACTTTAGAGGCCGTTTTCTCAAAATGGCCGTCATACAACTTAATGACTTTAAACATACATAACTTCTACATTTTTTTTTAGTACAAGCTTTATTCAAGTACCAAAATAATCAGCAGAATGTACACTTTCCAGTGATATGTATATCTCAAAATGTCCAAAATGCTAGTTAAGACTGATTTCGTGGTGGGGGAGGGTCACATTTGTCCATACCAATCCAATCTACATCGACTGTGGGCGAGCCTTTCTGGCCCAGACTGGCCTCAGCAGCCACCTCCAGACCCACAATCGCCAATCCCCCAGTCAAAATTGAAGTCGTGGTCTTCTTCGACAACGAAAGACGAACAGTTCAGGGAGGTGCAAAAGTAGGTATACAGTTATGAAAAAAGAAAACACGTACAATACTCATTGCATTTATTATACAAACAAATGAATATTGCATATACATGTAATAACAAGCACAGCCTTAATCCCTCAGATACTCAAACTGCTTGCCGTCGGTATTCACACACTCCTCTAATCGAGAGCAGACACTCATGCACACTGTAGCACAAAGATCTTTATCAGCATCAATTTTTTGACAAGCCTGCAAGATGAACTGAACCATGTCATTAACAGTGCGCGGCTTGCGTGCGAAAACCCTTTCCTTTACATATCCCCCCCCCTCCCCCCCCCCCCCCCAAAAAAAGAAGTCCATCTGTCTTCCAGTATTGTTTTAAAATCCACTTGCGCTCCTTGTCTGTCAAATTACTAGCCATGGTTAAATTAAATTGCCGCTTAGATCTAAATTAAACTGTCGCTCTACCCGCAAAAAATAAAAAAAATTAAAAGTTAGGATAAAAGTACATGCATATTATTAGTTACGATAAAATATAATGAATGACACTGAAAATATCGAAAATAAGGCCAACTAACTTAATGTGCTTATAATTATAATGAATTAAGCATTATAATAATGATGTGATACTTACTGTATACCTACTTTTGCACACACACACACACACCCTGTATATTGACCGGTAAGACATAGACAGAATGGTCCAGGTATTTATGATCTAGTGAGTTGCGTCTTAACGATCAAACTTGCACATACTTAGAAATACGTTTTGTCTGCATCTCCGCTTAGTGTGATACTGTTCATGTGTATTTCATGGATTTGCAGTTCTAACCTGTTCTCTGTGCCCTTTTCACAAGTTTTATGAAGTGCAGCCATCGCCAATTGCCAAATGATGACATGATTTCGTGTTTATCTGTCTACACATTCATATAGCTGTCTTGTTGCTTATCTGTCTGTCTATCTATCTTTTTTTTATCTATCTATCTATCTATCTATCTATTATCTGTCTGTCTTTCTGTCTATCTATCTCTCTTTCTGTCTATCTAGCTATCTAGCTATCTTTCTATCTTTCTATCTATCTATCTCTCTATCTATATATCTATCTATCTATCTATCTTTCTATCTATCTATCTTTCTGTCTATCTAGCTATCTAGCTATCTTTCTATCTTTCTATCTATCTATCTCTCTATCTATCTATCTATCTATCTATCTATCTATCTATCTATCCCTCTATCTATCTCGTTTCTGTTTGTCTGTCTGTATGTCTGTATGTCTGTCTGTCAGTATTTCTCTCTCTCTTTCTCTCTCTCTCTATCTATCTATCTATCTATTTATCTAACTACTAGCTAGCTAGCTATCCATATATCTATCTGTTTATCTATCTATCTGTATGTCTGTCTGTCTATCTGTCTGTCTGTCTGTCTACATATCTATCAGTCTGTCTACGTGCCTGTCTGTCCATCTATCTCTGTCTGTCTATCTTTGTGACTAATTGTCTTTTTTTGTCTGTAGGTATCTTTATCTATCTATTCATCTATTATCTATCTATCTGTCTGTCTATCTGTCTATCTATCTATCTATCTATCTATCTGTCTGTCTGTCTGTCTGTCTGTCCGTCTACTTGTCTATCTATCTATCTATCCATCCATCTGTCTGTCTGTCCGTTCGTCTATCCATATCGGTCAGTCAGTCATATCTTTTTGTCTGACATCTGTTTGCCCGCATTCCTATCTGTTAATTTGCTTGTCTGTTTGTGTGGATGTCCATCTGTTTGCGTATGCGTGTATGTTTGTGTGTGTGTAGTTTTGTGTGTGCTGATTGGCCGGAAAATTGCCTGATTTTGTTATTGTTGTGGCGGTGGTGGTAGTGTTGGTGTTGGTGTTGGTGGTGATGTTGGTGGTAGTGGCGATGGCGGTGGTGGTTCTAACGCCGTAATTGACGACATCGGTGCCATTGATGTCAATGTTATTGTCATCGTCATCGTCTTGTCATCGCCGTCGTTGGTGTATTGTCCTCGACAAAGACTTAACTGTCAGGAATGCAACATCTCAAGCCGAGAAGAGGCCACAGAACCTGGTTCATTAACCCAGAACGGAGATACACGTTCATCTGTTGTGAAGAAAACTTGAAGAGGGACGAAATAAACAAAGAACATGTCACTTTTATTTTTGTTGTTGTTTTGTTGTTGTTGTTATGTTGTTGTTGTTGTTGTTGTTCTTCTTCGCAATTCTTCTTCTTCTTCTTCTTCGCAATTCTTCTTCGCAATTCTTCTTCGCAATTCTTCTTCTTCTTCGCAATTCTTCTTCGCAATTCTTCTTCTTCTTCGCAATTCTTCTTCGCAATTCTTCTTCGCAATTCTTCTTCTTCTTCGCAATTCTTCTTCGCAATTCTTCTTCTTCTTCGCAATTCTTCTTCGCAATTCTTTCTTCTCGCAATTCTTCTTCGCAATTCTTCTTCTTCGCAATTCTTCTTCTTCGCAATTCTTCTTCTTCTTCTTCTTCGCAATTCTTCTTGTGGTTGTTGTTGATGATGATTATGATGATGATGTTGTTGTTGTTGTTGTTGTTGTTGTTGTTCTTGTTCTTGTTCTTGTTGTTGTTGTTGTTGTTGTTCTTCTTCTTCTTCTTCTTCTTCTTCTTCTTCTTCTCTTCTTCTTGTGGTTGTTGTTGATGATGATGATGATGTTGATGATGATGTTTTTGTTGTTGTTGTTCTTGTTCTTGTTGTTATTGTTCTTGTTGTTGTTGTCCTTGTTCTTGTTCTTGTTCTTGTTGTTCTTGTTGTTGTGGTTGTTGTTGATGATTATGATGATGATGTTGTTGTTGTCGTCGTCGTTGTTGATGATGATGATGATGACGACGATAATGATGATGTCGTCGTCGTCGTCGTTGTCGTTGTTGTTTTTGTTGTTGCTGCTGCTGCTGCTGCTGTTGTTGTTGTTGTTGTTGTTGTTGATGTTGTTGTTGTTGTTGTTGTTGTTGTTGTTGTTGTTGTTGTTGTTTGATGTCTCTGGACAAAATGAACCATGTCTTTGTTGTTTTTGTATTGTCCTTGTGCTTTGTTTTTAACTCAAGTGCTTTTCAAATCACGGCGTAAACATTTTGTTTCTTTCTTTCTTTCTTTCTTTCTTTGCTTGTTTGTTTTTATTTGTTTTCTGTTTGTGTGCTTCTGGCTGTGGTTTGTGTGTGTGTGCATGTGTGCGTGTATGTGTGTGTGTGTGTGTTTGTGTGTGTGTGTGTGTGTGTGTGTATGTGTGTGTGTGTGTGTGTGTGTGTGTGTGTGTGTGTGTGTGTGTGTGTGTGTGTGTGTGTGTGATGTTTTTTTCTGT
>CM060312.1:15588065-15595565 GCA_030674185.1 Monoplex corrugatus
TCTCTGTCTCTCTCTGCCTCTCTCACTCTCTCTTGCTCTCTGTCTGTCTGTCCATCTCTTTCTCTGTCTGTGTCTCTGTCTGTCTCTCTCTCTCTCTCTCTCCTTCTCTTTTTCTGTCTGTCCATCTCTCTCTCTCTGTTTCTCTGTTACTCTCTCTCTCTCTCTCTCTCTCTCTCACACACACACACACACACACACACACACACACACACACACACACATGCACACATACCACACAACACACACATACACACATGTGTGTGAACCAATGCGTACTGATCAATACTTTTCCCTTCATCTTTTCTTCTCAACCATCAGTCGGTGATAAATATGCCAATGTTTTCTTGTTAACATAATTTGAGGACGTTGTTCTGTTCAGACACATTATACATTTTGATCAGATAAGACATTTGATTTGATTTATTAGTCTCAGAGTTTGATATTTACAAATGTATTTATGAACACATAATGCTGTACTTTCATCGATTCGCAAAACATTTAAAAATTGTGTATCATCGTGAAAAAATTATGTCTCAGTGATGACCATGGCATATAGCATGGCTCAAAACGAATGGTTCTTACATGTATATATATATATATATATATATATATATATATATATATATATATATATATATATATACATATGTATGTATGCATCAATTTGCCAAATGCAACAAAGAAAGAGTAAAAAGACATTTGCGTAAAAAGAGGTCATTGCTCTGTTGATAAGAAACGAGGATGTTCTGTTAGACAAGAATTATTGTTGATGCATGACCCACCTCTCAATTAGACAAGTGTAATTGTTGATGAAAAAACACGGATGTATAGTTAGACAAGAGTTATTGTTAATCAGATACGGGGATGTTTAGTCAGACAAGAGTTATAGTTCATGAGATACAGGGGAGTTCAGTCAGACAAGAGTTACTGTCCATAAGAGACAAGGATGCTCAGAGACGCAATAGTTCTTGTTCTAGAAATGTACAACAGCTGTCAAAGGACTCAGCATGGAACAGTGAAGCCATTAGACAGCCTGAGGTTGTAATATCAGTGATGAGTATCATCAGTTTGGGAAAAATCTCATTCAGCACAGCGTCAAAAACATCGGGGCATGTGGCCCTCTGGGTGCTATTGATTCACTTTCCTTCGCTCACAAATGACGTCACAATTCCTTGCCTTGGGGTACTTTCTCCTTCTTATAGCTGTTCACTCCAGTGCCTGGCCAGTTGTCTGTTAGCAGTCGGCTTTTTTCTTTCTTTTTTTTTTTTTCTTTTTTCTTTTTTTAATTTTTTTTTTTTTTTTTTTTTTTGGTTGTTGTTTGAGTCTGGATATTGTCGTATAGGCCACTTATGGCCAGCGTTGCAGAAGCCTGTTTCATTAGGGAATGTCTCAGGGCTGACAGCATTCATCCGATTGTGACAAGACGCTGGTTTATAAAAGGTACCACTTCTTTACTGGCCTCCAGGGTGTGAAGTGGCTCGTCAATGGCAGAAGTTTATAGGAAAAGCTGTTCCCCCCACCCACCCACCCTTCATTTTTTTTTCATTCTTTTTCCTTGCTATCCCAACCCACTATTCCTTCACACTTAGCGACATATTACTTTTGATAACTCACAGAGTCTGGAAAATTCAAAAGAAGAGACAATATTCTCTTCTGTCAACTTTCCTTGGTTGACGCTTTCATTATCGTTTTATGGGTGCTGTTGGTGTCGGTATGTGATCATACATGCACAGACACACACACATCAACAGGCACACACGCGCACACATATACAGACACGCGCGCACACTGTCAACCATGCCCACCTGACCCTTCCTTCTCTGGCACACCTCTTTACTACTCTTACCCCAGTCTCACAAGAAGAAATTCTCAACACAATCAGATCCATGTCGTTCAAAACCTGCGAACTGGATCCTCTTCCAGGTTCTCTCTACTCTGACTGTCTCCCTACTCTCCTCCCATTCATCACTGACATCATCAACACTTCTCTCCAAACTGGAACTGTCCCAGATTCTTTCAAGTCTGCTATTGTTCACCCTCTCCTCAAGAAATACAATTTAGACCCAAATGAACTGAAAAATTACCGGCCTATCTCTAATCTCTCTTTCTTGTCAAAACTGGCAAGCCTATTTACTCATCACAGAATAATTTCGAAACGTTCATAGACTGTCTCTTTCTGACATAAAAAAATGGCAAACCAGTCAAACTTTGGTTTGGTTTGGTTTGGGTTGGGTTGGGTTGGGTTGGGTTGGGTTGGGTTGGGTTGGGTTGGGTTGGGTTGGGTTGGGTCGGGTGGGTTGGGTTGGGTGGATTGGGTTGGGTTGTTTGTTTGTTTGTTTGTTTGTTTTTGTTTGTTTTTGTTTGTTTTTTTGTTTGTTTGTTTGTTTGTTTGTCGTAATAGTTAAGACTGTTTACTCATCACAAAAGAATTTCGAACTGTCATATTTTTGCTCAAGGTCATCAGGAATGTGCTGCACTAGCACACTGATCACAAGGATCACAGGAACCAACATCACTAACAGTCTTCGTCATCAGCTGGACAGTGGCCTGTTTTGAGACTTAGCTGTTGATTTGTAGAGTTCCTTCCTTTTCCTCTGCTGCATGATACTCTGATACCACTGCCACTTAATCCTATTCCACAGCAGACAGGGATGCTCTGTGTACAGAGTTATTGTTCTAAGCATGTAGAACAGCTAGTGAGAGAGCACAGTATGGAAACATACAGGTGTTAGACAGCGGTACAGAGTTATTGTTCTAAGCATGTAGAACAGCTAGTGAGAGAGCACAGGATGGAAACATACAGGCATTAGACAGCCGGTACAGAGTTATTGTTCTAAGCATGTAGAACAGCTAGTGAGAGAGCACAGTATGGAAACATACAGGCATTAGACAGCCAGTACAGAGTTATTGTTCTAAGCATGTAGAACAGCTAGTCAGAGAGCACAGTATGGAGACACACAGGCATTAGACAGCCGGAGGTAGTAATGTCAGCGATGAATATTAGTTTGAGGAAAACCTCATCGAGCATGGAGCCAAAAGCGTTGGAGCATACGTAAATTGTGGCCCTTTGGGTGCCACTGATTCGGCTTCTTCTCAAAGGGCGCCAGAATTCTTAGCCTTGGGGTACGTTCTTCTCCCTTAGCTTTTCGCTGCGGTCTGATCTTGCCAGTAATGTGGGGGTTTTTTGCCTGTGCTGTTTGGTTGGTTGGTTGGTTGATTGGTTGGTTGGTTGGTTGGTTGGTTGGTGTTGGTTGGTTGGTTGGTTGTTTGGTTGGTTGGTTGGTTGGTTGGTTGGTCGGTGTCAGTCGGTTGGTTGGTTGGTTGGTTGGTTGATTGGTCAGTCGGTTGGTCGGTCGGTCGGTCGGTCGGTCAGTCAGTCGGTTGGTTGGTTGGTCGGTAGGTCGGCCAGTCGGTCGGTCGGTCGGTCGGTCAGTCAGTTGCTTGCTTGCTTGCTCTCTTGTCAGTCTTGGTTTTTCTTTGTCTGCCGCTTGTTAAGACCAACGTTGCAACAACCTTTTTTTATAATGTCTCAGCTCCTATGCCCACTGCATCCATCAGACTGTGACAAGACGCTGGTCGTATACCCGCTCTTTACTGGGCCCCAGGGCGGAGAGTGGCTGATAACAGGAAAGCAAACAGGCAAGAATTTATGAAAAAAAAAAGATTTCTTTTTATTTTGCCCCAGTCTCCTTACTCTCTCAAGTGTTCCTCCCCCCCCCCCCCCTCCTCACCTGCCATCACCCCCATAACACTCTCCGTGACCTAAAAGCACATGCACTTTGGAAGAATCGTTTTTATGTGCATTCTCTAGCGTCGATGATGGTTTCGGTGGGCAAGGCTGTTTCTGCTGTTTATGTTGTTGAACGAGCAGTGTGGGTATTGTTGACCGGATGTAAACAGGAGGGGTAGTGCTCTGTGTCTGTCTTCGTCTCTCTGTCTCTTCCTGTCTCTCTCTCTGTCTCTGTTTCTGTCTCTCTGTCTCTGTCTGTTTCTCTCTCTCTCTCTCTCTCTCTCTCTCTCTCTCTCTCTCTCTCTCTCTCTCTCCCTCTGTTTCTCTGTCTCTCTCTCTGTGTCTCTCTCTCTGTCTCTCTTGCTCTGTCAGTCTGTCCGTCTCTTTCTCTGTCTGTGTCTCTGTCTGTCTGTCTCTCTCTCTCTCTCTCTCTTTTTCTCTTTCTCTCTGTCTGTCCGTCTCTCTCTCTCTCTTTCTCTGTTTCTCTGTTACTCTCTCTCTCTCTCTCTCTCTCTCTCTCTCTCTCTCTCTCACACACACACACACACACACATGCACACATGCACATATACCACACAACACACAACTAATATCATTTATAGTGAAAAGACGTTAAATCAAGGAACGAACGAACACAACACAACACACACATACACACATGTGTATGAACCAATGCGTACTGATCAATACTTTTCCCTTCATCTTTTCTTCTCAACCATCAGTCGGTGGTAAATATGCCAATGTTTTCTTGTTAACATAATTTGAGAACGTCGTTCTGTTCAGACACAATATACATTTTGATCAGATAAGACATTTGATTTGATTTATTAGTCTCAGAGTTTGATATTTACAAATGTATTTATGAACACATAGTGCTGTACTTTCCTCGGTTCGCAAAACATTTAAAAATTATGTATCATAGTGAAAAAAATTATGTCTCAGTGATGACCATGGCATATAGCATGGCTCAAAACGAATGGTTCTTACATGTATATACATATATAGATACATATGTATGTATGCATCAATTTGCTAAATGCAACAAAGAAAGAGTAAAAAGACATTTGCGTAAAAAGAGGTCATTGCTCTTGTTGATAAGAAACGAGGATGTTCTGTTAGACAAGAATTATTGTTGATGCATGACCCACCTCTCAATTAGACAAGTGTAATTGTTGATGAAAAAACAGGGATGTTTAGTCAGACAAGAGTTATAGTTCATGAGATACAGGGGAGTTCAGTCAGACAAGAGTTACTGTCCATAAGAGACAGGGATGCTCAGAAACACAATAGTTATTGTTCTAGGAATGTACAACAGCTGTCAAAGGACTCAGCATGGAACAGTGAAGCCATTAGACAGCCTGGGATTGTAATATCAGTGATGAGTATCATCAGTTTGGGAAAAATCTCATTCAGCACAGCATCAAAAACATCGGGGCATGAGCAAATTGTGGCCCTCTGGGTGCTATTGATTCACTTTCCTTCGCTCACAAATGACGTCACAATTCCTTGCCATGGGGTACTTTCTCTTCTTGCAGCTGTTCACTCCAGTGCCTGGCCAGTTGTCTGTTTGCAGTCAGCTTTTTTTTGTCTTTTTTCTTTTTTTTTTTTTCTTTTTTTTTTTTCTTTCTTTTTTTGAGTCTGGGTTTTGTTGTGTAGACCACTTATGGCCAGCGTTGCAGCAGCCTGTTTCATTAGGGAATGTCTCAGGGCTGACAGCATTCATCCGATTGTGACAAGACGCTGCTTTATGAAAGGTACCAGTTTTTTTACTGGCCTCCAGGGTGTGAAGTGGCTCGCAAATGGCAGAATTTTATAGGAAAAGCTGTTCCCCCCACCCCCCACCCCCTTCATTTTTTTTCATTCTTTTTCCTTGCTATCCCAACCCACCATTCCTTCACACTTAGTGACATAGTACTTTTGATAACTCACAGAGTCTGGAAAATTCAAAAGAAGGGACAATATTCTCTTCTGTCAACTTTCCTTGGTTGACGCTTTCATTATCTTTTTATGGGTGCTGTTGGTGTCGGTATGTCATCATACACGCACAGACACACACACACCAACAGGCACACACGCGCACACATATACAGACACGCGCGCACACGTTTTTGAACACACACACATACACCACACTGCTGTCTTTTCTCTCTCTCTCTCTCTCTCTCGTCTCTCTCTCTCTCTCTCTCTCTTCTCTCTCTCTCTCTCTCTCTCTGCTCTTCTCTCTCTCTCTCTCTCTTCTCTCTCTCTCTCTCTCTCTCTCTCTTCTCTCATCTTTCTCTCTCCTCTCTTCTCTCTCTCTCTCCTCTCTTTCTCTCTCTCTCTCTCTCTCCTCCCTTCTCCTCTCTTCTCTCTGTCTTCTTCTCTCTCTCTCTCTTCTCTTGTCCTCTCTCTCTCTCCTCTCTCTCTCTCTCTTCTCTCTCTCTCTCCTCTCTCCTCTCTTTTCTCTTCTCTCTCTCCTCTTTCTCTCTCTCTCTCTCTCTCTCTCTCTCTCTCTCTCTCTCTCTCTCTCTCTCTCTTTCAGATGCTCAATTAGACACGAGTTATTCTTGATAAGAAACAGGAAGTTCAGTCAGGCAAGATTTATTTTTCATAAGAGACAAGGATGGTCACAGACACAACAGTTATTGTTCTAGAAATGTACAACAGCTGTCAAAGGCTCAACATGGAACCGTGAAGCCATCAGACAGCCTGGGTTGTAATATCAGTGATGAGTATCATCAGTTTGGGAAAAATCTCATTCAGCACAGCATCAAAAACATCGGGGCATGAGCAAATTGTGGCCTCTGGGTGCTATTGATTCACTTTCCTTCGCTCACAAATGACGTCACAATTCCTTGCCTTGGGGTACTTTCTCTTTCTTGCAGCTGTTCACTCCAGTGCCTGGCCAGTTGTCTGTTAGCAGTCGCTTTTTTTTCTTTTTTTTTTTTTTTTTTTTTGTTTGAGTCTGGATTTTGTTGTATAGGCCACTTATGGCCAGCGTTGCAGCAGCCTGTTTCATTAGGAATGTCTCAGGGCTGACAGCATTCATCCGATTGTGACAAGACGCTGGTTTATGAAAGGTACCAGCTCTTTACTGGCCTCTAGGGTGTGAAGTGGCTCACAAATGGCAGAGTTTATAGGAAAAGCTGTTCCCCCTACCCACCCACCCTTTCATTTTTTTTTCATTCTTTTTCCTTGCTATCCCAACCCACCATTCCTTCACACTAGCACATAGTACTTTTGATAACTCACAGAGTCTGGAAATTCAAAAGAAGGGACATATTCTCTTCTGTCAACTTTCCTTGGTTGACGCTTTCATTATCTTTTTATGTACACGTTATGTTCAGAAATGTACAACAGCTGTCAAAGGACTCACATGAACAGGAACATAGCAGCCGAATTAAATCGTGGTATCATAGTTTGGAAAATCTCATTCACACAGCTCAAACTCGCATCAATTGTGGCCCTCTGTGCTATTGATTCACTTCCTTCGCTGCAATGCGTCACAATCCTTCCTTGTACTTTCTCTTCTTTAGCTGTTCACTCCATGCCTGCCATTTCTTTCATCGGCTTTTTTTTTTTTTTTTTAGTCGGATTTTGTTGTATAAGCACTTATGCCAGCTGAGCAGCTGTTCATAGGAATGTCTCAGGCACAGTTTCTGATTGGACAAGACGCTGGTATGAAGACCAGTTCTTTACTGGCTCCAGGGTGTGAAGTGCCGCAAATGCAAGTTTATAGAAAAGCTTCCCCCCACACACCACTTTATTTTTTTCATCTTTTTCCTTGCTAG
>CM060312.1:15600565-15613065 GCA_030674185.1 Monoplex corrugatus
ACGGACTTGCAGGGTGGCTGAGGACAGAGAGGGTGGAAGATGTACTTGCAGTGACGTGGGATAGATGCATATGGAGGGCCATGATCGCCATGTAGCTGAGCACATGATGATGACGATGATACACGGCGTGATGATAGGTAGTCGTTCTTTTAAGTCAATGTCAACCAGCGAATTAGCAAGAGGCTCTCGTGGATTACAACCTTCCGTGTTAGTCTGTGTTCTGCTTCACTGTGAACTCGATTTGTACATTGTTACTGCTGGGTGTGTGACACTGACACTTGCAGCCAATCGAACGATGCCGTGACTTACCCTCATTAGTCCACACACAAGGTTTTCAACTGGTGTCTAAGTTACTCTGGACAACACTTTGCACAGGGGGAGGGGAGGGGAGACCTTCAATGCTTGCAGACAATGGAGCAATGTCGTGACGCATCCCTTACTGACTTGCGGAGGTTTTCAGTAGCTGTGTAAGATACGTTGGACAGTACTTTGCCCCAAGGGGTGATGGTGGTGGTGGTGTTAAGATACTTTGACAAGTTCCAAACCTGGGAACGGGAAGGGTACGAGACATCGGTTACCGATTTCAAGGACCGTTACAGCAGAAAAACAAATTCTCAGAAATATAATTTGTGTGTGCATAATTACCTTTTTTTAAGCATATGAAAAGGCAGTGTTGGCACATAAACTGCACATAGTATACAGAATATCATCATCATCATCATCAGGTGCCCTGCCGCATGGCGTTGGCGATCATGGACTTCCAACCATCTCTATCTCTCGTTACCCCCAGCATCTCCCCCACCCTCCTCATCCCCAGCCACTGTGCAAGTCCGTCCAGCATTCTCTCCCTGGGTCTGCCAGGTGCTCTCTTTCCCTCCAGCTTTCCCATTGTGACCAGGTGCTCCAAATCCCCCTTCCTCATAAAATGGCCTATAAATGTTGCCTGTCTTTTCCTAATCTTCCCCATGAGTGATCTACTTGTGTCTGCCTCCATCAAAACTGTCTCGTTTGTTTTCTTTGCTGTCCATGGAACTCTCAACATTCTTCTGAGAAACCACATGTCGGCTGCCTCAATCTTGCTCTGGCTTTGTTTGTTGACTGTGCACGCCTCGCATCCGTACAACAGTATTGGTTCTATATAACATTCAAGGACTCTCTTTCTGATGTTAATTGACAGGCATTTGTTGGTAAGAATGCTTGTCATCTTCTTGAATGCTGTTTTGGCTTGGCCGATTCTGCCAATACAGAATATACATAATGATATTTCATACATTGAAATTTTTAAAAGGAACATTAAGATTTAGCACATGTCAACATTTCCCCTGTGAACCCGTTGTGTCTAATCACTTACTATTGGCTCTTTCTCTGTGTGATCTTTATGCTTACACGTCAGTGTATGAACAGTATGTAACATTAATAGCAAAGGAAGAGGTGGGTAAATCCTTCTGTACGAGTACTGATGATGATGATGATGATGATGATGATGATGATGATGATGATGATGATGATGATGATGATGATGATGATGATGATGATGATGATGATGATGATGATGATGATATATTATTATTATGACGACGACGATGATGATGGATCACGATGAGGAGGAGGACGAAGACGACGATGATGACGACGACAACGACGACTACAACTATGATGATGATGATGATGACGACGATGATGATGATGACGACAACGACGACCACGACCACGACGACGACGACGACGACGACGACGACGACGACGACGACGACGACACGATGATGATGATGAGATGATGATGATGATGATGATGATGATGATGATGATGATGATGATGATGATGATAGATGATGATGATGATGATGATAGAGACAACAGACTTTCTCGTGGATACGACAGAAGAATACGTATGCTGGTCCTATTTGCCTGTGTCGGGTCGTCATGGAGATGCAAAACTAAGACGCTGCCAGCCTGCCCAGCACAGAGACCTCTCTCGCTTATTGAGACTCGTTCTTCCACAGATGCAGTCACACACACACACACACACACACACACACACACACACATACACACACACACACACACACACACACAAAACACACACATATGCATGCACGCACGCACACTCACACACGCGCACGCACACATACATGCACGTGCACATGCATATGCATGCATGATAGCACACACAGGCGATGATGATATAATGATGATGACGATTAAAAACTTCATTTTTCCAAAAATTGCGCTCGTGCTTTATATTCATTAACATAATGTACATACACATGTCATTACAATGCAGCCCAGACTAGTTCCAGCGACAGACTATTTACAAATAAAAAATATATAACTCATACGCTAGGTAGAAGATTGAGGCAGCCGAGATGTGGTTTCTCAGAAGAATGTTGAGAGTTCCATGGACAGCAAAGAAAACACACGAGACAGTCTTGATGGAGGCAGACACAAGTAGATCACTCATAAGGAAGATTAGGCAAAGACAGGCAAACATTTATAGGCCATTTTATGAGGAAGGGGGATTTGGAGCACCTGGTCACAACGGGAAAACTGGAGGAAAAGAAAGCACCAGGTAGACCCAGGGAGAGAATGCTGGACGGACTTGCACAGTGGCTGGGGATGAGGAGGGTGGGGAGGTGCTAGGGGCAACGAGAGATAGAGATGGTTGGAAGTCCATGGTCGCCAACGCCATGCGGCAGGGCACCTGATGATGATGATGACGCTAGGTAGAATTCCAAGACCTTGTATTAATAGGTTTATGTGTAGGCTTAAGGCTAGTGCCACTATCATTTTTGGGTCTTCTCTATCGCAAGGCATCAGTGGCGTCTGTGCATAGGGAGCGTAGGGAATTAATTCCGGCGCGGAGACATCATCTTCTGAAACTGAAACTAAAACTATGTACCAAAGAAATAAGAGGGAGCTTACAGTTTTTGTGCTTTGTATCTGCTTCTATGCTAGCTGGATGGGTAGCGCAAACTGTGTTAGACTTGAGAAGTTTCACAACATGGGAGACAATTCCTACGTGACTCTCAAGAGTTATGTCCTTTGGTTTATATTATAAAACGATAACGATTGACAAAGGCCAGTTGGCCAGATATTTGCGGCCTGTCTTGTTTTGTGTAGTAAGTTTGGAGTTAGGTGTGTGTTCAAGGAGGGAGACTGCGTCGCACTGGGGCAATTCCGTTGGCACCCCACCCAAATCTGCCAGCAAGTTTTCAGCAGAATCCCTGAGCCCGCGCAAAACATATGCGATGAGTACATATTCTTGTTTGTTTGGTTGGTTGTTGGTGTTGTGTGCTTTTTTTTTTGGTTGGTTGCTTGCCTGATGGTTGGTTGGTTGCTTGATTGGTTGTGGGTTGCTGTTGCTTGGTTGGTTTGATTGGTTGGTTGGTTGGTTGGTTGGTTGGTTGTTTGGTTGGTTAGTTTGATTGGTTGGTTGGTTGGTTGGTTGGTTGGTTGGATGGTTTTGTTTGGGTTTGGGGGTTTTGTTGCTTTGTTTTGGTTTGTTTGTTTGTTTGTTTTGTTTGTTTTGTTTGTTTTTGTTTGTTTGTTTTGTTTGTTTTTGTTTGTTTTGTTTGTTTTGTTTTGTTTGTTTTTGTTTTTTTTTTGTTTGTTTGTTTGCTTTGCTTTTTTTTTTTTTGGGGGGGGGGGGGGGGAAGCTGTTTCCTATTTGCTTGAACGCTAGTGGCAGTCATTCTAATTTAGTGATAGTTGTAATATTAGCATTAAAAAAAAGTAGCGTTTGAAAGAAGAGAGAAGAGATGAACACAGAGACAGAAGAAGGTACGGTGTAAGTGATAGGGGGGAAAAGATAGCAACAACAAATTCAGCAATAAGCTCCCACCAATATTACCGTCTCTTTTATCCAGGGTAATCAATGAAGGACAACTTGTGTCATCACCAACACCGCTGATGGACTTCGGGCACATGTGACCATTGACAGCTGTCTACACAGACAGACAAGCAGTCGTAACGTTGCTTGCACGTGAGACACGAAATCCTTCACCCTTCTCTCTCTTAAACTCTCTCTCCTCTTCTCTCTCCTCTCTCTTGACTGTCGTCTCTCTCTCTCTTCTCTCTCTTCTCTCCTTTGGCTTGTGGCTGCCCAGTTGTTTGGTATGAGGATGAGGTAGCGGGTATTGACCTTCAGGCCGTTCCAGAGGTGGAAATGATCCTGAGGAATATCGCTTTGTTTTGTAGATGGTTCTTTGTTATGACTGTCCCTGTCTGCGTATCTTTGTGTCTAGTTCAGCGTATTGGCCGGTGTGATTATAAGGGGAGGGGGGGGCGGGGAGGTGTGTGCTGTGTGTGTTTGTGAGAGAGTGAGGAGTGTGTGGATGGAGAGAGAGAGAGAGGTGTGTGTGTGTGAGAGAGAGACAGAGTGTGTGTGTGTGTGTGATTGTGTGTGTGTGTGTGTAGATGAGAGAGGTGTGTGTGTGTGTGAGAGAGAGAGAGCGAGAGAGAGAGTGTGTGTGTGTGAGAGAGAGAGAGAGAGTGTGTGTGTGTGTGTGTGTGAGTGTGTGTGTGTGTGGAGAGAGAGAGAGTGTGTGTGTGTGTGTGTGTGTGTGTGAGTGTGTGTGTGTGTGTGAGTGTGTGTGTGTGAGAGAGAGTGTGTGTGTGTGTGTGTGAGTGTGTGTGTGTGTAGTGTGTGTGAGAGAGAGAGTGTGTGTGTGTGAGAGAGAGAGAGAAAGTGTGTGTGTGTGTGTGTGTGTGTGTGTGTGTGTGTGTGTGTGTGTGTGTGTGTGTGTGTGTGTGTGTGTGTGAGTGTGAGTGTGCATGTGTTTGTGTTTGTGTTTGTGTGTGTGTGTCAATGTGAGTGTGCGTGCGTGTGTGTCTAAGTGATGTGAGTATCCTCCTAAGTATCCTCCTGTGTGCATACTCTAATTCTGTGTCTCTATGCGCATTGGTGCAGGCGTGCGTGTGTGTGTATGCGCACAATTGTTTGTGTCTGAGCATTTGTATATTTGAATCTGTGAGTGGTTGCTTGTTTCTGCGAGTGTGTGCGAGCTGGAGAGGGGCAAGAAGTGTGATGAGTATATACAGGGGGGTGCAAAAGTATGTATACAGTAAGTATCACATCATTATTATAATGCTTAATTCCGCTCTGGATTAGAGGAGTATGTGAATACCGACGCAAGCAGTTTGAGTATCTGAGGGATTAAGGCTGTGCTTGTTATTACATGTATATGCAATTTCATTTGTTTGTATAATAAATGCAATGAGTATTGGACGTGTTTTCTTTTTTCATAACTGTATACCTACTTTTGCACACACACACACACCCTGTACTGTGTGTATATCTCTGTGTTTGTGTGTGTACGTACCTTTGTACGCATACATGTGTGTACTGTGTGTATGTGTGTGTATGTGTGCGGGTGTGTGTACGTGTGTACGTGTGTTGAGTGTATACACCTGTATGAACAGCCCTGTCTTTGTGTGTGTTTGTGTGTGTACATGCGTATGTGAGAGGGCATAAATACATATGTGTATGTGGTGATCGCTTGTTTCAGTGGGTGTATCACAACAAAATACCGCAGATAATCACATACTTTTTAACTGGATCTGTCTCGCCTTCGTAACATCGAAATAATAATTGATCCGCTGTCTGTACACTTTTTTTTCAGATTTTAATTCAAAAACCACTTCAACTCAGAGACACTGCTTGCTCGACAAATTGTAATCTTGGTGGCATTTGTATCTGTAAGAAATCAAGATTTGGTACACTTGATATAACATCATCATCATCATCAGGTGCCCTGCCGCATGGCGTTGGCGACCATGGACTTCCATCTGCCTCTATCTCTCGTTGCCCCTAGCATCTCCTCCACCCTCCTCATCCCCAGCCACTCTGCAAGTCCGTCCAGCATTCTCTCCCTGGGTCTACCTAGTGCTCTCTTTCCCTCCAGCTTTCCCGTTGTGACCAGGTGCTCCAAATCCCCCTTCCTCATAAAATGGCATATATATGTTGCCTGTCTTTTCCTAATCTTCCTTATGAGTGATCTACTTGACATAAATGCAGAACTTCGCTGCAACAAAAAGAGTGCAATATGTAACATAGTCAATTTGACTACTTCACTAATGAGTGTCGTTACTGGTATAATCCAAAGTAATTGACACAAACGAAGAACTCCGCTGCAATTTAATGAGTGTAAGATGACAAGCATTCTTACCAACAAATGCCTATCAATTAATATCAGAAAGAGAGTCCTTGAATGTTATATAGAACCAATACTGTTGTACGGATGCGAGGCGTGGACAGTCAGCAAGCAAAGCCAGAGCAAGTTTTCTACAGGGAGAACATTTGGCCTATACTTGTTCCACTGAGCATTAAAAATGGGCAAGTGAAAGTTTATTTTGTGCTTTAAAATATTGTTTTAGCACTCTCTTTGTCATCATCATCATCATCATCAGGTGCCCTGCTGCATGGCGTTGGCGACCATGGACTTCCAACCATCTCTATCTCTCGTTGCCCCTAGCATCTCCCCACCCTCCTCATCCCCAGCCACTCTGCAAGTCCGTCCAGCATTCTCTCCCTGGGTCTACCTGGTGCTCTCTTTCCCTCCAGCTTTCCCGTTGTGACCAGGTGCTCCAAATCCCCCTTCCTCATAAAATGGCATATAAATGTTGCCTGTCTTTTCCTAATCTTCCTTATGAGTGATCTACTTGTGTCTGCCTCCATCAGGATATAACACGAACCACAAACACAGAAAAACGGAATCGGGACGCGTTTTTAATATAACAAAACAAGACAGCCGCAAATTTTTGGCCATCTTGGCCTTTGTATTGTTAACGTACACAAAAGAGAACAGAACGAATACATAAAATTTAAGGGGAAAAACAGCAAGATTCCCTGATGTTTCAGTGGAGCAGAGGAAAATAACTTGATGTGAAACCGTAACACGTTTGGTGAATCGTGGTTACTGAGAAACAGGGGAGAGAAATGCAATGTCTTGAGGGGATAAGTGAGACATGCCCACTCACCCTGCAGTGCAATGCTTAGCATAACGGACTATCGACTGGAACCTTATGGATTCAGCTCTCATCGGAGTTGTCAAAATCATTGTACAAGTTGTTTTTTTGTTTGTTTGTTTGTTTGTTTTTTACCCCAAGTGGTTCCTAAGAGTTGCGCATGCTACATGAACTCACTTAGAAGACCGGGACCACACAGTCGAGTCTCATCCACTTCATGGAAATGTTATGGAAGATATTGCTCAAATTTCTTGATCAACACTTCAGATATCTGTGTCTCTCGGACCTTTTGAAAAATGAAGAAGCACCATGGTGTATACCGTGTGATGAGCCGTTGAGCATCAGACACCTCCTCCTCGATTGCTGGGACTTGTACGATGTGAGACAAAAGCACTACACGGCAGATTCCTTAAAGGAGCTCTTCCGAGACGTCCCTCCTGATGCAATTTTCCAGTTTTTACAAGAGATCAATAGATTTCGCTTGATCTAATTTTACGTGTTTTTCTTTAATGGCATTTTAGATTTGCAAGGTTGACGGTGAGCATGGTTTTTACCTGTTGTCTTTTATCTTAACGGGTTGTTCTTTTCTTTTTGACGTGGTGTTAGCCCTGATATGGCTCTAGTGGTCGGCTGGGCTATAAGCAATATGAAATGAAATGTGTCTCTCGGGTCTGGTGGACATAAAGGTATACGAGTATTATGAAAAGAAGCGTACAATAAGCCTTGTCCCGCAGCCTGAATCCAGAATGGAATTCTATTGCATACGATTATCATTCCCATCGTCATGTATCCTCACTACATTGTGAAAAATTATCCTAGAATTATCCAGTGAAGTACAGTAGAAAATTGGTTAGTAAAAAAAAGCAGTTTTACGATGATGATTAAATAAAGATTAGAAAACAATGGTTCCTAAATGCTTATTCAGAACAAAGACTTCCGAAGCTGTAAGTAACAGCGCTTAGTATTGACAAAATCCTTGGCACAAATCACGCTTTGTGTGCATGTTAGGCTAATTGGTGTCTTTACTGGTATAATCCAAAGTAATTGACATAAATGCAGAACTTCGCTGCAACAAAAAGAGTGCAATACGTAACATAGTCAATTTGACTACTTCACTAATGAGTGTCGTTACTGGTATAATCCAAAGTAATTGACACAAACGTAGAACTCCGCTGTAATTTTATGAGTGTAAGATGACAAGCATTCTTACCAACAAATGCCTATCAATTAACATCAGAAAGAGCGTCCTTGAATGTTATATAGAACCAATACTGTTGTACGGATGCGAGGCGTGGACAGTCAGCAAGCAAAGCCAGAGCAAGATTGAGGCAGCCGAGATGTGGTTTCTCGGAAGAATGTTGAGAGTTCCATGGACAGCAAAGAAAACAAACGAAACAGTCTTGATGGAGGCAGACACAAGTAGATCACTCATAAGGAAGATTAGGAAAAGACAGGCAACATTTATAGGCCATTTTGTGAGGAAGGGGGATTTGGAGCACCTGGTCACAACGGGAAAGCTAGAGGGAAAGAGAGCACCAGGTAGACCCAGGGAGAGAATGCTGGACGGACTTGCAGAGTGGCTGGGGATGAGGAGGGTGGGGGAGATGCTGGGGGTAACGAGAGATAGAGATGGTTGGAAGTCCATGATCGCCAACGCCATGCGGCAGGGCACCTGATGATGATGATGATGATGATGATGATGATGATGATGATGATGATGATGATGATGATGATGATGATGATGATGATGAATACGTGACATTGTCAATTTGACTACTTGGACTTCTGGTTGTCTTTACTGGTATAATCCAAAGTGATTGACAAAAAATGGAGAACTTTGCTGCAACAGAATGAGTGTAATACGTGACATTGTCAGTCTGACTACTTGGATTAATGGATGTCATTACTGGTATAATCCGAAGTAATTGACATAAATGGAAAGCTTCGCTGTAACAGAATGAGTGTGATACATGACAGTCAATTTGACTACAAGTGTCAGTAACTCAGATGGATGTGTATCATCCAAAATATCAGCACACAAGAAATTGATCACTCTGTGTGTGTGTGTGTGTGTGTGTGTGTGTGTGTGTGTGTGTGTGTGTGTGTGTGTGTCTGTGTGTGTGTGTTGTCTGTGTGTGTGTGTGTCTGTGTCTGTGTCTGTGTCTGTGTGTCTGTGTCTGTGTGTCTATGTGTGTGTGTTTGTGTGTGTGTGTGTGTGTGTGTGTGTGTGTGTGTTCGTGTTGTGTGTGTATGTGTTCGTGTTTGTGTGTGTATGTGTGTGTGTGTGTGTGTGTGTGTGTGTGTGTGTGTGTGTGTGTGTGTGTGTGTGTTTGTTTTTTGTGTTTGTGTGCGTTTGAGTGTGTGTGTTAGTGTTTATGTGTGCATGTGTTTGTGTTTGTGTGTATGTATGTGTGTGTTCAGCATTCGGGTGTCAGCCAAACCAAAGAACATCACCATCATACAAGTGTATGCTCCAACTACCAGCCACGAAGACCAGGTGGTTGAAGAATTCTATGAGAAAATAGAAGACACCATCGGAAAAGCCCCCAGGAAAGACATCATCATAGTTCAGGGGGACTTCAACGCCAAAGTCGGCCCAGATGCCTACAAAAACTGGGCTGGAACAGTGGGTCAATTTGGCACAGGGGAAACTAATGACAGGGGACTTCGCCTTCTGGAGTTTGCCTGCACCCAACGGCTCACCATTGCCAACACCCTCTACCCCCACAAACCGTCAAGAAGAACAACCTGGCATGCGCCGAACGGAAAGACTCACAACCAGATCGACTTTGTCCTCACACCGCGGCGCTTCAAATCAAGCATTAATAAAGCAAAGACGAGGACATACCCTGGAGCTGACTTAGGCAGCGACCACGACCTCGTGCTGCTCACAATGAAGATCAAATTGAAAAAGAAGTACCAAGCTGCGCAGCCACGCATCAAGTTTGACCTGGAAAAGCTAAAAGATCCAGAGATAGAAGAGGCATTCCAGGCACAGCTCGGGGGGCGGTTCGCGGCACTCAACTTCCTGGACAGCGACATCAACGACCTCACAAACAACTTTGGTGAGGCAGTCCGCGAAACAGCAGAGGAGGTACTGGGGCGACAGAGGAAGAAACACCAAGCATGGATCTCAAATGACATCCTTGACCTCTGCGACAACAGAAGATCACTGAAGAAGACGAAAAACTCCAGCCCTGAAGAAGCCGCACAGTATCGTAAAACCAACAACCTTGTAAAGAAGAAAATGATTGAAGCCAAAGAACAATGGATCAACAACCAGTGTGAGAACATCGAGAAAGGCATGAAAAAAGGAAACAGCAAACATGCCTTCACCACACTGAAAAACCTTACCAAGACGCAGCAAAACAGATCGTCAGTCATCGAGGATATCTCAGGCGAGCTGCTGACAGAAAGCTCCGCTGTTCTGAACAGATGGACGCAGTACTGCCAAGAACTATACAACTACCCAATACAGCCAGATGACAGTTTGTTTCAGGGGGACTCAACACCATTGAGGGAATCCTCACCGCTACCAGTGATGAGAGAAGAAGTGGAAGAAGCCATCCGCAGCCTACCAGCAGGGAAATCACCTGGAGCAGACAATATCCCAGCAGAGCTGCTCAAACATGGAGGGAATGATTTGGTCACTCGTGTAACATCGATTTGTCAGAAGATCTGGGAGACAAAACAGTGGCCCACAGAATGGACTCAATCACTCATCATCCCCCTGCCCAAAAAGGGAAATATGCGCCAATGCCAGAACTACAGAACAATAAGTCTCATTAGCCACACCAGCAAGATCATGCTCAGAGTCATATTGAATCGACTGAAGAAAGAAGCGGAAGAACACCTTGCGGAAGAACAAGCTGGATTTAGGGCGGGCAGAAGCACAGTAGAACAGATCTTCACCTGCCGGATAATGATGGAGAAACATCTGCAGCATCAGAGAGACCTGTTCCACAACTTCATAGACTTTAAAAAAGCATTCGACAGGGTGTGGCATAAGGGTTTGTGGCAGGTGCTAAGAAAGTTTGGCATAGAGGAAGGTCTCGTCCAAACCATCCAGGCGCTGTATAACACTGCCAGCAGCGCAGTTCTCCTCAACAACCAGATAGGGGACTACTTCAAGACCACAGTTGGAGTCCGTCAAGGCTGCCTACTCTCTCCCGTGCTGTTCAATCTCTTCCTGGAGAACATCATGCGTGAAGCCCTCCATGACTTCCACTCCACTGTCTCCATCGGAGGAAGAACCATCAACAACCTGAGGTTCGCAGATGACATCGACCTGATGGGAGGCAGCAACGAAGAACTACAAGACCTGACCATGAGACTGGAAGAAAGTGCAGGTGCACACGGAATGGAAGTGAGCACAGAAAAAAGCAAAGTCCTGGTCAACAGCACAACCAACACCCATGCTGAAATCTACATGAACGGGCAACAGCTTGAAGAAGTGGACGCTTTCAAATACCTTGGCGCCACTCTCACCAAAGACGGTCGCTCTACAACAGAAATCAAGACCAGACTAGCGATCGCAACAGCAGCAATGGTAAAGCTAAACAAGATCTGGAAAAGCAGAGAGATCGGCTTTCCATCGAAGATGAAGCTGTACAAGTCCCTGGTGCTCCCCATCCTGCTGTATGGATGCGAGAGCTGGACCATGACAGCAGAGACCACCAAGAGAATCCAGACGTTTGAAACTAAATGCTTCAGGCGCTTGCTCGGGATCTCTTGGCAAGATCGGAAGACAAACGACTTTGTGTGGAGCCAAATAACAACACTCGCAGGCCCACAAGAACCCCTCCTGGCAACAGTCAAGAACAGGAAGCTGTCGTGGTTCGGGCATGTCACACGCCACAACTCACTGCCCAAAACGGTCCTCCAGGGTACACTGGGAGGCGGCAGACGAAGGGGACGACAAGCCAAATGCTGGATGGACAACATCAAAGAATGGACCAGGTTGGATGGCCCCACGCTGGTGCGACAGGCGGAGGACAGGACCGGTTGGCGACGGCTGGCTTCAAGAGTGTCTCTCATCTCTCCTCTACGCCCATCACGGGCAGGAGAATGATGATGATGATGATGATGTGTGTATGTATGTCTGTCTGTCTGTCTGTCTGTCTGTGTGTATGTGTGTGTATGTGTCTGTGTATGTATGTGTGTGTGTCTATGTATGTGAGTGTGTTTCTGTGTTTGTGTGTCCTTTGTGTGTATGTATATATATATATATATATGTGTGTGTGTGTGTGTGTGTGTGTGTTTGTGTGTCCCATGTGTGTATGTATATATATGTGTGTGTGTGTGTGTCTGTGTCTGTGTCTGCGTCTGTGTGTCTGTGTGTGTGTGTGGACAACTGCCATTACTCGACTAGCTAGCTGCAAGTGTCAGTAGCACCAGGGAGTGCTGACGAAAAGCAAACTCCAAGCTAACAGTGAAGTAGAACGTACCTCAGACACGGAAAAGTGGCATTTATATGAGAGGCTTTTAGCGCATCATACTGCCACTGATTTACAGGGAAATCTCTATCACCACGC
>CM060312.1:15615565-15630565 GCA_030674185.1 Monoplex corrugatus
AACATCTCGGCTGCCTCAATCTTGCTCTGGCTAATGATACAAAAAATAGCAAGCTGCTGAAGAATCTATGGGTAGCTGTCTTAGTTGTGTATTCCCAAAGGGCAGTTTGGATCACCAAAGTGAAGCACTGGATCCCTCGAAGCCTAAAAAAGGAACAGAGGTCGCCAGAGAACCAGATGGCGAGACATCTAGAAAAGTTCGTCAAACGATGGACCAGAACAGCAGTTTACCGGCAACAGTGGAGTGCGATGAGGAAGGCTTATGTCCAACAACCGAAACAAGCTGAAGTGAAAGGGCAGTTTGAAAGCACGTTAATTTTGTTCATACTATGCCTTCTTACTCAAAGACCACCCATGTGCAATGATCACGTGACTGCTGATTGACATCACTAATCGTATTACAGTTCTAAAAAAAATGGGGCACCATGTCGGGGATTAAGCATTACACAAGACACTGAGTTATATGGCATCTCCCTTGTCCACTCTGGAATGAAGATCTAAAAGCATGGCCATTAAAACCCGTTTTATAGCAGACAAGGATGCTCTGGATGTGTTGCTGAGTTATTGTTTACAGGGCGTAGTGTGGCCGGCCGTCAGAGGTTTTTATACTGAAGCGTAAAACAATCAGAGAGCTATACCTTATAATATGGGTAATGAGTATCAGCTTGGGGAAAATCTTATCCACCATGGCGTCAGAACCATTGGCGTACATACAAACATGGGTCCTGTGAGTGTAATCAGTTGCCCTCTGCGCGCAGAAAACGTCGGATTCCTTTGCCTTGTAGCATATTCTTCTAATTTCATCCCTTGATAATGTCCTGTCTAAGCCAGTTCAGTCCTTGGTTAGCTACGTTCTGGACACGTCTCAATTCACTCAGTGTGCCAGTTAATAGGACCAGCATTATGGCAGCCTGCTTTGTTTGAGAAAGTCTCAGGGCCTACATGTTTCATCAGATTGTGTGACAAGGCGCTGGTTTATAAAAGGTAGAAATCTCTTTACTGGCCCCCCGCGGGGCGTAGAGTGGCTGACGAAAAGCAAGCGGTTTATATGAAGACCTGGTCTGTTTTCGTTCAGTGAACACTTCTCTGTATCCTCAGTCCTTCCCGTTCCGACCCCCTGCCTGCACCTCTACACTTCCTTACAGAATCTATAAGGACTGGACTGGAAGTCGAGACAATATTCTCGCTCGTTTACTGCTGGTGTCGTCGTTTTTTATGCTCTTGTGTGACCAGAAAGTGATTCTGTCTACTATATTTGCAACGGGTAGCGGAAAATCATTCCGAAGGGGGGGGGGGGGCATGGGGAACAGCTACTCCACCCACAGATGACAGCAGACATGCAACTAACCCAGTCCCGACATAGGGCTGAAGCTCCGTAATTGGAATGAGTGTAGTTTCAAACGAGGATCTGTTAAATGGAACCAGCTTGGCAGAATCAGTGGGTAAAGGAGATCCTTCATACATCTTTCCTTTGTCCTTTTGTTGAGAGTTTCCATGAACAGCAAAGAAAACAAACGAGACAGTCTTGATGGAGGCAGACACAAGTAGATCACTCATAAGGAAGAATAGGAAAAGACAGGCAACATTTATAGGCCATTTTAGGAGGAAGGAGGATTTCGAGCACCTGGTCACAACGGGAAAGCTGGAGGGAAGGACAGCACCAGGTAGACCCAGGGAGAAAATGCTGGACGGACTTGCAGAGTCGCTGGGGACGAGGAGGATGGGGGAGATGCTGGGGCAACGAGAGATAGAGACAGATGGAGGTCCATGATCGCCAACGCCATGCGCAAGGCACCTGATGATGATGATGAAAGGAGATCCTACAGAACTTGATTCTAGCCAAGACAACAGCGTCAGGTACAGCAAAAACAGGAGCACCATCAATTCACTCCTTTAGCCACGGACTTAAAGGGACGACAGCCATCCTTCTTTCCAGAGAGCAGCAAGTGATTATGACGAGACTCTGCACCGGCCACAACCAGCTTAAAGTCCACATGAACTGCAAGGTCAGAATCAGGCTTTCACCAACGTGTCCTTGTGATAACGATGACCAGACAGCTTAACGCATGTTGTAGCTATGTCACGTTTACTAAAGTAGAGCGACAGGACTCTACTTTATCCGTCTAATATCACTTATAGTGAAAAGACGTTAAATCAAGGAACAAACGAAGCGACAGGACTACAAGACCTCTGACCACCAAGCTTCAAGGCAGGGGCAGGGAACTGGAAAAAAAATGGACACACTCATGGCAAGGTGTGACCTAACTAAGTAGACTGTGAACAAAAGAAGAGAAGAAGAGGAGGAGGAGGAAAAAGAAAAAAAAAGAAGAAAAAGAAAACGAAGAAGAAGAAAAAGAAGAAGAAGAACCGCAGCAATACCAACGATGACCAAACCTCACACGAAGTAGAGCTCATGGCACTTCCAGTTCCTTTGGACTGTGTGAAAAATGTGCTGGTCTTGTGGACAGGAGAGGACTGGAGAGAGAGAGAGAGAGAGAGAGAGAGAGAGAGAGAGAGAGAGAGAGAGAGAGAAGTTTTTAACCTTTTGACACCTGCATCCTATCCACCAGCTGCAAAAACTTAACCCTTTGACTCTCATCCTAAACACCAGTTTTCTGCAGGTCAATAGGTTGACGGAATCAAAGGGTTATGTACATGGTTGACAATGCAGGATGCTGGTGGACAGGGTACGGGAATCAAACGAATAATGTACATCGGCCTTAGGCCACAATAGAGAGAGAGAGACAGAGAGAGAGAGAGGGAGGGGGAGAGAGAGAGAACTCAGATGTGTTTAATGTACATCAGCCTTAGACCACAAGAGAGAGACAGACAGACACAGACAGACAGACTTGCAAGCGAGAGAGAGAGAGACAGAGACAGACAGACAGACAGACGGACGGACAGGCAGACAGAGAGGACTGAAGGAAGGACAGCTCTTCATATAAACTGCTTGCCTTTTGTCAGCCACTCCACACACGCCCTGGGGGCCAGTACAGAGCTGGTGCCTTTCATGAACCAGCGTCTTGTCACAGTCTGATGAATGCTGTGGGCCCTGAGACATTCTCACATATAGCAGACTGCCACAATACCGCTCTTAATACGTGGCACATGAGTGAATCAAAACGTCCAAGAAGAAGCAGCTGCTAGCCAAGAACTGAAGTGGCGTACACAGGGAATTATGAAGGGTTACAAAGAGGAAAATCTTCCTCAAGGCAAAGAAATGAACCATTTGTGTGTGTGTGTCTCTGTGTGTGTGTCTCTTGTGTGTGTGTGTGTGTGTGTGTGTGTGTGTGTGTGTAGTGTGTGTGTGTGTGTGTGTGTGTGTGTGTGTGTGGTGGTGCTGTGTGTGTGGTGGTGGTGTGTGTGTGTGTGTGTGTGTGTGTGTGTGTGTGTGTGTGCGTGTGTGTGTGCTGTGTGTGTGTGTGTGTGTGTGGCGTGTGTGTGTGTGCGTGTGTGTGTGTGTGTGTGTGTGTGTGTGGTGTGTGTGTGTGTGTGAAGACAGCGAATCAGTTGCACCCAAAGGGCCACTAATTACACACGTACCATTGGTTCCAGCATCATGGTCAACATATTCTTTCTCCAGCTGATTGAAAATATTCGTATGTTCGTTGCTTGATTTAACGTCTTTTCACTATAAGTGATATTAGACGGGGAAAAAATGGCATGGAGGATGAAATAAGGGGGGGGGGTGTGGAGGAGAGAGGGGAACAGAGTAAGGGACGTAAAAAAAATTAAAAGGAAGCGGCAAGGTCTTAAGAAAAAGGATATGGATGAACAGAGAAATGAAACTAGAACAACGCTAACATCAATAATGTAAAAGAAAAATCGTCATAAAAACAAAACAAAACAAAAATAATCATAATTATAATAATAATCTTAAAGTAACGCATTAACAGGACTGTGAACCAATGATTCTGAAATTTTAACTAACAAAACTTGATCCGATACTACTTCTTTAAAATGCGTTTCAAGATAGTTTCCTTGTGTAAACGTCTTTGGTAAAAAGGAACGAAGCTTTCTGCAGTAAAACAAACAGTGATACAATGTGAATTGTTCGCCACAAATACATAAAACGTTGTTACAATATTTTGTTTTCAAAGCGTTCAGTTGAATGCGAAAATATGTCATAACAATTAATCTCAAATGATATAACGAGGAATACTGCAAATTTTTACAGATATTTTGAACTGAAAGTTTGATTCTTTTTTGAGACACAAATTTTTCATTTAAATGTTCATGAAATCGAATCCATGATGCTAATTCTAGCGAGTTGTAAGCTTCTTTTACCGAGGTGTTAACATGTAATTCTATTGAATTTTCAGAATGGAGGGCACCGGATTTAGCTGCTCTGTCAACTACGTTGTTGCCATGAAGACCAACATGAGAAGGCACCCAGCATAAATTGATTTCCGAACCATTTATCTTTAAACAATGTATTAGATGATTTGCCTCAATAATTAAGTCAGGTCTTGTGTCTGTATCAAAAGACTGTAAGGCATATAATACAGATTTTGAATCAACAAAGAGAACTACTTTGAATGACACAGGCCGAAGGCTTATTAAATAATGCAACGCTTGAACAACAGCGACCAATTCTGCTGTATATATAGATACATTTGCCCCAATGAAAAAAGACTTTTTAATGTTAAATTTTGGAACATAAAAGGCTGCTCCAGCGCTCTGGTTTGCTAAGACTGACCCATCGGTAAAAATGTGGAGGTGGGTACTGTACTTTTCATCGATGTGTTCACAAGCTGTGGATAGCGTAATGTTGACATTATCATCTTTTTTAACTTTTGCATAATCGAGATCAAATGTGGCATTTAGCATTTCCCATGTAGGGATAGGCGTTATCGTTGGTTTCTCAGCAATTTCATCCATTGTTATGTTGGACTGTTTCATCAGGCCAGATATGTAAGTTGCGGCTGTAATTTGTGATGAAATGTTTTTTGCTCGTTTTGGAAAGTCAGTATCAGACCTGATCTTAATTTCTTTGCTCACAAAATTATCCACTTGTGAAGTAGTTCTAATTGCAAACTTTGCTGTAGCTAACTCACGATGGTTGTTTAAAGGTAGAATTCCAGCAACTTTGTACGTTTCCAGAGTAGAAGCATGAGTTGGTACACCTAGTGCAATTTTAAGACTTTTGCAGTCCAAGCTCTGAATCTTTTTTAGTAAATATTTGGGTGCATTGAAGAAAACTTCTTGCGCGTAGGATAATTTAGACCTGACCAGCGCTGTTGACAGATGAATCAGTACATTTGTATCCATTCCCCAGGGTAATTTGCTTATTATCTTTAGAAAATTTAAGGTTTTTCGCGCTTTTGTTAAAATATAATCAAAATGGACATTCCAGCTTAATTTGGACGTGATGTAAACTCCCAGGAATTTTACGACCTGTTTGTAATTTAACACTTCACCAAGCAATTTGAAAATAGGCAAGTTATTTGAGTTACCACCAGGATCAAACAGCATCATGTTAGTTTTTTCTGCTGACAACGACAGCCCATTTTCTAACATATAGTTTCCAAGATTATCAAGATCAATTTGATACAACTTCCTGATGTAATTTCGCGTTCTCTGTGGAGTTGTCTTTTTTAAAGTGATATTCATCCAAGTGCATATATCATCAGCGTACTGTACTAAAACAACACGATTTGAAAGAGCTTTAGGAAGATCCTGTATAAGGATATTAAATAAAATAGGTGCTATCACTGAACCTTGTGGAATCCCCATGTCGAGGCATCGTGAAGAAGAATAACTAGCTCCCACTCTTGCCTGAATTGTTCTATTAGCTAAAAAAGATTTAATGTAATTGAACATATTGCCCGATAAACCAACAGATTTTAGCTTGAACAATAAACGTTTATGCCAAACTTGATCGTAAGCTTTTTTCACATCAAAGAAAGTAGCTAAAACACTTTTTCTGCGGGCAAACTGTTGTTTGATCTGAGTTGCAAGTTTAACTAGGTGCTCAACTGCGGATCTTCCTTTTCTAAAACCTGCCTGGTTTACCGGAATAACGTTATTTTTATCACAGTAGTGTAAAAGTCTGTTTAAGACCAATCTTTCCATTAGTTTGCTTGTGTGGGACGTTAAAGCAATAGGTCTGTAACTGTTTTTATCGGTTTTCGATTTTCCTGTTTTTAAGATTGGTATAACTATAGACTTTTGCCAGATTTGTGGCACAGTTCCAGTAACCCAGCATTTCTGCAAAATTTTGTGTAGGAAAATAAGGTAGTTTTCAGGGAGATGTTTAATCATTTCAGTCGAAACTGCATCAACACCTACCGAACTCTTTTTGTTATGTAGAGACAGTACTGTGTTTTTTAGCTCTTTAAGGTGATTGGAGAATTAAACCAGAGATCATTCTGTGGTACTGGATCAGTGTAGATTGGGTTGTAATCTTCCATTTCTCTGTGATGTTTGCAGTCAGGAGATAAACCTTCAACTTTACTGTTTTTGGCGAACAGATCCACAAAAGTTTCTGCTTTGTCCATGTCTGAAGGAAATATGTTACATGTTTCAATCATTATCGGACACCTAGGTAAGTTGGTTCCATCCTTCATTTGTTTCATTTTCGTCCAGACTTTATGGAAATCTTTGAAATCTGAAATTTCTTTTGTGCAGAATGATGCCCAATAATCTTTCTTTGCTTCAGCAATGATTTTGTTACATTGGATGTTAGCTTTTTTCATTTCGACATGATCCTCAGGTTTCCAGCTTTTGATGTAGATTTTGAATTTCTCCCTTTTATATTGAACTGCTTTCTCACATGCCTCTGTCCACCAAACATTACCCAATCGATTATTTGATCTAGAAGATTTGAGTTTCGGAATCGATAGGTCTGCAGCGGCTAAAATTGACTCTTGGAATTTAGAAAACATAATGTCTACATTTTCACTTTCATAATGTCTGTAATCTTGATTAGCTAGAGCAGTTCGAAATAAGGACCAGTCAGAACGCTTGTAATTATATTTTGGAATAATTTCAGGAGAGCTGTCTTTCATCCTGATGTTTTTGTCAGTTATGGTTATGATGATAGGTAGGTGATCGCTTCCCAAAGTGTCTCTGTGAGTTTCCCAGGTACAGGATGGTGCTAATTCTGGTGAGATTAGAGACAAATCGATGGCTGTCGCCCTGTGTTTGGAAACATCAGGGATCCTAGTGACACTAGTATGTATGTAACTGTATGATCTACAGTTTGATCAATATTGTAGTGCAGCTTCAACCGCAGCAATACCAACGATGACCAACCTTCACACGCAGTAGAGTTCATGGCACTTCAGTTCCTTCAGACTGTGTTAAAAATGTGCTAGTGTTGCAGACAGGAGAGGACTGGAGAGAGAGAGAGAGGAGAGAGAGAGAGAGAGAGAGAGAGAGAAGAAGAGAGAGAGAGAAACAGAAACAGAGAGAGAGAAAGAGAGAGAGAAAAACTTTGAATTGTTTAACCTTTTGACTTCCACACATTATCTACCAGTTGTGACCAAGTTAACCCCTGGACCCTCTCATCCTATCCACCAGCTTCCTGCAGGGAGATAGGTTGGTTGAGTCAAAGGGTCAAGTTTTCACTTTGTTAACATGGTTGACAATGCAGGATGCTGGAGGACAGAGTATAGGAGTCAAAATGTTAATGTACATCAGCCTTGGGCCACAAAAGTCGAACAGACAGACAGACAGAGACTCAGAACTCAGATGTGTTTAATATACATGACCCTTAGGCCACGACACAGAGAGAGAGAGAGACAGACAGACAGACAGACAGACAGAGACAGAGAGGACTGAAGGAAAGAACAGCTCTTCATATAAACTGCTTGCCTTTTGTCAGCCACTCCACACACGCCCTGGGAGCCAGTAAAGAGCTGGTGCCTTTCATAAACCAGCGTCTTGTCACAGTCTGATGAATGCTGTGGGCCCTGAGACATTCTCACATATAGCAGACTGCCACAATACCACTCTTAATACGTGGCACATGAGTGAATCAAAACGTCCAAGAAGAAGCAGCTAGCCAAGGACTGAAGTGGCGTAGACAGGGAATTATGGAATTATGAAGGGCTACAAAGAGGAAAATCTGCCCGCAAGGCAAAGAAATGAACCATTCGTGTGTTTGTGTGTGTGTGTGTGTGTGTGTGTGTGTGTGTATGTGTGTGTGTGTGTGTGTGTGTGTGTGTGTGTGTGTGTGTGTGTGTGTGTGTGTGTGTGTGTGTGTGTGTGTGTGTGTGTGTGTGTGTGTGTGTGTGTGAAGACAGCGAATCAATTGCAACCACAGGGCCACTAATTACACACGTACCATTGGTTCCAGCACCATGGTCAACATATTCTTCCACAAGCTGATTGAAAATTTTTGTATATATGTAACTCTATGATCTACAGTTTGATCAATATTGTAGTGCAGCTTCAACCGCAGCGATACCAAAGATGACTAAACTTCACACTAAGTAGAGTTCATGGCACTTCCAGTTCCTTCGAACTGTGTTTTATTAAAAAATTGCTAGTGTTGCAGACAGGAGAGGACTGGAGAGAGAGAGAGAGAGAGAGAGAGAGAGAGAGAGGAGAAACAGAGACAGAGACAGAATCAAACACAGAGAGACACAGACACAGAGACAGAGAGAAGAGAAAGAGACAGAGAGATAGAGACAGAGAGAAGAGAAAGACAGAGAGAGAAAGAGAGAAAGAGAAACTTAAAATCGTTTAACCCTTTGACTTCCACACATTATCCACCAGCTGTGAAAAAGTTAACCCTTTGACCCAATATGGTGGTGCAGCTTTTATATTGGGTGAGATGGTTCTGTGTATACAAATCTGTTTAGAGTATGATCGGGTGAGGACTGCTAAAAAAAATTTTAAAAAAGAAGGGGGGGGGGGCATTGGGTTTTGGTAGCTCTGGAAAAACAACAGAGACAGCAGAGGCTGGCAAGATTTATTTTGACGGTAAATATATGATTTTGACAGCTGGAGTGGCAAATAGTTAAGGTTACTGCTGTGGTAGTTGACGCAATGGATTGAATTAAGGAATTTTGCCTGTTTTTTTTTTCAAATTTAACAGTTACAGCACATACAAGTGTACAGTTCATACCACACAGTGTGGGACAGTGTGGGCGTAACACAGAATACTTTGTGTCTTTGGTCATTTCAGACTGGTAACAGCGAAACAGATTTGTGGGATAATGTCACGTCAATCACATACATATAACCTGACCATCTCCAAGTTTCAAAACCTCTCTTTTCATTTACAACATGGATACAACTGTTTTGATGGACCATCTATACTGTTTTGCGAGGAAAATTTAATTGTGTAAGTGAGTGGATCTTGTGGTTATATTTGTGCTGGCAGACACCTTGAAGGCATCGCTAAAGTCCCTCAACATAGACTGGGGAATTGGGAAAACCTTGCCCTCGACCATACAGTCTGGTGTAGAAGAATCGAAACCGAATGTACTACTTCAGAAGTGTCTCGTATCCAACTGCACAAGAAAAACGAGCTGCACGGAAAGCTAGGGCTGCAAACCCTTCAACCACAGTAACGACCACAGATGTCCAACCTGTGGACGTTACTTCCGTGCCCAGATCGGATTGATCAGTCACCTCCGGACACACTGACTCAAAGCAACTTCATGAAACCGTGGTCATTGTCGACGACGACAGACGAACACCATTTGTGCTGGCAACAAAGGTGATTTTAAGAAGTGGTGGTGTTACACACGAAAAGTTATTTAGGTGAAGAAACAGTAAATTTCATCTCTGACTGTGAAGGCATGTCTGTGTGAGTCGTATTACGCGTTTCTTACTGTGTTTACCTTACAATAAAAATGTTTACATTGTAAGGCACAAACCTGAGCTCATTTGCAAAGTACTGACTTCTGGAACATTGGATTTTAACTGTGAGGGGATGTTAGCAATTTGACAACAGTTCTAGGGGATCATCTATAGAAGTGGGCCAGAAGTTTTAGACACTTTCTTAAGATCCCTAATGTCGTCCTTCACAGTGCACGCATAATGGCTACTATCAATGTTCTCAGTGGATTCCAGCCCACTGCGGAGTCTCCGGGAATGAGCGAGCTGATATGCTTGCTAAGGAGGGAGCCAGAGAAGAACAACCTAACAACAGCGTCAGCTACAGTGAGAAGAGGAGCATCATCAGGGCGCTTTCCAAGCCGAGACGACACAGGGATGACTACCACCTGTTGTCTAGAGAGCAGCAAGTTGCCCTGGTGAGGTTGCGCACTGGTCACAATAGGCTGAACAGACACATGTACCGCAAACTGAAGCTGGCGCCCTCCCCAACCTGTCCCTGCGGTCAAGAAGACCAAACCACGGAGCAATATACTCCAAAGATGTCCCCTTCACCAGGTGGCAAGACAGGACGTGTGGCCGACAGACACTCGCTGACAACCAAACTCCATGGCTGCAGACAGGAGCTGGAAAAGACGGCTGCATTCATCGCCCGGACTCAGATGATTGTGTAGCAGCGTACGCCAAGAAGAAGAAGAAGACAGTAGTTCACCAAAGCTGTTGGTTCTGAACAAAATTTTGACATTTTGTTATCTCATCTTGTTCTTATCTGTTTATATATGTCTTTTCTGTACCTTACCAAGTCGTTCTGGACCACGTATGTATGGTTCGTCTGTAATAAATCCTTTAAAACATTGTGATTCTGATCTTTATCATTGATCGTTACAAGTTCCAGTTTTCTAATCAATTTTAAGTTCCATGCAGTGCCCTCTGAGGACCATCAGATTCTGCGCACCCTGAGCATCCCTGCCTCCGATGAAACGCGTTTTATTGACCACGCTTTCAAATCATCATTCAACAGGGAAATGGAACATGCTCTATAAATCAGTGTCCTGCGAAATGTTCAATTCTCTAGCGGCCACCTCGCAGCTAAATGGCAACACGATTACTGACGCAAACTGGTGTCCAGATTTCAGTGTTTTCCAGGTGACTTTGAAGACGTGCGCACAATACTAGCTGAAATGGATATTTCTTAGTTGTCTTCTCGATGCATAATCAGGCACAGCCATTTGTTAAAAATTTTCAGCAACCCGTTATTTTTGTGTCACAAATTATTTAGTGGCCATATATCTGAATTGCCTTGGCTTCAAAGATGGCTTTGTAAACAAACTTTGATTTAATGCTGCTTGTTCGTCTCCAGTGTATTCCTTTTTACCAGTCTGACAGAATAAACATTTTAACCATACTGGCATTTGGTTATGTGGATGGAAGTGGTCTATGGTTGACTTTATTGAAATATGACATTTTCATGTTTAATTCAACTTTAAGAGACATGTCACTTTGGGAATTAAAAAGTGATCCACGCTTGAATTATTAACATTCATTACATACAAATACACAAAGCAGACCCTAAAAAGCACATTACATCAAAGGAAAAGTTGAGTTTGCTAACAGTCCAGGGTGAACTTCAAAATAACAGATTTTCTGTATGAAAAGAAAACTGCTAGCGTGTGTTGTGTGGTTTGGTGTGTGTGTGTGTGTGTGTGTGTGTGTGTGTGTGTGTGTGTGTGTGTGTGTGTGTGTGTGTGTGTGTGTGTGTTGTGTGTGTGTGTGTGTGTGTGTGTGTGTGTGTGTGTGTGTGTGTGTGTGTGTTGTGTGTGTGTGTGTGTTGTGTGTGTGTGTGTGTGTGTGTGTGTGTGTGTGTGTGTGTGTGTGTGTGTGTGTGTGTGTGTGTTGTGTGTGTGTGTGTGTGTGTGTGTGTGTCTGATTTGTGAAGTTCCATTATTGAATATAATTGCCTTTTCTCTTGCATTGTTTGATCTGAAATTGTCAACTTTTGCTGCCTTTTCATCATCAAAAGATCACGCCACTTTTCTGTTTCTTTACCGTCCTAATGTATTTGATTTACAAGGTACACTCACCATAAATAATGTGTTACTGCATCCATAATTGATGTCTTTGTTTTTGGCTGGTTAGCTGAGTGTGTGTGTGTGTGTGTGTGTGTGTGTGTGTGTGTGTGTGTGTGTGTGTGTGTGTGTGTTGTGTGTGTGTGTGTGTTTGTGTGTGTGTGTGTGTATGTGTTTGTGTGTGTGGTATTGGTATGTGTGTGTGTTGTGTGCGTGTATGCATATGGGTATGTGTGTTTGTGTGTATGTGTTTGAGTGTGTTTATGCATGCGTTTTGTTTGTGTTTGTGTGTGTGTGTGTTTATGTGTTTGTGTTATGTTTGTGTGTGTGTGTGTGTTCGCTCTTTCACTTCACGTCATTTTATTCTATGTGATAATAGAATGTATTTCACTTGGCACTTCACACCTGTGTGCGTATGTGTGTGTGTGTGTGTGTGTGTGTGTGTGTGTTTGTGTGCGTGCGTGCGTGCGTTCGTGCGTGCGTGCGTGCGTGCGTGCGTGCGCGTGTATCTGCATGTATGCCTCCGTGCGTGCGTGAGTTTCTGTGTACATGCGTGTGTGCTTGTGTGTCTGTGCGTGCGTGCATGCATGTGTATGTGCGTGCGTGTGTGTGTGCGTGCGTGCTTGTCTCTGTCTGTGTGTGTGTGTGTGTGTGTGTGTGTGTATGTGTGTGTGTGTGTGTGTGTATGTGTGAAGAGAACGTCAAGAATGCTTATAACCATTTTTGAGTTAGTTTTTGGATAGATGGGGGGAGGGGTTAGGAGTGCACTTAAAAATCAGGATTCCAGATGGTGGGGGTTGGGAGCGCACCGTTTCAGTTTTCACCACCCAACATCCATCCTTCTTTCTGGACTGGAAATAACGGGCTGGGCTGGGCCGAGAGAACATCGTCTAGACTCAGACCGCCTCGGAAAGCTGGAGTTTCGCCGGGAAAGAAATTCAATATCAATACAAACACTTTACATGCTCCGATTCTTTTCACTTGTCAGTGCGTGTGCGCCACGTCGTCAATCGTCTGGCCGTCCGAGGGAGACAGAAGACACGCGCGCCATGGCACTGGATGGATGTGCTGGGCAAGGCAAAACAAAGCGAGGCTTGTAAACATGACGACATGACGATAGGGGTCAAGTTGTCAGGAAATGACGTTGTGCACATTTGTGGAGATGCTGTTCTGATGTCAGACGAGGCTTCTGCCACATTTTTAGAAAGAATTTCAGACTAAAAAGAGTCGATGTCGCCCAGGTCAATAGTTGCATGTACTAACCGATCATCGGCTGTCAGAATATATGTACACAAAGCCTCCATGACAGCTTGTCAAAAGCGTTAGTAAAGATAGTCACACCGTATTAGCAGTTTCTATAAGTATCGTCTTCGTTTCTATCAAAGTACTTGATTCTGCAAGTGTGTGTCGCCTTATAGCTAAAGCAGCTGCATGGGATACGAAAAACACGGGTGTTAACGCTGTATCGGTACAGTTCGCCATATCGGTATATTTCGTTCAAAACACCACACACAACAATACCTACGAAATATAAAGCTTAACGTTTCAAGATATTGCTTCTGAAGACTATAAACATTTACATAATTAAAAGTAAAAGGTCACGATTAAGTTCTAAATGCACTTCTGAAAATTCCTTGTTACAATTTGCCCCCCCTATCTTGACCTACTTTTGGTGTTGTCTCCTTTTACAGTGGACGGTGATACATTTTTTCTGCATCCCAACAAATTATTTGCGGCCATTTAATCATTCCGGTAGACAATTCTATTTCAATCTAATGTGCACTTAAGAAAATATATTTTCAATTCGTTCTGTATGAATAAGTTTGTGATGTTTTTAACCTGAAGGAATGTACATGAAGTATCGAGCAAAATGTGTTTATTTTTGCCTTGCTATGCGCGCTTAACGTTAGAAAGAGAGTCCTTGAATGTTATATAGAACCAATACTGTTGTACGGATGCGAGGCGTGAACAGTCAGCAAGCAAAGCCATAGAAAGATTGAGGCAGCGAGATGTGGTTTCTCAGAAGAATGTTGAGAGTTCCATGGACAGCAAAGAAAACAAACGAGACAGTCTTGATGGAGGCAGACACAAGTAGATCACTCATAAGGAAGATTAGGAAAAGACAAACAACATTTTATAGGCCATTTTATGAGGAAGGGGGATTTGGAGCACCTGGTGACAACGGGAAAGCTGGAGGGAAAGAGAGCGCCAGGTAGACCCAGGGAGAGAATGCTGGACGGACTTGCAGAGTGGCTGGGGACGAGGAGGGTGGGGGAGATGCTAGGGGCAACGAGAGATAGAGATGGTTGGAAGTCCATGGTCGCCAACGCCATGCGGCAGGGCACCTGATGATGATGATGATGATGATGATGATGATGATGATGATGATGATGATGATGATGATGATGATGATGATGATGATGATGATGATGATGATGATGATGATGAGGAGGAGGAGGAGGAGGAGGATGATGAGGATGAGGATGATGATGATGATGATGATGATGATGATGCGCGCTGGCTGACCACTGGTGCCAGTGGTGAAAGTCATGTACCAGATCGGTTTGCGCTCTTCTTCTTCACCCTTCTTGTCAAGAATTCACACATGTTGCTTCAGGAATGCACTGGGCCAACGCTAAGTGCTCCTGGGGAGGAGTTGTTAGTCGGAATGAGTGGGCTGGAAAACACCTGCTTAACGCGCTTCCATACCGATACGGCTAAGTATACCTATCAGGCGTTATGAGACTTTCAGAGTAATCATCATCATCATTATTGCTATTGTTAGTAGTAGTAGTGATATTCTTACCATTCTTATTATATTATATTCAAACCTAACATCACCATAAAATGCAAAATTCATGTGTCATATTGTGATACATTGGTGGCGTTTGTGTCTGATTCACTTTTTTTTTACTATTGAGGATGCAAGGTTGATAAGTTTACCACTACTACGTTAAGTTAAGGTTTATTGACATTGGTTTATAAATGTTTGCTTACTAAATAGCTTGTAAAAAATGCTGCTGAATGCTACAGAATCATATTTTGACAAGTGTTCAAGATTATTACCATTCAGGTTCTGTATACCATACATTCTTAGCTAATTTTCAACCTAGTGATTTACAATATTATTTCGAGATTTCATG
>CM060312.1:15635565-15638065 GCA_030674185.1 Monoplex corrugatus
ATATGGCTCTGCGCAGTCGGCTGGGCTTTAAACAACAATAAAAGAAAGAAAAGAATCTGACGCCTGCCCTACATCCTTAGAAAATAACGCTGCATCCCCTTTTCCTATAAAAAAAAAGGTTTTACTGGCTATGCTTTCAAATCATCATTCTGTAGCAGAATAAGCAGAGGCGCTGTAAACCAGCATCGTGCATCATGCCCAATTCTCAAATGGGCCACATTCCAGGCAGATGATCAATGCTGTTGTGCAGTGTGGTTCTGATGACATGAAGAATGCAAGTGCCACGTTAATAGAATCAATATCCTTCTAAATTCTCCTCCTGAGATGCATAATCAAGCAAAGCTACCGATGAAATATTTCAGCGAACTATCATCTTTGTGTCATAAAGCTATTTCAAAGACATACTAGCGTGTTTGTGAGCTGCTTTAGCTTCGGATACGTAATACAGCTTGAGTGTCTGATTTTAATTTTAATATTTGTTTTTATTTATTTTATTCCTTCTTATCAGACAGGGAGTATGAATACATCTCGGCCATATGGATTTGATTATGTGGAAAGTAGCAGTATTCTGGACACCAAAAAGAAGATTCAAGAGAAGAAAACAGTGAACACCTAGCGACAAACGACAAGGCCCAAAACACACCTATGGTACCATACATACCAACAGAGGCTGGCCCAGAACAAAAAAGGAGTTGAGCGTCTTATTATTGTTCAGCATGCCGACGGCATCATCTACAACAAACAAGTAGGTGAGTGGTGTTTTTCCTGTACATGAGGCATACGCACACCACGTAATATTTTGTATATAGAGACAAATATCAGCGGCTGGTTTAAAATGAATGAGACCTGATGTATGAATCTTGTTTACATAGAACTGCAATTAGATGATTGATGATGTTGTTAATTAAGAATTAAATTTACGAATCTTAGTTTTGCACATACATTCTGTAGTTTTGGTCAACATATAGATAGTCTTAGACGCAATAATTTAATGCGCTTACGCTGCTGAACCAGCTACCTTTAGGAATCTTGGACACAGAAGACATCAAGATCATAAACCCACATCCATAAACTGGTCTATTGGCTGTAAACGGTTGATGACTGTGACATCATCAACATAAGGTCAGGAACTTGGAGACGGCCAGTCAGTACCAACCAGACAAACTACAGATGTCATCCAATTCGTTCTGCTTCAAGAGGACTTCATTGTCTTTCTTTTATCACTCACTTAGTAAAACGTCTGCCGCCAGATGGCAGGAATGGCTTGACATATACTGTCATATTATGGGAGCCTGCCATGTATATTTTATGAGCTGTACTGTCTGAGTCCTTCAGAGTTTTGTGTCAGAAAGGCTGTTTTTCCCCGTTGTTTTTCTTCTTTTCGTTCTTGTTTTTGGGGTTGTTTTCTTTTGTTTCCTCCTCCTCCTCCTCCTCCTTCTTCTTCTTCTTCTTCTTCTTCTTCTTCTTCCTCTCCTCCTCGTCCTTCTTCCTACTCTTCCTTCTTCTTCCGTCTTCTTCTTCTTTTTCTTCTTTTTCATTTTTTTTGTTTTGTTTTTTTATTATAATTTTTGAATTCTTTCCTTTAAAAAAAACTGTGCTCTTTTGTCTCGTTTATTTCGTAATCATTTATATCTTCTTGTGTTTTTTTAGTACAAAACTTATCTCAGTACTGACAGTCCCTACTATTCAGATCAACTTAACTAAAAGTTCCAACACTAATCAAGGGCAGTAAAGATCAGGAGTTCAATTCCCAGACTATGTACGGATTTTGTTTTTCGATGCCCTTCACTCTATACTTCGAATGTTTGCCAGAGTACAGACAGGGCTTTCAGTCCATGGTTTTAAACAGCACAAGTCGATCATGTGCTCAAGTTTAAAACACATACATTTAGTTAAGATGTCTGTCCTTGCACTCTCCCAGACTCGTCCGAGCTTTTTAGAAAACAAATGAATCTTTGCTTCCCCCTTGTGACATTGTTCCTGTTAAGTCTACGAGGCTTTCGCCGTCAGTGTCTTGACACTAGGACTAATCGTGTGATGTACAGCCTGTCTCAGTGGGTTTGATGCAGTGTCTTCAACACTTTCCGTTTGACGTGTAGGCCGCTGGAGCTTTCAGGCGTTTTTTTTTTTTTTCTTCCGTTCCGCTGAGCACAAGGGTGTGTGTGTTCGTGTGTGTGAGTGAAAGAGAGAATGTGTATGTGTGTGTATGTGTGTGTGTTTGTGTGTGTGTGTGTTCGTGTGTGTGAGTGAGAGTGTGTGTATAAGTGTGTACGTAAGTATGCACACAGATAGACGGAGGGAGGAAGAGAGAGAGAATATTCGAGAAGTTTTTTGTACGTGTGTGTGTGTGTGTGTGTGTGTGTCTGTGTGTGTGTGTGTGTCTGTGTGTGTGTGTGTGTGTGTTGTGTGTGTGTGTGTGTGTGTGTGTGTGTGTGTGTGTGTGTGTGTGTGTGTGGTGTGTGCTTGATTGTGTGTGTGTGTTTGTATGTGTGTGGTGGGG
>CM060312.1:15648065-15668065 GCA_030674185.1 Monoplex corrugatus
TAAGCTGAAGTCTATTGTGTGTCATCCAGTTCTTAATAATTATAATAATTACAATATTTATATAGCGCAAAATCTTGATAAAATCAAATCTAAGCGCTGAAACAGACACGCACGCACGCACACACACGCACGCACACACACACACACACACACACACAACACACACACACACACACACACACACACACACACACATGCATGGCTATAAATGGGGAGAAAGAATAAAAGCAAGAATAAAAGCAATGGAAAATTATAGAGAGTATATCATATACAATTATATATTATAACAATGTGATTCCCCTCCGAGCGGAGACAGGCTGCAGAGGGGGGTTGAGTGAGGTTAGGATTTTATGCAGAGGAGAAAAGGTGAGTTTTGAGAGCGGACTTGAAGGAGACAAAAGTAGGTTGCTGACGGACTGAGAGAGGAAGTTTGTTCCAGGAGAGTGGACCAGAAACAGAGAAGGCTCGTGGACCATAGGTATTGAGCTTAGTGCGTGGAAAACGAAAAGTTAGAGGATCGGAGGCAGAGCGGAGTGTACGTGAGGGAAGATAGATCTCAAGTAGGCTTGACAGGTAATCGGGGGCTGCATTATTGAGGCTTTTGTAGCACATGGTGTGTAGTTTGTACTGTATGCGCTTTGATACAGGGAGCCAGTGAAGTTTGCCAGGAGAGAAGATATGTGGTCAGCCTTTTTCTTTTTGAGTACAAGGCGTACAGCATTGTTTTGAATGCGCTGTAGGATGTGAATGGTGGAGGCAGGAAGACCAGACAGGAGTGAATTGCAATAGTCAATGCGAGACATTATGAAGGAGAGAACGAGTTTTGCAGTTGTTTCGACAGAGAGATACTTCCTGATCAGGCTTATACGATGGAGATGATAGTAGCAAGATCTGGCAGTTTGAGAAACAAAGTTGTTCATGGAGAGGGTAGAGTCAATGCAGACACCAAGGTTTTTAGCTGAATCAGAAATTGGGACTGATGTGTTCCATAATGGGAGAGAAAGAGGAGGCAGCTGAGAAAGTTTCTGATGGGTGCCAATGAGGATAGCTTCTGTTTGTCGTCATTAAGCTGAAGTTTGTTGAACGTCATCCAGTTCTTAATGTCCAGTAACACTCAGTGGTGCGAGTCAACAGGCGCTGTATATTATCAGGTGAGTCACTGTCTTGAAGTTGGGTGTCATCAGCATAGAAGTGGTGTTTTATAGAGTGGGAGTTGATGATGGTGGACAGGGGGGAGGTATAAAGAGTGAAAAGAACAGGGCCAAGGACAGATCCTTGTGGAACACCACAGGTCAGGTATGCAGGTTGAGAGTAAGTGCCATTGATGAGAACAGTATGTTTTCTGTTTGAGAGATATGAAGTGAACCAGGAGAGAGCAATGTCAGAGATGCCAAAAGTATGATGAAGTCTAGAAAGGAGAATACCATGGTCAATGGTATCAAAGGCCGCAGACAAATCAAGGAGTGTGAGGGGAGAGACTTTGCCAGTATCAGTTGCAAGGAGGAGATTGTTGAGAATGTGTAGTAGGACAGTTTCAGTGCTATGGCACTGGCGGTAGGCTGACTGGACAGGATTGAGGAGATTGTTGGCAGACAGGTGAGAGTTCAGCTGGTTGAGGACGAATTTTTCAAGAAGTTTTGACAAGAAAGAGAGATTAGAGATAGGCCGGTAATTTTTCAGTTCATTTGGGTCTAAATTGTGTTTCTTGAGGAGAGGGTGAACAATAGCAGACTTGAAAGAATCTGGGACAGTTCCAGTTTGAAAAGAAGTGTTGATGATGTCAGTGATGAATGGGAGGAGAGTAGGGAGACAGTCAGAGTAGAGAGAACCTGGAAGAGGATCCAGTTCGCAGGTTTTGAACGACATGGATCTGATTGTGTTGAAAATGTCTTCTTGTGAGACTGGGGTAAAAGTAGTAAGAGGTGTGCCAGAGAAGGAAGGGTCAGGTGGGCATGGTTGACAGGGTGTCCTGTCAAGCCTGTCACGAAGAGTTTGTATTTTGGTGGTGAAATACTTGGAGAATACAGATGGGAGTTGTTCATTTGTATGTTTTGTTGGGAGAGGTAAATCTTTTCGTGTGCCAAGGAGATGATTCATGGTTGTAAAGAGTTCTTTTGAAGAAGAGGCATTCAGGATTTTGGTTTGGAAATAGCTTGTTTTTGCAGATGCAATGAGGGTGGATACTTTTGTTTTAGAGGCTTGGAAAAGTTGCCTATGTACAGTGAGTTTGGATTTGCGCCAGCGGCGCTCTGCTCTGCGGCGGGCACGTTTTGCACAGGCAATCTCATGAGTGAGCCAGGGGGTAGGGGGGCGGTCAGGTAAAAGACGGGTTGTGGCTGGAGCATGAGTGTCCAGAAGATGGTGGAGAGTAGTATAGAATTCATCGGCAAGGTTATGTGACTTTTCAGAAAGGAGACGGGAGGCATCAGATGAAAATGTGGAGAGGTCGATAGATTTGAGATTGCGTCGAGTCACTGTGCGCATGGTACGGGAAGGAGGAGAAATGTCGAGAGAACAGAGAATTGCAGAGTGGTCAGATGGAAGGGCTGAAGTTAGACGGGTAGAAAGAACTAAGCAGTTGTCAGTAGTTGAATTGTGGTGATCACGAGAAATGATCCAGTCAAGAATGTGACCTTTTTGATGGGTTGGTTCAGAAATGTGTTGAGTCATATTGTGATTGGACAGAGAGTTGATGATATGTCTTGTGTCATAACGGTGAGTGTTGTCATAGTGGACATTGATGTCACCTAGAATGATGAGATTTCCAGGTAAGAGGCAGTAGTGGTCAAGCAGTTGGTCAAAGTCAGAGAGAAACGTGGATGTGGTGAGTTTGTTGGCAGAGCTAGGTGGGGGTCGATAGACACAGGAGAAGGTGATGGGGTGAGGGGTGGATTGGAAGGATACTTCAACGTGCTCGAAAGAAGGATGGGAGAAAGGCAGAGACTGCGAGAAAGATAGGCGGGAATGGAGTGAGTCGTTGTAGAGGATGGCGATACCGCCACCTCGGGATGAGCGATGGAAAGAAGCAAGCCTGTAACCACTCGGAGTGAGGCTAGCATGTATAGGTTCATGACCAAGGGGGTTAAGCCATGTCTCTGTGATAAAAGCAATGTCAACATGCTCATCTGCGATAAAGTCAGCAATGACTTCGGCTTTGCCATCTTTGCATGTTGACTGAGCGTTAAAAAGGCATAGTTTTGGTTTATCACAGTCATATGGCGGTGGCCGAGGTGGCGACGAAGGCGGCACCGACGGGACAAAAGACGAAGGCGACACCAGCGGGGCAGAAGATGAAGGCAGCAACGTCGGAACAGAAGACGAAGGCGGCACCCGCAGGACAGAAGACAGAGGCGGCACTGGCGGGACAGAAGACAAAGGCAGCATCGGCGGGACAGAAGACGAGGGCAGCGCCGGCGGGACAGAAGACGAAGGCGGCACCGGCGGGACAGAAGGTGAAGGCGGCACCGGCGGGACAGAAGGTGAAGGCGGCACCGGCGGGACAGAAGGTGAAGGCGGTACTATCAGGATAGAAGGCGAAGGTGAAGATGGCAGAGGAGGAGACGAAGGTCAAGGTCAAGGTTCAGCCGCCTCACAGGCACGGCTACCTCGCTGCGATTATTTGTGTGTGTGCACGGAGTTATATCGATTGTTGATGGCTAAAAGCAAGTGATTGTGTTTATGAATGCTCCTGTTTTAGTATGTGGTGGTTTATGAATGCTTTGTTGCAAGCCAAGGTACTGTTTTCTTTGTGCATTTTATCTCTCCTACTCCACTTGAATTTTCAACTCAGCCCGCCATGTTTCTCGCCAGTGCACGTGCACCCTCCCCGCTCTGTCTCTCTCGCACTGCGTGCGTCTGCCTCATCACGCCCCGCTTCACAACCAGCTGTTGTGTCTACACATTCTTCCACTCGTGTGCAGTACAATCGGGACTGCTTGCTGTCATGTTGCCCCCCTGACTCGATCCTTGACCCTGACCTGGTTGAACACTTGAGATCGCTGAAAATCGGCCGAAATCTCCCCCTCGTCGTCGATCATGTCGTGGTGGAATGCGCAAGAGACGTACGATTCCAGTGGTCACTGATGTACATCAGCGTCATGGCAGCAGTGGTCTGCCTTCTGTTCCTGTCTATGATACCCATCCGTCCCCCAGACCGCTGTGCTCCAACCCTGATAACCTCATTCCTCTCACAGCCGGCAAAAAGAAACTACGCACTGACTCATTGACTCTTGCACTGTTCAATGCTCAGGCCCTCGGTACCAGACACGAGAAGAGATCCGCGATCAACTACTTCATCCATGACCACGTCGTCGATATTTTCGCCGTCAATGAAACCTGGTTTCAGCCTGTCGGGGATGAACCCAAGGAGAGGGATCTTGCTCCTCCCGGTCACCGTACACTCTCGTTCGCTCGCAAAACTGGTCTCGGCGGCGGCATCGCTTTTGTTGTTGCCGAGTCCCTCCTGCCCCGAATTACTACCAAGACTGACTTTAAATTCAAACACTCTACTTTTGAAATTGTCCAGCTCTCCCTCACTCTACCCCACCAGACTTTCCATCTGCTGTTCCTCTACCGTCCACCACCCAGCCCAAAGAACCAGCTTAAAAACCATGTGTTTGTAGAAGAGTTTCCAGACCTCCTTGCCTACTGTAACACCTTGAAAGGCTGTTTCATCATTGCAGGAGACTTTAATTTTCATTATAATGAACCTAACCAGACCCACACTGCTAAACTGATAAGCTCTTTGAACTCCTTTGGCTTGACCCAATCTATCGACACTCCAACCCACGAAAAAGGCAACATCCTCGATTGGGTTGTTCATAGAACTGACCAGTCCTTCATCAAATCCATTGAAATTGATTATACTCTTCCTTCGGATCATGTCTGTATCCTCGGCCAACTTTCAATGACCAAGCCTCCACCCCAAACTACCTATGTCATGGTCAGAAAACTAGTTGATATCAACACCGTCGTCTTCAACGAAGATCTCCTGGCCGCTCTTCAGTCCTGTCCTCCAGCCTCTGCTGACGACCTCAATCGGACTATTAGTGATCTGCTGGACATGCACGCCCCCGCCACCAGACGTAGGGTATCCCAGAGACCACCATCGCCCTGGTTTTCTGCCGTTGGCCCTGATCTTCTTAAGGCCAAGCGTGAACGCCGTCGTGCTGAAAGACGGTGGCTGAAGAACAGCATTACTATCAATAAACAGATTTTTCAGGCTGCCAACAAAACTGTCAATGCTATAGTTGATTCTGCTAAGTCTGCCTTTTACAATGCGAAAATTATTGCATGCTCTACATCAAAACAGCTATATTCCGTTACTAATACCCTCCTTGGCAAATCAGATAAATCTCCTCTCCCATCATGCTTTCCCCCTGCCCGTCTAGCACAACATTTTTCAGATTTTTTCATTGATAAAATTAGGTCCATCCGTTCCAGTCTTGACTCCCAGCCCATCTCTCAACCTCCTATTCCCGACCCTCTGTTTCAAGGCACACCACTTATTTCTTTTCAGCCTGCTTCTGAAACTACTATCCGCAATGTAATCCGCCATTCTGACATCAAGACCTGTGAGCTTGATCCTCTTCCAGCATCTATCTTAACACACTGCCTAGATACTTTGCTCCCTCACTTCACAACTGTCATCAACAATTCCCTGTCATCTGGTATCTTTCCCACTTCCTTCAAATCTGCCCTGGTCAGACCTCTTTTAAAGAAACCTAGTCTTGACCCCAATAACCTCAAAAACTATCGACCTGTTTCCAACCTACCTTTCTTATCCAAAGTCCTTGAAAAAATTGTTCTCGCACAGATCTCTGATCATATCACCGCCAACAACCTCTCTTACCCTTATCAGTCGGCTTATCGCACTGGACACAGCCCTGAAACTGCTCTTGTAAAAATTGCAAATGATATTCTGACTGCTCTTGATCAAAATCAAATCTCTCTTCTATCTCTCCTTGATCTCTCGGCTGCATTCGACACCATCGACCATTCTATCATGCTCACACGTCTCCATAAAGTGTTCGGTATCTCTGACATCGCTCTGTCTTGGTTCCAGTCCTACCTCTCCAATCGCACTCAAACAGTCTCTGTCTGTTGTTCATCCTCTGCACCCGCTACCCTCCAGTTTGGTGTGCCCCAAGGCTCTGTTTTAGGTCCCATCCTATTTGTGCTGTACACACAACCCCTCTCTGAAATTATGCGACTTCACTCTATGTCCCATCATAGCTTTTCTGATGACAACCAACTCTATACTTCTGGTTCCCTCCCACAACTGCCCTCTATAATCAGACAAACCCAAGGCTGCATTTCTGATGTTCACTCCTGGATGACTGTAAACAAACTTCAACTCAACCCCATTAAAACTGAACTTAGCCTTATCTCTCCCACCACATTGGCTAAGTGTTCTTCCCTTCCTCTGTCTGTCTCTCTGCTTGGATCTGACATTCCACTATCTTCCACTGTCCGCAATCTTGGAGTCACTCTTGATAACACCCTGTCCTTTGAAAAACACGTCCAGAATGTTTGCAGATTATGCTATCTTGAGATACGCAGAATTTCTTCTATTCGCAATATCCTCTCTGTCGAAGCCACCAAAACTCTCCTCTGTGCCTTTGTTCTCTCTCGTCTCGACTACTGCAACTCCCTCCTCTCGGGCTGTCCTTTCTCTCTCATTCAAAAGCTTCAAAAAGTTCAAAACAATGCTGCTGGGCTCATCTTCAGAAAATCTCGTTCCTCTCATGTCACTCCTCTTCTCGGGTCTCTTCACTGGTTACCTGTTGAAAAGAGAATTCGCTACAAGATTGCTTTGTTATGTTTTAAGTCTCTCGGCGGTCTTGCACCCCCTTACATCTCTGACCTCCTCCATCTGTACACCCCCTCTCGTCAACTTCGTTCCTCGGCTGATGCTTGTACCTTCCGCATACCATTCTGTCGCACCTAGCTCTTCCAGTCCCTCTCATGATACTTATGGAGACTCTGCCACCTGACTTCCCCAGGTCCCCCCTTGTTGTCTTTTGAGCCTTGAATGTCGGCTGGTGTGTGTGTGCGTGCGTGTGTGTGTGTGTGTGTGTGTGTGTGTGTGTGTGTGTGTGTGTGTGTGTGTGTGTGTGTGTGTGTGTGTGTGTGTGTTTGGTTGTGTTTGCGTGATACCTGTAAGCGCTTAGGGCTCTTGTTTTCATCAGATTAGGCGCTATATAAATGCTCTTTATTATTATTATTATTATTAAGTTTGCAGCAGCGAGGTCGAGGGCAGGGGCAGTGGAGGAGACGAAGAAGCAGAAGACGAAAAGTGGCGTCGGGCAGGAGGCAGGTTGTGCCAAAGACGGTGGAGACGTCCACCACGACAGGATCGCGCAGTCCGAGTAACACTCAGTGGTGCGAGTCAACAGGCGCTGTATATTATCAGGTGAGTCACTGTCTTGAAGTTGGGTGTCATCAGCATAGAAGTGGTGTTTTATAGAGTGGGAGTTGATGATGGTGGACAGGGGGGAGGTGTAAAGAGTGAAAAGAACAGGGCCAAGGACACCACAGGTCAGGTATGCAGGTTGAGAGTAAGTGCCATTGATGAGAACAGTTTGTTTTCTGTTTGATAGATGGCTGTTAGGAGATATATTCTCACATTTTAGCCCCATATCAGCAGGAATTATTTTGGTCCTGTTTATGAATTCGCAGATGGCGATGTTGGGTTTCTTCATGTCGTCATGTCAATCACTTCCGCCTGTTAAAAATTAAAGAGTGTGTAATGAGTGTGACAATAATGAATTAAAGAAAATTTTGTAAATACCCGTTTTTATTGTAAGTTATTTCTTACTATCAAGTCTGAAGGAATGCTGCTGACAACTGACAAATATCATACATTGCGTGTCTACCACAATTGCCTTTGATATTGTTTACACCATTCTTTCCTTCCTTTGTCTGCAGAGTAGAATAAAGTGTGTCTGTGTTCTTGTGTTCGAAAGCAAACTTTCTATTTACATAATCAAAGGACATAACTTTTGAGAATTATCTCCCATGATGTATAGAACTTCTCAAATCTAACACATTTTGTGCAGATACAAAATACAAAAACAGTAAGCTCAGAACACTCCTCTTTGAGGAGAAAGAGCATCAAATCAATCATTTATACTTCTTTGCTTTTTTCCCAAATCTTTTTTATATAGATAAGGAGAGTTTTTATAGAACAACTTGTGAAGACTGCTTCATTAATTTTGAGGAGTGTTCTGAGCTTACTGTTTTTGTACTTTGTATCTGCTTCTATGCTAGCTGAATGGGTAGCGCAAACTGTGTTAGATTTGAGAAGTTCTATACAACATGGGAGATAATTCTCAAGAGTTATGTCCTTTGATTATATTATAAAAATTCTCCCTGCTTCCCTCCTATTTCTTTGGTATTACCTATTATGCCTTAGAAGCAACCCTTTCTATTTACATGTTAAGATCAGGGTTAAGTTTATAAAGGAAATGGTGTGGTGTCAACACAACTATACAAAATGTGATTTTGAGATTACAGGAATTAAGTAATGGAAGATTTTCTTTATTCACTTTGTGGATCAAAAAAAAAAACTACCACTCATCCGTTGATCTGTAAAATCTCAACAAAAGACACTGTGCGGAAAGAGGCAGCCAAGCACAAGACTACATCTAATATAACGTTTTTCAAAGTTATTTGTTGCCTTGAGTATCAGAATAAGCAAACAAGATTTTTTTCTTTGCAATAAAGAGGATGATGCATGACATTCAGTAGACTTGGTTTTTGCAAAGGTAGAGCAAAACAGCATTCAAGAAGATGACAAGCATTCTTACCAACAAATGCCTATCAATTAACATCAGAAAGAGAGTCCTTGAATGTTATATAGAACCAATACTGTTGTACGGATGCGAGGCGTGGACAGTCAACAAACAAAGCCAGAATAACATTGAGGCAGCCGAGATGTGGTTTCTAAGAAGAATGTTGAGGGTTCCATGGACAGCAAAGAAAACAAACGAGACAGTCTTGATGGAGGCAGACACAAGTACATCACTCATAAGGAAGATTAGGAAAAGACAGGCAACATTTATAGGCCATTTTATGAGGAAGGGGGATTTGGAGCACCTGGTCATAACGGGAAAGCTGGAGGGAAAGAGAGCACCAGGTAGAGCCAGGGAGAAAATGCTGGACGGACTTGCAGAGTGGCTGGGGACGAGGAGGTGGGGGAGATGCTAGGGGCAATGGGAGATAGAGGCAGATGGAAGTCCATGATCGCCAACACCAAGCGGCAGGGCACCTGATGATGATGAGAGCACCTGTCTTTCAGTCTATATGCCATTGCACGGGTGCGAATCACACCACTGGAACTTTTTTTAGGATCATCGCACTCAGGAAGGTTACCTTTGTGCACCTTTTTTTTTTTTTTTTTTTTTTTTGGTCCCATTTTCCAGGCCACCTTAATGGCCATAGAAGCTGGCACAGTTTTTCGTTGCGATAATGATGATATCGATGAGGATGATAATCATGATGCTACGGAGTTAAGTTCCATCTGGGATTGACACTGTGTGATAGGGCTGTATTCTACGCCTACTATCATAACATATCCTGGCGTCAACCAGGCCTGAGAAATTCAGACACCTGCTTGTGCCGGTCAGAAGATTTGAACAACAACTTTCAGTGACGCGTCCGTGAAGTGGATGAGACTCAACTGTGTGGTCCCAGTCTTCCCAATGAGCCCATAGCACTCTCAACTCTGGGTAGGAGCCGGTTAGAGCCGAAAAATCCCACAATGATTTTTGAAGGGACTGATGGGGATTCAACCCGCAACCTTCCAGTCGGTAGTCCGTTGCCCTAACCACTGCAACTGAATACCCGACTTTCTACAAAGTTAAAGAAAAGTAAAGTCTCGAGGTATTGAGGAAAAGAGCAACGCTCTCACAGTGCTGGATCCCCTCCCCCCAACAACAAAAAAATAAATGAAATAGAGGATTTCATCACCTCATTCCACTACGACCTCAGGGTTACGGGAAACCCTGTACTTTTTCCGTATGTGACATTGTTCTATCATTCAAGTCCGCTCTCAAAACTCACCTTTTCTCCTCTGCATAAAATCCTGACCTCACTCAACCCCCTCTGCAGCCTGTCTCCACTCGGAGGGGAATCACATTGTAATATATAATTGTATATAATATGCTCTCTATAATTTTCCATTGCTTTTATTCTTTCTCCCCATTTATAGCCATGCGTTGTGTGTGTGTGTGTGTGTGTGTGTTGTGTTTTTGGGCGTGGGGGGCGTGCGTGCGTGCGTGGTGCTGTGTGTGCGTGCGTGCGTGCGTGTCTGTTTCAGCGCTTAGATTTGATTTTATCAAGATTTTGCGCTATATAAATATTGTAATTATTTTGTTATTATTATTATCATCTGTAGGTATCAGTAACAGCACACAGAGTGTGTAAACCAGGTAGCAGTAAAGCAGAACGAAGCCCTGACATGACAAGGTATACATGTAGTCTGTGAGAGGCTTTTTGTGCATTACGCTGCCACTGACTAAACATCAGACAACCCTATCATCCTGCTATGCCGATAGCCATAAAGCTTATCATACATTTTGTCTAGCTTTACCAAGACTCTCTCTTTCTCTCTCTATCTCTGTCTCTGTCTCTCTTTTTGTCTCTGTCTGTCTGTCTGTCTATCTGTCTTCTCTCTTCCTCTCTCTCTCTCTCTCTCTCTCTCTCTTCTCTTTCTTTCCTTCTCTCTCTCTTCCTCTCTCTTCCTTCTCTCTTCTCTCTCTCTCTCCTTCTCTTTCTTTCCTTCTCTCTCTCTCTCTCTCTCTCTCTCTCTCCCCTCTCTCTCTCTCTCTCTCTCTCTCTCTCTCTCTCTTCTTCTCTCTCTCTCTCTCTCTCTCTCTCTCTCTCTCTCTCTCTCTCTCTCTCTCTCTCTGTATGTGAGTGTTCGGACATTTGAGTGCTCGTCGTTTTATTCAAAAGTCTTCATGTAACATGCAGTTAGACTATCCGTAAAATGAGTAATTTTCAGTCTAACATAAAAGTTAACATCAAAAAGCACTTTACTATTGAGACATACTAAGTTAATCAAGGCACATAAAAGAGAGAATCTCATAAACAATACACGCACTATATCAGAGATTTGTTTAGTAATGCAACAATAACAACACGAACATGAAACTCTCCATGAAGCAGAACTACTAGGAAAAAAACATTTTGTCCTAATTGACAGTGCTTCTGGTTACAGAAAGTTCTATAAAGGTATACAAGTGGAATAAAAGAGGAATTAGGATGTGAGGAGACAGGGAGAAAAGTGTAACAGATCGTACATCTTATTATCAACAGATCTTTATATAAAGTGTTTGTCTTCTGCCAACCACTCCATACCCTGGGGGCCGGTAAAGAGCTCATACCTTTCATAAACCCGCGTCTTGTCACAGTCTGGTGAATGCTGTGTACCCTGAGACATTCTCAAATAAAGCAGACTGCCGCGAGGCTGGCTATAACCAATGCCAGACAGTATCAACCAGGACATAAAACGACACCAAAGTGTGGCCTGAACTGGCAAGAAATGGAAGTTTATGATGGGGCTAGAAATAGGAATATGCTCCCTCCCCCCCCCCCCCCCCCCCAAAAATCTGACATCCTTTTCGAAGGCAGCAAATCGATTACACCCATAGGACTGCTATTTGCACAGGCATTAATGGTTCTAGAGCTATGCTTGAAAGACTTCACTCCCAACTGACCAGAACAGCCGACATTACAATCTCTGGTTCTGTTATGGTTTGAAGCTTCTATGCAGAGCCCTCTGGTGGTTGCCCACACCTCTAGAACAATAACTCTGCAAACACTGAACATCCCGTCTCTCACGTGAAACAGGCTTTACTGGCCATGCTTTCAAATTTACATTCAGCAGCGAAAAGGAAGACGCTTTACAAATCAATACCCTGCATCATGCAAATTTCTCCCACGGGCCATATTTCGTCTGAACAGAATTGCAAGGTTGGTATAATGTGGTGGCCAAATTTTATCATAATTCATTTTTATAACTTCTGTGACATTGTACGTGTTATAGTTCCCATGTTTTTGAAATGTTTATATGTGTAAAGTAGCAAGAACTACACATGTAGCTATCAGACAGATCCAGTGGAAACCAATGCTACTGTCCTGGAGTAATAGTAACAAGATAAAGCGTTTCGAAGTTTGAAATTTGAAGTATGCTCTGCGGTGTTAGAACGACCTTGGTAAGCATGCGAAAGTGAGGTAATTGCTAATGCTTACAAAATATCCGTCTGGAATAATGAATTAAACACAGCTGTCTACAATAAATTGTGCTTCAGTAACTTTGCCATTTTTGTGCCATGGTGGGATTTGTTGTTATATGTTTAAAATCAGATTCTCAGTTATTAAAGATCATGGTAAACGTGTTTTGGTTTCATGCAACTGTTGGGTTTTAATTATTCCGAGCTTAGCAAACTGAAAGCAAAAACGTTTGGACGATAGAAAGCCAAACAGCACACGGTGATGCATTCAATGAAGTGAATTACTTCTGAGGAATGCAATCAAAACAAACACACAAAACACTGTCTAAAACAATGCCATTCTTCATCCATTTTACAGCGGTAATTTGGTCTATTGTGATGGGTATATGAAATGGATTGAAACTTTATCTGGACGCTCCCACATCGTGTGACGCATGAGGCAGCATCAGATTACAACGGTCTTGGTAGACAGAGTCTCAGGGCATCACTCCTGTGTCTATCCACCAGAGTAGGTCTCTGTCAGCCGTTTGACGCCAGTTCGTTTTGGGTCTTCCCTTCCTTCGCTGTCCTCCTGAGTTACAATCCAGGACTTGGTCGGCAGGTCTGGAAGACGATACTTATACTAAATTAAATTAACTGAAACCATCAGACGGTTTTTGAGAGTTGTGGATGAAGCCTGTAAGTCATCAGAAATTTGCATGTTTGCTGCTTTCTCCAAATGAAAAAAAAACATACTTTTAACAATTTCTAATCTTTACTTTAATAGTGACTTCAGTTGAGTTCTTAGACATATTGGCTTCTTGGGAAATATTAGAAAAGTTTAGCTGAAAACAAACGCATTCTGGGCAGACAGTAATCTGTCGATATACCATGACCTACAGTACCAACATCAATGACAACAAAAACCTTATTTGAAGTAAAACTAGCACCAGAGATAATTACTAACTGCTGGTGTTTGTGGAACACAGAAAATGTCCATGGAAGCGAAAGCAAGAGTGTAGGAAACGAGGGGAGAAAACAGTGGAAAGTACAGCTTTTCATATACACTCGTGCACTTTGTCATCCAGTTTACACTCTTGGGGTCAATAAAGACCTGATACCTTTCATAAACCAGCGTTTTGTTGTTGTCACAGTCTGTTGAATGCTGAGGGCCCTGAGACACTTTCAATAAACCCTACTGCTGTAACAGCAGGCATAGTAAGTGGCAGAGTCCTTCAAGACAACAGCTAGGCAAGAGCAAACTGGCGTGGAGGAGATTATTGAAGGTTAGAAATAGAAGCAAAGACTTCTCGCGTCCTTTCTGAAGACAGAAAATCAATTACACCTTTGGGTCACCATTTGCAGATGCACTAACAGTTCTGTCACCAAAGTCGATAAGATTTTCCCCCAGGACGCATCACCGATATCACAATTTTCAGCTTTTTAATGACTTGTTATTTGTATGCAGAGACCTCTAACAGCTACTATACACGCCAAGAACAATAACTCCACATACGATTGGTATCTCCATCTCTGATAAAACGGGTTTTAATGGCCATGCTTTCAGATCTTGTTCATCAGTGGAACAGGAAGAAAATGTAATAACCGACAGCCTGTGTCATCTCAATTCTCACTTGAGCCGCGTTCCATTTGAATAGAAACGCTGTTTATGATGAAAACCGAAGCCAGATAATCGTTGCACATGAGCAGTAAGGTCAGAATGATCTCGAGCAAACATTGGAACGCAAACAGAATGCGAATTCTCCTGGGATTAATAAAAAAGGCACAGTTTGTGGATGAAATGCTTTTAACTGCTTGCCATTTTTGTCTCATAAAGGTAATTCATAGCCATATGTTTCAACGATCTCTAGTCCTGACATAAAAACGTCATGATAAATACGGTCTGATTTTATCCTGTTTAGCAGGCAGAGAGCATAAACATCTGGACCATAAAAGCTCAGCTACACAGGGCGATACAATCAATTTGCAAAGCTCTTACCGAAGTGTTCTCTCTCAAAGCAAATACTCAAGACTTAAACTGTCTTCTACTTTCTAATATTTGCAAATAAAATAGTGGCTATTGTATGTGCTAGATAAAACAAATTCGCCAATAAAATGATTGAAGAACTAGGATGAAGGACATGTCGTGTTATCTGTCAAAAAAATGCTTCCTATAGATGCGAAATCTTCGAGACTAACAGTACAAGGAAAATATCGAAAGTATCATTTGGATTCGGCACAAGTTGTCCCTTAGGGAAATACCAAAATACTATTAATGGTCCTGTATGTCCGACCCCCCGTATGGCTCGTTGTATTTAAATTTATTAGTAATCTGAAATCATATACTATGCTAGTGATGCTCAGTCAGTGTCTATTTCTCTGATCATCTGTGTTCAGAGGGTTGGTTTCGATTGTTTAAAGGGTTTTTTTTTTTTTCATTCTGATAGTGAGTGCTTTTGTTTTGTTTTTTGTTTTGGGGGGTTGTGTGTGTGTATGTGTGTGTGCGCGCGCGCGTGTGTGTGTGTGTGGTGCGTGTGTGTACGTGTGTGTGGTGTTGTTGTGCGGGGACGTGTGTGTGTGTGTTTGGGGGCGAGGACTTTCATACGTGCTTACACGTTTCTTTTTTTTTGCCTGCACTGTCAGGTATTATGTTACCGCATAACCTACTACTCTCTACGCTGGTGTGAATGCTGGATCTTTTCATGTTTCCATGAGTTACTGAACATTAATAAGCCCCTAGACGTGCCCGGTTATTAGTCCCCATTGCTCTGAGATAACAATACCAACTGTACCACCAAGGACCGTTCATGAAATGAGCAGGTAAGAGAAAAAATTTTTTCCTGTCCCTCCTTGTAGGTTATTGAAAGTGCCATGAAGGCGAAGGCAGAAAAATGACGTATTGGAGGGGTGAGGATATATAATTGAAAAAGGCACAGCTGTCCTTATAAAAACTGCTTGCCTTTTTTTGCCAGCCACTTCACGCCTTTGGGGTCAGTTAAGAGCTGGTATCCTTCATAAATCAGCGAGCGTCTTCTCACGGTCTGATGGATGCTGAAAGTCCTGAGACATTCTCAGATGCAGCATACTGGAACAACACTCATCATCATCATCAGGTGCCCTGCCGCATGGCGTTGGCGACCATGGACTTCCAACCATCTCTATCTCTCGTTGCCCCTAGCATCTCCCCACCCTCCTCATCCCCAGCCACTCTGCAAGTCCGTCCAGCATTCTCTCCCTGGGTCTACCTGGTGCTTTCTTTCCCTCCAGCTTTCCCGTTGTGACCAGGTGCTCCAAATCCCCTTCCTCATAAAATGGCCTATAAATGTTGCCTGTCTTTTCCTAATCTTCCCTATGAGTGATCTACTTGTGTCTGCCTCCATCAAGACTGTCTCGTTTGTTTTCTTTGCTGTCCATGGAGCTCTCAACATTCTTTTGAGAAACCACATCTCGGCTGCCTCAATCTTGTTCTGGCTTTGCTTGCTGACTGTCCACGCATCCGTACAACAGTATTGGTTCTATATAACATTCAAGGATCAATCAAGACATCAGCTTGGCGAGGACCAATTATCAGCTTCAATTTCAGTTTCTCAAGACGTCTTCGCCCTTGGAACGAATTCCATATACACTAACGTCACTAATGTGTATGGTGATCATGGCACACGCCTTAAGTTTGCACATAAACCCATGAGCTGGTTAGGTCATGCGGCCCTACCTAACCTACGTTTTACTTAGTCTATATTTCATACTGAATTTGTATTAGCCTATCACTGGAATAATCTTGGTTACATGTAAATGACTTGTGTATCTATGTACCTTATCTTCAGAGAGAGCAACATGATAAAGTAAATGAATAAATAATTAAACGTCTGAATCACAACACAACTAGCTATTCTGTATAAACTCGTCTCACATGACCGGAAGACCCCCCTCCCTCCCCGCCAAGTCAATGCACAACGCCTCAACTGTCCATCAACTAGGTGAAGACAATATTTTCTTAATCATAGCCCCGCCAGTCTGTCGTTCACTTCCAAGGAAAGAAAGAGGAAATAGTGTCTAAGTAAGTGAGTAAGTAATAAGTAAGTAAGTAGTAAGTAAGTATGTATGTATGTATGTATGTATGCATGTATGTATGTATATATGTACGTATGTATGTATGTATGTATGTATGTATGTATTACGTATGTATGTATGTATGTATGTACGTGTGTATGTATGTATGTATGTTGTATGTATGTATATACGTAAATAGGTGAATAAATAAATACAAAATAGAGGAGTAGATAAGAGACGAAAATAACAAATAACAGTAAATACATGCATATACCCACATGCCCGCACACAGACACACACAATACATTCATACACACACACACCCATACACACACACATACACACACACACATACACACACACACACACACACACACACACACACACACATACACACACACACATACACACACACACACACACACACACACACACACACACACACACACACACACACACACATACACACACACACACACATCCATATCCACACATGGCATGATGGCGAGGACCAAACTACCATGTACTATGGGGATGATGAGCTGAAAGTACTCAACTAGGAGCGAGCGTCTCAAGGCAATGAATTCCAACGTCCTTTCAAAGGACAACGAAACCAACTGCACCCTTAGGGCCATATCTGTGCACGCACAAATGGTTCCAGCACTACGCTCAAGAAGACTTTGCCGCCACTGACTGATTCTGATCATCGATATTACAACAGCAGCCACTACGTCAGCTACCAGAGGTCGGGGTCGGGGTCGCTTCTCCACATGGGGGTAAGCCACAAGGAAGAGGGGGGGGGAGAGGGAAAGGTACTAACCGTCGAAAACGATATCACTTAACATGGAAACCACAGCTTGGTTTTGTTTTTTTCTTCTGATCTTAACCCTTTGACTCCGACACCCTGTACACCAGGAGCCTTCACTGTCAACCATGACAGAAAAACAAAAACTTAACCCTTTGACTCCCTCACCCTATCCATCAGCTTTCTACCGGAAGCTGGTGGATAGGGTGAGGGAGTCAAAAGGGTTAAGTTTTTGCAGTTGGTGAACGGGGTGCAGGAGTCAAAGAGTTAATTAATGAAGCATTTACAATGCAAACATTCGCAACTGGAAATATTTGAGCATTCAAGACAACTCAAGCAAGGCATAGCTTGGCATGGCATTTCAACACAATAAATTCATAAATGTCTCGTTGACCCCAGCATCTTCCCCACCCTCCTCATCCCCAGCCACTCTGCATGTCCGTCCAGCATTCTCTATCTCTCGTTGCCCCCAGCATCTCTCCCACCCTCCTCATCCACAGCCACTCTGCAAGTCCTCTCTTGACAGCAAATTAGACCACAAGAACAATAAATCTGCATACACTAAGCATCAATTTTCTCTCTCTCTTTTTATCTATAAGACAGGTTTCACTGATGTCACCTGTCTCACCTGTCGGCGTCACCGGGTTCGGTGTCGGCCGCTGCATATTTTGACACCACCATTTCCCTCCAGACCGCTCTGTCTTGACTTTTGTGGACAATTTCTTGAATATTTAGGCCACTGACGTTAGTTATGTTCTCGATGTATAAGACTGGAGGTCTGCCTTTCTTCCTTTTTGCCACTGTTTTTCCTTGAAAGATGGTTGCCATGAGTCCATGTTCTTGTTGTGTAACACATGGCCAATGTATTTTACATGTAATCTTCTCTTGTTGATGTCTGCTTGCAGTTTTCTGGTGGTATCAAGTTCTTCCAGGCATTTTCATTAGTTCTTCTATCTGTCCGTTTGACACATAGTAGTCTTCGATAAAACCACATCTCTGCTGCCTCATTTCTTCTGCAATCAGTTTTTCTTAGAGTGGTTTTACTGGTACCACCTTAAATATCATCAATCAGTGGTGGAAAAGAGGCGGCGCCATAAATCTACACCCTGCATCATTTTCATTTCTCAAATGCGCTTCATTCCACCTGAATGGAAACGCTCTTGCTGATCTTAATCTAAGGTCAGATAATTATTGCACATGGATGGTGCAATTAATATGATCTGAGGCAAGCATCGGCAATGCAAATGGAATGTAATTGTTTCCAGATTCTCTCGGGACAGATAAACAGGCACAGCTATCGACGAAATGTTTCAACAACTTGCCATTTTTTTTGGTTCACAAAGGCGTTTTGTATCCATATTTATTATTGAACTGCTTTTGATTCTGGGATTAAAAAAAAGCATAGCAAACAGATCCTGCTTTTATGCAAACTGTTTTTAATCATTCTATGCTTTGTAGGCTGAGTGCACAAAAATCCTGGCCACAAAAAAGGCCAACACAGATAATGCATTCAACATGTAGGACTGTCGCGGAAGAGCTCACTCTGAAAGCAGACACTCAAGCTTCAAAATGTCTTCCGTTTTCTATATTTGCAAATGAGATTCTGCCTGTTTGTAGTGCTAAATAAGGCAAACTCACCCATAGAAATTATTTTCTATGCATATCGAAAAATCGAAACATTTTTGAGTGTCAGCATTATTTTGAGTTTAGTTTAAAGCGACGCTGCCAACTGTATCGATATCAAAACACCGTGCCAGACCCTGTATGGGCTGCTTCCTCGTGTGTCTGTCCCCTGATTTAAAAAGAACAAATGTGTTGAAAAGAATCAGAATCAATCTGGAATAACTAGCAGGATCGTGATAAACTGATTGGTTGGTTAGTTAGTTGGCTGGTTGGTCGCTTTGTCGGGTTTTTTCTTTTCTCTTTTTTTTTTTCTTTCTGTCTTTTATGCTTCTTCAATTTTTTGTTTCTTTTTAATGTAAATTTGGATGTTTTTGTCTTTTTTTCTTTCTTTTATGCCTCTTTATTTTTTGTTTATTCCTAATGTAAATGTGGGTTCGTTTGTTTGTTTGTTTGTTGGTTGGTTGGTTGGTTGGTTGGTTGGTTGGTTGGTTGGTTGGTTGGTTGGTTGGTTGGTTGGTTGGTTGGTTGGTTGGTTGGTTGGTTGGTTGGTTGGATGGTTGGTTGGTTGGTTGGTTGGTTGGTTGGTTGGTCGGTCGGTCGGTCGGTCGGTTGGTTGGTTGGTTGGTTGGTTGGTTGGTTGGTTGGTTACAAAGGGTATTGAAATCGTAACCCGAAAAGCGCGATTTACACTGGACCAATCTGTGAACTGTTTCAGATCTGGACCGTACTGGACCGTTTTGCTCTGTTAACACTGGCGTGATAAAAACGTACGGGCAATGTGCTGAACATAAGCATAACCCGAGGAAACCTGTGTGGAATGCTGTGCGGTAAACATCTACTTCAGGAAAAAAACATTTCACCGCCCAGGAAGCACCATACTGCTGCGGTTTTGTACTGCATGTGGCTGTCGCAGCGAAAGACTCGTATAATTCAACGACATCGCAATATGTACATGCAAAGTTTGCAAAGGCTGAAACACTTTTTCGTGCCAATGTATGACAGAAACGTGTGTTTCTTTGCCTCGTTGATGATTTCCATCCACATTGTATATTTACCTTCTTCCTGTGTCATTCTGAGCAGGAAAAGAAAACAGTAGCAAAAAGGAAGAAAGGCAGACCTCCAATCTCATACATCGAGAACATAACCAAGAAGTTTTCCACAAAAGTCAAGACAGAGCCATTTGGAGGAGAGTGGCGGTGTCAAAGAGTGCAGCGGCCAGTACCTGAACCCGGTGCCGCCGACAGGTGAGACAGGTGAGGTATACTTACAGCAACCCATGTTATATGGAAAAACGTTTTGTGTCT
>CM060312.1:15673065-15680565 GCA_030674185.1 Monoplex corrugatus
ATCCGCACCCTCGTGGTGTTTCTTGTTGAATTGTACAACACAAAAAACAAACGATGATAGTCACGGTACGGTCAAACGTCAAACACAAAACAACGCCAACAAGTTCTGTGCTTCTACTCTCCATCTGATTTTTACACAACAACAACAAAAGCAAAACATCAGAACAAATCTTCCAAACAGAAGGCAACAGCCCAGCTAATTCCATTCTTTGAGAATCCGTAAATAAGATACCACACAAACCACACACATCATAAGCACGAACAATGGAAGTTGACAATCTGATTTTCATTCCAAAATAAAATTGACCGTCCACGTTCAAGCAAACAGGAACCAGAAAAACAGCAGAAGAAAATCAGAACGCATGTTTAATATGACGAGACAAGTAAGGCGCCTTTTTTGTCTCGTTATAATAAATATGCGCTCTGGTTCTTTCTTCCCTCCCTTTTCTAATCCCAATCTGATTTTCCAATGAGAGATAGAGATGGTTGGAAGTCCATGGTCGCCAACGCCATGCGGCAGGGCACCTGATGATGATGATGATGATCTGATTTTCAGGCTACAAAATTACAACGTCACAGCAAACTTTTCAAATCAGACGGGGCAGTTACACTTGACTTATTATTCAAAAACCAAACAGTAGACTATTGTGTACACTGCAAGCACGAACAATCAACATGCACACAACAACTTAAAAAGATCTGATTATTACGCCACACAACCACGACATCAGAGTGAAGTTCTCGGCATATATCTAATATCAGCTAAGCTATCGGGGCATCTGGTAAAAAAAAACAACTGTGGCCTACCTAAGATTCGAACCCAGGACTCCTACATTATCAGTATGGCGCTGTAACCAACGGGTCCTCAAAACACAGTTTCAGTTTCAGTTTCTCAAGATGACGTCTCCGCGTTTCGAATGAATTCCATATGAACTAACGTCACAGGTGCTAAGTGATGGAGAAGATCCAGAATGATCACGACACAAGCCTTAAGCCTGCACATAAACTGTTTACACGAGCTTGCCAGGTCTTGAGATCCTACCTAGATAGTGCCATAACCCTGGGGTAGTAGGGGAGTGAAGTGGCAGAGACTTTAACTTTTCCCGGGGCCAGCACCTAGAGGGCAGCACCCATCTTCTCTTCCTCGCTTCAATTTCATGTCCATATTCACATGTTTTTTCTACAGCCAAGACTGTAGAAAGGCAAGAAGCTAATTGGTCTTCAAGGGGTGGAACCTAGGAAATCAACCTATCTCTCCAATGTTTATGCCAAGGCAGCCGGGCAACTCGCTGCTCTTCACGATTTTCAACGGCTGTGGGATCTTAAGCGTGCGCAGCCAGAATGCACACGGGTCTGACTCGTTTTTCGTCCCCTTCCGAAGGACTAGACGTTCAGTTCAATTTTCCGGCCAAAGTGAGGAGAAAAGTCGAGGCTTCTATGGGAGCCACAAAACAATACAATCTTCCTAAGGTTCGAACCCACGTCCTCTGCGTTGTCAGCATGGCTTTCAAACCAAATGAGTTAGCAGGGCCACACTCTGATAGCAATTATCATCCAGTGTCTTCCATCTGTTTCTATCCCTTGTTGCCGCAAGCACATCTTCCACCCTCTCTGTCTTCAGCCACTCTGCAAGTCCGTCCAATATTTTCTCCCTGGGTCTACCTGGTGCTCTCTTTCCCTCCAGCTTTCCTGCTGTGACCAGGTGCTCCAATTCACCTTTCCTCGCAAAATTGGCCAATAAATGTTGCCTGTCTTTTCCTAATCTTCCTTATGAATGATCTTTTTGTGTCTGCCTCCATCAAGACTGTCTCGTTTATTTTCTTTGCTGTCCATGGAACTCTCAACATTCTTCTTAGAAACCACATCTCGGCTGCCTCAATCTTTTGATAGCAATAGACGTTAATAAGACAGGAGAAGTGTATTCGGCTCAGACAGTGTGCACTCTCAGCTGTAATCAGGACAGAGCTAATCATAGCTATAAAATGAACTTAGGACGGTATCAATGACCACAAAGATGACCAGCGATACGCTTACTGGCAGGGCCTTCTCCATTTAATAGGATAGGGACCGGCTGACCACAGTATATCGGATTTGTCTGTGTGCCATATTCTTGAATGATGCATGTATGTAGACATATACATCATACATACATACTTGCATACATACACACATACACACATACATACATGCATACATACATACATACATACATACATATATACATACATATAAGTGTTTGTGTGTGTGTGTGTGTGTGTGTGTCTGTCGTCTGTCTTTCTGTCGTGTGTGTGTGTGTGTGTGCGTGCGTGTGTTGTGTGTGTGTGTAGTGTGTGTGTGTGTAGTGTGTGTGTGCGTGCGTGTGTGTGCGTGCGTGTGTAGTGTAGTGTGTGTGTGCGTGCGTGTGTGTGTGTGTGTGTGTGTGGTGTGTGGTGTGTGGTGTGTGTGTGTGTGTGTGTGTGTGTGTGTGTGTGTGTGTGTGTGATAAACAATCTCTCTTTCTTCTTCCTCTCTCTCTCTCTCTTTCTCTCTCTGTCTCCCTCTCTCTCTCTCTCTCTCCTCTCTCTCTCGTCTTCTCTTCTTCTACTATCTTCTTTCTCTCTTTTATCTTCTACATCTGTCTTCTATCGTTACTCCTTCTTTCTCTCTCTTCTCTCTCTCCTCTCTCTCTCTATCTCTTCTCTCTCTCTCTCTTCTTCTCTCTCCTCTCTCTTCTCTCTCTCTCCTCTCTTCTCTCCTCTCTCTCTCTTCTCTCCCTCTCTCTCTCTCTCTCTCTCTTTCTCCTCTCTCTCTCTCTCTCTCTCTCCCCCTCTCTCTCCCTCTCTCTCTCTCTCTCCTCCTCTCTTCTCCTCTCTCTCCTCTCCTCTCTCTCTTCCCTCTCTCCCTCTCTCTCTCTCTCTCTCTCCTTCTCTCTCTCCCTCTCTCCCTCTCCTCTCCCTCTCTCTCTCCCTCTCCTTCTCTCCTCTCCCTCTCTCTCCCTCTCTCTCTCCCTCTCTCTCTCTCCCTCTCTCTCTCCTCTCTCTCTTCTCTCTCCTCTCTCTCTCTCTCTCTCTCTCTCCCCTTCTCTCTCTCTCTCTCGGATCCCACCCTGTCTGTTCCCATCTTTCACCAAACGTCTACCAGGGACCTTGATTAAAGGACGGTTATGGCAGACAGACATATTATCTCATACCATCCTTGTCGATTCCAATGTCTACGGGTGATCAGAGATCAATTACTTAGCCTGGCCAATATGACTGTGATCCCTAGATTAACTGTGGAATAAAAAAAAATCTTTCATTTCATTACTAATATCAGTGGTAGTAGTAGAAGTAGAAGTAGTAGTAGTTGTTGAAGGCTGCTTCGTAGGCATTACGTTGCGTTTTGGGCATGATGAGGGTGTACGCTTGAGCACAGCAGATCTGAATGCCGATCCAAATGCTTCAATGTGTGCGGATTTGATTTAAAAACTTGAACAGTTAACAGTTTGTTTGTTTGTTTGTTTGTTTGTTTGTTTGTTTGTTTGTTTGTTTGTTTGTTTGTTGTTAATAGCGCTTTTACCTGTACTCTGGCTGTGGTTTGTTCTTGCTTTTTCATAAAACAAAAATTGTAGAGTGGGTACGGCTATCTTCTTTTCGCTTGTCTGGAAAAAGTCTTAGTTTCCGTCTGTTTCTTTGTGCCACCAGTGACCTGGCTTTGAGCTTCGGTGCTTCATTTAACGGCAAGCATTGTAAAACTGTGGCCGAATCAATGTTAATCAAACAGCACAATATGGAAAGCGACGGGTAGCGGAAGTTCATCTGCGCGTGCGCAATCGACACTCGGGTGAGATTGGCTGGACCCGAACTTAATCCAATCTGAGCCAGATTCGGTTCCGGTTGTCAAGTCTGGCCAATCAGTCGACAGAAAAAAAATGAGCTGACATAAAGCGGATATAGACTGATAATCGAGGACTCCAATCATAGACAGCGTTTTCTATTATGTTAGTAATAAACGTGGATCCTCTCTCTCTCTCTGTCCGTCTCTGTCTGTCTGTCTGTCTCTCTCTCTCTCTCTCTCTCTCTCTCTCTCTCTCTCTCTCTCTCTCTCTCTCTCTCTCTCCTCTCGCTCGCTCGCTCGCTCGCAATCTCCGTGTAATATTTTGTAAGTGGGAAGGAGCACCAAATCTGGCAAATTAAAAATAAAACGTACACGCATTCAGCATTCCTTCTTAGGCATAAGCACAAACGTACAAAACATCATGTATGTGTGTGTGTGCGTGGGTGTGGGTGTGTCTTTCTCTGTCTGTGTGTGTGTGTGTGTGTGTGTGTGTGTGTGTGTGTGTGTGTGTGTGTGTGTGTGTGTGTGTGTGTGTGCGTGAGTGTGTGTGTGTAGTGTGTTAGTGTGCACCATGCGTGCGCCTACATGATCACGCACGTATTTAGAAAGATTGTGGGACATCAACAGCAACTTTTGTCACCTCTGGTCTGATTTTGTATTGTCTTGTCTTGTCTTGTCTTGTCTTGTCTTGTCTTGTCCTGTCTTTGTCCAACTTGATGTCAGTCATGTTCATTCAAGGATTAAAAGGAATTATCCATGCTACATATGCTATTTGAGAATAAACAGGTACGTTTCTTTGGGAAATACTGGTTAGATTTTTTATGTAATGTCGAGGGACATGCATACAATTTTCTGATAATAATTCCAGTGATAAGGAAAGTTACATGTGTGACACACTGAGCTTTGGTTGTTGTTGGTTTCTTTTTTTTTTCTTTTTTTTTTCTACCCCTCCACCAACATATAAGTAAAGTTTGTTTTTGTTGGGGGTTTTTTTTCTTGGTTGTTTGAAGGGCCAAAGTCACAGCCGCCATTCTGAATTATTGATTTCTGATCCTACGAAGACATTGGAATCGTCGCGGATGGTGTGAATAATAATAATCAGTCTGCTACAACCATCCTTCGATCAAAGTCACTTGCTGATGTTTGTTGGAAAGGGGATAGGGGGTGTTACCGGATGAAAGGAGGAGATTGTGTTGGTTGTGGCAGAGCCGATGGCGGGTCCTGACGTCAAGAATTCACGGAGAAGGTGGGTGGGGGTGTGTGCAAAAAGCATTAGAAGCGGATATTTGAGAGGAAGTGGGAGAAGGAGAAGGATTGAAGGAGAGTGAGGATGAGAGATGTTCTCTGCCGGTTCTCTGGAAAGAGGATTGTAGTTTCACGCCCCAGTCTCCTTTCTGTTCATTCATCAAGTGTGCTCTCGAGTGAGTGGTGGGCTTAGTTCTAGACACAACAGGGACTTGCTGGGAGTTCAGTTTGCACGACCTTTTCCTTGTTTTTACCAGTCACTGTGGTGTTGGTGGTTGTCGGCGTCTGTGTTGTCGCTGGAGAAAAGGTCATATCGGGAGACATGTATTGATAGTGATGGTATTAAGTTGTCCCCTAGACCGTAATATTGCCATGAAGAAAGACAGCACAAACACCTCGCAGGGTCAGTCAGAATTGTTTCCACTCATCTGCCTCTCTGCTTGCTATTGCTTTAGGTGGCTTATTCGTGACTTTAGTCTCACACCATAATTATGAACTTGTGGCCTGAGGCTGTGGTGGAGTAGTACTGCAACGGACCACCAACTTGAAGGTTGTGGGTTCGAATCCCCGCCAGTCCCTTCAAAAAATCATTGTGTGATTTAACGGTTCTAACGGGCTCCTATCCAAATGGGCATGCTATGGACTCATTCGGAAGACTGGGACCACACAGTCAGGTCTCATCCACTTCACGCATGTGTCATTGAGGATGTTGCTCAAATCTTCTGACCAGCACCAAAAGGTGTCTGTGTCTCTCGGACCTGGTTGACGCCAGGATATAGTATGATAGTAAGCGTAGAGTACAGCCTTGTCACGCAGTCTCAAGCGTAGAGTACAGCCTTGTCACGCAGTCTCAATCCTAAGTCGAACTCCATAGCATCATGATTATCATCCTCATCAACATCATCATTATCACATAGTAAAAACTGTGCCAGCTTCTGCAGCCATTAGGGTGGCGTAGAAAATGGGATGGAAAAAAAGGTGATCACAAAGGTAACGGCCCTGAGTGTAACGATCCTAAAAATATTAAGTTGTCCCTTAAACCATAATATTACCATGAAGAAAGAAGTGGGGGAGGAGGAGGAGGAAGGAGAGTGAGGACATCCCCCCAGACAAATTCCTCAAGAAAGGACCCACCAAAACAAGATCAAACCACCGACGCAAATTTGTTCATCTCAGCTCCTCTTCTGACCCATACAAGTTCAGTTTCTTCCCATCAACCATTCCCGCTGAACTCCCTGCCTGCAACAGCAGCAGAGGCTCCCTCCTTGGTATCATTCAAGAGGGAGCTCAAGAAAATCTAAGTTTAGACTCCCCACCCCCCCACCCCCAACTAGCCTAGCGGTAAATGAAGGATAGGGATGTGCCGGTCCAGGTCTAGACCTGGGGGTGGCTGCGATTACCGGATAAGCCTATCCAGATACCAGGTTGGGCTGGTTGGGTCCCCCTCCCCTCCCCTGCCGCAACACGCTGCCCCGGAGCTGAACTCAGGAGTAAGCGGTTGGGGTTTTGAGGCCACATAAGATCCCCTTCTATCCTTTTGTTGTCCCAAATAGACCTATTTTTGTGTTTTATCCTACGCCTCTGAGCACACAGGTCAACAATAGTCAAGGATGACGGCTGACCTTACATATTGAAGATTGAAGATTGAAAGACAGTACAAACACCTCGCAGGGTCAGTCAGAATAGTTCCGCCTCTCTGCTTGCTAGTGCTTTGGTGGCTTGTTCGTGACTTTAGTCTCACACCATAATTATGAACTTGTGGCCTGAAGCTGTGGTGGAGTGGTTAGCGGAATGGACCACCGACTGAACGGTTTTGTGTTCAAATTCCATCAGTATTGCCACAGTCATTGTGGGATGTTTCGGCCTGAACCTGTTCTTACCCTGAGTCTAGCATGTCATGGGTTCATTGGACGACTGGGACCACACACAGTCAAGTCTCATTCACTTCATGGATGCAGCACTAAGGACGTTGCTTTGATCTCCTGACCAACGCCACATGTCTCTGTATTTCTCAGGCCTGGTTGACGCCGGGATATATTACGACGGAAGTAAATGTACAGTGTAGCCTTGTCATGCGGTGTCACTCCTTAATGGAACTAGATAACATCGTGATTATCATCCCCATTATCATCATCCATCGTCGTCGTCGTCATCATCATAGCATTGTGACAATCATGATTATCAGCCCCATTATCATCGTCGTCATCATAGCATTGTGACAATCATGATTAAACAGCCCCATTATCATCGTCGTCATCATAGCACTGTGACAATCATGATTATCAGCCCCATTATCATCGTCGTCATCATCATAGCATTGTGACAATCATGATTGTCAGCCCCATTATCATCGTCATCATTATAGCACTGTGACAATCATGATTATCAGCCCCATTATCATCGTCGTCGTCATCATAGCATTGTGACAATCATGATTATCAGCCCCATTATCATCGTCGTC
>CM060312.1:15695565-15698065 GCA_030674185.1 Monoplex corrugatus
GACAGAAACAGACAGACAGAGGGGTGGACAGACGACTGCTGACTAATGAACAGACAGAAACAGACAGACAGAGGGGTGGACAGACAACTGCTGACTAATGAACAGATAGAAACAGACAGACAGAGGGGTGGACAGACGACTGCTGACTAATGAACAGACAGAAACAGACAGACAGAGGGTGGACAGACAACTGCTGACTAATGAACAGACAGAAACAGACAGACAGAGGGGTGGACAGACAACTGCTGACTAATGACAGATAGAAACAGACAGACAGCAGAGGGGTGGACAGACAACTGCTGACTAATGAACAGATAGAAACAGACAGACAGGACAGAAGGTATGCGGACGACAGGGTACAGACGACTGCTGACTAATGGACAGATAGAAACAACAGACAGTCAGAGGGGTGGACAGACGACTGCTGACTAATGGACAGATAGAAACAGACAGACAGTCAGAGGGGTGGACAGACGACTGCTGACTAATGAAACAGACAGAAACAGACAGGACAGAGGGGTGGACAGACAACTGCTGACTAATGAACAGATAGAAACAGACAGACAGACAGAGGGGTGGACAGACGACTGCTGACTAATGGACAGATAGAAACAGACAGACAGTCAGAGGGGTGGACAGACGACTGCTGACTAATGAACAGACAGAAACAGACAGACAGAGGGGTGGACAGACGACTGCTGACTAATGGACAGGTAGAAACAGACAGACAGTCAGAGGGGTGGACAGACGACTGCTGACTAATGAACAGACAGAAACAGACAGACAGAGGGGTGGACAGACGACTGCTGACTAATGGACAGATAGAAACAGACAGACAGACAGAGGGGTGGACAGACGACTGCTGACTAATGAACAGGTAGAAACAGACAGACAGACAGAGGGGTGGACAGACGACTGCTGACTAATGAACAGACAGAAACAGACAGACAGAGGGGTGGACAGACGACTGCTGACTAATGAACAGACAGAAACAGACAGACAGAGGGGTGGACAGACGACTGCTGACTAATGAACAGGTAGAAACAGACAGACAGAGGGGTGGACAGACAACTACTGACTAATGAACAGACAGAAACAGACAGAAAGAAGGGTAGACAGACGACTGCTGACTAATGGACAGTCAGAAACAGACAGACAGAGGGGTGGACAGACGACTGCTGACTAATGAACAGGTAGAAACAAGACAGACAGAGGGGTGGACAGACAACTACTGACTAATGGACAGATAGAAACAGACAGACAGAGGGGTGGACAGACGACTGCTGACTAATGAACAGACAGAAACAGCCAGACAGACAGACAGAGGGGTGGACAGACGACTGCTTACTAATGAACAGATAGAAACAGACAGAAACAGACAGACAGAGGGGTGGACAGACGACTGCTGACTAATGAACAGACAGAAACAGCCAGACAGAGGGGTGGACAGACGACTGCTGACTAATGAACAGACAGAAACAGCCAGACAGAGGGGTGGACAGACGACTGCTGACTAATGAACAGACAGACAGAGGGGTGGACAGACGACTGCTGACTAATGAACAGATAGAAACAGACAGACAGAGGGGTGGACAGACAACTGCTGACTAATGGACAGTCAGAAACAGACAGACAGAGGGGTGGACAGACGACAGCTGACTAATGGACAGATAGAAACAGACAGACAGACAGAGGGGTGGACAGACGACTGCTGACTAATGAACAGGTAGAAACAGCCAGGCAGGCAGACAGAAAGCAGGGGTAGACATAACGACTGCAGCATTCACCAAGACCATGCACACGGAGAAGAATGAACCAATAAACCAGGAGTGTCAGCGGCACACGGAAGGTGGACAGAGAAAAGACCCAACACAACCAACACAGAAGCAGGGTGCAAATCCAAAATCAGATGCCCAGAGCAGGAGAAGAAAAGAAGACAAAAAAGGACGCAAGGGGAAGAACCCACTGTTAACACAGAGCCAAAGACGACAAAGAGAGAGAGAGAGAGAGAGAGAGAGAGAGAGAGAGAGAGAGGAGAGAGAGAGAGAGAGAGAGAGAGAGAGGCACGAAATAGTATAATGCATGCACCATCTTTGTCCCTCTAGTATACAGTAAAACAAAGAGTTACGATTCCCTCCCATTTTAATTAAGGAGCAAAAATAACAGCTGTTCTCCACCTGTACGCACTGTAGACAACAATGGGAAAATCTTATCTCCACACACACGTGACAATGTACAGCGCCTCTTGACTCACACCACTGAGTCTACTCGGCCCATTAAGAACTGGATGATATACAATAAACTCCGCTTAATGACGACAAGACGGAAGCTATCCCATTGGCACCCGTCAGAAACTTTCTCAGCTGCCCCTCTTTCTCTCTCATTATGTAAACACTCATCCCAATTTCTGACTCAGCTAAACCTTGGTGCTGCCTTGGACTCTACCCCTCACCAGAACACTTTGTTTCTCAAACTGCCAATCTGCTACTATCACCTCCAT
>CM060312.1:15703065-15725565 GCA_030674185.1 Monoplex corrugatus
GGGGATTCCAGAGAAAGGGGGTTCAGGAAATGTTGCATGAGTGTTCGTCGTGGAATCAAGAGAAAGCCTGAGGTTAGCAATCTTGTTGACAAAATAGTCGGAGAAAGCCTGTGGAAGATCAGATGGTGGCAGGTTAGATGGAAGAGGAGAAGAGCCAGTTTTGCCAAGAAGAGTATTAGTGATATTATACAATTGTTTGGACGTGGAGCAAGCAAGAATTTTGGCATTGTAATAGGCTGATTTAGCGGCGTCTACAAGGCTATTAACAATTTTGTTGGCAGTTTGAAAGATTTGCCTATGCACAGTTAGACTGGACTTGAGCCATTGTCTCTCAGCTTGACGTCTGTCACGCTTGGCATCTTGCAGTTGTGAAGCTATGGAGGAGAACCAAGGTGTAGGCGGTCGTTTGGAGACTTGGCGTGTTGTTGATGGAGCATGTTGATCCAGTAGCCCAAGAAGGAGGTTGTTCAGTTCATCAGCAGTACTAGGAGGCGAGGCAGTAAGGAGAGAGTGAAGATCAGCATCGAACACAGACAAGTCAACAGCAGATAGGTGTCTGGCCTGTACAGCAGTTTTCTGAGGAGGAGGACGGGAAAGCAGGAGATCAGAGATGAGGCAGACATGGTCAGAAGGGAGGGTGTGATCAGTGGTGATGGACTTCACGATGGCCTGATCAGCCCTGTGGATAATACCGTCTAGGGTATGCCCCCGTGTGTGTGTAGGCACGTTGACTGTCTGAACCAGACCATATGAGTCCAGTAGATCAATAACTTTAGAAGTAAGAGTGTTGGCAGGATGGTCAAAATGAATGTTGAAGTCCCCGGCGATGATGTAGGAACCACTGAGTGAATTGCAGTAAGACAGAAGGTCAGGCAGTTCGTCAGTGAAGGTAGAGTCAGTCAGACGGTTCTTGGAGTTGGGTGGAGGGCGGTAGAGGCAAAGCAGGTGGAACGTCTGATGAGGGAAAGTAAGGGTGAGTTGGGCTAGTTCAAAGGAGGAGTGACTGAAAGGGAAGGCAGATTTGGTTGAGGCATAAGGTGAAAGTTGATCAGCGACGACAAAGGCAATGCCGCCACCACAGCTGGACTGACGAGGGAAGGAAAGGGTGTAGTGACCAGGGGGAGCAATGTCACGGCACTTGGCTTCATCACCAACTGAACGAAACCAGGTTTCAACAATAGCGAAAACGTCAATGTTGCTGTCGTGGATAAAATAGCCAAGTGCCGAACGTTTATCTGTTCTGGTGCCCAGGGCCTGAGCGTTGAAAATACCCAGACGGAATGAAGCAGAACGGCGAGAAATTTGTCTTGCAGAGCGAGTGTCAATGACAACCAGATTGTTGACGTTGGAACAGGAAGGTCGGTCGAAAACTGCAGGAAGAATGTTGTCAGAAAAGGATGGGGGGATGTGAGGGTCGACGTTCAGAGGTGAGGGTGAGGAAGCGTAAGGGACGAAGTTCAGAGGAGAGGGGGCCTTGAGCTGACACATTGAAGAATTACGAGTAACCACATATATAGCATGGCGCTTGCGTATGCCGCCCCGGCGCGAGCGTCGACGAGGCAGGCTACAACTGATGTCGTACTTTTTCAGACGTGAGATCAGTTCAGGTTCAAGATTCGCGTGTGCCGGGGAAACCAATGCAAGGAGTTGATCTCTGGTGTATGTGCACTGAACCTGATTTTTTATGTCAACAAGAGACGACATAGAGATGGCGTTGACAGTACAGCTGGGTTGATAGGGGTGCACGTGCACGACGGACGGGAAGTAACATGGCGGGATTTCAACATACTTCAGGAAGGCCAGTCGAATGAAAAAGAAAACGAACAGTACCTTAAAATACGGGGGGCAATCAACATGATGTGATGACGACATCGTAGACTATATGTTTACACACTTGCTCACACAAAATAAACATCAAACAGTCCCTGGAAACACAGAAACACCACAAATATCGGCAGTGAGGTGACCGTGCCTGTTAGGCGGTTGAACCTCGACCTTGACCTTATCTATTATGTGGTTTGGTCATCTGGCCAGAACGCCACCCCACCTGCTAGTCTAAAAAGCGTATAACAAAAAGTTACCAACATTCAGGGCAAGAAGAACTTCCAACTGAAAGGTCATGGGTCCAAACTGTCTAGACACCATCACCTCATATGTAAAGAGTGAAGATTTTTCCGATCTTCCAGGCCAATATGTGTGCAGACCTGCCTGTGCCTAAATCTCCTTCATATTTATGCTCATGCAGATTATCAAATATGCGTAATAAAGACCTTTAAATTATGTCAGAGGCTGGCTAATTAACATAATTATGAAATTACGAAAACAAAATCAGAATACGTATTCAATATAACAAGACAAGAGTTATGTTACCCCTTTGCCTCCCGCATCTTATCAACCAACTGCAAAAACTTAACCCTTTGATTCATTCACGCTATCCACCAGCTTCTTGCGGAAAGCTGGTGGATAAGTTGAGGGAATCAAAGGGTTAAGTTTTTGCTTTGTTAGTATGGTTGGCAATGCGGGATGCTGGTGGACAGGGTGCAGGAGTCAGAGGGTTAAATACGTGTTCTGATTCTATTTTCATGTTTTTCTGCTCCCTGTTTGCTTAAATGCTGGTGGTCACACTTGTTTTGGATTTAACCCTTTGACTCCCGCACCCTATCCACCAACTGCAAAAACATAACCCTTTGACTCTCACACCTTATCCACCAGCTTCCTGCAGGAAGCTGGTGGATAGGGTGAGGGATTCAGAGGGTTAAGTTTTTGCTTTGCTAGCATGGTTGACAATGCAGGATGCTGATGGAAAAGGTGCAGGAGTCAAAGGGTTAACGGAAACATTAAAACACTGAGCATGCACGACCACTAAAGACGTGAGCATGCAGCTATGTAGCAGCATAAAGCCTGTACACTGTGGGCAAAACAGCGTGCATACATATAAACTCAGTAAAAAAAAAAATTGGCACTTTTCAACAACAAAAAATCAAAAAAGCAAGAGGACCAAGCAAAATTTGGACGAAAACATAAAGGAGGCCTTGAAAGCACACAGCAATTTCTGTTTTTTCAGCTTGTTGGAATTTGGAATTTGATGTTTGTTCAAGTGGGATTCATGACACTCAAGACAATTCATTAAGCAGTCTATCCAAGTCTGCCGCAATTATCTGGCAGACTCCTGAGCAAAACACTACATGCTGGCAAAAATTCCAAAACTCTATGAGCAATACCATAATTCATTCTGCTGACTATCAACACTTTCTCCCCACAGCAGTCATGATGCTATAAGCGGACTGATAAAAGAAAGAAAAAAGAAGAAACAACATACATCATCATCATCATCATCATCATGTGCCCTGCCACATGGCGTTGGCGATCATGGCCCTCCATACGAATATATCCCTTGTCGCTGCTTATCCCACCCTCTTTGTCCTCAGCCACTCTGCAAGTCCGTCCAATATTTTCTTCCAGGGTCTACCTGATGCTCTCATTCCCTCCAGCTTTCCTGTTGTGACCAGGCACTCTAATTTCTCTTGCCTCATAAAATGTCCTATAAATGGTGCTTGTCTTTTCTTAATCTTTATTAATGATCTTCTTGTGTCTGCCTCCTTCAAGACTGTCTCTTTTGTTTTCTTTACTGTCTATGGAACTCTCAACATTCTTCTTGTCATAGCCAGCCAAAATATGAAAAAACCCCACATGTAATGTGTATAAAATGGTAGCAAATAGCTGTGTAACAGATCCAGAGGGACCAGAAGTTTTGAGTCATAAAATGTTTTCAAATTTCAAGCTCATTCTGATAAACACTCCACTCACTGCTTTGTAAATGGTGGTCACAGAAAATATTGTCAAGCCTACATATGTTATTTTGTCCAGTTCAAAAACATCAGGGAAGTTCTCTTGTTGTTAGTTTTGTCCTAAGTTCTGTAAATGTGTTTCCTTGTTGTCTTTTGTGTATGCTTGACAAAGGCCATTTGGCAGAAAATTTGCGCCCATTTTGTTTTGTGAATTAAATATGCATTCCTAGTCTCATGCAAATGGCACAACCTTGACACAGGTAGATAAATTCAAATACCTGGGAACGGTCATTTCATCAGACGGCAGATGCACATCAGAAATAGCCGGCAGAATCGGCCAAGCCAAAACAGCATTCAAGAAGATGACAAGCATTCTTACCAACAAATGCCTATCAATTAACATCAAAAAGAGAGTTCTTGAATGTTATATAGAACCAATACTGTTGCACAGATGTGAGGCGTGGACAGTCAACAAACAAAGCCAGAACAAAATTGAGGCAGCCGAAATGTGGTTTCTAAGAAGAATGTTGAGAGTTCCATGGACAGCAGAGAAAACAAACGAGACAGTCTTGATGGAGGCAGACACAAGTAGATCACTCATAAGGAAGATTAGAAAAAGACAGGCAACATTAATAGGCCATTTTATGAGAAAGGGGGATTTGGAACAACGTGGTCACAACGGGAAAGCTGGAGGGAAAGAGAGCACCAAGTAGACCCAGGGAGAAAATGCTGGACAGACTTGTAAGTGGCTGGGGACGAGGAGGGTGGGGAGATGCTAGGGGCAACGAGAGATAGAGACAGATGGAAGTCCATGATCGCCAACGCGATGCAGCAGAGCACCTGATGATGATGACGAGTCTCTTTTTATTTCTGGTTTCTGATTCAGATTCTGGACAAACAGTCAAAAATATACATTGAAACAATTGTGAAAATCTAATCATAAAATCTAGGGTTTTGTACCGGAATGATATATCTGCATTCATTATGCCTTTTGCGATCATCATTCTGACAAGTAACTCTTGAATTTAGGTCATGTACTACACTGGTTCAAAACATTTCTACATTTCTTTACGCATGTGATTACATGCTACTGCTTACACAAATGATGGCATGATAAATGTAGAGAAGGGATGTTTGTTTATACAGTTTATCTCAGTCAATGAATATTTTGATATCTCTATCAACTACAAGTGTCATTTTAAACAAGTAAGCGCAACTTTGCATACATCTGTAAGAGAATTAAAATCTCTTCGTGATGAAAGAAATTTTAATTCAATTTGCACTGCTTAAGCACTTAGGCAACCACAGTTATATCAAATCATATCAACACACGGTACTTAACTTGTAGTAGTATTCAGCCATTTATTGTCATCAGTAGGGGACAGGGTAAGTGATGTTCTGTGTATGTTACGTTGTATCAAATCACACTGAAGAGACATGATGGTGTTGAGAAATTGTGGATATCTCAATGCAACTGACAGTGATGTACAGTTCCTTGAAGACTTGATAATCCAGACTTGCAGCCATTTCTTTATTATTTTGGAAACCTTGGTAACTAAACTTAATTATACTGTTGTATTCAATCATATAAAAGTGATCATATTCAGACTTTTTGCCATGTGAAAAAGCCACATTTCTGTTATGTTCTTAAGCAACATGTACAATATCTTGCAACCCTTTTTAACTGTGGCTATTTTGTTCTCAGTTGTATAGTACAATTTTTTTCTAGTTTACTTTTTATATAGTTGGTAACACAGTGATATTTTTAATGTAGTTAGATTTCACTATATAGCATTTCAGTTGATTGTTTTCGTATTATCATCACCTTTAATAGTAATAATAATGGTAGTGGTGACAATACTGAGCTTTATTGGTTTAAACTTGAATATAGACGTTTAATCAAGCTGAAACACACACATGCACACAAAGTACACACAGCACAGCTTTACGTCCTCTGTACTGGAGTCCATCGGCCTTACATATACAGGGGGTGCAAAAGTAGGTATACAGTAAGTATCACATCATTATTACAATGCTTAATTCATTAAAATTATGAGCAGATTTAGTTTGTTTGTTTGTTTGTTGTTGTTGTTGTTGTTGTTTTTTGGGGGGGTTAGTTGGCCTTATTTTCGAAATTTTCAGTGTCATTAATTATATCTTATCGTAACTAATAATATGTATGTACTTTTATCCTAACTTAATTTTTTTAAATTTTTTGAAGGTAAAGCGGAAATTTAATTTAGATCTAAGCTGCAATATAATTTAACCATGGCTGGTAATTTGACAGACGAGGAGCGCAAATGGATTTTAAAACAATACTGGAAGACAGATGGACTTCTTTTTTGGGGGTATGTAAAGGATAGGGTTTTCGCACGCAAGCCGCGCACTGTTAATGACATGATTCAGTTCATCTTGCAGGTTTGTCAAGAAATTGATGCTGATAAGGATCTTTGTGCTAGAGTATGCATGAGTGTCCGCTCTCGATTAGAAGAGTGTGTGAATACCGACGGCAAGCAGTTTGAGTATCTGAGGGATTAAGGCTGTGCTTGTTATTACATGTATATGCAATATTCATTTGTTTGTATAATAAATGCAATGAGTATTGTATATATATGTATGTATGAATACCAGCAATAAAAAAGACTGCATTCCTTCAGGATCATTGACTGCATGTTTGGCTGTAAGGAAATGTGCTGTGCAGGAGCAATTTCAGCAATTTTATTATGTATGATTTAGTGTCCTTTGTTATGTTCACATCTATATTCAGGTTTGTTTTTTGAAATCCTCTGGTGATAAATTGGATGGGATGGGTCTATGCCAAGGGTATACCCTTGGATTATGTGCACACATGCATTGATATGTGTACTTAATTTTTTTTCCAGCTTTTTTTTTTTCCAGCTTTTTTTTTTTCAACCAAAATTGTGTACGCTCTGGCATGGTTATAGCCCTGCTATGGCTCTGTGCAGTCAGCTAGGCTTAACCCTTCGACTCCTGCACCTTGTACACCAGCATCCTGCATTGTCAACCATGCTAGCAAAGCAAAACCTTGACCCTTTGTCCCCCTCACCCTCAGAAAGCTAGTGGACAGGATGAGGGAGTCAAAATGTTAACTTTTCCCGCCATGGTCCCAATCAAGCGACTTCCTGTACGACCGCCATGGTCGCATTTGTGCGACTTGGAGGGGCCATGCTAAACATTTAACTTTTCAGCGGGTCCAAAGCTTCAGTCAGCTCCACTGGTGAATGCAGGCAACTGTGCTATTTGTAAACTTTACCCAGCGACCTACTTTTTCAGCAGTAAGGCCGAAGTGTGGCTTTGTTAACTGTCAGAATTAAGTCACGTTTTCTCCAAAAGCATTTTCTCCAAAATGGCTGCAAATCGACATGCATTGTCTACCACTCCGAGTAGAATAAGCAGACAGCTGACTTTGTGTGTAGATTTTCCATTGCTTTTTCCTCATTTATTATAATGATATCTAGCGCACAACTCACGAAGTAAGGTCAGTAGTACAACCAATAAACCGTATGAAAAAAAAAATGTTTTTCTTTATCTGTGGAATAATCAATCAAGCACATAAACAAAAGCAAGCATTCATATATAAATACAACATCTGCCCTTTACACAGCAAAAAAAAAAAAGTAAATGAAAATCTTTAATAGTCTTCGAGATATAGGCTTTTAAAAATGCATACTGCGCAGCAAAATGCTGCCCAAAATATACTTGGCACCGAGGAGTGCCATTTCTGCGGAAACTTGGTGGTGAAAGAGTTACGTTTTTGCAGTTGGTGAATAGGGTGTGGGAGTCAAAAGAGTTAAACAGTAAGAAAAAGAATGACATGTCCTGGACACCATCTACTAAAAAACGCTCTCCTTACGACAGAAATAAAAAGATGGCGTCATGTAAACACAAAACTGTGCCAAGGATTTTATTTTCTTCTGTAAAAGTTTAATGACACTGTCCATTATTGTTTTTTAATTGTTTGTTCTTCACATGTATAAGCAAATGTTTGTGGTTTTTGCTGTTAGCCGTTTGGTTGTTTTTCTATTGTTCTTTTGTGTGTTTGCAGTTTTTTTGTTTTGTTTTGTTTTGTTTTGTGTTTTGTTTTGTTTTGTTTTGTTTTGTTTTTCCTATTTGTCAGGTGGCTTGGTCTGTGGTAGTGGTAGTTTTGTTTAGAGTTTGTTTTTTTTTTTGGGGGGGGGGGGGGTTGGGGGGGGGGGGGTTGTTTTTTTTTTTTTTTTGTCTGCTTGCTTGTTAGGTGGGTAGTGTGGTCGGCTGACTGCTCTGATTTCGGAACTCACTCACTCACTCACTCACTCTCTCTCTCTCTCTCTCTCTCAATTCATATTTAAAAAACAAAAAAACAGAATTCTCTCTCGCTCTCTATTTCTCTCTCTCTCTCAAACAATTTATACTCAGGACAAACATCTGATTTTCTGTTAAACATTTATGACAATAACAAACATAATACAGAGATAATGACGATCCTATACATTTGTAATGGGAGAAATCATGTGGCAGTACTTCTAAAACACGCTGTACACCATTCAGAAAACCAAAATATCTTTAAATGATAATCTGATGAATGATGAAATTTCCATCCACCACAACACACACAAAACTGTCCTCAACACTCCTTGACAAATGCTGTTCTATTTCAAGCACAAAGTGTAAAATACTGTGCTGTTTATAATAACCTTTATTATCATCATCATCATCACCACTGTCATCATCTCCATCATCACTGCCATCTATGCGAAGGCTGAAGACAGAGGTACCGGGCCAGCGTGCGCCTTCTAACAAACCACGGTACCATGCACTTATCGCATAATGGCTACACACTCATCGAGTTCAGACGAGACATCACCCGGACTCAGCTGATTGTGTAGCAGCGTACCCCAAAAAGAAGAAGAAGAAGACTGCCATCTATGCTGAATGCTTCTTGTTTTCTTCTTAACAAATCGTCTCATGTTTTCCAAGATTTTCTTTTTCATTACTGTATAACAAATGACTAACAGGCTTACCATTCAGATCACAATTACAAAAGAACATGCAATGAGAATACATAGAGGGGTGGGAATGTGTGTGTGTGTGTGTGTGTGTGTGTGTGTGTGTGTGTGTTGTGTGTGTGTGTGTGTGTTGTGTTGTTTTGTGTGTGTGTGTGTGTGTGTGTGTGTGTGTGTGTGTGTGTGGTGTTTTGTGTGTGTGTGTGTGTGTGTGTGGTGTGTGTGTGTGTGTGTGTGTGTGTTGGTGTGTTGTGTGTGTGTGTGTGTGTGTGTGTGTGTGTGTGTGTGTGTGTGTGTGTGTGTGTTTTTGTGTGTGTGTGTGTGTGTGTGTGTGTGTGTGTGTGCGTTGATTTGTGTGTTTTAACATAGTCCCGTTCAATAATAATTCTGCATTTAATAATTCACTGAACTCTATGACCAGGAAAACTGATTACAAAATACATAACAGACAAGAGTTATCCTTAAGTGGTAAAGCAAAATCACCAATAAAATAATAGACAATAACAACAAAAAGAATTAGATACTATAACATACAAAGAAAAAACAGAATCATTATAATAACAAAAGCAATCCTTCTATATACAAAATGTGTCATATAAGAAAACCCTGACAGTATCTAAAGACAATGTCACTGGATACATAATAGTACCCTGCCAATAAGTTAAAGTTCAAACTGCAAGAGGCCTGGTGGTTATGACCAAAGCAGAAAAAAGTCTTTTCTTCATAACGCTGAGTCTTCTCAAGAGGTCTTCTAGAGTTCAATCCTTCGTTTAGCGCTGTATGAAGGTTCTATAGGGACAAAGAGAGAATCAAAACGTGCAGTTAGGAGAAAGATGATAGAAAAGATGTGTGAACAAAACATCCAAAACATACACTTTTCACTCTTACATTCACTCGTCCTTTTGTTCACAGCAAAGCTGACTTAACTTTTTTTTTTTTACTTTTTTTTTAAAAATATGTTCTAATCTTCTTTAAGAAATATTTCTACAACCCTAAGAAGCAAGTTATTATTTATCAAAACTTGGAACACATAAAATCATACGTTCTGTACAGGCAATATGCTTTGTGACATGTCTTAAACATCTTGAAAGCATGCCTATGTAGTTCACTACACAAATTTATTTTCATCTATGTGGTTTGATATTAAACTTAATAAAATCAGACAATTCTTGCATTACGTCTATATGAATGACAAGTGAGAGTGAGAGGACAGGTGTCAACTACACACAGACACATAGATTAACAAAATTCACAGTAAACATTTGTACCAACAGTGCTATTCAATTTGAACTCTAAACTGAGCTTGTTTCATACTTTATCAATGATGAAATCTTTTGTCAGGTTTGTTTTCATAAAGAGATTTTATGCCTTCCACTTTGTATATATAAACGGCAAGTCTTGGTACCTGTATCAACTGGAGGTAACTGTCTCCTTACTTTTCTAACATTTTAGAAACATGTTTCAGATGGAAAGAGGGAGGAGACAGAAAAGAAGGAGAAGAAATGATCAAAAAGTCAATTATTAATTCTTTTAGAACAAACAGGGGGAGAGAGAGAGAGAGAGAGAGAAAGACACACACAGAAAGAGAGAGAAAGAGAAAGAGAAAGATAAAAGGTGTCAGTGTGGGATTTTTCAGTCCCTACCTGCTCCTACCCAGATATGAGTGAGCTGCTATGGGCTCTATGCACGGCTGCATTTTCCCAGCCATTCCGACACCCTTTAGTTGCGAGCCGGCGTCGCCTGCGTGTGCTATTTTTAGCTAGGCAGGATCGACCAAAGTCCATCATGCTACCCATACTAGTGATAAAGGGACGGGTGAAAAGGGTGTGGGGAGTGGAAGGGAAGGGGTGCGCTATTAATAGCCGGCATAAAGTGGCCAACTAAAGTATCTCGGATTTGTGCGCCGTGTATGGGAAGAACAAGGCCATACAGTTGAGTCTCATCCACTTTACACATGTGTCATATAGAGTGTCGCTCAAACTCTGAAGAACATCACAGGTCTAGTTGATTCCAGGACACATCATGAAAGTAGGCCTAGAGCACAGCCCTATCAAGCAGTCTTAATTCTCAACTCCACAGCTTCATGGTTTATCATCTACATCATCATCATCATTGTTGTGAACATTTCCCTAGATTCTGTGGCCATTAAACTCGTATAGAAAATGGGACAGTAAAAACAGACAAGGTGAAAATATATAAGGTCTTATTCTCTGCATTAAAAAGTCCTCAAAATGCCTTTTAAAAGATTCTAAACACCTCTAGATACTGCATCTAACTACATCTGAAACATGTACAAAATCAGCCTCTAACCCGATGATGATCTTTGATCCATGATTTGACCTTGACCTTTGCTGACATCACTGATGCATGTCCATTGACCTTCAACGGATTCTTTCCATAACGTTACCTATAATGAAGAACAAAACATCAATTAAACTGAGTGAGATAATAAACAAAACAAACTGAAGATGAAGACGAGAAATGGGCAATTCACTGCGTGCCCCCCCCCCCCCTCTCTCTCTCTCTCTCCTCTCTCTCTCTCCTCTCTCTCTCTCTCTCTCTCTCTCTCTCTCTCTCTCTCTCTCTCTCTCTCTCCCCCCCCCCACCCACTCGAACCACTCCCTGGCTCCTAAACATACTATATGCCCATCTTCCAAATACATCCAGACCAACTGTACTGCTCTGTTTGGTGCATTCTTTCCCCTCCACCATTCTGTATACAAACTTCATTTCTGCAATTTTTCTTTCACTTCCCACACACTTTCTGACACATCACTTAATATTCCCTTTGTTGTTCATTTTAACTACATGTATTGTTCCCATTTTAATTAGTCTCTTTTCCATGTGACATATTCTTTGCTTTCTTCCTTATCAAGCAGAACACCTGCCACACAATTGCACATACAAGTATGTCCACACAGCACGCACACTCACATAAACAAGCACACACACAAAGCAATACATGCATTCCAAGTACACACACACACACACACCACAAACACACACACACACACACACACACACACACACACACACACACACACACACACCACACACACACAACACACACACACACACACACACACACACACACACACACACACACACACATCTCACACGTGCGCGCACGCTCACACACACACAATACTCAGATACACAAACACACATACAAACATGCACGCACGCACACATGAAACAATACATGAGTTCCAAGTACACATACAGATATTCACGAATGACACACACACACACACACACACACACACACACACACACACACACACACACACACACCACACACACACACACACACACACACACACACACACACACACACACACACGTGCACGCACGCTCACACACACAAATACTCACGTACACAAACACACATACAAACATGCACGCACGCACACATGAAACAATACATGAGTTCCAAGTGCACATACAGATATTCACGAATGGACGCACGCACGCACGCACGCACGCACGCACGCACGCACGCACGCACGCACGCACGCACGCACGCACGCACACCACGCACACACACACACACACACACACACACACACACACACACACACACACACACACACACACACACACACACCTTATTGTCACCCCCAGACACAGCCAGAATATTTCCAGTGACAGACCAGGACACATGCCACACCACGTCACTGAATTTGTTGAGGATCTGTGATCTCCACTGGTTACTGGTGCCATCATTTGTCCAGATGATCACACGACAATCCTGAATAATAAAGGGTTAAAACTGTTACTTTTATTGTTGTTTAAAGCCCAGTCCACTGCATAGAGCCATATCAGGGCTATAATCATTTCAAAACACACAAAACTTCAACAGGTAACAAAGAAAAGAAAATTTAGTACACATATCAATGCATTCGCGCACATAATCTAAGGATATGCCCCTGGCCTTGAACACTCCGTCCAAGTTATCATACAGGGAATTTAAAAAATACACCTGAATACAAATTTAACAACTTGAGTGCCGTATCCGTAAAATTTACTGAGCTCTCGGAGCCTTCTCTGGTGCCTACATACGTGAAATTTACGGAGGTAGTTTGACGCACGTTTCAGCCTAATGTAAATGGGAGAGAAGCACTGACTGATGTTATCAGTCTCAGAGAGGGTTCATAAAAGTGACTGGCTTCCTTTACATGGCTTTTTGATCTATGCAACCCTCACCAGATTGGTTTTATTTATCTGAAAAGAGAAACTGGTTTTCAGCAAAAATGTTGACACCAGGACTGTCTTGTAATGCTGCATGTTTTCAGCCTTTGAAAGTTGAGTAAGTTGAGTCAAGAACTTATAAAATGACTGTAGGATGATTCAGAAGACAAATCTGACACAAGAAGAGGTTGAAAACAGCAGTAGTACTCGCTGTTGGTATGAAATGTGCAGCAGACAGGCCTAACACAAAATGTATTGATTTTTCGAGCACGTGACAGGAAGGGTTCGTGGCTACAGGCAATACTGGCAGCTAGTCAACAATCTGCAGGGTTGAGACAGATACCACATTGCAGAATTATATAAGCCACACTGTCAGTGAGTAGTATTAGAAGTGGCAAGGAGAAGACTAGGGTGATGGAGTGGGGTGGGGATGGGGGGCGTGCTGCAGCGGACGACTTGACCCAGTCAAGCCACTCAGTACACTAGCACACTGTGGCTTTTTGTAACTCGTCAGCTGTCAGTGATCTCTTAGTAGGAAGTCTGCCTAAATCTGAATACTTTTAGATTTCATCAGGAGGGTCATATCTTTTTTCCTTTGTTTTTCTGGATTCCATAGCGAGCGGTTATGAGTTTTTTACAGGAATTTCCACAAAATATAATATATAGTAATTTCAAGAAATTACTACATAAATCACCTGAAAATACATTTAGCCATGCCTAATGCACCATTCTGTGTAATTTCATGCATAGATTCCCATAAATATGGAAGCAACAGTTGTTTTAATGTACATGGTAGCGATGCAACATTTTTTCCCTGGCACATGGAAAACACTGAATGTCAAAAAAGGTTGGCACTCAAGGGGTTATACATACCTTCAGACACCAAATATAATAAAAACAGGCATAAACGACTTAAAATTGCTTCTGCATATTTCATTTCCCAAGAGCCAAAATGCACTTAATACATGTACCCTATTATCAATCCTAAGAGAAAGTATGTACGACTTTATCGAACACATAAAGGTGAATGGACCAGCAAGGCAGAAAATGATAGTAAGAAATGACAGAAAGCAAAGAAACAAGGCAGAAAAAAAGAGAATGACAGAAAGAGGAAATTTCCAGCACAGGATTTCCAGAAGATCAAGATACTATTTATACTGAAAAAGCCCCTGACATCCTCACAGATGGAAGGGTTGAAATGGTCAAGGATCAAATGGACAAAAAGCCAAATGAAACCGAAAAAGCCCTAAATACATGTGTGAACTTGACCTGCAAAAGACACATTCCACTTGGTATGTTTTGTCAATGTTCAATGTTCTACTTGCCAGCAGTTTATTTAAATATTTTTATCCAAAGCTACCCAATTCTTGAACCATATACTGTCTAGGAACATTATGAGTAGAGCAAGGTCAAGAGCAGCTAAGATGTTTCTCTGGCACAATGTCCATATGTTCGCACTGAAACATCAATTTCACCCCTAAACTGACTGATTACTGATATGTCTGACAGCTTCAGTGAACGAATATCCCTTGATGGGCCAGCTGTCCAGTAAAAAGAGATAGGCTCAAAGAAAGTCCAGAGATGAGGCCAAAGCTTACAGATTTCCAATGTGCATTTTAAAACTCTTTTCTAATTTTTCTCAAAGGTACTGAATATCTGAAAATTTGCTATCATCAATATAATCTCATAAAAAAAATTTAAAAAAAGAAACACTAACTGGAGATAACGGCGTTGACACGTCAACTAATACAAGCTTGCTGACAACGTCTTTCTCTTTCTCTAAACTACAAAAGTAAGAACATCACGTGACCAAGTTTCCTTAAAGTGGACATACCTGTGAACAAGAGGCAATGACATTGCGGGGCAGACCAATGGATGGTGCCCAGGCCACATCACGCACCCAGTCACTGTGTCCCTCCAACTTCTGATCCTCCACCCAGCCTGTCTCATCCTCCCTGTCACCAAAAACCATTCTAAATATTATTAAGTGGAACTAATGAATACAACAGTGAAGAATGAAAGAACCTTTAATGAAAAGGAAAAATGAAAATGATGATGCACGCACGAAAAATTCTCAAAAGCAAAGCAAAAGAATTTCTAAATAAGATTCTGAAAAATGGAAGAACTTTTATTACAAATGAAAAATTACATCTTAAAAATATACAAGCAATACATGAAAAAAACATTCTGAACTGTTCTGTACACAACATTTATTCTGACTTACAGCAGAAAAGCCATTGATTACATCCCGACAAATACAGTCTGAACAGGCTAGATGAGTATTCACTTATGAGGACAGGTGAGCGTCCACTTAAGAAACAAAACTTTGTATATGTGACCTCCCACCACGAAATCAGTCTTAACTCACAGTCAGTCGAGCAGCACTAGGAGCTGAAAAGGTGACTGAGGGTCTATCTGGGGTTTTGACTTTTTCTCAAAATTGATTTCTGTAGACTATAATCTATCCCCCACAGAAATTTTTTTCTTGAAAAAATATTATTAATCAATTTAAATCGGTATTTTAATGAACTGATCGCAGCAGAAAGAACGCAATTTCCTACCAAAAGTACCTATTTTTGTCTCTTATTATGAACCGTAACCTGTACAGTACCCACACATGTAATATACTGATGGAAAGCTCGTTGGTGCACCTTTCAGATAATGACAGTGAAAATTAGAAACAAACTGGGTCAAAGCCACCAAATAAAGAAATTTAAGGAAAATATGTAGGAGAGTACACAAAAACTTTAGAGGCTGTTTTCTCAAAATGGCCGTCATACAACTTAACGACTTTAAACATACATAACTTCTACATTTTTTTGAGTACAAGCTTTGTTCAAGTACCAAAATAATCAGCAGAATGTATACTTTCCAGAGATATGTATATCTCAAAATGCCCAAAATGCTAGTTAAGACTGATTTCGTGGTGGGAGGTCACATATGCCTGTGAATATGCATATAAGCTAAAACCCCTTTCAAGAAAACAAAGAGTTCAATTTGAGACTGCTACCATAATTCTAAATGTTTCAGGCGTTTGCTACCATACCCAGGTGTCAGTGAACTAAAAAGACACAAGCCTGCTGTATTTAACAGGAAAATGTGAACAAAACCTTCAAAGATTCATCCATGAAGTGGACAATAGTCTACAAGGTAGTTCAGTTTTCCCAAATGACTAAGGTAGAAGCTAAATACAGCCAAATTTCACACACCATTTTAAACAGACAATTACCTCCAGATCTTGACAAGGTTGTCACAACCACCAGAGACAAAACGTTTGACTGGTTGCTGGCGTGCTCCCTGGTCAAACAGAGCATTTGGAGCAGTGGATGGTGCCCAGCTTACCGCATTACAGCCAATCTGTTCACAATAATGTGCAGGTTAAAAGCGAAACAATGGGGCACTCTCTCTCTCTCTCTCTCTCTCTCTCTCTCTCTCTCTCTCTCTCTCTCTCTCTCTCTCTCTCTCTCTCTCCCCTCTCTCTCTCTCTCTCTCTCTCTCTCACACACACACACACACACCACAACTACTACAAACACATACACCATAACCTCAATACCCCAACTTCACATCCCTTCTCTCTCTCTCTCTCTCTCTCTCTCTCTCTCTCTCTCTCTCTCTCTCTCTCTCTCTCTCTCTCTCTCTCTCTCTCTCTCTCTCATTTGAAAGATCAGCATACAAATCAGTTGGTAAAGGTCTTTGTACATCTTAGATCTTGGTTATACCGCTGCCTAGCAGGTAAAGGTTCGAGATATTTCCCATCTCAACATACACCATAACTTCAATACTCCAACTTCATATCCCTTGTCTCTCTCTCTCTCTCTCTCTCATTTGAAAGATCAGCATACAAATCAGTAGGTAAAAGGTCTTTGTACATCTTAGATTTTTCCCATCTCAGAGATCAACATGTGCATAGACCTACCAATGCCTAAACCCCATTCATGTGTATATGCATGCAGAATATAAAATAGCCACAGTAAAGATCCTGTAACTTAGTATAAGTCATGACTGGCTTCTGAAACATGAAAACACCCAGCATGCATTCCCACTGAAGATGCACACGTGCAGCAACCTACTGGAATAGGTCTGTTCACCAATCACCTTGAGTTCTCTGTGCTCCACTAAATCATTTGATGTATCATATGGTATGTGCAATGAGTCCAACTGAGTTTGGAGAAAAGCACTTACAAAAACATTTATAATCAATCAGATTTATATACGCCAGATAATATTAGGTTTCCACAAAAGGTGAAATTATCTAAAAGAAAACCACAATGTCAAAAATTTTGCCTTTTCTTCAATAAAAGCAAGTTTTAATGTTGATTTTTTTCCCTCTAAACATTACTGTTATTACTGTTATTTTTGTCTTAAGCCCATAGAAATGCGTAGTTATATAGGGCTATAACTGTTTCAAAACATACACAATACTTCAACAAGAAAAGAAAATTAAGTACACATATCATATAGGAAGAAATAACAAAAAGCAAAGGAGGAAGAAAAAACATAAAGAGTGACAGAAAAGAGGAAATTTCCAGCACAGAATTTCCAGAAGGTGGGAATACTATTTACACTGAAAGAGCCCCCCACATCCCCATGGGGGCTCTCTAAGCATACAAAGACAAAAACAAACAAAAAACAGACTCACCGTGTGAGCATTGTTGATTTTCTTGGAATCCCAGTTCCCATCCCCTGAGAATGATAAACACACATCTCTGGTTATAAAGAATATGAAAATCATCTAACCATTGCAAAGTGAACATCGAAAAACCAACTCACAAATATTTTCAAAAAGCAATTGTCAATAAAATTATCACAATTTTTTTTTCATATAACACTACCCATATACAGCTTCACTAAAAGCACTGACAAGGTGAAAGTTGAAACCATATCAATGGCAAATGAGCATGTACATAAACACACACACACACACACACACACACACACACACACACACACACACACACACACACAGAAGGAAAGAGACAGACAGACATAAAGAGGCATAAAGGATAATCAAACTTCATGGAAAAACTCCAGATACATGGTAAACATTATTCATTCACTGACTGAATCCAGACTTAAACACCATGATCAACATGGCCATTACTGAGACGTTGATTTAGATGACAAAAAAACAAAATACACCCCCATCCCCCACCAATGATAATCACCCTGTGGCAACTTGGCTGAATCACATGATCTCATGGTCCAATCACAGATTGGGTATGCTATTTTTGAAGATTCTTGATGGTTTTCACTAGAGCAATTTCCCAAAAGGAAGCTGTTCATTAATCAGAACCACAAGGAAAGTTTAGGCTTATGCTTTCACTGACTTAGGTGATGGCAGACCAAACAAAATTGCATGCGCTTATATTGTGCTCAAAGTTATAGTGTGCACAGCGAGAAATCAATGCTTCAGGGTAAAATCTGACGTGTTTTAGGAAGTCCAGAGAATCAAATAGGAATACCATGTATCTGAGACCCATACATTTGTGTGTAATAATCGTCACAAACAATGAACAAACACCATACACACACACACACACGCACGCACGCACGCACGCATGCACGCACACACACACACACACACACACACACACACACACCACACACACACACACACACACACACACACACACACACACACACGCCCACACACACACACGCCCACACACACACATGCACACACACAATACCCAAATGTACACAATACCCAAATGTACACACACACACACACACAAAAATACTCAAATGCACACACACACACACACACACACACACACACACACACACACACACACACACACACACACACACACACACACACACACACACACACACACACACACACACACACACACACACACACACACACACACACATGTTCTCTTGCTGTGGATATCGAAATGTTGACGTTTTCACACACTAAAAACACACATGTTAAATATAGACAAACAGTAAATTTATGCACAGTCCTTGCTCTCACATGACTGAAGCAAACTAGATAAACAGAGAACGGGCCTCACCAGTGGTAGAAATCACAGAAATGGAACCATCAGAGCTGCCACAGGCCAGAATCAAACCCAGCTCATGGGGAGCAAAACACACTGAGTTCACTGCGAAATAAAGTAAACATCATACATGAAATAGATCAACACTGAAGGTTACGACCAAGCTATATCAATAAATCACTGCATAAAATGTATTTCAAGACTTCTTTACGAGTTGTGACAAACAGTTTCCTGGAGGGCAAAGGGATGAGATTTTTCAGCTTTCCTAAGCCAACATGGGTGCAGACCTGTCAGTGCCTAAATCCCCTACATGAGTATTCACATGTATGTAAAATATCAAAAAGGTACATTAAAGATTCTGTATGTCATGTCAGTGGCTAGCTTAAAGAAAACAACTGATGATGATATTTCATTTTGCAATGGCAGAAGTTATTTGCTAAAACCTTTTTTTCAAACTTGCTTTAACACCCAGCATGCAAGCAGTAGCAAGTTTGAAAAACGCCTTTAGCTAATAACTTCTACCATTGCAAAATAAAATATCACTATCATAGTTTACCATTATCATCACCATTTGTTCCTTCACTAATTCTGTTCTGCTCTTTTTATCAATGGTTCCACTGCTCCTGTAAATGTATTATAAGCAAACAAATGGACATATACATGCAATGACAGATGCAGAGTATGCTCTTGAATTCTTAGCTAGAGAACATTGACTATACATCTGATTTAGAATACAGTGAAACTCTGTTATAGCGAGAGCGGACGGCCCAGGCACATTTTCTCGCTATTGCCGAGTTCTCGTTATTCCCAAATGACGAATTTACCAAGGGAAACAAAGGGAAATAATCTTGGCACCGGCGCCGTTGATGTGTTCATAATTAATCGATAGTGTCCCTTGATTACACACCGCACAAGGACGCGCCTTTCGTTGTTTTTCTTTGTTACCGGCCACCACGAGATGTGCCCTACCGGGAACTTGACGACGAGGTGGGGGTGGGGCGAGTGGCGAGAACTTTTGTGACCAGGAAGGATAGAAAATCTCTCGTTATTACCGAGATGATTATCCACTAACTCTCGTTAAACCCAATGGTTTATTCTTAAAGATTAAGAAGGATAAAAAACGGGGATTGAAAAATGTCTCGTTACTACAGTGTTCTCGTTATTACAGTTGTCATTATTAATGGACTCCACTGTACTTACAAAGCATTACATTTTCGGTAAAAAAGAACAAAGCATTTTGCAGTAGAATAAACAGTGAAACAGTGTGAACTGCTCGCCGCAAATACACTTGACATTTTTACAATATTTTGTTTTCAATGCGTTTAGCTGAATATGAAAACGAACAGCAACAATCGATCTCAAATGATACATGGAAGAATACTGCAATTTTTTACAAACATTTTGAACGGTAAGTTTTATCATTTGTTGTGACACAAACTGTTCATTTGAATGTTCATGAAATCGAGTCCATGAGGCTGATTCGAGCAAGTTGTAAGCTTCTTTTACGGAAGTATGAACAAGTAATTCTATAGCATTATCAGAATTCTGGGCGCCTTGCTTAGCTGCTCTGTCAACTACTTTGTTGCCGTGAAGACCAATGTGAGAAGGCACCCAGTATAAACTGATATCTGTACCTTTGACCCTTAAACGACGTATAAGATGATTTGCCTCAGTAATTAAATCAGGTCTTGCGTTGGCATCAAAAGACTGTAAGACATATAATACAGATTTTGAGTCAACAAAGAGAACTACTTTGAAAGACATGGGTTTAAGATTTACTAGATAATGCAATGCTTGATTAATAGCGACTAATTCCGCTGTAAAGATAGATATGTTTGCCCCAACGAAAAATTATTTTTTTATTTTAAATTTTGGAACATAAAATGCTGCTCCAGCACATTTATTTTCTAAGACTGATCCATCGGTAAACATATGAAGGTGGGTACGGTATTTTTCATCTATGTGTTCTCTTGCTGTGGATATCGAAATGTTGACGTTTTCAGATTTCTTAGTGTCTGTATAATCAATATCAAAAGAGGCTTTTTGCAATTCCCATGTAGGGATAGGCGTTGTTGATGGTGTCTTAGCTATTTCATCCATATTTATGTTAGACTGTTTGACCAAGTCAGATATGTAAGTTGCAACAGTCATTTGTGATGAAATGCTTTTTGCTCGCTTTGGAAACCAGAAGAACAAGAAAACCAATGCTAGCGCGTATCCAACAAGACAAAACAAAACAAGCGCAAATTTTCGGCCAACTAGCCTTTGTCAAGCACGAACGCACGGTCACAGACAGATCACAGACACCAAACAATGGATAATAAAAACGGGACTAAAAACTTCCCTGCCGCCTCGTCCAGTGGGTAAGAAATGGAATGCCCATGTCGTCATGAGCAGTAGTAAGAGATGGGGAGAGGGGAGGCAACTATGATGTCAAAAGGGAAGTGAGATGAGTTCTGCAATTTTGAGAAGTGGCCATGCTATATCGGTATAGCCCTGTTCTGAAGAAGGCACAGGGCAAGAGCCAAGAGACAAGGGAGTAGATTGTGCCCGGTGCCAAGAATCTGGTAGGCGTGGGAACAGGAAGAGACATGAAACAGCATGTCTGAATTCTGTTGCGCAGTGGATTACTTATGGTTTGTCATTAAGACCATGTGGTTTGAGTGTTCCAAGTTTATTTATGAGGTGGGATTCTCTGTCTTTTCTGTCTATGGTGCTGTTATTGTGTAGAAGCCAGACCTTTCACTCAGATGTCATTGATTGAGTGGTCTGATTGGTTGTAGTGATTGGGGATAGTTTTATCCCTTTGGTGGCGGATATCAGCCAAGTGTTCTTTGAAACGTGTGTCAAGGGTGCGTCCAGTTTCACCAATATACAATTGGGAACATTTAGAGCAGCTGATCAAGTAGACAATGTTATAAGTTTGACAGTTGAAATGTTTTGTAATTCTCATATGAGATTTGGGGCCTTTGACTGTGGTGGCTGAGCACAAGAAAGGACAAGTCTTGCATTTAGGTTTGTTGCATGGAGAGGTTCCTGGAGGTTGGCTGACTGGTTTGCTGAGATTCGAATGCACCAGCAAGTCGCGGAGATTTGTGTCTCTCTTGTAGACGATCAAAGGGCGCTTGTCAAAGGTTTCACCTGTAGTGGGACTGGATCGCAAAATGTTCCAGTTGGACAAGATGATCCTTTTTATGAGGTGCACGGACGGGTGGTAAACTACTAGACTGAGGACTGGCCGATCCTCTGTGACAGCTTTGGGCTTCGAATGGAGGGCATTTGGCCGAGAGACAGAGTTGACTTTTTTCCGGGCTTCATTGATGACCTTGAGTGGGTAATGTCTGCGCAGGAAAAATCTAGTCATTTCAACTGCTTTGTCCTGAAAATTGTCTTCGTCTGAGCAGAGGCGTCGTAGTCTCAAGAACTGCGAGTAGGGAATGCTGTTTCTGGTGTTGGAAGTGTGAGATGATTGATAGTCCAGGTAGGAATGTGAGTCTGTAGGTTTGTAGT
>CM060312.1:15728065-15768065 GCA_030674185.1 Monoplex corrugatus
CTCTCTCTCTCTCTCTCTCTCTCTCTCTCTCTCTCTCTCTCTCTCTCACATAAATCACACACACACGCACACACACATACACATAAATATATATATATACACAAGAGCCCACACACACATATGCATGCTAACACATACATGACAGACACATGCGCACACACACTGAAACATACACACATATGTACACACACAGAGATGATATTCATACACAGACCAAAACCATTAACACACTTCTGACCACATAATATCTGCTGAGTTTGCTGGCCCTGCACAAAGTAACTTTGACTGTTGTAATCACTTCAGGTTGTGTCACATAATATATATATATACACATAGATTTGTTTAAGACTTTGTGAAATAGTGTAAAACCAATTGCTCAATATACTGTGCAAACTGTTTATTACATTACAAAAAATCAATTCAACCACGCTTATTGTCTATTCATCATCATCTTCATCATGTGCCAGCCACATGGCACTGGTGATCATGGCCCTCCATATGAATCTATCTTTTGTCAAGTGCTGCAAGTATCCTTTCTGTCACCATCTACTATGCAAAACTGGCTACTATTTTCTCCCTGGATCTACCTGGTGCTCTTTTTCCCTCTCTTTTTTTCTGTTGTGATTAGGTGCTCAAATTTCTCTTGCCTCATAAAATGTCCCATAAATATTGCTTGTCTTTTCCTAATCTTCTTCATTAATGTTCTTTTTGCGTTTGCTTCTTTCAAGACTGTCTCATCTGTTTTCTTTATTGTAGTATCATGGAACTCTAAACACTCTTCTTGGAAACCACATCTACTAGCATCATGAAAATGTTTACTGCTGTTTCTCATGGTATTCACAAACAATAAGTATCACCATCATTCAACACATCACAGTCACTACTTTTAACAATACTTTTATTACAACTGTCACCAAATTCACTGTCTAAAACATTGCTCAAATCTTCATTCTCTGCATACCAATCCCATCCATGAAGACTTTGTCAAGCACTTGTTGAGCAGTGTAAAAAGTCTGCTTTACCACGATTTCAAATGAACAAAGAAAAATGGTCACATTTACAGGAAGTTCAATGGGTAGGTTCCCCCTGAAGTTCTCACGTGACAAGGTTCTCCCTGTTGGCAACAGCCCAAAGTAAAAGCAACTGTCACAACACACAATTTGTCTGTTGCAGGCTACTAGTAGAATTTCATTTAACTAACAACTTCCCAATTGTGGTCAGAAATGTGTTACTTACATATGAATCAGCAATAACAACAAAAGAAAAAGTAGTTCACAGCTGACTAAAACTGATCAAACAGATGGACATCAAAATTTTCAAAGTAAATGTGTCTTGATTTTGCATGTATAATACAATTATAAATTGAACACACAAATTCTTAAAAGACAACACTAAGGAACAATTTTAAAACTTAGCAGAAACCACATTTTTAACCAGCCTAAAATGGTAGTAATAACCATAAGTATCATAATCCTCTAAAACTTTATTTTGGGAACATGACACACAAATCCACCCCGAGTCTATTCACGCACACATCCGCCACACACACACACACACACACACACACACACACACACACACACACACACGCACACGCACACACACACACTGTGTAATTTCACTCACAATGAAAAGACGTTAAATCGAAGAAATATAATAATAATAATAATAATAAGAGACTATTTATAAGCGCACATCTCTGCCTACGGCGGAGCTTATGACGCTTTACAATCATTCACTCACAATATTTCAATCTCTCGGACCTCACGTACATACACTATAAACACACATACAAAGTAATAGAATAAATCCATAAAAATACTACATACGCTACACGGATTCTCACGAAAGTCCAAATGCACCCCACAACCCCCACGGCTATACCCCAAAGTACTGTGAGGCACATTGGGCTCTATAATCACCCACCCCCACCCCCCACCTACCTACTATAACATACACAGTAACACACACACTAACACACCTTTTCTACTATTAGGCTGGGGGGAAATGAGGTTGAACTTACTGATAATATTTTTGAAAGAGGTGAGTTTTTAGAGCTGTTTTGAAAGAAGAAGTCGATTTTAGGTGTCGGATTTCAAAGGGAAGAGAGTTCCAGATAGTGGGGGCTGCGAAGGAGAAAGAGCGATGTCCAAATGTTTTTGTGCGCACGCGTGGAACACGGAGCAATCTGGTATCAGCAATGGAGCGGAGATTTCTAGAAGGAGTGTACACAGAGAGAAGATCAGCCAGGTAGCGAGGAGAGAGATCAGAGAAAAAAGAGTGGCATAGTGAGGCAAGCTTATAGTCAATGCGAGCTTGAACAGGCAACCAGTGAAGGGATTTGAGAATAGGTGTGACATGATCATGCATGAAGAACAAATGAACACACACACACACACACACACACACACACACACACACACATACACACACGCACGCACGCGCACACACACACTGTGTAATATCACTCACACTCAGTCACAGTGAAAAGACGTTAAATCGAAGAACAAATAAAAACACACACACACACACACACACACACACACACACTCTCTCTCTCTCTCTCTCTCTCTCTCTCTCTCTCTCTCTCTCTTATGACGTTATGTTTAATAGATTAACAAACTTGATTAAGGTATTACTCATTTTGGCAAAAGGACACATTCTTTAGTTGATATTTAATAACTGTTTCACTGATTTCAGCAAAAAACACACACTCCTAAAACTCTGCAACTGTGTTTACTGACTTTATAATTAATCAATAAAGTATGGAATTTATCAACCCCATTATATATTAATGTACACAGGCCTACAGATACATGCATGAAGAGTTTCCAGTCATTATTAAATACCAGCATATATTTCAAGTTATAACTTACAATCATATCTTCATGCCCAGTATCAACAGAGCTGGTCACAGACACCTGAAACAATATGAATAATACCATTCATGATCATTGTTAATATGAAGGCCTACAGATACATTTAACACTTTTTTAATGAAAAGCCATACATATCATTAATTCAAATGCTACTGTATGGGTTTTCTGTAAATTCAAATATTGGAAACTTGCTATATGATATAATCTACAATGTACACACACACAAACACTTACACAATGACACCACCACCTTATTTCATTAATAAATTCTACTGAAACATTTGCTGTCACTAGATCTAGTATTTATAAGGACAAGATATCCTGATAACAGAACTTCATCGTTAACTGAGTGTAACCTTGAAAATGACACAATCAGCTGTCACTAACTACACTAGTACTAGTTATGATGGATGACACTCATTTACAAAATACAGAAATGGTCGCCTATACTTTACAGAGACTAGGCTGTCTTTAGAATCAGAATTGTTTTATCATTTGATTCATTCTAAGAATAGGCTATTTAGCAGTCCAATGCTGAATTGACAGTGACAACACAGCACGTTTGCACGTACATTACGCCCCCTTACCTATATGTCTACACTAAAAACAAGTAACAGCAACATAAAAATAATCTTTAAACGATCAAAATAAGCATCTTCTCGGCCCAGGGTTGCCACACAACGTTCAGTGAACAGTAACAACTGTTACCATGATGAGGCGTCTGCTCACTGCTGACGTTGTCACACGATATAATTTTATACCCATTGTACACGTACACTCACCATTATGACGTTAGGTTGTTCTCCCACTGAAATCGAACGTCAAAAACAAGCTCACTGTAACAGTGAAAGTCAAATATATCGCAGAGTGTGCTCAAAACCGGCACGTTTATCCTGCCGATGTGTCGAATCGCCCTGTCAAAGCGAACGTGGCAAGTTCCCTTTCCGCTTCCACGTTTCCGGCGAAGGGAATTAACTCACTGATTTCTTAACGCTAAGAACTGCAGATAACTCCTGACAAATTTTTCCTGACAATTTTCACAAGTTGCTTCCCGTAGAGCACAGTGACGTAAGAGGATATGTCGTACAGCGATAATAATCATAATCATAAAATGACAGTAATAATTATGATAATGACAGTGGGTGTGAATGTAGTCGTGGGTATGAAAAGAGTGGAGGGGACAACAAATGTCGGTCGAGCATATCTGAGATACATATCTGTGAGCAAGGATTTCTTTTCTCTTTTTGATTTTGGCCTGATGGATTCTAAAACAAATTAGGCTCTCAATGACGATATAACACAAATATATATTTATTGTTGGTGTAAGAAGAAAAGTTATTTCTAAGCATTATAAATAGGTGATTTACTACTGTCATCGTATTATCATAGTCACTTTTGTCTTCCTTCCGAACCACACCAAACCACTGTCGTCAATGCTTTTAATCGTGTTCATTTCTATTTGCATAGTTAAAAATAAAGTCTGTTCATTGGGCGGGGGCGGGGGGGGGTGAACACAAAATGGGCAAGCCATATTACCACTCTCCCTTTTTAGTCCATTTAATACGTTTGACATCATGATTTCCTTTAAAGTTAAGCGATCTCAGCTGGGGTTTTGTTTGTTTGTTTGTTTGTTTGTTTTTGTGGGGGTTTTGTTTTGTTTTGTTTTGTTTTGTTTTTTACTGTATGTTTTTCGGTAGCTCAAATGAATTGCTCAAATTTTGATTAACAATCCAATTCATAAAATACCCAAGATGCTTAACAATACTTACAACCATTGGTCCATATACTGAACCACACTTATTTGGACTTAATCGGGCTGACTGGTTCTTTGGGTGGAGCAACCGATTCCACACTTGACATATAAGGTCTAGAATTGGTCAAAATGTGTAAATAAACCACCGAGAAATTCTTACAGAACACTTGCAAGATGTTTACACGTTTTGCGTAACTATGACTTTTGTTTTCTCGGACAGATTGCAATGAAATTTGCTGAATAGATTATCCGTTCAACAATCCATCCTTTCGCTAAATTAGATTAAAATCTGCTCAGCTAACAAATAGCCAAGACATCTTCGAGTAGACTATGTTCACATTGTGTTCGTGATGTTCTTAAAATGGATCTGCGATACAAATTTGGGACAAATCTATCCACAAGCAGCTGAAAAAAAAATTTACTGACATATTATATTATATATATATATTATATTATATATATTATATTATATTATTATATTATATATATTATATTATATTATATTATATTATATTTATATTATATTATATTATATTATATTATATATTATATTATATTATATTATATTATATTATATTATATTATATTATATTTTATATTATATTATATTATATTATATTATATTATATTATATTCAGATCCCTCTTTGTCAACATTAAACAACTCCGCTACCACCCCATCCCAATGTTTTAAGCGCATTAAGAAAAAAATACCAAAATTCGTCAGTTTTTATTCAATTTTTCTCTGATTCTTTGATAAAGCCATGTACTCCAAGGTCTTATGTCTCAAGCTCAGTATTTCCACAACATAAAAATTGCTTGATTTCTGATTATCTTATTGCTCCAATCTTCAAGCTTGGGTGGGTCAGTGTTTCATAGTTTTACTCGCTCACAGTCTGCCACATCATACAAACTACTAGCAGGAGCCAGACGAGAGAGAAAAAAACAGAAAAAAGAATCAGAACGCGTATTTAATATAACCGTACAAGACAGGCGCAAATTTTCGGCCAACTGGCCTTTGTTAAGCGTAGACGTAAAATCACAAACAAACGTCTAACGTTTGACAAAGGCCAGTTGGCCGAAAATTTGCCCCTTTCTTGTCTGGTTATATTAAATACGCGTTCTGATTCCTTTTTCGTGATTTTTCTGGTTCCTGTTTGCTTGAACGCGGGCAGTCACAGTTGTTTTGGATTTCGAACTACTAGCAGACTGGAATATGGTTGAGCGCATAAGGAATTGTCAGAGCGTGATGAGCCCCTCTGAATAAACTCTCTGAGTGGGACGAACTTCCAATCACGAAAACTTTTTTTTTTTCCGAAGTAAAACAAAATTTTGATTGAAATGGCTTGTCTGCTTTAGCATCAGCACGATATTATATGATCCAATCATTATCCTCTTAACAATTGCAAAGCTGATCAAATCGTTCCTTGAAATCGGAGATTGTTTTGAAATTTACTTTTGTGTTTCTTTGTTTCACGAGAACATTTAGATTTAGGAATGCCTTAATGGGCCAATGCTCACCTAGGCTACAGCATAATCCACCTGCGTTATCGAACTTGTGCAAGCAAAGCTGTAGATCAGACTCTTTGTATACATAATGACAGACTAGAAGACTGACGGGCACTGTAAAAGAAAAAAAAAGAAAAAAGAAAGAAAGAAAAATTTGCTGGTTTTGTTGTTAGTTTTCTTCTTCTTCTTCTTCTTCTTCTTCTTCTTCTTCTTCTTCTTCTTTGTTCTCTTCTTCTTCTTCTTCTTCCCCCTCTCCCCCTGCAATCTTGCTGGCGACCATCAGTTCAGTGGCCAGAGGAGTTGTAGTCACCGGGCTATGTCTCCTATGGCTCTGCTTGACAGAGGCGATATTGTTGCAGTCATGTTCAGCTGTCTGGGCCCTCTTGACCACAGCAGCGGGTTGGCGATGAAGGCAGCAGTTCAGTTGAAGTCAGTGTTGTTGACAATGGTTACTGTTAGTTAGTTGAGTGAGTTTTAAAGTCCTACCACTCTTAGAGTATACGAGGACTAGCGAAAAACATTTTTGAAAAAGCCTTCAATAATTTTAAAGCATTGTGAGAAACCGATGCTTTATTCGGTTCTCTGATCCACCCTGGATGGCAATCGAATGGGTGAATGATAAATGGTTACTGCTTATCCTCATGCTTTATATAGTCCAAGTGCATTATGTTCCCTCTGAGAAGTTGACTGTTTCTGTTCCGACCTCTGGGTATTTAATCAGCACTCCACCTCCATCTTCCCCCGTGGGGATGCCGGAGGTCTTTCAGTATAAATAGTATCCCCACCTTCTGAAAATTCTGTGCTAGGAATTTTCTCTTTTCGTCACTTTCTTTGTTTCTGCCTTGTTACTTTGCTTTCTGTCATTTCTTCCCATGATTTTCTGTCTTGCTGGTCCATTCACCTGTATTGTTCGATAAAGTGTTACGTACTTTTCTCTTAGGACTGATCATTGGATACATGTATTAGATAAACATGTTGGTTCTAGGGAAGTGAGATATGCAGAAGCGATTTTAGGTGATTTAGACCCGTTCTTATATGTTGTAGTGTCCTTTTTTTTCGCTCTGTCTGTCTGTCTGTCTGTCTGTCTGTCTGTCTGCCTGTCTGTCTGCCTGCTTCTGTCTGTCTGTCTGTCTCTCTCTCTTTTCTCTCTCTCTCTCTCTCTCTCTCTCCTCTCTCTCTCTCTCTCTCTCTCTCTGGAAACGCTTTGAAGAAACAATCTAACAAAACCACTGGGGACTGTATGCCAAAGAACAGTAGCAAGGCGGTTGCCGTCTGTTCATTCCCACAAGAAAAAGACAAGCACGGTTAGCTTGCCGGAGCAAAAAGCTTTATCCAGACGAGATGAGTTGACAACAAAGCCACGGGTTTCTGGTGGACAGACTCCCAAGCTGATGGAACAGATAAATGTGTTGGGTGGTAATTACTTTTAATATCAATGGTGAACAGACCAGAGAAATGGACGGTTGTTTTGTATCTATGGGTCCGACTGACTCAAGTCCTTCTGCTGGTCGAAGACGTTGAAGGTCATTAGTGCTGTCCGTCTTAACCTAATAGCCCGTTAAACGTGTCGCCTATTCTCACTCTTCTTTTTCTAGGTGACGAACCTGGGAAGATTTATTTTTGTTAGGGGTCCGATCCGTGTAGCTGAAAGCTCGACCAGTTGTTCCAGGAGAGGTGACGGTGTTTAACAGACCATGAACACCCGCCTTAAATACACCTTTTGTTGCTTCAGGGACTGTGTGTATACATTGTTGCTTTCATCTCCGGCTCGTAAGCCTGCCGTTATGTCGGCGGCATAGCGGGTCTCCGTTCCAGTAGGGTAGGCCGAAGAAAAAATAAATAGGGTAGGTAAGAGTAAGTCACGGTGTCTGCTCTCTCAAAGGACGCGCGCTGAACAACAGTCACGACTGTCAAAAGCCTGCCACATGTACGCAGGTCTCAAAGTGCTATTGTTGTGTACACAGGTCTCTAAGTGCTAATGTTGAAGGACCAAAGATCAGGATGAAAAAGGAATCCTGACTCAATATCAATGGCTGGAGTGGACACATTTTGGAGATAAAGTGAACACACGGATAAAAATAAGACTACATGTATATCGTTTGGAGGGCTGGCGAAGGTGGGAGGGACGAGTAAAAACTTCGAGCATGTGCTTTTTAAATCTTATAAACAAACTCTGTGTGTTTGCATAAAGCCTTTTGCCTACCAGATTTTCCTCCGCTGTGGACTGTGACTGAGGTACTGATACGGCCAGCAATTCAAGTTGGCCTTAGCAGTCACGGGATCTTAAGGAAATAGGAAAGTGAGGTTTCTGTACAATGTCTTCCGCCTTTACAGCAGCTGGCCCAGCGGTCAGGGTGACCGCTGCCTGGGAAGTGAGAGGTTCTGGGTTTGATTCCTACAGCAATTTCTCTCCTTCTTCATTTGATCTTGGATGGTGGTATGGGTGTAAGTCTCTAAGGTGCAACGATAACTCAAAGTCCAGTGTGCAGTAAGCATTTATAGATATGACTAGGTTTATATCTATGGCCCAAGTAAAACAATTTAAGGCAATACAAATGTTGCCTTGGTTAAAGCCTGTAGAACATCCACTTTGATATTAGACAAACAGAAACACAAGGATACAGAGAGCATCGTAATATGGTGACATGCTTTCCCTGACAAGATTCCCTGACAAGAATAACTCTCGTTTCATGTTAAAAAAAAAGTCCCGTTAGACAAAAAAAAAAAAAAAAAAAAAAAAAAAATTGAAAATAAATAAATACATAAGTTTGTTAAAATCACTATTAAACAGCATCTTACAATTAGACTATACATTTTTCTTCTCCCCTGCCTTCTTCCACCAGCCCCTTCACTCAAATCTCCAGCGGTGGTCTGTGTGCAAATTTGTACAGTACTTACGAGAAACAAAATAATGATAAGATAAAATAGAAAATTAAACAGCTTGCCTAAAGGACAGGAGAGACAAAAAGGAAAACAAAAACAATAACCCGGATTGGTCGAGGCCTGAAATAAGGATGGCACTCCCCATTGGAAGACTTCACGGTGGAGGTGACAAAATATGCTTTTGAAGTTACACCATCTATCAAACTGTTGAAAGACGGGGAAAGAAAACGCTGGATGACCCCTCCACACGTTACACCAACGCGGCAAAATGAAATAACTTATTCACGAAGTGAAGTACCTCACTTCCCCTGGAATATCTTCGGACATGGCTGAAGTCTACACGAAGTCCTGTCCTTGGGTTCTGCTTCCAACGTTCCTCTTCCATTGAATAGCAGCTGTTCAAATATGATTGTGCCCTGCGTGCACTGCTGTTGCCAGTTTACTCTGTTGCGGGCAATAATTTGCGGCTGGAGTGTCCTTCTATTACTTTAGTAGTTTTCATTTTTCACGGTATCCTTGCTTCAGCTGTCCATACACACAGGAGCATTCAAATGCGGCTGTCTTCCTTATGGACAGTGTCCTGTCCAACAAAGCTGGCTTTTGATTAATACAAACTCTGTTCTTGGCAAGTCACACTTCTTCAGAACTTGAAGGCTGGACACGCGATCTCGTCAGGTGATGTTGCAAATCTTGCAAAGACATCTTTTGGTGGAGTTGCTGGACTGTGTCGTTGATAGGTACTTCACCCTCGCAATAATATAGCAGGATGCACAAATGGCACAACTTAGAGACAGGTTGAGAAGTTTAAATATATGGGAGTGGCCATCATACCAGACAGCAGGTGCATATCAGAAATAGCCAGCAGAATCGGCGAAGTCGTCAGACTAGCTGAGGTCTACACGAAGTCCTGTGTCCTTGGGTTCTGCTTCCAATGGTTCCTTTTCCATTGAACAGCAGTTGTTCAAATATGATTGTCCCCTGCGTGCACTGCTGAGGCCAGATTACTCTGTTGCAGGCATTGGTTCACAGATGGAGTGTCCTTGTAATGTTTTAGTAGTCTTCCCTAGTCACGGTATCCTTGCTTCAGCTGTCCATACAAGTATACAGGAGTATCATTCAAATGCGGTTGTCCTCCATATGGACAATGTCCTGTCCAACAAAGCTGGCATTTGTTGAATAGAAGATCTGTTCTTTGCAAGTCACACTTCTTCAGAACTTGAAGGTTGTACACTCGATCTTGTCATGAGATGTTGCAGATCTTGCGTAGACGTCTTTTGGTTGAGTCGTTTTTACTGTTGGACTTTGTCGTTGATAGGTACTCCTGTATCGCAATAATATAGCAGGATGCACTAATGGCACAATTTTGAGACAGGTTGATAACTTTAAATATCTGGGAGTGGTCATCGTACCAGACGGCAGGTGCACATCAGAAATAGCCGGCAGAATCGGACAAGCCAAAACAGCGTTCAAGAAGATGAAAAGCGTTCTTACCAGCAAACGCCTATCAATTAACATCAGGAAGAGAGTTCTTGAATGTTCTATAGAACCGATACTGTTATACGATTGTGAGGTATGGACAGTCAACACGAAAAATCAGAACAAAATTGAGGCAGCTGAAATGTGGTTTCTAAGAAGAATGTTGAGGGTTCCATGGACAGCAAAGAAAACAAACGAGACAGTCTTGAAGGAGGCAGACACGAGAAGCTCCAGCCCTTTATTTTTGCTTTCTATTTCTATTATATTCACAAGTTCTTTTGGTCCCTTTCATTTTCTAGCACGGTGTCATCTGTGTAACGAATGTTGTTTATCGTTTTTCCTCAAACCTTTATCCCATCGCATTCTTCAAGGTTTCTCAAGATGGTTTCGCTGTAAAAGTGAAAACAAATCTGGTGACAGAACACAACCCTGCCTGACCCCTCTTTTGATATTATGGAAAGAGCTTATATTGTTTTTTATTCTCAATGCTGCTATTTGTTCCCAATACGTATCTCCGATTGCTCTTAGATCTTTTCCGTCAATATTGAGCCTTTCTAGTTGGTTGATCGATTCTTCGTGTCTTACCCGGTCGAAAGCCTTGGTATAATCAACAAAACATAAATATAAATCCTTATTCAACTCGACTGACTTCTCTATGATAGTTCTTAGGAAATATACGGCATTAACAGCTCTTTTAAAATTCCATTCGACGAATCAGGACTGTTCTTCTGCTGTTTCCCTTTTGATTCTGTTCCTTGACCCCACGACCCCATGGTTCTAATAACAGAACTTGTCAGCCTGTTATCTGTTTTAAGGCAACTAAAAAACATGTTATTTACCCAAATATATCACAGATGCGTGCACAGGAACAGAGAGAGAGAGAGACGGAGAGAAAGAGAGAGAGAGAGAGGGAGAGGGGGAGAGAGAGAGAAAGAGAGAGAGAGAAAGAGAGAGAGGGAGAGAGAGACAGAGAGAGACAGAGAGAGACAGACAGAGAGAAAGAGAGAGAAAGAAGAGAGAGAGAGACAGACAGAGAGAGAGAAAAAGAGAGAGAGACTTCGTGTGTGTGCATGTGTGTGTGTGTGTGTGTGTGTGTGTGTGCGTGCGCTCGCGCGCGCGCGCGCGTATGTATATATGCGTGAGTAAGCCATGTGCGAGTCCCAAAATGTCATTAAAAACAAAAGTGAAACAAAACGAAAACAAACACTCCGGCGCCTACTAAAATTAGCGGCGAAAACGCTTTATCAACTTATCAACTGTCAAACAAACAAAACGTTTGTAAAGGGTGCAGACTACTACTTGCCTAAAGCCAAATATGCTCTTTTTTTTTCTTTTTTTTTCTGTTTTAGGAATGTTGTTAAATTGTATGTAGTAGTAGTAGTAGTAGCAGTAGTAGTAGCAGCAGTATGTATAACATAACTAATGATGATGATAATTCCAATCATTATCTCATCAACCTAGCACTTGCATAGACCTAATGATAATGATAATAACAATAATGATAATGATGATTATGATTAAGTCCATGCTAGACGTACACACAGGTATGCAAGTGCATTAAAATATGTTCGCATTTCAAATCAGCACCAGAGGCATTCCATTGATCGTCAGTAACAAAAGAAGTCTTTGTAAGAAAGAACTCCGGAGATTTCTTTTATAAACACGGGATTGCACCTGGGAAGGGAGAGACGGAGATGTTGTTGGGGGTCGTCGATGTGAAAGCCTTTATGACGACATGGAACCTCTTCTCGTATTGAACACCTTTTGCTTGGTCACATGACCAAGCTTTTCTATTGGCTGTTTGATTTTCCTCCCTAACTTAAGTGAAAAATGAATAACCTTCGGAAGAAGCACTCTTGTAATCTATTAACCCTACCCAAGCATGTCTTTAAACACAGCTGATGTAATGTCTGTCTCTGCTTAACTGTAATGGAGGTTCTATTTTTTTCTGCGATTTTTGTAATTCTTATTGAAAGGTGAGGGAGGGTAAAGGATCGGTAGTGTCACCAATTGACACCACAGCCATTTTCAAGCAGGAAGAACGGTATTGGGCTTCTGTTAGATTTTCTGCTGCATGTTGGTGTAGTATTTTTCAGTGTATGGCCTTTAAAAAAAACATGTAGATTTTGCCAGAAAATTAGTGGTGCCTTGGAGGCTTATGGGACTTGGATTGCAGCGGTCGTGGTCCGGTAGGAAATGTGTCGTCAGTGCCAGGCGAGTCGGTCGTAACGGAGTGTGTGAGTCAGGCTTTCATGGCCTCGAAGACTGATCGCCGCCTTGAGCCAAAACACGGGGACACACGATTACAAATCTCTTCGGTAAGCTGTTGATAGTAGATCTAGATATGTACGTGGGACTGATCACTGCTTTGTAGGCCTTTGATTCGCTGGGAATGATCGAGCGACCGTTGTGTGAATTCACAAATTGAAAATGGGACAGACGACGTGCTGTTGTGACTTGACACCTGATACTGCACACAGAAGTCAATCTCGCACCCGGTTGGGGACACATCGGGGTAGGACAAAGCATGGCAGTGGCCTGGTTGAGGAGTGTGTGATGTTTATGATTTTGATATTGTATTGTGTGTCACCCGGCGGTGCTTTAGAAGCACATATCTCCAGCACTGACCCCGCAGGAGTGATAGTTTTAAATACTTCTGTGGGACACAATTGGGGTTACCATGTGGATGTAAACAAAAGTCTATCGGCCCTCCCCTTCCTCCAGCTTGACTCTTCAACCGGACTAGTGTACTGGAAGGGGGAGTTGCAGTGTCCACATGTCCACAATAATCCCTTGAAACTGCACATTGTGTCAAGGACTTGGCAGTGGCCATCTCAGTCTGGTTTTAACTCCACGGTTGTGCCATATTCAGTGTTTGTGCATGGGTGCAAACAGTCCCACAGAACTCTGAAATACAAACGTTTAAAGGATGATATGCATCATATCATAGTTAGTAGTAAAATTGCTGCATCAGACTGCATTCCACCATTGACTTCTCTTTTGAGTATGAAAAACTTTCTTCCTCAAAGTTTTCATCAGTGTCAGGTATCAATTGATCTGCCTGTGTCATCCCCTGTCTCTCTTGATGACAATCATGTGTTCATGTCAGCTGTAAAGTTATGCTTCCATAATGAACGTGTTGTTGCCAAGTTTTTTGTTTCTGTTGTGTGTGACCAATATCGAGAATATGAAGTGCCATTTACACTTAGCATCCATCCTCGTACAACAATTACCCAAGTAGTCCATAGACGACGAAGACGATCTGTGAATAACAAGCCCAGGTTTGATAAAACAGTATATGTTGAGAATGTAAAAGAAGAACAACCCCCAGGTGTGCAAGTAGTCACGATCACTGCAACAGACACAGATACCGAAGGAGCAGGTACTCTGACGTATAGCATGATACCAACAAGAGATGAACGCAGTCAAAGCAGATTTGCCATCAATCCTCTGACTGGTACGATCAACACAACTCTCAAACTTGACCGTGAATACATAAAGGCTCATTATTTTTTAGTCATCGCCACAGATCATGGAGTTCCGGCTAGATCAGCAAGTGTATCACTGACCATCATTGTTGATGACGTGAATGACCATGCTCCCCAGTTTAATAAGGATGTATTTGATGTGAAGGTTGCAGAGAACCAGGCAGTTGACTTTCCTGTTCTCAGTGTGCAAGCAACTGATCAAGATTTCAATGAAAATTCAAGAATTCGCTATAGTATTCTGAATCCTGCAAGTCCGAATGATGCTTTCAAGATTGATCCAGTGTTTGGTGCAATATCCACCATGCGAGAATTAGACCGTGAGACCCATGAGCATTACCAGCTGCTGATCCAAGCAATTGACCAGGGTGACTTCAATGAAAGAAAGTCTTCTACAGCTACAGTAAATATTACCATAACTGATGAAAATGACAATAATCCAGTGTTTTCTGAAACATCTTATAGAGTCAACATCAAAGAAGATCAGGCCATCAGCAATACAGAACCCATTATCAGTGTCACAGCGACTGACGCAGATGTAGGGCAAAATGCAGACATTCTATACCAGCTATCAGGAAACAACCATGAAAAGTTTCACATAGATGCTAACACTGGTGAGATATTTCTGGTAGAGCAATTGGATTTTGAAGATAAAGATGAGTATCAGCTGACAGTAAGGGCAGAGGATCAAGGCAATCCATCCAAGAGGGGAATGGCAACTGTATTAGTGCATGTGATTGATGTCAATGACAATGCTCCATTCTTCACATCTTCATCCTATACAGCAGACATTGTAGAAAATAGTGAGCCTGATGCAAGTGTAATTCAGGTTCAGGCATTTGACAGAGACAGTGGTCAGAACTCTCAACTTACCTACAGTTTTGTTAGCAATGATAACCAGTCTTTACCAATTGTTATTGATCCACTCTCAGGTTGGATCCGAACTAGTGGCAAGATTGACCGTGAACACAAACAAGAGTATAGTTTAGTTGTTAAGGTAGTGGATAATGGTGACCCACAGCACTCAGCTACCACCACAGTGTTGATTGGTATCCGTGACATCAATGACAATGCTCCAATTTTCACCGACCGAATTTATCAAACAACAGTGTCAGAAGAGGCCAATGTAGGGGATGAAGTCATTCGAGTCACAGCAGAAGATAAAGATGAAGGTGAAAATGCCAGAGTTCATTATGATATCACATCTGGCAATATTGGAGATGCCTTCCTTATGAGCCAGAGTGAAAATCAAGGGCTGATTACAGTCAAGAAGAAGCTAGATGCCAGGCAACACAATCGCTATTCTCTGTCTATTACTGCAACAGACACTGGTGGTAGAAAAGATACTGCACAGGTCTTCATTAATGTCACTGACACCAACAGATATGCTCCAGAATTCCAGGCAACTCCATTTCAGTTCTCTGTGGATGAAAACATTGCAATTGGTACAAGTGTCTTCAAAGTGAAAGCAGATGATCGAGACAGGGGAGAAAATGCTCGCATTACCTATTCCTTGCACCCAGGGGTTAAAGCTTTTGCTATTAACCCCAAAACTGGTGAGATTACCACAAGAGTTGCACTAAACAGAGAAAGTCAGCCTGGATACATGCTTAGAGTGACGGCCACTGACAATGGCAAGCCTCAGCTTCAGGATAGTGAGACAATTGATGTTACCATTAACGATGAGAATGATAACAAACCAGAATTTTCTGAGACTATTTACTCAGGTGATATCAGTGAAGATGCAGTGCCAGGAGAATCAGTGCTGCAGATAACAGCTAGGGACTATGACAAAGGTGCCAATGGTCAGGTATTTTACACTTTTGATGGTGGAAATGATGGAAATGGCGACTTCAGTATTGACAGTGCTCTTGGTATTATTCGTGTTGCTAAGTACTTGGATCGGGAAAGAATCCCAAATTATGAACTAGTTGCTTTAGCTGTCGACCGTGGAACACCGCCGCAGTCATCTTCAGTTATTATACGCATCAAAGTAAATGATGTGAATGATAATCATCCACAATTTGAAGCTGATGAACTAAATGTTTACATCGCTGAAGGAAGCCCAATCGGATCAACGGTAGCTCAGATTACAGCAACTGATCCTGATGAAGGTGTTAATGCTCTAGTGGAGTACAAGTTTGATGGAGGTCCTGATATGAACTCTTTCCAACTCTCTGGAAGAAGAGGGGAACCGGCCATCATAACCACACTTATTGAATTGGATTATGAATCTGAAAAGAAACGCTACGAAGTCATCCTCCGTGCTGCATCAAACACACAGTTCTCAACAACAAGAGTGTTCATAAATGTGCGTGATGTCAACGACAATAAACCAGAGTTGCAGGATTTCATTATCATTTGTAACAATTATGGAGGCAGTTTTCCACGTGGCCCCATTGGACGAATTCCAGCACATGATCCAGATGTGTCTGACCAGGAGTTGCTTGTGTACGAGATTGTGTCAGGCAATGATGCAGGTCTTTTGGACCTAAACGTGTCCACTGGAGAAATCACACTGAACAGTCGTCTTGACTCTGATGTGCCACGAAACGGGACTTTCAGAGTTAGCGTATCAGGTAAGAAGGTTTTTGTAATTCATACCTTTTGTGTTTGCCATATGTACTTTATAGTTTATTATACTACTTTGCTTCTTTTCCTATTTTTTTTTCTTTTGTTTTTAATTTGTTTTTGGTAAGACATGTTCAGTAAATGTGAGTATGTAACAGCTCCAACAGAGCAAAAGTAAAATTGTCCCCCTTGCAAAGGTAAGAAACAGATAAAAACAAGCAGACAAAATCTACATCTATAGACATGTCAGTTAATAATAATAATAAATCACATTTATATAGCGCTATTCTCCCACACATAAGTAAGGACTCACTGCGCTTTACATTAATTAATTCATACACACACAGGCACATACGTACACAGATACAAACAAACAAACACACCACACCTCTAGCATCTTTGTGTGTATGCATGTAATCAGCAAAACAATCTGTCAGATCTAAAATGCAGAACAGAACAGAAACCTTCGAGGAAGACGTCACCCAAAAACGAAACAAACAACAGCGACAAATAATTTTTTAAGGAAAAAGAAGAAATACAGCTGGTGGCTGGGGAACAGTCCAGAAGACCTTAGCAGAACGCTGTCATTCTAGTTCTCAAAGTGGGAGGATCCTCTGATTCCAAATCAGAATATGTTGTTTATGCAGTTTTGTTTACTTACACATTACACATTGTACAACTTAATATATCATTACATGCCACATACTTGTGTAATCTACAGTCATAAACTCATAAAGTCTAAATTGATAACATATGATACATTCACAAATGCTTGTTGTATGCAAGAATGCATGCACATTTGTGGCTATGTACAGTTATGCATATTTCTCTCACATCTTGGATTCTTTTATAAAAAGAATTCGTTAATAGAGCAGCTAAAAACTCAACAAGACGTGTAATGTTTCTGTATAGAAAATCTTCCTTTGTCATAACTGGAGATGTAGCCTCCCGTTTATTAGAACTAGAAGCAGCATTTTGGGATAAACCAATTAAAAAAGTTACAAAAAGAACACAAGTAACTATGAAATACATGATTGAACACACAATTTCCAAGGTATATTTAATGCCAAAGCCACTACAAGTTTTGGAAAATAAGATAAGTTACAACATTATACTAAGTATAGTAAAAGTTGAATACATTACAAAATTGAAAAATACAAATAGAAATAAAACTTTACATTTATTTCATTGTTGTCGTGGTTTAAAAAAATTACAACAGTAAGATGGATTTTCAGTAAGATCATCTGTGTGGGTATTCCATTGCTAATGTTTCTGATGATACTATGTTAATATTTGACATAGGTTTACTTCAGAATCCTACCACAGTACTAATCACCAGCAGATAGTACTCAGAATCCAAATCAAAAGATCTGTCTGGATGATTGGATGTTCCCTTTTCTTCCTTTCTTTCTTTTTTAATTGTCAGTTGCCAGGCAGATCTTTGAAAGTTGAAAACCAAGGATGAGAGCCAAATGTATGAATTTTAATATAAGCACACAAACATTGAACCAGTCAACCAATCAACTGTCAGCCAGACACACACAAATGAAACAAAAAGAAAAAAATCTTTGGGGCCCTAAAGGACTATGTTGGTCATATCCCTGGAATAAGACGATGATGATGATGATGACAGTGATAATAATGACATATTTGGTGATGATGATATCAATCATGATAATAATTCCATAAAATATATATATTCTATGCAAATAGTATGTTTTATTACTTTTAAAGCATCTCATTGCTCTAAACATGCTCAGCCAAAAAAAAAAAAAAAAAAAAAAAAAGGTGGGGGAGTGGCAGAGGCCTGTCATGTCAATACCATAATGCAGTATTTTTATAGGGACACACACCAGTGCAGCATTGACGTGGTTCATTTGTTAAGTCATAAAATACAAACATATACTATACAGTTACTATGGACCAGTGAAAACACATGGGCACACAATGTGACACGTACATGAGATTCATTTGCATGCATCATTGCATGCACACGCGCTCACACACACACTCACACACAGACACAGACACACAGACACAGACACACAGACAGACACACAGACACACACAGACACAGACACTGAGACAGACACAGACACACACAGACACACACACACACACACACACACACACACACACACACACACACACACACACACACACACACACACACACACACACACACACACACAAGCAAGCTGCAGTATGACTGGATCTAGAAAAGCACAGGCATCAGTTTATGCCATTCCGAATTTCTGAAAGATATAGGCCTATAGTCTATACTATCTTTCAAAAACACCTCATACATATATATTATAGGCTATAGTATATGTATGAGGTGTTTTTGAAAGTATGCGATATGCAGACACCTGCTGTCTTGGAGACACTGGGAGTGAGTTCTATGTTGTTGGATCAAAAACAAGATTTCTTTCCATGAGTAGTTGGAGAGTTCTCTGCCAGTAAGACTAAAACTCCTTGAGACCTGAGAGCTTTGGAAGATTTATACAGGGCAGGAGTTCTGTATGTTGTATTGGTATGCAAATTTAGACATTGCAAGCAGAGTGTGACAGTTTTATACTCACTTCTCGCTTTGATTTGAAACCAGTGTAGATTATACAAAGAGAGTAATGTAAACATGACCTGAAAGAATGTATTGATGTATAGCGCAGATAAAACCTTTTATTTGATGTGCTCAATAACTGAATAAGACAAATTAGGTTTCCAACTGTTCACTCATATTAATGAAGGATATTAGCCTAAACTGGCTAAAGACCAGTGTATGCTTTTCATATTCAAACTAGGTAGAAATAGAACTTTGTCATTACATTGGTTGGGCTGTTTACTCTCATTTTTCAAAGACATGCTTACTAAGTTACTATGAGCCGACTTTTGATATTCATGAACACGTTTACAAATTGTTTAAAAGAAGAAGAGAGGAAAGATATGTTATGCCTTTTCTAGAAAACTTGTAGACTGGAGTTTACACTTTACAGTCATAATATCCTTCCATTGTGTTCAAGCCTCAAACCCTTATCAACTTTCAGACTTGTCCTGTGTGAGTGTATGGAAGTTTTGAAGTGGGAGAACTTTGCTGAAACCTGACCAGAAAATAGTGGGGTACAGTATAGGGTAGGTAAGTGCTTAGAAGCCTTCAGCTGTGACTTGAACGCAGAGAGGGAGGTCTGATATTTCATGAATGAAACATGCATAACATTAAAAAAGATAAGGGAGACCTGTGTTAAATCAGAATCCTGAGTTTATTGTTTAAACTTGCTTTATTTTGGTCTGAATTAAAGACTGTCTTGTTTTCAGACATAGTACTTTTGCCTGCACTGCTTCAGTGGCATTTACTGAATGGTTTTGTTAGTTTGTTTTTATGGAGCCATGAGCTCAGTCAGTCAGTGAGTCACTCAGTCAGCATGTTGCCAATACTGCAGGGCTTGTGGATACAACCTCAGGCAGGCCAGGTTTAGGACCATCAGGCAGGTAGTTTTTTCCATTAAACTGGTCAGCTCTTCTATCAGTTTTAATGCTTTGGGTATATTCCCAGCCTGTAACATAAAAACTAGCTGGTTCTCTACCCATCTTAACCCTTTGACTCCTGCACCCTATCCACCAACTGCAAAAACAACCCTTTTACTCCCTCACACTATCCACCAGCTTCCTTCAGAAAGCTGGTGGATAGGGTGAGGGAATCAGAGGATTAATTAAGTTTTTATTTTCCTAGCATGGTTGATGATGCAGGATGTTGGTGGACAGGGTGCAGGAGTCAAAGGGTTAACGGTAACCCATGTAGGACACAGCTGCCTACTTGAAGTACTTCTTCCTGTCCCACCATACCTTCTGTGTTTCACTTTCATAATTTTTTCTGCATAAATTGAAAGAAAGTCTTCCAAATGTAATTCCCATGTAGGCCAGAACAATAAAGGAAAGTAACTTGATAAACATGGCCTGGATTAAGAAACAGTGGATATGGCAAGTTTTAGACCCAAGACTTTGCTGTTATGACTATATCGGGAAGTTGGTGCAGAATAACACGCAACTATTCCCAGTTTATCTTGAAATTCATCCATAACGAATTGTTTCAATCTGTGAATCATTCTGGTAATTATGGTGGTGTAAGCTCAGTGTTTAATGAATTTTGTTTGCCCTCCCCCCCCCAAATCTCCATTTCAAGACCTTGCCAGCACAAAGGACTAATGCGTAGGCTCAAAGGGTCTTCCGGATAACAAGTAGCAGCTTGGATGGAGCACATATATAGAGTTGTCCAAGTGCAATAAATGCATTTGGAATGTCACCCATGCCACCCATTCAACACTCAAGACCAACACACCACATGGCCAACCCCAAGTTCATTCAGTCCATGGCCCAGTGCCAGGAAGCCCACGGAATCCAGTGAAGGGCAACCCACCTGAGGAGACACTGCAGGCTGTCAAGTCATTTTAGTGAAGTTCAGTAGTGTCTGTTCTTACCCAGCTTACTAAGGACATTGCCCATTATTTGCATTGAGCCCTGAACTTCCACACAACAGTCATAGCTTAGTTGTGGGGCCAGATCAAGCGAGAAGTGGTAAGGAAATGACCACCTCAGCCCTCAGTGACAGCCTCCATGAACCACAGATGCCAAAGACTTAAACTGGCTTGCAAAATCAGGCACAGAAGCAGAAAAGGAAACTGAAATTAAGGTCATTATGAGATGAGGTCTTGCAACAGAATCAGGGACAATTTTCATGATGCTATCATGATTTTGTGATAATGGGGATGATGCTAATGATGCTGTAGGGTCCCCTGTAGAATTGAGACTGTGTGACAGACTGAGCTCATTTCTTTTTTCTTTTTCTGTTCTGTTGTGCCATTAAACCTGGAGGGGAGATGCAGCTTTTGGATGTGGGCCAGACGGGTAGTGTCTACGATAGGTTGATTCTTTAGATTTAGTTGTTTCTTTCACATCTTATCCATCTTTTCCTAGGACCCCCCCCCCCCCCCCCAATCCTTTTCTTTGGATCCATGCCTTTTCATTTACTCAGCGCTTCTTTAGTATGATATATCCTGGCATCAACTAGAGCCAAGAGATACAAATCCTAGCAGTTTTGGTCTGGAAATTTGAGCATACCCTAAGATGGGCATCCTTTAAGTGGATGAGACATGACTAGATGTGGTTCCATTTTCCCCAAATTTGTATACTAAAAAACCCAAACTTACTTAACTCTGGGTGGAAGTGGTCAGGGCTGAGTTCCCACCCTTTTTTTTTTAATCACTTGGCCATATTGACTGGTTATTGGTACTACCTTAGCAAGTTATTTTAATAGTTTTTAAACTTGAACTAAGTTGAAACCAGTATGGTACTTAACACTCACCTGGTCTTAGAAAATGCTACTCTTATCTAATCTAATAATTATAGGCTACATTGTTGAAGATGCATGCACAATTGTTATGTGTGCACATTTGGTAGCATTGATATAGTATTTAACTGAGGCATGCAGAATGTGTGCTCATGCAGCTCACACAGACAAGACAAATACAGTAATGTATAATCTATGCATAGATTTACATTATTAGTGAATAATTCGTGGGCATACATGTACTTAAACTAAAGTTAACATTATTACTTACTATTAGTAGTATTACTGTTAGTGAAAATAGGCACCCAACATACTCACACACAACACTCACATGCATGCACGATAAATGCATGCATGCACGCAAGCATGGATGCATACACACACACACACGCACGTACACACACACACACACACACACACACACACACACACACCACACACACACACACACACACACACACACACAGTACACACACACACACACACACACACACACACACACACACACACACACACACACACACACACACACACACACACACACACACACACACACACAAATAAGAATAAATATAAAAAAAAATACGCACAGACACACTTGCGATACAGACTCACTTTTTCTGTATCTGAAAAAGCTAAAACTTTCTCTCTCTTTATGAATTTTATCAAGACTTGCAGATTTTACTTAGCAATGGCCGACATGGAAAACTGACCAAACGCTTCAATGTTTATTTGTATGGTTATGCCTTTGCATTTATGTCTAAAATAAAGATAAACCAGTCAGGTTCTCTCTCTCTTTCTCTCTCTCTTCTCTCTCTCTCCCCCCCCCTCCCTCTCTTCCTGGCCCTCTCAGTTTCCCCCCTTAGTATTAGTAATAGTAATTCATACATTGTTCCAGCTGAATGGATGGATAAATATATATTATGTATATATTGGATTTGTGTTCACCCACTGAAATGGGCCTATGGCCTGATCAGTAAAATATTCAGATCCTTGTGCTTGCTCTCTTTCTACTCATGCTTTTTATCTTGTAATTGTCCATACCTTTCAAGTTGTTCATTGTGTCTCAGAATATATTTATATATACACATTCCTTCATTCTTGGACTGAAACAACCAGTTGCAAAATTACTGTAATATTTTACAAATGGTAAAACTTGGAAAAATAAAGTTTATATTGAACAGAACACAAATTACTGATATTATTAGTCGTTATACATTGGTCATTAAGTTAAAACGTTAATTTACAAACAGCACAAGACAAATAAAAAGAAAAAGAGCCAGCAAATTTTCAGAAAATGTTACTCTTATCTAATCTAATAGTTATACACTGTTGAAGATGCATGCACAATTGTTATGTGTGCACATTTCGTAGCATTGATAATGATATAGTATTTAACTGAGGCATGCAGAGTGTGTGCTCATGCAGCTCACACAGACAAGACGAATACAGTAATGTATAATCTATGCATAGATTTACATTATTAGTGAATAATTCGTGGGCATACATGTACTTAAACAAAAGTTAACATTATCACTTACTATTACTGTTAGTGAAAATAGGCACCCAACAGTACTCACACACAACACTCACATACAATGATACATGATACATGCACGATAAACGCATGCATGCACGCAAGCATGGATGCATGCAGGCATGCACGCACGCGCACACACGTGCACACACACACACACACACACACACACACACACACACACACCACACACACACACACAAATAAGAATAAATATTAAAAAAATATGCACAGACACACTTGCAATACAGACTCACTTTTTCTGTATCTGAAAGCTAGCTTTCTCTCTCTTTATGAATTTTATCACGACTTGCAGACTTTACTTCTAGCAATGGCCGACATGGAAAACTGACCAAACACTTCAATGTTTATTTGTATGGTTATGCCTTTGCATTTGCTGTCCAAAATAAAGATAAACCAGTCAGGTTCTCTCTCTCTCTCCCCTCTCTCTCTCTCCCCTCCCTCTCTTCCCGGCCCTCTCAATTTCCCCCCAAGTATTAGTAATAGTAATTCATACATTGTTCCAGCTGAATGGATGGATAAATATATATTATGTATATATATTGGATTTGTGTTCACCCACTGAAATGGGCCTATGGCCCGATCAGTAAAATATTCAGATCCTTGTGCTTGCTCTCTTTCTACTCATGCTTTTTGCCTTGTCTGTCCATACCTTTTAAGTTGTTCATTGTGTCTCAGAATATATTATAATTTATTTATATATATATATAACACATTCCTTCATTCTTGGACTGAAACAATCCGTGTGCAAAATTACTTGGTAAAACTTGGAAAAATAAAGTTTATATTGAACAGAACACAAAAAATTTATTGTTACCACTATTACTGTATTAGTCGTTATACATTGGTCATTAAGTTAAAACATTGATGTACAAACAGCACAAGACAAAATAAAAGAAAAAGAGCCAGCCAATTTTCAAGGGGGAAACAAAACTCAAAATTGTCAAACCATAATCTGCCTGAGTGTATAGAGTCTCTCTGTCTCTTACTCTTTCATCACAACTGTCTCTTTCTGTCTGTCACTAGTGTCAGTCTGTCTCTGACTCTGCCTGACTCCCTGCCTGCCTGCCTGCCTGCCTGCATGTCTGTCTGTCTGTCTGTCCCTCTCCCCCCCTCTCTGTCTCTCTCACTTCTTTTCTTGTCTTTCTCTCTCTGTGTCTCTCTTTGTCTCTGTGTCTCTGTCTCTGTTTCTCTGTCTGTGTTTCTGTCTCAGTCTGTGTTTCTGTCGCTGTCTCTGTCTGAGTCTCTCTCTCTCTCTCTCTTTCTTTCTCTCTCTCTCTCTGTGCATAGATCTCTATCTCTCTCTCACTGTATGTCTGTCTCTGTATCACACCATCTGTCTTTCCTTTAATTTCTTTTCTTAACAACAACAACAGTAACAGCAACAAGAAGAAGTACAACAAAAACAACAACAACAACAGCAGCAACAGATAAGCAGACCAAGCTGTTCCAACTTTGTGGTGACATTTCCATTTTAACAGTTTTTGCAGTACAATCTTCACACGTGGTTAAGCCATTCTAACACTGCAGTGACCGTCCCTCTTTTAACAGTTTTTGTAGTATAATCATTGTGCATGATTAAGCCATGCTAACGCTGTGGTGACAGGCTGCCTTGTATGACCAGTTTTTGTTTTGTTACAGTATAATCAAAGAGATGCAGATGCCTTTGAAAAATCAAACAAAGGTTATTAAAAAAACTGTTGTTTCATAAGGAAAATATGAAAACCAAACATGGGTATTGTCAGCAGATGCTGTTGAAAAATCAAACAAGGTCATTCAAAAACAGTTTTTCATGAGGTACTATCAGCTAAAAACTTCGCGAGCTGTAACCTAAAACATATGTGATTTAGTGTGGGAAATCCCAGGTAAAGACTTAACAGTCATTCACAGCTTATTTTTATTCTTATTGTTGCTTAAACTAAAGCCCAGCCGACTGCCTAGAGCCATGTCAGGGCTGTAAGGTTTTCAACACACACACTGTAGGCCTACTTCAACAGGTAAAAGAAAAAAGGAACAGAAAATTATGTACACATATCATGCATTTGCGCACATAATCTAAGGAGATGCCCCTGGCATTGACCACTCCCTCCAGTTTATGACACAGGGGATTTAAAGAACATATATCTGAATACAAATTTTAACATAAGTAAAGACATTAAAACAAAGTTGTATAAAAACGTACCTAAATTTGCTCAAATTGCTTCCGCAATATATATATGTTTCATTTCCCTCGAGCCAAAAATGCACTTAACACATGTACCCAGTTATCAATCCTAAGAGAAAGTATAGAAGACTTTATTGAACACATACAGGTGAATGAACACATACAGGTGAATGTACCAGCAAAGTGAAAAATGATAAGAGGAAATGACAGTTCGCAAAAGTGGAAGTCAGTTCTTCTATTTCTAAACAAAGAGAGTGACAGAAAGAGGGGGACAGGATCAAAATTGAGTCAGTGAAATCTCTCCATATTTCAAATCTTAAATCTTCATTTTCCTGAAGTTTATCATCTTTTTATTACCAGAAACACTGTAAAAAAAATTTTTATTATTAAAAATTTTATTTTTTCTTAATCATATCATGTGAATGTATTATTTCTTAAGGTTCCTTAATCAAACATTCATAAAATTACAAAATTTAAACACATCAGAAAACGCACAAGAAAAATATATAATATAAAGTTTGACATTTTCAAATCAGTTGAAAACTCAGAAGTGAAATATTTTCTCTTTAGCTCAGTTTTCCCATGCATGTTGGGTTATTATAAATTTCAACAATCTTGTGTTAGTGCCCTGGAGATATATGTACAAAATGGTTCAATTTCTTCAAACTAAAGCCAGCATTTTTTTGGAAGGCATGTGAACAGCACTTTGTCAAGGACATTTGATAATTTTATAGTAATACGTAAATTCAGCTTTCTCTGTTCTGAATCAATTCTATTGTCCTCGCTTTACATCAGGTTGTATATCATGTGATGCTTCTTTAAACTTATCAAAGTGAATGTGACGAGAACAGAGAAGTACACAATTTAGATTTTCTACCATAATTTGTTTGTATAAAAAGGGTGATTGTTTGAATGGCTGGACCATTGTCAATTTTTGTAAATTGTAATATAAAAAATATAAAAAAATTACCCCCTCTTTCCTCTCCCCCCCCCCACCAAAAAAAAGTTGAAAAAAAAGGGCCTTTTTTATTGTCAAGGTTGCACAATTAAAAAAACGTCTTACAAAATGTGTTAAAGAATAAATGAAAGGCAATGGATGATAGTTGTTATAATAAAATTACCTATTTATTTATATATTTTTGCTTGTTTATTTAATTTCATTTATCATTTATTTATTCATTGTGATTTATTTACCTATGATAATGCAATATGTTTCATGTTACGTACATACGTTTGTAGACGCATGTTGTACCTCCGAGTCCTACTGACAAGTTTTGAATGAACTTTGAAATATGAATGAGGTACATGCTTTTGTTTCAGATGTTTATGAATAAGATACATACATGTATATTTTCAGATGGAAAGAATGAAGTGAAAGCCACATGTCGTCTTTATGTGCGCCTGGTAACACCGGAGATGTTACATGACAGTGTCACTATTCGTCTGAACAAGATGACGCAGACAGCTTTCTTGTCTTCTTTGCTCAAGGTAAGTTTTGTGTACTGTGATGAGAATGACATATGTTTTGAATAAATTATATTGATATTGAATAAAATGACTCCAGCTTGTCTTTTTTGCCCAAGGTAACAGTTTTATGTACTGTCATGAGAATAATATAATTATGTTCTGAATAAATTGTATTGATAGACAGTGGCCTTATTAGATTTACAGCTCCTGCTTTCCATTTAGTTCCAGTCTATTGTACAGGTTTGCATGGATTTGTTACAGGCCTGATGAAAACATTTTTGTGCTTTTGGTCTCCAATCCATCCAGTTGTGAATTGGTGCCTGCCCTTTTTTAGAATTGGAAAGTTAGAGCAGCAAGGGAGTGAAAATGTGCATCAGTATCACCCCCATAAAGCTAACCCCCAAGAAAAGTTGAGGCCTTTGCCACCTTGTTTCCACATGCCCTCAGGGTAATGGCACAGTCTTTACTTTTAATGGACTAGGACATATGAAAGTAATGGACTAGGACATATGATAATATGCTGTTGCTGTCATTCTCTGAGTGTGTTCTTGTATCTCCTATTATCTCAGGTAAGATTTTAAAAAGGGGATTTGAGTACAGGTGTGTTTTAGATGTTCAGCTTTTGTGATAACGGAAATAAATTTCAGTGTGTGTCATACCTTAGAAAACAAAATGTTTGACAATTTTATTCTAAGATTTTGCAAGTTTATGACAGGGAAAAATTCCTAAAGATATGTCAAAATCAATTTTCATTGCACCTCCAAAGAAAGTAGGGGCTACAGAATGTGAACTCCATCATACAAACAGTTGATAAGTCATTTGACAAAGATTCTGTTAAGAGTAATCATGATGACAACAAGGATCTAGGAACAGAATATAAAGAGAAACAGCAGAAGAACAATGTGGATTTGTTGAAGGGAAAGGAAACTATTAATGCCATTACATACATCCTAAGAACTCTAAAGAAAAGATCAATTGAATTGAATAAGGATTTATATGTTTTGTTGATTATACCAAGGCTTTTGATCAGGTAAGACACAAAGAATTGATCAACCAGTTAGAAAGGCTCAGTTTTGAATAAATGATCTAAGAATAATAAGGAATATGTATTGGGAACAACAACAGTTGTGAGAGTAGAAAATGGTAAAAGCTCTTTCCAAAATATCAAAAACTGACCTCAATGACAGGGAAGGTTCTGTCACCATGAGAAACCTAGAAGAATGCCCAGGGATAAAGGTTTAATTAAAGGAAAACTTTAGTTTACGCAGATGATACCGTTCTGAATGCAGAAAATGAAAAAGACCTACAAAATCTTGTGAATATACAGAAATAGGAAGCAGAAATAAAGGGCTGGAGCTCAGTAGCAGGAAGACTGAAGTCATGGTTAGCAGTTAAAATCAAGAAATCCCGTCGTGCAAAATAACAACAAATGGCATAACATTGAGACAGATCGATAAGTTTAAATATTTGGGAACAGTCATCTCACCAGATGGCAGATGCACATTAGAAATAGCCAGCAGAATCAGCCAAGCTAAAACGGCATTCAAGAAAATGAAAAGTATTCTTACGAACAAATGCCTGTTGATCAATGAACATCAGGAAGAGAGTTCTTCAGTGTTATCTAGAACTAGTAGAAGCGATACTGTTGTACAGATGTAAAGCGTCGACAGTCAGCAAGCAATGTCAGAACAAGATTGAGGCAGCTGAAATGTGGTTTCTAAGAAGAATGTTAAAACTAATAAAAGAGATCCAAAGAAAACAAATGAGGCAGTCTGGAAAGAGGCAAACACTAAAAGAACATTAATGAAGAAGATTAGGAAAAGACAAACAACATTTATAGGACATTGTACGAGGCAAGAGAAATTTGAGCTTCTAATAACAACAGGAAAGCTGGAGGGAAAGTGAGCACCAGGTAGATCCAGGGAGAAAATACTGGATGGATTCACAGAGTGGATGAAGGTTGGGAGATATACTTGCAGCAATAAACAGTAGATTCATTCATAGGGAAAGGCCATGATTGCCAACACCATGTGGCAGAGCACATGAATACAACTTACTGAGGGCCATGATTGCCAACACCATGTGGCAGAGCACATGAATACAACTTACTGAAACTCAGGTGACCATGAGAGCAGGACATGAATGACTGTAGAGTGTGTGACCATTTTTTGTAATGCATTAATGATGCAGGGCGGTGAGGATAAAGTGATATAGAGTTGCATTGTAGATTGAGACAGAGCTGTACTGTACACTTCTTTTCATGATAATATTGATTTCTCTTGGCATTAGCAAGGCACCTGCTGTGTTGCATCAAGAAATTTAAGCAAAACCCTCAGTGACAGATAGATGTTAAATTGATAAGACTCAGTGCTGTTAATGTGCATTGTTCCAGTCTTTCCAGTTAGCCCATATAGCCATAGCATGCTCATTCTGGCTAGGAACTGGTTGAAACTGAAAAATCCACGATTTGGAATGATGGGACTGGAACCTCTGATTTTCCAAAGATCAGTTTGTTACACTAACCACTTCACAATGATGCAGGTTAGCACCAACATTTTCAGAACATGATTAAATGTTTTGAAATATTAACTCTCTCTCGTAAAAAAACGATGTATTGCTGGCATCAGGATGAACATTCAGCTGTTTCATGACTTAAACCATGTTTATTATTTTTGCGATTGTCAGTTGAAAAAAAAAAAAAGGGGGGGGGGGAGGAAGGGGGGGGGGGACTGAGGGTTTCTAGTGTTTAAGGCATGTAGCTCTGGGACCAGTGACATTATAATTTGTTAAAGGCTTCCTTTGATCCCCTGTTGATTTGGAGAACAACAAAATGCTTGTTATTAGATATCCTAGATTTGGAATTGTGTAGTTGAGATGTGCTTTGTTTCTCCAGTTCTTTACAGACGCTCTTGCCATCATCTTCAGCACAGACCCCACCAATATCTTTTCATCAACATTGAGGACGACACTGATGTGGCACCAGCACAGATTTTGAATGTGTCAGTGTCTGTGCGTCAGGGAAGTGTGACAGTGCAGGGACGTACTCGGGATGTCTTCTTTTCCCCAGAGTATCTGAGAGAATACATCTACCTGTATAGGTCCCTCTTGGCCAATTTGTCTGCTTTGCAGGTGAGATAGAGTGATTTGCAATTTTGTGTCTCCTCCATCATACTTGTGTGGAATATTGAAATAAATTACCCTTTTTGTCCTTGTAAAATTCTATTAATTATACAGTTTTCGTGTGTTCTCAAATCCATTTGCTCTCTTATTTTCTACTGTTCACCATCAGTTGCATTTCAGTTAGTCTTATAGCTGTAATCTGGCCTGTTCATCTTCCTTTCTTCCTCCAAACTCTTTTTCTCCTAATTTTTGTACCTGTCTTTGTTTGTTTGTGATCTTATGCTTGATAAAGGCCAGTTGGCGGAAAATTTGCACCTGTCTTGTCTTGTTTTAATTATTAATTCTTATTCTTTTTCGTGTTTTTTCTGGTTTCTCCTTAATCAGTTAATATCAACCTTTGTCATTGTAGGTTGTACATATGGTCATTGAGCTGACATATCTGGATTTTTTTTTTTTTGCATCCAAGGTGTGAGAATTCAGGACATTTGAAATGTCAGATCATTTGGGTTTTCTACAGAAGTGTTTTAAACTAAGTAGTTGTTAGTTTTTCCTCTGTACTTTCTGTGTGACTCCCTTTTTATAAGACTCATGTGATAAACAGTATAGAAAGATGCAACACCAGTTTTAGTAAATACCAGGTGACTAGTTAGTACAGATGATTTTTGTCTTCATTGCAGGTGCTGCCATTTGATGACAACCTTTGTCTCATTGAGCCTTGCCCCAGCTACTCTGTGTGCCAGTCCATGGTACGCCGTGGTGAACCGATGCCTTTTATCTCCTCTACCACAGTGCTGTTCCGACCCATCCATCCTGACAATGGATACAAATGTGTCTGTCCACATGGATTTGCAGGTTGGAGAAAGTAGTATCTTTCATTATAGTCGTATCTTTATATGTCTTTTAGTAATATCTACAAATTATTTGACTGTTACCTTTGAACCTTGTAGTTCTTTCTGATGTTGCATTTAATGTGGTAATCTGTTTTTTGTGGTTGTTTTGTGTTTTTGGGATGGGTTTTGTAAGATTGATTCAGCTAAGCAGATTAAAATAACTTTTCTGAATACATTTTTGGTGTTCTTGTTGGTTGACAAGAAGGCAGATGATCGTAAGGTGATTAAAAAGAAATAATTGGCCTTAAGTATTTAAGAGTGTGATGTTAGACATAGCCTAGCTAAACTACATCGGATTTGTTAGAAATTATGTGTTTTGGTAGCTCACCAGAACTTTGTGAAATAGTACTCATGTATGATGATGCATGATCAGATCTGAGGTTCATGTTTGAGAAAATATGTGTGATAAACAAGAATGCTGATGTTTTGAAAGCTATAGACTTCTATGAACTAACTTCATTATGATTGTGAGCTACTGACTTGTTGCTGATGTTACAGGTAAATTTCAAGCCAATGACTGCGATGTTGAGGTAGATCTTTGTTATTCCATACCTTGTCAGAATGGAGGGACCTGTTTGCCACATGAGAGTGGATACACCTGTTCTTGCTCCAGTGGATTTACAGGTACTTTTCTCTTTTTGTCTTCCCCTGTGTAAGTCATACTGTCATTTTTTTTGTTTTTTGTTTTTTTGTCTTGTGAATTGTCTCATGCTTTCTGTCTTCCGTATCTTTTCTGTATCTGTTCAACAGACATGTTAAATGTACTCATAGATCATAGTTTGTCTGTTTTAAGAGCTGGAGTTTTTGAAAATGATAAACAGAAAATTTTTTGCTGAAATGTAGAATTTTGATGGTTATCTCACTTTAGTCTTGATGCAGGCATTTATCGTAAAAAATTTTGTCACTCTCACTGTATCGTGTACGTTGCTACTACTGTACTAGCTGTAAAATGTTCACAGGTAACATTCAGTGAAGATTATGTAGCTGTTCATAGGAAAAGGAGGCTAAGCTGCAAACTTTTCGTTTTTGAGTTTTCAACTCGTTTGGAAAGCTCAGATTTTTAAATTAACATGCAAAAACCAGAACTTATTTTTGTCATTATAAATTTTAGATGCATGTGTAAACATGCTTTTTACAAGGGAAGTAATACAATCGTAAAATTTTGAAAAAAATGTTTTGAGTAAAGAAAGGCATTTTAGGGTACTTTCAGTTTAAGAACATTAAAAGTTCAGGAAATTTAGGATAGATGTCAAAGATATGGAAAGATCTCAGTTTACCCAGTATTGAACATTTCCAGAACTCTTTTTCTTTTTCTTTCTTTTTTTTCTTTCTTTTTTTCTTTTCTTTCTTTTCTTTCTTTTTTTTTTTTTGCCATAGCTGTGACTGGCTGGTTGTATGTTTAGCCTCCTTTTCCCATGTTGGGTCAAGTATGGATATTTATCTAGAAAACATGAAAAATACACTTGGTATTATTCTTATGAGAGTGAAAGGTTTTCCTTTTCTGTTCCATGCTGCAGGTCAGAATTGTGAGGTGAACATGACTATGAGGTATGATGCTATCTCCTGTCCTCAAGACTACTGTCGACCCCCATCAGTTTGTGTGCCTTTAATCAGAGGAGGATTTCGATGTGATGGCTTGTCCCGATGATGGAAATTACGATCAGTTCTGTCGCCTCAAGGTTCGCAGCTTCAGGAGAGGGTCATACATGACATTTCCATCCCTGAAGACCAGAAACCGCTTCACCATCAAGCTGATGTTAGTGCTCATTTAATGTATTTGTTTGTTTTGTTATTTGTCGTGGTGTGCAGAGTGGGAGGGGAGAGGAAGAGTGCATGTGCATATATGTGTTGTATGTACGCATGCATGCGTGCGTGAACAACTCGGTTTCTTCATATGTGCCATTTTGGTATTAATCTCTTCACTGGTTTTATCTGTTGTCTGCTTCTTTGGTTCTGTTTGCAATTCACTTGTGTCTCTCTCACTCTGTGTGTGTGTGTGTGTGTGTGTGAGTGTGTGTGTGTGTGTGTGTGTGTGTGTGTGTTTTGTGGTGTGTGTGTGTTTAACAACGTGGTTTCTTCATATGTGCCATTTGGTATTAATCTCTTCACTGGTTTTATCTGTTGTCTGCTTCTTTGGTTCTGTTTGCAATTCACTTGTGTCTCTCTCTCACTCTGTGTGTGTGTGTTGTGTGTGTGTGTGTTACTATGTCTGTGTGTATGTTTAATATGTACTGCGTGTATCAGACTTGCATCTCTATCACTACTAGTCTCAGGCTGTCTCTCACGATTAATGATATTGAAACTATTGTACTCTTAGTCTTATGCTTAAAAATTTTCTTCATGCATATAGCTTTTTTTAAAATTAAGACGTTTTGAATGGAGAGGGTTGGAATGAAAAGTAGGTACTTGACGACAAGTTTATAACATCTTCGTAGATATTGCTTTCTATGAGCTTCCTCCTCCTTTCTCATTCATCACCCTCTACTCTTTTTCTTTCACTCAGACACACACATTGATGCACACACTCTGGCGTACTCGTAATGTCGTATGTACTTGGGCTTTTGGACATAACACAAATTATTCCTTTTTTCATTATGCATATATTACTCTCACACACATACAGTGTGTACGTACAGTGATACACACACAGTCCTGAGAATATTTTGCATACCACCACTGTGAACAGAACAAAGGGTTAGGTTCAACATGACGGCGCCGTTACGTGCAGCAAACATAGTTTAGGGTTATAATTACTGGCAGTTTGTAGAGGACAGTGTGGGAGAGAAAACCCAAGTCATATTTTGTTAAAAAAAAAAGAGAGTCGAGTCAATACTGTGGTGTCACTGATGGGTTTTCACGGAGAACCTGTTTTTCGTCCCCCCCCCCCTTCCTTGACTGGACTAATTAAAAGCAGGTTTCATGTTGAGAAATTCTTCAGATCTCTCTTTTTTGTTCAGAAAACTTCAGATCTCTCTTTTTATGTCTCTCTTTCGCTTTCGCTCAATTATACGCATTGCGTGCATGTACACGCATAGACATTACAGTGATACACACATATTTACAATGTAGTGAGAAGTAACTGATCTCAAGAAAAATAAAGGAGACGGCAAGAAATGCACACACACACACAACACACACACACACACACACACACACACACACACACACACACACACACTCACACCACACCACACACACACACACACACACAAAGAGTCACTAGTGAACCACACTCACAAAAAGGTCACATGCCCACGCAATCTCCTTCCAACCGTCTCCACCCCCACACTGGGATTTCATTCAGTATTCCTCTGCAGTTCGAGAGCAGGAACGGAACAGAATAAAGGGGTCCAGTCCAAGGGTCAAAAGTCCAGCAGATCGATAAGGTCGTACTAGAAAACAAACGGTGAAAAGGCTGTGTCTGTCGATTTGTGAGGGCTGACAGCATGTAGAGGATAGTGTCGTGAAGAAACTACACCCAGTCACTTGACTTGCTCCGTCACCACTGGGCACTCTCATTTCATGGATAGCATGTTGCTTCTTTTTCAATATCCTTCTTAAAGAGAAGGAAAAAAAAAACAGGGGGGGGGGGGGTGCAGAGGTGGGGGGGGGGGGGGGATTATTTGATATAAACCAGAGAGAGGGATTTCTATGTGTTAGTCTGTCTGTCACAAAAATATGTTATGGTTAGCAAGATTTTCAGAGGTGGTTTTGAATGATCTTTACTGATTTGTGTCAAAGATGTAGACCATTGAAGAGTTGCTTTTGCTTAAGTCTGGAAGTCATTGTGTCAAGGTGGAGTTCGCACAGACCACCAAAAAGAAAAAAAAGTGCCTTAACCCTTTGACTCCCGCATCCTATGCACCAACTGCAAAAACTTGACCTTTTGACTCTCTCACCCTAACCACCAGTTTCAGGCTGGAAGCTGGTGGACAGGGTGAGGGAGTCAAAGGGTTAAGTTTTTGCTTTGCTGGCATGGTTGACAATGCAGGATGCTGGTAGACAGAGTGCAGGAGTCAAAGGGTTAAACCACTTTTAAGTAAGGTGTATGAAAATAATTTCTCAGGAATTTCTGATAATATTTAAATTAAATTCAGTTTTCAGTATTGATAAACTTACAGTCTACCATTTTCCTCACTTCACGTCAAAGTTGCATTTCGTCTGATCCTTCTTCCAGGTCACAGCGACATTGAAAAGTACAATACCTGTTTTCTGTAAAAAAATTTTGAATAAAACGAAAGAGTGCTACGAGTGAATGGTGTGATCATCTATTTTTTGTTGTTTTTTTGGTTTGTTTTTGTTTCTTTAGCCAGAACTGATTAGAAAATGTTTGCTCCATTCATATTGAGCTTTGTTGTGGTTGTGTTGTGATCGGAGTATTTGACATGTTTCAGAACTTTAAATGGTAGTGATGTCATGTGTTGATGATTTCTGAGCTTCTCCATAGATGTAAATATTCAATACTTTGAAAATGGGTTGTGTCTTCTATTTCACACAGGCAGAGATGCCCGCACATGCGCGTGCACACACACGCACTTGTACACACACACACACACACACACACACACACACACACACACACACAACAAACACACACCAGCCCACTGCACTTGTACACACAGAAGTACAGCAACAAACACACCACACAGGCGTGCTTATGCCATGCGTGTGCACACACACACACTGAACACTAACAACACACAACACAAAAACGTACACACACAAACACACACAGACAGCACAAGAATGCGCAACACGTACACCACACGCACACCCACACACACACGCACGGCAACTAGCACACACACACACACACACACACCACACACACACACACACACACACACAACACACACACACACACACACACACACACACACACACCACAACACACACACACACACACAAACAGACACACACCAGAAAGCAGAAAGGCTTGAGCATACCTCACTGTTTGAGAGCAAGAAAACAAACGGAGAGTCTCGAGGGCAAGCCGAACATACTAGCAGTTCTATACTGTTAAACTCATAGGCAGCAAACACAAAAGAACGCTGACTACCAACAGCTTGTAGAGGACTTGAGGTGGTGAAAGCCCAGTCACTTGTTGAATTAAAGGAGAGTCAATATAGTGTGATGTCACCACTCTCTTTGCATGGGAAGCCTGTAGCTTCCTTGGTTTTCTTGTATTAATTAACCGTACACTTACTCTGTTCAGGCGAGGTGGGTTGTGTTTAGTCTGGATTAATTAAACATTATGTAAGTTTGTTCAGATTGCAGTTGTTATTAGGTGGTGTTAATTATTCTGCAAGTGGGAGAGGTTCAGAATTGGAGTGTTGTGTTACTTGCTAATAATAGGACTATGGACTATTTATTGTGTGACTTCAGCGTTGTTTCCTAAATCTGAAAGTGTTTAATAATAGTTATTAGTGTTAGTGTGTGTGTGTGGTGTGTGTGTATGTGTGTTGTGTGTGTGTGTGTGTGTGTGTGTTGTGTCACTGTTGCTCCCTTCTCTCTCTTCTCTTCTCTCTTTCTCTTGCTTGCTCTTTCTCTTTCTCTTTCTCTCTCTCTCTGTGTCAGTGTCAGTGTCTCTCACCCTCATGCATTCTCTGTTGTGTTCTTCTTGTCCATCCATCCCATTATTGAGCTCCCTGTTTCTCATGCTCTCTCAGGTTTGACATACAGAAATTGTTCAGGACCCAAAACCAGTTGACTGGCTAGCAATGTTTTTTTTGTTTTTTGTTTTGTTTATTTTAATTGGAAGTGTAATTTAGTGAGCTGTTGAATCCAGTGTCTGTCAGTCATTTAGGGAAAAATAGCATCCTCGTCTGTGGTGCATGCATCATGGATGTTGGCTCATTTTGATTGCTGTCGACTTTCTTTGATGTTTAATTTCTCTGGCAGAGTTCTGTCTAGATCTTTCTGTTTTTGTTTCTCTGCCACCACTTCCCTTTCTTTTCTTTCTTACTTTTTTTTTTACGTAATGCTTTTCTTTTATCATATTTACTTTTTGTCTCAAGTTTTTGCAGCCATTGCTGTTTTCTGGAGAAACAGTTCCATTCCCAAAAATGTAATATTGACTAATTTTATAAGATTATACATACTTATTATTGGATTTTCATCACTAGCATTTATTGATTTTGTTGTGTTGTTCATATGTAAGCGAAAGAGAACACTTAAAAATCAGACAATGGTATGGATCTTTTCCAGTGTTCAGGCATAGCAGAAGCTCAGTTCTCGTCTATGAATCATTGAACAAAGCTGTTAGCCCAACATTAAACAACAGACATGCAACACCTATCCAAAAAGTAAGTAGTAAACCAAACATGATCTAACGCCTACCTATAAATTAAGCTTTAACCCTACCATTAGGTAGCAGACATGCAACACCTACCTATAAATCTAAGCACAAACCCAAACATTAGCCCAGCTCAGGTCACAAGTACTGGCACACAGTGGGCTTTTCCCACCCTTGAGATTGTAAGGTGGACTTGATTTGCTAACTGATTGCAGTAAATGGCCAGTTGTTGGGGAAAATAGGGACCTGTGTACTTTGAGCATGCATTATGGATAATTGTTGGATTATGTTGATAACTATTGTCTTTCTTTGATGTTTAATTCCTTTGTCATATTTATCTGTCATATTTATCGGTCTTCATTTCATCATTCCAATCTTTTGACTGACAATCCACCTGTCTTGTTTTCTGCTGAATATTAGCTGTTCTAGCCAGTCTGTGTGTGTGTGTGTGTGTGTGTGTGTGTGTGTGTGTGTGTGGTGGTTGGTGTTGTGTTGTAGTGAGAGAGAGAGTGTGTGAGAGTGTGTGTTGTGTGGCTGGTGTGTGTGCTGTGTGTGTGTGTGTGTGTGTGTGTGTGTGTCAGCCATTGTTTCTTCAGGTCAGTCATTCTCTGCTTAACTAATCTCTTGGCTGCAGTGACAGTGTATGGGGTATGTCATACTGTCATCATATGTTGTTGATGTACATTATAAATCAGAGACAGTATTGATGGTTTCGTTCAGTAATATTGCAAAAATGCTGACAGCTAAGATAACAAGATTTAACTCCCTTGACATTTTTTCTTTCTTTCTTTCTTTCTGTGTTGTTTGTCTGTGTGTGTGTGTGTGTTGTGTGTGTGTGTGTGTGTGTGTTGTGTGTGTGTGTGAATAAGGGACAGAGTACATTCTGGCCTAGTTTTCTCTTTCTGCATCATCTCCCTTTTGTGTGTGTGTGTGTGTGTGGTGCGTGTGAGGGGGAGAGAGAGAGAGAGAGAGAGATCTGAAACATTTATTAGCAATGAATTGCATTGAGTTGTACTTATCATTATGATCATTATTTCTATTCTTCCCTCGTAGAAATAATAAGCTGAAAATCAAATTTCAAACTTGCTATCGGTCACATGTTTTCATAAGCCAGCTCACAATTAGGTTCAATGTTTGCAAATATAGAAAAGAACCTTTAATCAAGTCTGATTCATTTTATGTATTGTTTTATGGTTTTTGGAAATATGGGTCAACAAAAAGTGCAGGTGTGATTTTTCTGTTTTTCTGGAAATATTCTCAGCATCCGCTGTAGCCAGAAGCGTTAATGCCGAAGGGGTTAACTTGGCATGATTTGTTTTTTGGTGTTAGTTTCTTACCACCACTTATTTGAATATCGTAAAGATGATAAATTATTTTTCTGCTCCAACCTGTATCAAAACTGAGATTATGGTCGTGCAGGATAAACAGACACTTGTTCTATGATGATCAAAGTGTTTTACTGTGTTGACTGTTAGATTTTTCAATAATATTTCACACCATCCAAACTCTCCGTGTGTTGATGTGTGTGGCCAAACTCTCTGTGTGTTGATGTGTGTGGCATCTTTATCTCATCGAATTATAAGGATTTCTTTTGAACGATACTGAGTTCAGCAGCAGCTGTCACCTTTTACAACTTAGCAAAATTGTCATTTTTATCCGGTCCCCTCTTCCTTTCTTTCATTCTTTTTTCTGTCTTTTATTTTTTCAATTTATTTTGTGAGCCAGACCCCAGGTTTTCCACACCACCCCTGCCGTCCCATGCTAAAATAAAAAAAGCAGCAGCTGTTGAAGAGTGCCGTAGTTTTGTGAAGTTCCCAAACTGGATCAATATACATGCACTGAGTTTGCTACATAATCAGATAGTGCTGTAGGATCAGCTGAAAAAAATGAGTGTAGGGTGGATACACTCTTGTCCACAAAATGAACAGCTAATAGAGATCCGGTAATTGGTTAATTGCAGATGGAAACTAAGCGATTATCTGGTAATGGAAGAAAATTGTTCTGAATGTTGTACGGACTGTTGCAGCATGCATGTGCTGATCGTTTTATGGATTGGTGCAGCATACATGTGACTAAACTGTTATAACACTGTAGTTTGGTTTGCTATTGCTTCCTGTTACCAGTTTGTGTTTGGGGAGCTATCATTGGTTTGTTTAGTGAAATGCTTTTATGTCATGGACATGACAACACTCATTTGACATGACAACTCTCATTTGATGATGGCCATTTGAGTGTATGTCATAGACACGACAACTCTCATTTGATGATGGCCATTTGAGTTTATTTTTGTGTCATAGACACGACAGCCCTCATTTGATGATGGCCATTTGAGTTTATTTTTGTGTCATAGACATGACAACCCTCATTTGATGATGGCCATTTGAGTTTATTTTTGTGTCATAGACATGACAACCCTCATTTGATGATGGCCATTTGAGTTATTTTGTGTCATAGACATGACAACCTCAGTTGATGATGGCCATTTGAGTGTACGTCATAGACACGACAACCCAACCCTCATTTGATGATGGCCATTTGAGTTTATTTTTGTGTCATAGACATGAGAACTCTCATTTGATGATGGCCATTTGAGTTTATTTTTGTGTCATA
>CM060312.1:15775565-15860565 GCA_030674185.1 Monoplex corrugatus
TCTTTTCAGGTGGCTACTCTAACTGTTGGAGAGAATTGTGACACGAACATTGCCATTTTGTATGGTAACAAGTTAGACAACTATTCTTGTGCTGCCAGGGTAGTCCACGAACTCCCTGACTTGTAAGTACTCATGTTAGTCCTAGAGACGGGTTGGATTATCTTATTCAAGGACATAACTGGATACGATAGTACTTTTGTGCCTTTACTAAAGTTGTGTTGTTTGAAGTAGTCTTCCAGTTGAGTTCAAATGATTTGTTGAATAGCATTCTAGTTGTATCTCACAAGGAAAAGAAAAATTTTGTGGTTAAAGTATTTGCCATGTCATTTATTGAAAACATTGATATTGAAAATAATAATTTTATGATTTTAATTGTTCTTCACTTTCATAGAAGTAATTCCATGTGTTTTGGATCATATAATTTACCAGCTTTTGGGGTAGGGTGGGGTGGAATTTGAACAAAAAGATTTGTATTATTAGTTATATCAGCTTTGTTTCCTGGATTTCCAGAAGAGGGTTCCAAGAATTTTTAGAAAGGAAGATTGCTTAATTATTTTTTTTTAATCAGTTTCATAATTGATTTATTAACTGATTCATTGATTGACTGAATTACTTGTTTTTGAAAATTAGCGTACAGCTGTGATCTGTGTATAAAATATTCACTGTGACATGTTTAAAGGATGTTAGTAAATTGTTTTGTTTTAAAACTCACAAACCCAGTTATAAATCGTGTTTTTGACATGTTTAAAGAATGTTGATAAATTGTTTTGTTTTAAAAATGTCAACCCCAATAAAAATCATGTTCCCTAGATGTGACAACCCTATCAAGAACTGTCACCGCCTTCTGGATTTGACGGGTCCGCTACAGCTGGGTGGACTGCCGTGGGCTCCTTCCACTGGTCAGGTGACAGAGCAGGACTTTGTGGGCTGCATACGAGACGTTTACATTGACAACAAGCTGCTGGATCTGAACACCTCTGTTGTCAGCATACAGACTGGGGTTGGGTGTCCCCAGAAGAACACGCATTGCCAGTCTGCTCCTTGTACTCTGGGAGGTACATGCCCGAGTTTATCATCTGTTCTGTTTGGTTTCTTTGTTTTTAATTCTACTGTTTCTTTATGCCTGTCCTGCATCATTGTTTCTGATGGTGTAGCTTGTGAAGTGGCTGTTATTTGATAAGAGGAGGACCCTTAACCCATTTTTGACTGCAGCAAACAGTTTGTTGGTTGCACTAAATTTTATCGACTGCATCCAACAAATTTATCAGTCGTGACTGCCTCTTTCAGTTTTGCCTGTTGCCTGGGGCAGCAGTCAAAATTACTTGATCCAGGGGCAGCAAACTCAAAAGATATGAAAAGATGAAAAATGTATTTGAAATTAATCAAACCTGTATTACATCTGTCTTGCTCTCTCAGTCTCAGTTCCATGGTGTGGGTAAAACAAATGCGTACTTATATCAGAGAAATATCAAAACACACATGCACCATAGAAACAAAAACAAAAAACAAACAAACAAACAAACAAAAAATGAAAGATGTTCTGATTTTTTTGTTGTCTTTCTTTTTTAGAGAGAGAGAGAGAGAGAGAGAGAGGTGTGTGTGTGTGTGTGTGTGTGTGTGTACATGTGCATGTGTGTGTGTGTGTGTGTGGGGGGGGGGGGGGGCACACGCACGCACGTGTGCATATTTGTATTTGTGTGTCACTGTGACGTGCGTTTTAAGGTGTCATTTTCTTTTGTGGTCTCTTGTTATTTTTGTTTCTGTCTAGTTTAACATCTATTTCCAAAATGTCCTTGACTCTGACAACACTGCAGCAGGAATGTGTGATGCTGAACCTCTAGACTCAATTCAGCGTCTTTTGATTGTTTTGTTTGTCATCCCTTTCACACTTTCTGTTCTTGACTTCTGTGTATGATGCGGTTTCTAAGAAGAACGTGGAGAGTTCCGTGGACAGTAAAGAAAACAAACGAGACAGTTTTGAAGAAGGCAGACACAAGTAGATCATTCATAAGGAAGATTAGGAAAAGACAGGCAACATTTATAGGCCATTTTATGAGGAAAGGGGAATTGGAGCACCTGGTCACAATGGGAAAGCTGGAGGGAAAGAGAGCACCAGGTAGACCCAGGGAGAAGATACTAGACGGACTTGCAGAGTGGCTGGGGACAAGAAGGGTGGAAGAGATGCTTGAGGCAACAAGTGATAGAGACAGATGGAAGTCCATAATCGCCAACGGATGGAAGTCCATAATCACCAACGCCAAGCGGCAAGGCACCTGATGATGATGATGATGTATGTGTTTTCTGTTTGTCTCTCTTGCAATTTCTGTGTGATGAGATTCAGATTGTTGCATTGGAATGCAAAATTTTTGTTTCCATAGTTGATGTATATGTGTGTGTGTGTGTGTATGAACAGGTAAATGTAAGGAAGGATGGACTACGTTCAACTGCGACTGTCCAGAGAAAACAGGAGGCAAGGACTGCAGTCAGGGTACGTGGACAGTTAACGTGTGTGTGTGTGTGTACATGTGGTGTGTGTGTGTGTGTGTGTGTGTGGTGTGCTGTGCGTGTGTGCGTGTGCGTGTGTGTGTGGTGTGTGTGTGTGTGTGTGTGTGTGTGTGTGTGTGTGTGTGTGTGTGTGTGTGTGTGTTGTGTGTGAGTGTAGTGTGTGTGCGTGTGTTTGTGTGTGTTTGTATGTGTGTGTGTGGTGTGTGTGTTGGCATATTTGCTTGTTTGTGTGCCTGTGTTTGTGCATTGTGTGTGAGTTTGTGTGTGTGTCTTTTTGAGTGTATAATTATGATGTATTTTTTTCCATGTATGTGTTTTGTGTGTGTGTGTATGTGTAGCAATGCCGCATGAAAAATTGAAATTGGGTTTTGAGTTAAAAGATGTATATGGTTTTGAAGATATTGTTGTTCTGAGTAAAAAGCAGTTTAAATTTTTCAAATCGGACCAATAGTTCACGAGATATTCCGATTTGAAGCGTCAAAAATTTCTTAAATTTAGGTACCGCGTTTTAGTGGGACAAAGAAGAGATGTGTGGGACAGCTGTCACAGAACAAACTCATCAAATGGCATGGTATGCTGATTTTGCTGGAAATGACATTCATTTTGTAATTGTGAGAGACAGACAGGATCAAATGTCATGAAATTTTGATCGTTGATGTATTTTTGTATGCCGAATTGAATGAAACCATTATCGTAACTCTGCGACGAGCCATTTTTGTCTTATTACAGGAAACATGTGATATTTGGCATGTTTTATCAGTTTTTCATTAATAATTGCCCATATTGTATTTATAACAGACAAAAATGAAGCTAGAAACAAAACAAGGATATATAATCATTTCATGAGATAGATATAAAATCATTTTGCTCATCGTTCAAGTGTCTTATTACTGCAAATCAAACCAAAAAAGTCATGACTCGCTACTTCAGTATCTTATGAATAATTTGTAATATTTCATCAGTTTCTGTACAAATAAAAGGAAATCTGAGAATCAATGACTTCTGGAATCACTTCAATAATTGAAATATTAAAAATTACTGCATGCTTTTATGCTGCAGTCTATCCAAAAATATCATCCGATCAAAATTCTTCTAAAAACTAAACACACATAACACACACATAACACACATACACATACATACACACAAAGGAAAACATTACAGACAAGATTTTTGTACATTACATTTGATTTTTATTTTATACATCAGTGTTTAGAGAAAAAAAAATTCAGTAGACTGTGGATGAGTCAAGTCCCCGAACATTTAGCACAGCCTGAGTCCAAAGAAAACTTCAGGAAGGATATGGGACCACTCGCCATTCAGGAATAGGTCACTTAACTCCTGCAGTAGAGAAATATATGAATCTCTGCATAATATATGCTATTCACTGAGAGACTGGAAAGGAAAGGAAACCATGATGCATAGTCTAAACATCAATATTACTTTAACATTAAGCCCAAACTTGCGACTTTAATTTTTAGCATATTCCTTGTAAAAATCTACCAAAGCTGAGCAATCCTGCTAAGTATTTCCAGTGTAATCTTGCCCTTTAATACAAATCAATAACAATAGGCAACTACTAAATAAGATGCAATCTTTCCTTTAAAACAAACTGATGACAATAGGCCTATCCTTTTCAGATACTGACAACAAACTGAAACAACTATGTAAGCTAATGGATGGCCTACTTTACAAATAATACAACTCATAGCCTTCTATTCAGCTGCAAAACCTAAATAAAGAATATTATAACAATGACAGAAGATTTTGTTTTGTGACATTCTAAATCTCTGTGTGTGTTAGTGTGTGTGTGTGTTGTCTCAGAGAGACAGAGAGAGAGAGAGGATCATGCCTGTTAACAATGACTTGGATATAAATGTATTGGGGCCTATTTATTTATTCATTTCTTGATCTCTGAGAGAGAGTACAATGACTTGCACAGAATTGTTTGTTGATTTGAAAATTTTTTTATTTAGACCTATTTATTCATTCATTTATTTTATTAGAGAGAGAGAGAGAGAGAGAGTTGGGGAGGCAGGTATGCGCACCCCTCTGTTTGGGCAAACCCATTTTCCACGGCTCGGCGAAGCACGTCAAGCACATAGTATTTTTAGTAGTAAGCTCGCCCGTCGTGGGGTGAGCAGATCTACACCGCGACATGTAAATTAGCATGACCTCGGGGAGGAAATGGTTGACGAACCTAGCTTCGGCTGACAACTCCGAATCGAGTTCAAACGCAGTTGTCCTTTTCTTGAAAAATACAATGTTACAGATAAAACAGAACTTGATCTGTTGGTTGCTAGTCTTTGTCTGACAACGCGAAACTTGCTGAGCTGAAACTTGCACACTGTTCTGTTCCGCGCAGTAGGCCTATGGCGTCGGCACATTGCGACGTTGTTTTGCTACTGATCTGGTATAGATCCTCGTGTAAAAAGTTGCCGTACGGCCGTATTTTACTTCAAATTGATTACATATTACACCTGCATATAGAAAAAAGCATGTGAAATCGAATCCCGCCGACGAGAACTTCCAAAAATGGCGACTTACTTGCAAACTTTTCCGATGAAAAAAAGCAAAACTTTGGAAGCGTCGATCTCGGTTCGAAACTAGCACACATAGCTCTCGTCGGGATATATCATTCTGTTACATTAATTCTCATTGGCTGCAAAATTACAATGTGATTGGTTCACAAATATAGCCGTACCGACCGAAATAGTGAAGCACCCCGAACAAACTTCGATTCTGAACGCATACCGTCGCCGCGAGTGCGCTCAAAACACGGATTTTCGACTTTCTCATCAAATAACTAATTCTATTTTCGCTCTAAGTATATAAAAAGGCAATCATTCAAATCTTTATTCATTTCTAATTCACATAAGACAAAAAATAAGAATGAAACACCAATTAAAGAGGCAGTAATACTTGATTGAACTGAAGACCCCCCAAATTTTGCGGCCGGCCCCAGTTATTTGTACCACAAATTTGACGTCGCGTTTCGGTTCGCGCGGCATTGCTAGTATGTGTGTGTGTGTGTGTGTGTGTGTGCGTGCATGTGTGCATGCATGCGCGCGCGTGATTGCATGTATGCGTGCATGTGTGTGTGTGTGCACACATGTGTGTGTGTGCTCGTGTGTGTGTGCGCATGCACGTGCGTGTGTGTGTGTGTGTTGTGTGGGTCTTATTAAATAGGTTCAGCTTCTGATATCATGACATGGCAAAGTACACAGTAGTGGTATAACTGATTTTGATACATGTGTGTATTTAGACATGTGCATGTAACACATATCTTTACACAGTAAAATGCACGCACGCACGCACACATGCCCACACCCCCCACCCCACCCAACACCCCCCCCCCCCCCCCACACACACACACACACACACATACGCAAACAATCAGAAACATTCCAATGCTCATTCAAGCTTCTGCAGGGAATTCTTAGATTTTTTTCCCATACTACCTTATTGGCCATGGAAGCTGGGGCAGCTTTTACGGTGCGATGGTGATGAGCATGATAATCACGATGCTGTGGAGTTCCATCTTGATTGAGACTGCATGACAGGGCTGTATTCTATGCTTACTATCACAACATATCCTGGCGTCAACCAGTCCCGAGAGATACATCTTCAGTGTTGGTCAGAAGATTCAAGCAACATCCTCAGTGACGCATTCTTGAAGTGGATGAGACTTGACTGTGTGGTCCCAGTCTTCCCAATGAGCCCATAGCATGCGCAACTCTAGGTAGGAGCCTGTTGGAGCCAAAAGATCCCACAATCATTTTTGGAGGGACTGATGGGGATTTGAACTCAAAACCTTCCAGTCAGTAGTCTGTTGTGTTAACCACCACACCACGACAACTGATTGGCATTCAAACAACTTCTGTTACAACTTAAATCCCACAGTATTGAAATCTGTTTTGTTGCAGTGATTGAAATGTCTCGGCAGTTGAAAGGCAGTGGGTACTTGTCGTTTACCAGCATATCTCAGAACACTGTGCACTATCCGTGGTACAATGGCATTGCCTTTAGGACCAGGGCAAAGGAAGGCACTCTAATGCAGATCATACTCAGTACAGGAGAGGTTAGAATACAGGTGAGGATCATTTTGGGATGTGGGGGTGTGTGTGTGTGTGGGGGGGGTGTATGTGTGTGTGGGTAAGTGTGTGTGTGTGTGTGTGCGCGCGCGTGCATGCGTGCGTGCGTGCATGTGTGTGTGTGTGTGTGTGCGCGCGCGCGTGTCTGTGTGTGTGCGCGTGTCTGTGTGTGTGCGCGTGTCTGTGTGTGTGCGCGTGTCTGTGTGTGTGTGTGTGTGTGTGTGTTTGTGTGTGTGTGTGTGTGTGTGTGTGTGTGTGTGTGTGTAAATATTTTTTAATTCTGTAGACTTAATTGTCATGTTCACCAAGTGTTCATTCATCCTTTTATGGTCGTTTTCTGAGTATGGTTTCTTATATTCCTGGGAATTATTAATATACTGACAGAAGATTTGACTGAATTGTTTGTGTTTAGATTTTGTGTATGATACAGGTATTTCCATCTGTTTTTGTTGCTTTCATGGTTTTTTTGTTTGTTTCATCAAAAATCGTAGACTCAGTGGTAAGTTGCTGTCTTAAAACAAACATAACAGCGATGAGATGTTCCTGGTATATAATTTGATGTGAACTTAGAGCTGTGGTCGTAAAGAGACTTAAAGATGGTTAGTTATTGCATACATGTCAACCATTATTTGAATCACACCTTAATAACATGCCTTTCATACCATAGCATTGGACCAAAAACTGTAGTAAAGAGAAAAATGCAATTTTTTTTATTTTAGTTTTTTTTTTTAAAAGTTTACTTATGTTTTTGGATATATTCTTTAAAGATTGAAAATCTCTCCTTCTGGACAGAGTGAGAATCGGACAACATTCAAATAGTATATTGCCTATGAATTCACACCAGCTTGCTGCTGATGTGCGGAAACTTTGTAAATGTATTTATATTTTTGATGCAGTTTTTGATATTACTTAGTGTTTTTTTTTTGGCCAAAGCACATTGAAAGCAGTGAAAAAAAACCCCACAGGAATTACAGGTAAACTATATGATTTGACATGCATGTTATTGTGTTATTAGTTTTACCCACTTAATACAATAGAAATGTTGTTTAAATAGTTTTTCTGGAAGTCATTTGTCATGATATCAGTTTACATTTAAATTCTATATGCTGCAGACTTTTACAAGAACTTAAAGAATTTGCTTGATATAAAACTGATCATTTGTTAGCTTGTCACTTTTAGATAGCATAAAACAGTATACTTTAGTATGTGTAGTCTGTGCGTTTTGTCATCCTGGTTTGCTCAGTGATTTGTTTGACTGTTACTGTGTAATTGTTGTATGTTCCAGTTGCTCGGTGGATTTATTCAGTACAGCTTTGAGGACAACTCTGTCACTTTGGACGCTGTACAAGTCAGCAATGGTCAGTGGCATTATATTGAGGCACGATGGTACCAGGGTCGTATGGAACTTCTGCTGGATTATGGTCAAACACAGGTAAGCTTGCAGAAATTAACAAGTGGTTATACACTGGTTAGCGTGTAAGTATTGACAGATGGGGAAGTAGATACAAAGGTATGCCTGTTTTATGCATGAGGTCTCTCTGGCAGCATACAGGTGAAGCTTCTTCTCATCTGTCCACTCAGGTAAGCTGGTAGAAATTAACATGCTGTTATACACAGGTCAGCTTGTAAATATTGACAGATGGGTAAATAAACACATAGGTATGCCTGTTGTGCAAGAGATCTCTTTGGCTTCTTACCCCCCGTGGGGATGCTGGGGGCTCTTTCAGTATAAATGGTATCCCCACCTTCTGGAAATTCTGTGCTAGAAATTTCCTCTTCTCTGTCATCCTCTTTGTTTCTTTCGTCCTCCTTTGCTTTCTGTCATTTCTTCCTATCATTTTCTGCCTTGCTGGTCCATTCACCTGCATGTGCTCGGTAAAGTCTTACGCAACAGTAAGACTAAGGTAGAGCTTCTCCTGTCCAGTCTTGATAGTATTGGCTTGAGCATGAGTCACAAACATTTGCCCTATTTGCCTTGAGGCCTCCCAGCTGTGAATGGGTGCCTAACCTTATCCAGGGTTGCAAAAGGTAAAACAACAAGGGAAAGGAGTGGGATCTGCCCTCGATAAACTTACAAACTCTTTAGCATCTCATCCCATGTATAACTTAGAGCTTATGGAACAGTCTTTTTGAAACATTAATCTGTTTGCTATTTTCATTGCACAGGATGGTTTTTCTTTTGGCTGATCGTTTAGTAGTTTTAGAGGTAATTGTTAGTTTAGTGAGTATTCAGATGAAAGTTTTAGAATCTGTGGTTGAAGATATTTGCTTTGTGAATGTATAGTGTTAGCCAGTATATAGTATAGTACAAGACTATAAACATACACACTTTGTAAGAAAGAAAACATATTAAGAAATATCTGTGTAAAGTTGACTTTGATTTACTTGTGAAAGAAAAGACTTTATATGATAAAGCTAATTCTTGACTTTGATTTACTTGTGAAAGAAAAGACTTTAATATGATAAAGCTAATTCTTGACTTTGATTTACTTGTGAAAAAAAAGACTTTAATATGATAAAGCTAATTCTTTATTTATGATATATTGGACTGTTATGTTATCTTATCACTTAATCTTGTTTGTAGTCATATATTCTTTTGTGTATTTCATAAATTTTAAGTGCTCTGATAATATTTGTGATATGACATGTTTGGGAAATGATCAGCTCTCTTAATTTTGTGTGTTTCAGAAGTGATTAGCACTGTAATGTTACACTGTGTTGAGTGTTTCAGATTTGATCAGTGCTCTGATTATACACTGTTTTGTTTTTCAGAAATCAGCTTTACAAACACACACTCACATACACACACACACACACACACACACACACACAAAACACAACACAACACAACACAAACACAAACACAACACAACACAACACAACACAACACAACCAACAACAACACAACACAACACAACACAGCACCGCACCACACACACCACACCACACCACACCACACCACACCACACCACACCCACACCCACGAATCAACATCACTGTAATTATGTGTTGTTTTTGTGTGTTTCAGAAATCAACAGAACTGACGCAGTCAGTCAGTGGTAGTAACGTCCAGATCATATACGTGGGAGGCTATCGTGAAGGCAACGAACCTATATCAGATGGATTTGTTGGTTGTGTTAAGGTAAGGAATCAAACAAAGCTGCAACCCTTCACGTGTTAAAAGTTCATAGAAAATACCTGAGGAATGACTTGTGTGTAGCAAAGTTATTAGCTTGCATTCAGTAAAAGATAGTACCTTGGAAAGTCTCCATCTCTGTCTCATGCACACACACACACACACACACACACACACACACACACACCACACACACACACTCTCATACACACACACATACACACACACACACACACACACACACACACACACCACGACGCGACACGACACCGACACCGACACCGACACCGACACGACACGACACGACACGACACGACACGACACGACACGACACGACACGACACGACACATAACACATAACACATAACACACAACACACAACATGCACACACACACACACACACACACGCACACACACATGCGCACATGCAGGTATTTGCATACTTTCAGATTCGTGTTGTTAACAGCTGTTATCTGGTGTGGATGATATCAGAGTTGTATGCACGTGCACACACTCACACATGTACAGACAAAAAAAGAAAAAAAAAAAAAAAAAAAAAATTACAGAGAATAGAAGATTGAATAAAGGAGATTAAGGTAATGAAGAATAATGCAAAAAAAGAAAAGAAAAAAAGGAAGACATGAACAAAATGAGGAAAAACAAATGAAAGGAAAAAAGAATGATAATAATTGTATTAGTATAAAGCAAAAAAAGGACAATGATAATGATTAGTATAAAGCAAAAAAGACTGATAATGATTAGTATAAAGCAAAAAAAGGACAATGATAATGATTAGTATAAAGCAAAAAAAAGGACAATGATAATGATTAGTATAAAAGCAAAAAAAAAGGACAATGATAATGACTAGTATAAAGCAAAAAAAAGGACAATGATAATGATTAGTATAAAGCAAAAAAAAGACAATGATAATGATTAGTATAAAGCAAAAAAAAGGACAATGATAATGATTAGTATAAAGCAAAAAAAAAAAAAGGACTGATTAGTATAAAGCAACAAAAAAAGGACTGATGATAATTAGTATAAAGCAAAAAAAGGACAATGATGATAATTAGTATAAAGCAAAAAAAAAAGGACTGATGATAATTAGTATAAAGCAAAAAAAGGATAATTGTATTGGTATAAAACAAACGGTCCATGCCAAGGCATATTCACTGCACTTTATATAGCAAGAGTTTGGATTTTTTTTGAGTGGGATTCATTGCACTTCGCAGTTCCATATGGGCTTCACCAAAATTTGACAGCAATTACCAGGCTTGCTGAGCCTATGTAAAAGCTTGTGTGCTGGTGAGGTCTTGAAACAGGGAGAGGTGCGGAGAGCGACCTGTAAAACACTAAAGCGACGCCACCTGAATGATGGAAACTTTAAGATGGCACATACAGGCATATACAGGCCTTTTTTTTTAATGCTGAGGGCTGGGATGGAACTCAAGATATCAGATCTTGAGGCCACAGTTCTGTCAAATGAACCAAAGAAAAACAAAGTAAAATAAATGACAAAATACTAAACGGAACAAGAAAGAACTGCAGGAGACCAACAAATTAGTGTATCAAGAACAGGGCAGCAAGATAAGATGTGACTGACTTTTGATTCCAGTGTTGATGATTTAATGGAATACATTGTCTGAAAATCTAATGGAATACAAAATCTCAATAAAACCAGACAAGCAAGCAAATGCTTTTGATATCTTGTTATTCATCAGCATAGTACTTTTGTAAATTTATTCAATTGCAGCAGACAGATGTAAACAAACGACAACATTGACAACAACAAAAAACACGCATATACACAAAAACAAACAAACACTCTCACACACACACACACACACACCAGAACTTTCATTTTGCCAAAAGCTGAATTTTATTCCACATGTTTAATCTTTGACAGTACTGTTTGAATTGCTGTGTATGTGTAGGATATCCGGGTGGGCAACAATCCCAATGCAGTATTGAACCAACCACGAGAAACTAATGTGGAAAAAGAATGCCGTGTTTCCAGCTCATGTGATCCCAACCCTTGTGGCTCTGGTACCTGTGTGGATACCTGGGGGGATCATCAGTGCCAATGTCCTCCAGGTGAGTGGCTTCTGTGGGGGAGGAAAAAAAACAAAGTGGGGGGGGGGGGGGGGGGAGAGAAGAGGGCAAATCTGTTCCTCGTTTTCTTCAAAATATAGGTTTTTTGAAATTTTTCTCTGATGTTTCAGATTCGTGTCTGCGACAGAAAAAGCTATGTCACATTTTTCCAATTCATGCCAGTGAAAGGAAAAACAGTCATTTGTCAGTCTAGGACTGAATGATTCTATTTCCTAAGGGACTAAGTAAGTAGTGTCTTAATATGTTGGAATAGAACAGGCCCTTGTGAATGCCATCAAAGGGACCTATCAGTGCTGAGGATTTTTGTCTGGTAGGTGGCCTTATGGTGGCTTGATATTAATGGTTCCTGTGGTGTTCATGACTCAAGGATTGCAGCGAAACTCATTTTTATCAGCGGTGTTTCGGGTAGCCAGATGTATGCTTTTTATTTCATGTATGTTTTCATAAACTTCTAAAAATGTAATATTCTAGAATATTCAGTAGGTTGAATGGCACATGAGTCACTTGTATTGGTCATAATCATGTTTCACATTCTTCATGTTCCTTGCTGGAACAGATTAGGGCTGATTGTACCCTCAGCGTTTATGGAGTTTAAAATACTGATAATTAAAATGTGGTTGTCATGTAAAAGATGAGAAAGGACTTAAGTTGCAAAAAATTATATTATGCATGGAGAACCTGTCTTTTTCAAATCAAATGATAATTATTTTGACCTCTGAGACTGCTTAGCATTTTTTCAACAATTTCTTTATCTCTACCAAATAGACAGAGGGTTAGTTCTCACTACAACAGAATACATAGACTTTTCGAAGAATATAGCATAGTCCTTGAATGTTATATAGAACCAATACTGTTGTACGGATCACGGCGCACAAATCCGTGATACTTGGGTTGGCCGTAGTTCTGGTTCTGCCCTGCCGGCTATAAATAGCGCGCATCTTTCCCCTTCCATTCCACTCCCCACACCCTTTTCACCCGTCCCGCTGCCGTATAGCGAGGCCACTCACAAAATGTAGAGTCTATGTGAGCAAAGCAGGGGCGCGCGTGTGTTAGTTACTGCACTGGTCACTAGCACTAAGTTCATGGTATGTGCCTCCAGATTGACCTAGATTCCAGTACTCGGGAAGAGCACAGCAGTTATAACACACATACACACACGATGCATGCAGTAGGCAGAGAGATATGCATCATAACGTATATACTCGCATGTTCTGCGCACTTGCGCACACGCACACGCACTCGCACACGCACGCACACACACACACACACACACACACACACACACACACACACACACACACAAACACAAACACAAACACACACACACACACACACACACACACACACACACACACACACACACACACACACACACAGAGTTGATTTATACATATAATATGGCCTGGATTTAATATGCATTTGAACACACACATGCATGCACAGAGAGACAGACAGACAGACAGACACAGAGAGAGAATATCAAATCAAAACACGCATATCACACACACACACACACACACACACACACACACACACACACACACACACACACACACACACACACATATCTGATTCACATAATATGGTATGCATGTAACATGCATTTAACACACACACACGCACACACACACACTCATTCACTCTCTCTCTTTCTCTTGCTTTAAATACTGTTATAATTATGATGTGGTGCATGTGACATGCATTTTGAGAATACATGCTTGAAAACTCTCTCTCTCTCTCTCTTACATTACATGTACATAGTGTTATATGATGTGCATGTACCATGCATTTTGAAAATACATGCTTGAAAACACACACACACACACACACACACACACACACACACACACACACACACACACACACACACACCACACACCACACACACACACACACACACACACACACACACACACACACACACACACACACACACACACACACACACAGATGAATGTTAGACGCAACTCCAGAGAGAGACAGACAGACAGAGGGAGAGAGAAAGAGAGAGTGAGAAAGAGATGTGTTGGAGGTTGCCCTGGATAAAGACTGGCTTAATTAATACACGCACGTGGCCTAGTTTATAGCCGGCGCAGCGCGTGCCTTCGTCAGGCAACAGCTAACACCCGATTTTAGTCAAATGTAAGCCTCTAAAAAAGAATGAAAACAAACAGCTGACAGCGATTTTTTTTAAATTTTAGAAAGTTAAAGCACTGAAGACCACGAATCAGACCTTGCCAAAACTGAGGAATTTATGTAAAGATTGTAAATTGCACTATACTTCCGTCACTACTACGAAAATAATCTCACTTTATACTGAACAAAGAGCAACCTGGAGATGTCAGTCGATCATCACATTAGTAATTTCAACAAATTTCAAAGACAAGGTAATCTGACAAAGTAAAGATCACTTCTTCAGAACAATGAATATTCACAGCACTGAATGCACACAGGTAAAGTGACGAAAATAATGCAGATCATTGCACAAATTCACAATACACACAGAAAACTGCACTCAGTTTCCTTCTTTATCAGTAGTGCCAGAACACAAAGGCACGCTAGCCAGTGATATGGACTTTGGTCGACCCTGCCTGGACAAAAATAGTACTCGCAGGCGATGCCGGTGTCGGCTCGCAATTAAAAGGTGACGGAATGGCTGGGAAAATGCAGCCGTGGGATGCGAGGCGTGGACAGTCAGCAAGCAAAGCCAGAGCAAGATTGAGGCAGCCGAGATGTGGTTTCTCAGAAGAGTGTTGAGAGTTCCATGGACAGCAAAGAAAACAAACGAGACAGTCTTGATGGAGGTAGATCACTCGTAAGGAAGATTAGGAAAAGACAGGCAACATTTATAGGCCATTTTATGAGGAAGGGGGATTTTGAGCACCTGGTCACAACGGGAAAGCCGGAGGGAAAGAGAGCACCAGGTAGACCCAGGGAGAAAATGCTGGACAGACTTGCAGAGTGGCTGGGGATGAGGAGGGTGGGGGAGATGCTGGGGGCAATGAGAGATAGAGATGGTTGGAAGTCCATGGTCGCCAACGCCATGCGGCAGGGCACTTGATGATGATGATGATGATAGCATAGTCATATGATCTTTGTGTCTTAGGCTTAAGATATAACTGCTCTGTATGCAGTGAGTTTTGAACCGCAGACAAAGCCATGATGGAAATGAAAGGAATACCTTGTTGATTCAAAGATCACTGGTCATTCTGCTGTCAGCTGTGTGTATTATGGATAAATTGATACAAGCCTGGTTCTTCTGAGAAGCCTTCGGCGCATACTTGGCATTTCCTGGCAAGACAAGGTGACCAACACCGAAGTCCTGACCCACGCTGGCCTCCCAACCATGCATACCATGCTGAGACAGCGTCGGTTGCGCTGGTTGGGCCATGTTCGCCGCGTGGAAGATGGTCGCATCCCAAAAGACATCCTTTATGGTGAGCTTGCCACAGGGCAGAGAAACATTGGCCGCCCACAGCTGAGATACAAAGATGTTTGCAAACGTGACATGAAGGTGCTTGAGATCAACACTGAGTCCTGGGAGGACCTCGCAGACGACCGCAACAGCTGGAGAAGCACTCTCAAGAAACAGCTGCGGATTGGTGAGGACAAACTGTTAGCTGCTGCAGCAGAAAAGCGAGTTCGCAGAAAAGGGATGACAACCAACAGACCAGCATCAGCATACACATGCGACCGCTGCGACAGAGACTGCCTCTCTCGCATTGGTCTCTACAGTTACAGGCGACGCTGCTTGGACCAAGCAGACAGCCCATCTAGACATTAGAACGGATGTACTTTGTCCATGGTCAGCCATGACCGAGGGAGGCCTACTACTACTAGATACAAGCCTTAAAATGATAAATATATTATGCATTTTAGCCAGTCAGCTGGTTCATGGATCTCAAGTGCAATATTGTTACTTTTCCAGGCACCATTGGTCCACGATGTGAAGATATTTGTGGTGATTACAACCCATGCCAGAACTGGGCCGAGTGCAACCGTCCTTCAGGAGGGGAGACCACTTACACCTGTGAGTGTGGTAGTCGACAGAGTGGCCGTTACTGCCAGAACGTCTCACCACTTGAGTGCCCTGCTGCCTGGTGGGGAAACCCAGTGTGTGGGCCGTGTCTCTGTGACACTGGCAGAGGTTTTGACAAGAACTGTGACAAGAAGAATGGAACTTGCTACTGTAAAGTGAGTGTTGTAGTATTATTTCATTGCCTGGATGTTTGTGTATGTGAGAAGGGGCTTGGGCAGGCGTGTCATTAAATGTGTTCTTCATGAAATAAAAACGAGACTAAATCTGGTCTCCCCCCTGATTGGGTTGCCGGGGGCTCTTTCAGTATAAATAGTATCCCCACCTTCTGAAAATTCTGTGCTAGAAATTTCCTTTTTTCTGTCACTCTCTTTGTTTCTGCCTTGTTGCCTTGTTTTCTGTCATTTCTACTTATTTTCTGCCTTAATGGTCCATTCACCTGTATTTTTTCGATAGTCTTACATGCTTTTTCTTCAGATTGATAATTGGGTACGTGTATTAAGTGCATTTTTGGCTCTAAGGAGGTGAGATATGCAGAAGCAATTTAAGGTAATTTATGCCTGTTTTTATATATGTTTTGGTGTCCTTATGTATGCTTATATTTGTATTCAGGTGTGTTTTTTAAATCTCCCCTGTGCGATAAATCGGACGGAATGGTCCTACGCTAGGGGCATGTCCTTAGATTATGTGCGCGAATGCATTGATATGTGTACTTAATTTTCTTTTCTTTTTTTTTTCCTGTTGAAGTTTTGTGTGTTTTGAAGCGGTTGTAGCCCTGATATGGCTCTGCGCAGTCGGCTGGGCTTTAAACAACAATAAAAGAAAGAAAAGAAATGAAATCTAGTCTAGTTGGAGGGGCACCTTTACTGTATCTTGCTTGCCTCTGTGTGTGTGATATACATAGGTTTTATTAACGTTTCAGGCAAAAATCTCTAGTTACAGATTCTGTTGGTGCTGGTTTGGAGGCAAAAATCTTACTTAAAATGAGATGTCACATATTCTGTCACTTTAAGTGAATTTTGTTTGGGTTGACACATTGTCAGTAGTACCCCCATCTTCTAGAAATTCTTTGCTAGAAATTTCCTCTTTTTCTGTCACTCCTTGATTTTGTCTTGCTCTTTCGCTTGTGTCATCTCTTCTTGTCATTTTTTTCCTTGCTGGTCCATTCACTTGTGTGTATTCTGACATTCTTTCTATTAGGATTAATAATTGAGTATTATTTGCATTTTTGGCTCTAAGGAAATGTGATGTGTAGAAACAGTTTTAGGTAATTTAGACTAGTTTTTAATATATGCATTTTATTGTGTTAGGTTATGTTTACATATTTGTAATCAGACTTGTTTTTTATACCATACCCCCTGGTGATAGATTGGGTGGAACGGTCAACCCCAAGGTACATAGCCTTAGCTCGTGAGCATAGATGTGTGAATATGTGTACTTAATTTGTCTTTTCCAGGTGTTTTTTTTGTTTTCCCAAGGGTCAGCGAAGTGTTGTGTATGTTTGAGATGATTATTGCCCTGATAAGGCTCTGCACTGTCGACTGGGTTTTAAACAATAATAATTAGAGTTATATCACACAGATCCAAGCATTGACTTTAAAAGTGAAGTACGTCTTCAAAAATAAATTTGCAATTTTGTTTTCATTAATTAAGAGTAAATGCATGAGGGTGACTCTCAGCCCCCCCTAGAGACAGAAAGCAGGAATGTCTTCCCTGCTGTGATAAGGACAAACAAGCACACCAACCAACCAACCAAACAAACAGAAAAACAGTCAAACTAGGAAACAAAATGGACCTTTCACTCGAGTTAACTGTTTGGGTCTGTAAGACCACAAACAAATGAGAAACGTTTGAGGCAGACACTGTGAAAAGGAAAAAAAATGAAATAGATGGGAGGGTACATAGCCTTCCTTGTAAAGGACCCAAAGACTGTCAGAGCACTGTGGAAATGTGACCAAGGACTTTCATTCTCTCCATTTGACATTTTTGATTTGACATTTCTTTCTCTTGAGGCTGAGAACCATCTCCCTGCTTAAATTTACCCATCTTGAAAATGCAGCTCCCAGGCAGTCTTTTTAAAAAAAATTATATTGTTTGTTTTTTTTACAGCTAAGTACTTCACCTCTGAATTTGCGGTCATTTTTGTTGGTTTAGCATAGCTTGTTTTGAATGTGTTTGCACGTGTGATTGGCTTTTTTTTTTTTTTTTTTTTTTTTAGGGGGGGGGGGGGGGGTATATATTTTTATTTCAGTTTTTGTTATCAGTAATAAGCAGAACAGAAAAAAGAATACTAATTGTGTAAACAACTTCCCATAGGAGCTGCATTACCAGCCGGCAGGTGCTGATCAGTGCTTCCCTTGTGACTGCTACTCTGAAGGTTCCCATGGGCCAAATTGCGATCCTCATACTGGTCAGTGCAACTGTCGGGATGGCATCATAGGCAGGAGATGTGACCAGTGCGACAGCATATTTGCTGGGATTGATTTGAGCAAAAAGACATGTAGAGGTAAGTCTCGTGGCTGTTCGCTCATTTGATGTTTTCTTTTTTTTTTTATTTCTCATCCATATAAAGCGCATCTACAAATCAGGACGATTTAGTTATTCTGTGAGGTTTTTCCTTTTGTTGCTGTGGTGTTATTATGATTATAGAGTTTCTATCATACAGATTTTTTTGTAGCTCGAATTTTGTGATTTTTTTTTTCTATAGCTCAATATTTTTTATAGCACTAAATTTTTAATAGTGATTTTTTGTGTATGATGCTGCTGTTAGAATATTGGGACATTTGTACATTTTTGTAAATCCCATCCTGTTATGGATAGTAATTATTTTTACCCCCTTCTCAATAAAAAAAACAAACTTGCTTGTCTAAGTCACTGGCCAGTTCATTGTATGGCATAGTGTACATACTGTGTATGTTGTGGCATTGCCTGCAGCATTGTAGACAGTGTGTGCTAGTTAGAGACGAATGTAGAGAGTTCTTGTGTAAAGAAACAAAAAGAATGTAAATGAATAAAATAAATGAATTTCAAAATAATTTCAACCCTGCAGCCACCTTTCTATGTGCATAGATTGCCCATGTTTGTTTCAGGGTGTTGATAAAAGCATAGAAAATATAAATATATTTGCTTTCAACCACAGTAGAAAATATGATTGAAAAATGTGGAGGGGGAAGGGAATGATCCAAAAATTATTTAGTACACAGACAATTTACAAAACCGTAACAGGAAATATTGAAAAAAGTTCAGATACTGGTAACTGATTAGAATACAAAGATGTAAAAAATATAAGCAAATGACCATTAATGAATAAAGCAGCTCATAAAACGAGCAAGCCTGTTTTCTTTTGAAAAACAAATCATGTGAAATGGTGTAGTCAGTGATTTGGGTGTCTGTGTGTCTGATGCTCATGTTCAGTGATGTCGTACGAGGACTGCCCCAGAAATTATGCCAAAGGTATCTGGTGGGATCCTGTGCCCTTCGATGATACTGCTGTACAGGACTGTCCTGAAGGAGCTTCTGGTAACTGTTCATTTCCGTCTCTCTTGCTCTCTTTCTGTGTGTGTGTGTCTCTCTGTTTCACTGCCCCCACCCTTCCTAGGTTTCATGCATACACGGTTTATTTTCTCTTTCTGTGTTTCTGTCATTGAAACACAAAAATAAAGAAAAACACATATACTTGCACGCACACACACACACACACACACACACACACACACACACACACACACACACACACACACACACACACACACACACACACACACAACACACACACACACACACACACACACAGACACACACACACGAGTTAATTTCAACAACCATTCATAGTCCTGTTAAAATGAAAGAACACACATACTTGCATGTATAGGCGCAGAGGTCATTTCAGTGACCATACTGTACATAGTCCTGTTAACTTGTGTTGTACTGATAAACACATGTGCGCACGCACGCACGCACAGCACGCACGCACGCTACGCACGCACGCACGCACGCACGCACGCACACACACACACACACACACACACACACACACACACACACACACACACAGAACATTAACGTATCACAAGCACTGACACACGGTACAGAATTTAGAGTTGAGACGTAATGCCAGTTACTTTCTTTCAATAGTACACCTGCGTTGTGTGTAACCTTTCTCGTAAAATTTCCGTTTGAAATTGCTTGAATCAATTGTGACATTTCTCTGTGTAACTACTAACATTCTTGAAGAAGTAGGATTATTATAAAATTTATATTGAATTATTAATTATCAAACATCTTACAGGGTCCCTTTTTATCCACTGGACAAGGCGGTAGGGAAGTTTTTTAGTCCTGTTTTTATTTTCCGTTGTTTGGTGTTTGTGGTCTGTTTGTGACCATGCGTTCGCGCTTGACAAAGGCTGGTTGGCCGAAAATTTGCGCTTGTTTTGTCTTGTTTTGTTAAATACGCGCCTACATTGGTTTTCTTGTTCTTCTGGTTCCTGTTTGCTTTGGCGCGGGCAGTCGCACTTGTTTTGGATCTTGTTAGTATTCATTTCTGTAAGTGTTAGTATTAATTTCTGTAAGTGTTGAATTTGTGTGTGTGTGTTTGTGTGTGTGTGTATGTGGGGTGTGTGTGTGTGTGTGTGTGTGTGTGTGTGTGTGTGTGGTGTGTGTGTGTGTGTGTGTGTGTGTGTGTGTGTGTGTGTGTGTGTGTGTGTGTGAGTGATGTGGTGAGTGAGTGTGTGAGTGTGTGTGGTGTGTGTGTGTGTGTGTGGTGTGTGTGTGTGTGTTACATCAGTGCTCCTGTATGTTCACATACTTTGTCTTGCAATGAACTCTAATGAGTTTGGAGAATGATGTATTATTATTATTATTACATTGGGGACAGTCGAGCATGTGATTCAGAGAGGTTGCTCCTGAAAGGTGAAGTATAATCAAGTCAAATGGATGGGTGACAGATACACTGCCCTAGTCCACCTGGCTTACCCTCTTTTAGGAATGGAGAAGGTAAAGCATCAAGCGAATGGAGAAGGACATCACCCTCCTAATGCTAGTCCCCAGATAAGATTAAGATTTTGAGTTCCACAGTTGCCAACAGCCTCTCAGTTTATGGGAAACTGTTACCTTACCTTTTTTTTAAACAGTAACATTTCAGTAATGAAGAATCAATGACTCGCTGTCACCTCTTTTCTAAACAGGGACAGCCAGGCGACAGTGCAAACAGAGTAACAGTTGGCAGGAGGCTGATTTGTTCAACTGCATCAGCGACAACTTTACACGTCTTCAGACACAGGTAAGGTCACTTGCCTTGTCGTCCTGGCCCACAGATTCTATTCTGAATAAATTATTTGCTGTTGTTATCACAGTTAACTCAAGGGAACTGTGCTCAAAAGGGCACAAGTTTTCTGTCAACCGGCACAGTTTTGACCAAAGTGTAAAAAAATTACTCAGAATTAACGATAAGCCGCCAAAACATGAAACAAATACCGCTGGAAAATACAAGGAATGAACTTTGTAAGTAGTATTGGCTGAAACATATATTTCTGACAGCTTTCATGTTGAAAGTAATCCTAAACAGTGTGCATAGGCTGAAGAAGGAAAACTTCCCTGACACACTTCCCACACAGGTTCGGTATCACATGTATTGATTTTTTTTCTGTTCCACTGGAAATGCTGGACTCACAGTATCTGAACTTGTTGTGATTCATTTTGAGAGCTGGATCAGTTTGAGAGTTGCTTCTCGAATTAAAAAATCGTCTTCAAGTTCACACACCTCTTTCTGTCATCTTGGAAACACTGTATAAACATTGTCACTCAGTAACAAGCTGAATCCTAGTCAATCAACGCTGAAATGGCTGTGGAGCATAGTCTTAACCCTTTGACTCCTGCACCCTATCTACCTACTGCAAAAACTTAATCCTTTAACTCCCTCACACTATCCACCGGCTTCCTGCAAGAAGCTGGTGGATAGGGCGAGGGAGTCAAAGGGTCAAGTTTTTGCTTTGCTAGCTTGGTCGACAGTGCTGGATGCTGGTGGACAGGGTGCAGGAGTCAAAGGGTTAAGGAAGCAGTCCATGTTTCAACATGTATAGTTGTATTTCTAACAGCTGTCTTCCACAAAAGCCACTAAAACCATCAATAAAAGTTTGCAAGTGCCATCATGATACAAACATGTGTGAACTATTGTCATCCTGGATGCTAAGTAGTGTCCAGTACAGGCTCTTGTATGTGTGTGTATCTACAGTCACAGGTATATTTCATAAGACAGAGGATTGTCTGAATGAGTGCATCCATTTATCTTTCCACTCTGGCAGCTGCTTTGCATATTCAGAAATTTTGTAACTGTTGTGAACAATGGTGGTAATCTCCTACCAAGCCTGAGAATAATTTCTGTGTGAGGTATAACGTTTTGCTGTAGCATATTGCTCTGTTTGTTCAAGCAGAAATGAGAACTTGATGCACATAATATGTTGACTGACACAGTCAGCTCAGGTTTGTGATACTCTATTTAACTCATTGACGACGCGGCTAAATGGACCCCGGCAATTTCCTCAGACGCACTATTTTTAGCAGTTTTACAAAAATTCTGAGCCCCTTCTATTTGCAATAAAAACATAAAGTTATACATTTTTAGAAAGCTCATTATGTCTACTTTTTAGAAATGAAACCAACTTGTATGAGTAATTCAGGTAAACTTTCCAAAATGTCAGGTCAAAATGCTATGTAAATGCAAAAAATAAAAAAGTTCTGAAGTCAAATTTACACATATGCAACATTATGAAATCAGTTCATTGTCAAATATTTTCCTACCTTTAGTGTCTTTTTGGGTCAAATGATGGCAGGAGAAACTTTGAACAGCAAAATTTCAGTCAGTTTGATCCTTTTCATGGTCACTTATGCCACAAAATAAAAAAGATTATCAGTCACAATCACTTGGGGTACGGCAAAAACAAGCCCAATTCAAAGAAAAGTGTTTGCAAACAGTCTAAGGGAAGGAACTGTGTAGTGGAAGGTTACAACTTGATGACTGGTTGATTTCCCTTGAATGCAAGGCTGCTTCACACAGTGAAAAATTAATTACGTCCACTGCTTCCCTGGAAGCGGCACGTCGTTTATGATGTCACAGACATGAAGCGGCTCATCGTCAATGAGTTAAGGGAATGTTTAAGATACTCCATAGAGCAAATCAATGAACACAAGAAAATATGGAACTTTGTAGTTTTTATCCTTTGTGTAGTGCAGTGTCATACTGGGCCATGGATGCTCGAATGATATTCACAACAGAAAAGAAATTAGGATTGCTTTAACTTGAAAGGTAAATTAAATTCTTTTTCATTGAGGTGGATGCCAGTAGTTCACAAATTTTGTTTTGTATGATTGAACAGTGGGGTACAGTCTTTGGTTTACTAACATGATCCAGTTACCAGGTTTCAGAGCAGGCAGAGTGGATTTTGCAATTTCCATTCAGATGTTGTCAAGTTTGGTGTAATCATGTCTGATTTGTTGCCTGGGTTTTCTTTTGAATTATCTGTTCTTTTTGCTTTTCAGTTTTCAAATTTTCATCGTATATTACTGTATTGTATAGTTGATTCATTGCATATAATCAGTATTCTTTATATAGTGTTGACACATACAATTTATGCATGAATTATAAGAATCAGTTGTAAATTTATATATTACAACAGCAAAAAGTGATAAGAAAAATAGAATAGATACAGGTTTCAGGTTGGCTGAGCCAGAAAAGAAAAAAATTGATGTTCAGTCTGCTGTGTTCATATTTCACTTTGTGTTTGTGTGCAGTTGGAGGTACTGCAAACTGGCATCACACCCTTCAGTGCAGACCTGGCCATAGAGCTGTTGAAAAATGCCACCAACAGCACAACACCATTGTATGGTGGGGACATTGTCATGACACTGCAGTTTGCCAAAGTGGTGCTGAACTATGAGAATAAACAGTCAGGCCTGGGACTCATTAGTCAGCAGTACAGGGACTTTGTGCAGGTATGTGTGTCAGGTTTTGACAGAGGGGATGGGGTTATGACTCAAACATTGTTTGGCGGATTGTTGTGTGGTGGTGGTCTTTGATTTAATGTCTATTCACTAAAGTTTGATTGTTGTGTGTCTGTGTGTGTGTGTGTGTGTGTGTGTGTGTGTGTGTGTGTGTGTGTGTGTGTGTGTAATCCATGTTTGTTCCTATGCAACTTTTACTGTTTGTGTTACGGATTGAATTTGCTAGTTCCTGAGGGGTTTTTTTTCTTTGTTTTTGTTTGTGTAGTAAAGTGTCATAACTTTAGTATGTCATGTGGTTCTGAGAGCTTTATGAATTAATTGTGCTGTTAACCCTTTCAGCCCTAAGTACTTCTAGACCTCTGATACCCTCACCGCTGAGTATTTTTAGAGAAATTCTAGCGAAAAACCGGTGTCTCAGAATAAATCCTTCTAATGCTTAAAAATTTGCCAGGAAGAAAGTATAGGGTGTCTGGAATTCGGTAATATAAACAGGATGTGGCAGAGGAGAGTAGGTGCCGGTAGGTTGCATACCGCACGCCAGCACCATACCAGGCCAGGTCAACTGGACATGTCAGGTCGCTCCTGTGGCCTGCCGGGTCCAGAGGTATTAATCGCACTGGCCGCTGCAGTGGCCAGCCGGGTTCAGAGGGTTAAACATTTTGTCAGTGAATATTGTCGTCTCTGGTATAATGCAGTAATCACTTTCTGTGGGCGTTTCCAGTTCAGATCGAGTAATGTTTATGTCAGCTGTGTTGGCCTCTGGATTTTTAAAATAGTTAATATTGTTTTCTACTGTGACTGAAACAGCTGATATTGTTCATTCTTGTGACCACTTGCTCATTAGAGTTAAATGTTGTCACACTTAATGTCTTTCTTTTTTTTTTCCTTCTCCTCCAACAGCAACTGGTGATTGCACTGAGTAATGTGACCAGTCTGCCAAATGCTGGCTTCTGGCCTCGTATCAACCGTATGCAGGACGGATCTGGCACTCTACTTCAGCTGCTGGAGCATTACCTTGGTAATATTACCAAAAGCATGGAACAGGCACAGTCAGGACCTTTTGAGGCCGTGTCTGATGGCATAGGTGAGGCTAAATCCTGCATTTACTCACATGATCTTTTAAGAAAAAGAAGTGAAGAGGAAATCATTAATAATGTTACCAGTGAGACATAGTACTTGTTTTTAATGTACTGAAATTTGTAATGATATATAATGTTATGATCAACCTTTTTTTTTCCAAGAATATTAAACAAAGGTAAAGATTTTCTTAACGGGATAAAAATCCAAATCGAGTGGTTCTGTGGAAAAAGTTATTCATTGGGAGATTAGTCAAGACTTTACATGAAAACATGAATACAGTTTAACCAAAGATCTGTATTGTTTTGAAGAATGCCAATTCAGTTCTGTAGTTTTTGTAGATAATCTTAAGATATCAGCCCTGTTTATAATCTTCAAGATACCAGCTCTGCATTAGCATTTGTGTAATGTGATCTGTACTGTGATCTATACTGTAGACCCTGACAGATGTTCATTGATTTAACTCCTTCAGTGCTGGGAGCTGACTGGATGTCGGTGAACAATGTGAGTGGGCGCCCTTTACCCAAGTACGACAACATCATTAACAAGGGATCTGCTAATGACTTTGCTTCTATTCTACTGCCGTCTTCTCTGTTTGATGGTGAGTGTTTTTTTTATAGCAGTGCAGGACTGGTTTTGTTTGCTCAGCTATTTCTTCATAGAAGTGCTATATAGTTGTAGTCCAAGTTCTCTGAAGAAGCCACTGCCCCCGTTATTACTGGCTGTATACTTTATTTATGTGTTGTGTACTTACTTGTGTTATGGAAAACATTGTTTTGTTGTGTTATGATTGAGGCTTGGATGACATAGAGGTAGAGCTCCTCTTCTTTAGTTCTAGTGTGTCTGCATTGGTTTGAGCTTACCTGTGCCTGACCCTGTCCAGTTTGGGGGAAAATAAAGCTGTAAGAAAGAGAAGAAGGATCACCATCAGAAAGTTGTGGCTAACTTAATGTTCCTGTTATCTTAAAGTTTTTGGACAATATTTTACATTTTTATTTTTTTGTTATAATTATGATAACAAAAATAGTGTTGAAATCCAAACCTAAGTGACTGCCGTTGTTCAAGTGAAAGGTACAACAACAACAAAACCAAAAAAAACAACAAACACACACAACACAACAACACACACACACACACACACACACACACACACACACACCACACACACACACACACACACACACACACACACACACACAAAAACACACAAACACACACATCACACATGCGTGCGCGCGCGAAAATAAAATCAGAATACAGCGAAACAAGACTGGTGCAAATTTTGGCCATCTGGTCTTTGTCGGCATACACGAAAGACAACAAGTAGACAAATACCTAAAACGTAGGGGGAAAAAAGCAAGGCTTCCTTGATGTTTTTTTCGAACAGAAGAAAATGAATTATATTGTGATTGAGAATTGTTAGCCACTTACAACTGGGACATTTTGCAGCAAGGTAAGTAGAGAAATTTGTATTGCTATGTTTGTAATATGCTTCCGTCATTTTCTGTAACAAGAGTTCAGGATTATCTTCATTAATTGACTGCTTTGAATGTTTTGATGGATGAAGTCATTGGAGATGATCAGTGTGTAAGTGCTTGTAATGTTTTTCGTTTACATTTGTAATGATAAATGTGTATGCCTTTCTTTTTGTTTTGCCAGGTTTCAGCAGCCAGGGAAAGAGCTACTACAGCTACGCCATCTACCATACAATGGGAAAGCTGGTTGAAATGAACACGGATGGTTCCATTGTGTAAGCCACTGCTCTTAAGTAGTTCTCTCAAGGCATTGATATGATTGTATCTGATAGACTGTGCAGCAACATAGTAAAATATAGTTAGGTCGTTAACACCTCAGATTCTCCTGTGCTCCACTTAACCCATTGACTCCCGCAACCTGTCCACCAACTGCAAAAACTTAACCCTTTGATTCCCTCACCCTATCCACCAGCTTCCTGCAAACCCTTTGATTCCCTCACCCTATCCACCAGCTTCCTGCAGGAAGCTGGTGGATAGGGTGAGGGAATCAAATGGTTAAGTTTTTGCTTTGCTAGCATGGTTGGTAATGCAGCATGCTGGTAGACAGGATGCGGGAGTCAGAGGGTTAAGTCAGATTATGTGTAATGAATGCTAAGTGATTCCAAATGAGTTTGGAAAATGGTGCTATACAAGAAGGATATATATCTTAACTGACAGAGTATTGATTAACTGTGGAAATAATTTTGAATACCATCACACGAGTTACTAACTGTTTGAAATCGTTATAACTACCATTGCCTGTATGATTAACATTGGACAGATTTTTGAATGCCATTACCTGAATTGATAACTTTCGGAAATCTTTAGGAATATCATTATCTGAATTGTTAAGTGTCGGACAGAATCGTAAATACCTTGAAATTATTTTTTATTTTTATTTTTTTAATCATCACAAATATCAAAGAGCCTTGTGCTTCTGGCTTTGGTGACTGAAAATGAGAATGGCAGCTCCTGATTGAAACATTTGAATATGAGTTTTAATTCAGTAATTATCCTTCTAAACAAACCATGTAAGTGTGTACATACATGCATGCACATGTATGCACATGCACTCAGGCATACAGACACACATACACATCATTACAGACACAGTAGTTTAGAAAGTATTCTGTTGCAAATCATTCCTGTTTGTTTTTCTGGATGTGTGGTTTTTTTTAGCAGTTAATTATTCAGTTTCTTATGTCTGCTTCTAACAGCAAGAATGCTCTGCCCTTGACAACAAATGGACCAATGTTTACCTTCAGTCATTTGGCACACCACGGCAAAGTGTCTGAGCCTGTCTATGTGCGACTCAAGCTGGCTGCCCCTCACAATAGGACCAACCTTCAGTGCGCCATGTGGCAAACCAGGCAGTGATGGGTGAGTCCACTGTTGGGAAAGTGGAGTTGGTGGGATTGTTGTGATTAGATCACTGTTCACATCTCTCAGCTTATTGCGTATTGCTGACTAGCATGTGATAGCAGGTCTCGCTGCGAATGAAGCAGTTTTGCCAACCTCATATAAATTAGTACGTCTTTTGGGAGCTGTAAGTCAGTACTTCATGGAACAATGGTTGAAGGGAAAGAACTGAAAAACTCTGGTGATGATGTGTGAGTGTATTATTCCCATGGCAGTCAAGCGTTACATTGCGCAGGCATGCACTCAGGTATGCAGACACGCACAATGCAGATGTGGTCACATATGGGAATGCATGCTTACATGGACAGGCTTGCTTACTAGTGCATACTCACAAGTACACAGAGATCTTGTCTGTAATCACACACACACACACACACACACACACACACACACACACACACACACACACACACACACACAACAACAACCAACACAACACAACACACAACAAACACAACACAACAACAAACACAAACACACACACACACACAACACAACACAACACAACACAACACAACACAACACACACAACTTACCGTCTAATATCACTTATAGTGAAAAGACGTTAAATCAAAGAATGAACGAACACCACACACACCACACCACACCACACACACACCACACACACACACACACACACACACACACACACACACACACAACACACACACGGTCACTTATTCAAAGTCTTCTCAGTCATATGTTGTAGTGGTTGTAATGTTTTGAAATTAGTTCACCTTTTTTTTTATTGTATTTTTGCTAAGGTTGTTTTTTCTCTCTTGTCGTTGAAAGCAACTTGATTGTGAACAGATTTTAAATTGAAGAACATATGCTCAGGGTAGGCATAGTGCGGTTCTAGTAGTCTTTTTCTTGATTATAAAAGGAACAACAGGCCTGTGTTCCATTGGAACAGGTAAAACACAGCTCTGTCTGTCTCTGTCTGTCTGTCTGTCTGTCATCATCATCTACTACAGGGACAACACTCAACTCTCTTTTTCTTCACAGCTCTGCTCTCAGTCTTTGTGTTTCTTGTCTTGTCTTCTTTCTCTCTCTCTCTCTTGTCTTTCTCTCCCTATTCCGTTTTCTCAGATACGTATATGCTTGTTGTTTTTGCTCACACTTTGCAGGCAGTACGTTGCTGCACAGTCTTCACATTCCATCTTTGGAGGCATGCATGCTTTGTTGTTTTGTGTTTCCATAAACCACCCCCACAGAAATGATATAGATTCACACATGGGTGCCACTCTTCCGTCTGGGTGACGGAAATCCCGTTTTCTCGGCAAGGCCCCAGATGGAAATTCCGTTTTCTCAGTTATGTTATTTAAAAAAAAATGTTTGGGAGGGGAAAAAAACAGTTGAATCGGCGGTATTATGACCGAAGCAGCACTGTAGAGGATGACCGGAAATAAGGAAGCGCTCTCTATCGTTGAAGACAACACATGTCCAGCGATCTTTCATAAAATCTTCTGGGCACCCCTGGACGCCAGCCTGATTTTCAGTTTTTTCAGATTTTCAAAGTGTCACCCTTGTATACAGGATCTTTGACACGTGTATTTCATATTCTACATGCACTGCACATGAAGGGGGTTTAGGCACTAGTATGTCTGCATGCATGGTGACCAGGGAGATGGAAAAACCTCCATCCTTTACCCACCAGGTGAGAGATATCCAGAAAGGATCAAATCCACACCTTCTGATTTGAAGTCCAACATCTTACCCACTTGACTATCGTGCCCATCCCCACTATCTCAAAAGACGAGCAAAAAACAATAACAAAAACTACCTGGGTTGCAGGAAGGGGATATGGACTGGATCAGAATGCTCTGTGTCCGATACTGACTGCAGAGTAAGGTCAGATTCTGATGAATGCCAAGAAGTGTACATCACGTGTAAGTGCTACCATATGTCCACCTATGCCATCATCGTTGACTTGGAGGATGGTACGGTAAGTAGCTGGAACAATACATGACCAGTGCTGTCTCTCTTGTCTACTAAGAAATTGGGGTATGGGGGTAGAAGAAGAAGAAGTCCGCCAGGTTTCTTTTTGTTGTTTTGGTTTTTACTTTTTAGTTGGATTTTTTTTTATTGGGGGGGGGGGGGGGGGATCCCCTATCATGTCAGGATCTGTCGTACATTTTTCCTTTTTCTTCTGATTTGGGTATTTATTTTAATTTGTTTATTTATTTGTTCTTTTTATGTTTGGAAAAGTATCTTTTTATGTTTAAAAGAAAAATTGTCATTGAATATTGCTTTTTTAAAATAAGTGGGTTTTTTATTTTTTAGAGGTGTTATTTTGAGATAGTTGTGAAGATGAATTAATTGTAATCATGAATAAGAAGTGAAAACTCTTGATATTGTCAAGAAAACATATAATTCTGTCTCTGTTTGTCTCTGTCTCTTCTCTGTCTCTTCTCTGTCTCTTTCTTCTCTCTCTTCTCTCTCTGGGCTGTCATCTGTCACCTTATCACAGCTTGAAAAATGGTTCGTCAGTAATTTCTATGACTGGAAAATAAAGCATCATTGTTTGTATGCCCTGTGTGTATCCATGTCTCTTCTACAGCCCTCCATCCATAAACACTGTTGTGTTCCTCCCACCTCTGGTTGGTTTTATCTTTTTCTTACTGAAAGTGTTGTTTTCAGTTGCCCAAGGCAAGACTAGTGAAGCTGGAGGCCCTGATGTACGTGCTGGTGGCAATGTCTCTGGTGCTCTTGATCTTGGCTTTCTTCATCCTGATTTCCTACAAAGCGCTGCAGAGCAACTGGAACAGCATCCACATCAACCTTGTCTTTGTCATCATCATCATTGAACTTGCCTTTGCTGTCGGCATTAATAGAACCAGCCCTGAGGTGAGAGAGAGAGAGAGAGAGTGTGTGTGTGTGTGTGTGTGTGTGTGTGTGTGTGTGTGTGTGTGTGTGTGGGTGAGATTAGGGAAAGGGGTGTGTGAATGTGTGTTTGCATGGTTTGTGTTTGTTTTGATCTTAACTTTTTTTTTTTTCCCTCCGTTCTTTGTTTTCATAGGATGGTAGAGGTGGGAAGTTATCTTTTATAGGATGGTGGTGGTTGAAAGATAATTGTGTAATCTTTTGTAGGATGTTGTGAGGAAAGTTAATTATGTAAACTCTGTTGGATGTTGGTGGTGAGAGAGATGCATATTTGTGTAATCTTTGTACAATATTGGTGGTAGAAAATGGATATTTGTGTAATCTTTGTAGGATGTTGGTGGTAGAAAGATGGATATTTGTGTAATGTTTGTAGGATGTTGGTGGTAGAAAGATGGATATTTGTGTAATCTTTGTAGGATGTTGGTGGTGGAAAGATGGATATTTGTGTAATCTTTGTAGGATGTTGGTAGAAAGATGGATATTTGTGTAATCTTTTTAGGATGTTGGTAGAAAGATGGATATTTGTGTAATCTTTTGTTGGATGTTGTTGGTAGTAGAAAGATGGATATTTGTGTAATCTTTTGTTGGACGTTGTTGGTGGTGGAAAGATGGATATTTGTGTAATCTTTTGTTGGACGTTGTTGGTAGTAGAAAGATGGATATTTGTGTAATCTTTTGTTGGACGTTGTTGGTGGTGGAAAGATGGATATTTGTGTAATCTTTTGTTGGACGTTGTTGGTGGTGGAAAGATGGATATTTGTGTAATCTTTTGTTGGACATTGTTGGTAGTAGAAAGATGGATATTTGTGTAATCTTTTGTTGGACGTTGTTGTTGGTGGAAAGATGGATATTTGTGTAATCTTTTGTTGGACGTTGTTGGTGGTAGAAAGATGGATATTTGTGTATCATTTGTTGGAGTTGGTGGCGGGGGAAAGATGGATATTTGTGTAATCTTTTGTTGGACGTTGGTGGTGGAAAGATGGATATTTGTGTAACTTTTGTTGGACGTTGTTGGTGGTAGAAAGATGGATATTTGTGTAATCTTTGTAGGATGTTGGTAGTAGAAAGATGGATATTTGTGTAATCTTTGTAGGATGTTGGTGGTAGAAAGATGGATATTTGTGTAATGTTTGTAGGATGTTGGTGGTAGAAAGATGGATATTTGTGTAATGTTTGTAGGATGTTGCAATGATTCACATTTTCTGAACCCCCAATAGGACACAGTGTCCTGGACATAGAAAATTAATAGGACACAGTGTCCTGGCTATGAAAAAACAATAGGACACCATTTTTTCGCAAAAAAACAAGTGTTTATTTAAAATAAGTCCAGTAATGCAGAACTCTGATATACCATAAAGCATTTGCAACAAAAATTACTAATTTTTAGTAATTACATCTTAAACAACACACAAATGAAATAATCAACAAACAGTTATTGTAAGTTAATACTGAAGTCGCACCTTGCTTCAAAATCAGTAAAAAAAAAAACCAACCCAAAACAACACTTGGCACAATCTGGCAATCACATTTGAACATAGTGATACTGAACAGTGAATGAATTTTAATAACGAAAACTAAGTAGCATCTTGCTATAAAATAAGATCTGACTGAGAAAACTTGGCACATTCTGGCAATTTTGAATAATATCTGTTAAGTCTTTAAACAACACGTGTATCGCAGATACGACCCGGACCGGCTGAAAATAGATCGCGCGCGCTAACGGAGAATAACGCGAGTCTCTGATTGGCTGTTCGGATAAGTCCCCGATAACGTGCGAAGCTAAAAATAGCACACTCGCGGAGCGCTGGGCGATGGCTGACACTGTGATAGGCTGTCCACTGTCACTGTGTCAGCGGGCGTGTCAGCGACTACAAGGGCCTCGCACAGCCAGCGCTGCCGTTCAACGCGCTCGATAAAACACACTTGGCGTGTCCGCGACTTCCATGTAATAATCGGACACGGGTCCGCTCGGATAGCATATCAATCGGACAGCGGTCCGCTCAGAAGCAAAACAATCGGTCATTTCAAATTTCAATCGGTCAATGTCCGGAGTCCGAGGGAAATGTGAAACACTGATGTTGGTGGTAGAAAGGTGGATATTTGTGTAATCTTTGTATGATGGTGGTGGTAGAAAGGTGGATATTTGTGTAATGTTTGTAGGATGTTGGTGGTAGAAAGATGGATATTTGTGTAATGTTTGTAGGATGTTGGTGGTAGAAAGATGGATATTTGTGTAATCTTTGTTGGATGTTGGTGGTAGAAAGATGGATATTTGTGTAATCTTTGTAGGGTGTTGGTGGTAGAAAGATGGATATTTGTGTAATCTTTGCACGATATTGGTGATGGAAAGATGGATATTTGTGTAATCTTTGTACGATATTGGTGATGGAAAGATGGATATTTGTGTAATCTTTGTAGGGTGTTGGTGGTAGAAAGATGGATATTTGTGTAATCTTTTGTTGGATGTTGGTGGTAGAAAGGTGGATATTTGTATAATCTTTGTAGGATGTTGGTGGTAGAAAGGTGGATATTTGTGTAATCTTTGTAGGATGTTGGTGGTAGAAAGGTGGATATTTGTGTAATCTTTGTAGGATGTTGGTGGTAGAAAGGTGGATATTTGTGTAATCTTTGTAGGATGTTGGTGGTAGAAAGGTGGATATTTGTATAATCTTTGTAGGATGTTGGTGGTAGAAAGGTGGATATTTGTATAATCTTTGTAGGATGTTGGTGGTAGAAAGGTGGATATTTGTATAATCTTTGTAGGATGTTGGTGGTAGAAAGGTGGATATTTGTGTAATCTTTGTAGGATGTTGGTGGTAGAAAGGTGGATATTTGTATAATCTTTGTAGGATGTTGGTGGTAGAAAGGTGGATATTTGTGTAATCTTTGTAGGATGTTGGTGGTAGAAAGGTAGATATTTGTATAATCTTTGTAGGATGTTGGTGGTAGAAAGGTGGATATTTGTATAATCTTTGTAGGATGTTGGTGGTAGAAAGGTGGATATTTGTATAATCTTTGTAGGATGTTGGTGGTAGAAAGGTGGATATTTGTGTAATCTTTGTAGGATGTTGGTGGTAGAAAGGTGGATATTTGTGTAATCTTTGTAGGATGTTGGTGGTAGAAAGGTGGATATTTGTGTAATCTTTGTAGGATGTTGGTGGTAGAAAGGTGGATATTTGTGTAATCTTTGTAGGATGTTGGTGGTAGAAAGGTGGATATTTGTGTAATCTTTGTAGGATGTTGGTGGTAGAAAGGTGGATATTTGTGTAATCTTTGTAGGATGTTGGTGGTAGAAAGGTGGATATTTGTATAATCTTTGTAGGATGTTGGTGGTAGAAAGGTGGATATTTGTGTAATCTTTGTAGGATGTTGGTGGTAGAAAGGTGGATATTTGTGTAATCTTTGTAGGATGTTGGTGGTAGAAAATGGATATTTGTGTAATCTTTGTAGGATGTTGGTGGTAGAAAATGGATATTTGTGTAATCTTTGTAGGATGTTGGTGGTAGAAAGAGGGAAAGTTTCATAATCTTTTGGAGAATATTGGTGGTGGAAAGGTCATGTAATCTTTTGTAGGATGTTGTTGGTGGAAAAATTATCTGCTGTATAACTTGTGTGCAAATAGATTGCTCTTCTCTCTGTTTTCTAAACATATGGATGCAAAGATGTGCTTGCATTCACATGCTTACATGTACATGCATGTGAGCATACAGTCTTTTATTGTATTCATCCATAAAATGGTACCTTATTCTTTCTTTTTTTTTCCAGCTTTTCTGTCGTCTGGTGGCAATATCCTTGCACTATTTCTACATGGCAGCCTTTGCCTGGCTGTACGTAGAAGTACTACACATATATCGCATGTTGACAGAGAAACAAACCATCAACTATGGCTCCATGAAATTCTACTACCTCCTGGGCTATGGTGAGTGACCTTTGTCCAGCTTTGATTGGAAGTCAACACAGTAAAATATTATCATACCATAGAGATGATTCCAGTTTTATACCGCACCCCCATTGTTGATTTGCTAAGTGATGATATCAGTCTTATTGGTAAATCAGTTTCATTGAAAAATTTACCAAACCCCTTTCTCTTGCTACATTTTATTCAGTTTCTCAAGACAGTGTCTCCAGGCTTGGAATAAATTCTATGTGCGCTGATGCTTCTCAGAAGCAGTAGAAGATTACATGGTGAAATTATTTTCTGATTGAGAATGAAATGTAAGATGCCTCATATGATTGTATAGGAAAAAATACTGACCACTTACAATCTGACGTACTTGAGTACTTTCTGTTGAAGTGTATCAGTAAGGTTAAACACAACTAATGTGACATACACTGAATGTTTTTGGTGATTTAAATAAAACTGGATATTCTGAAAGTCAGAAGCGTGGGAAAGTTTAATGAGCACAAAACACAAACTTGTTTAAAAACCAGCTTGGCCATTGGAAACATTACATTGAACTTAAATACGAATATGATGAATGAACCCTCAAAAAAATTGGGCGTACAACAAACCTTGACTACGAGTGTAAGAAAATAGATATAAAAATGATGGGACTTGAAATAGCCAAACGGCTAATGTATTATGTCCCTATTACTAAGCTAAGTATTGAAGTGGTAAATACGAACAATAACAGAATAAAAGGAAAAAAGTAACACTATCATAAGGTAATTCATTACACAGCGCCCCATCTACTTTTGTTCACAGCTTTTCTTATAGTATACACATGTGCTTTTCATATAGTATACACATGTGCTTTTCATATAGTATACACATGTGCTTTTCATATAGTATACACATGTGCTTTTCATATAGTATACACATGTGCGTAGTGTACATAATAAGCAGGCTGGATGGCTCCTGTAATAGAGTTTGGGTTCAAGATGTGATGTTTTGAGTTCAATCCCAGCTAGTAACATAAAAACTGGTCTGTTCACTGTCCATCTTGATGCTCCTATCATTCTGGGGGTGTTAGCTTAATGTGTTGTAGGTCCTGTACCCCCCATGGGAATGCCTGAGGCTCTTTCAGTATAAATAGTATCCCCATCTTCTGGAAATTCTGTGCTTGAAATTTCCTCTTTTCTGTTACTCTCTTTATTTCTACCTTGCTCCTTTGCTTTCTGTCATTTCTTCCTATCATTTTCTGCCTTGGTGGTCCATTCACCTGTATGTGTTCGATGAAGTCTTACATACTTTTTCTTAGGATTGATAATTAGGTACTTTTTCTTAGGATTGGTAATTGGGTACATAAATTAAGTGCATTTTTGGCTCTAGGGAGGTGAGATATGCGGAAGCAATTTTAGGTAATTTATTCCCATTTTTATATATGTTGTGGTGTTCTTAGTTATGTTTAAATTTGTATTCAGGTGTTTTTTAAATCCCCTGTGCGATAAATTGGACAGAGCGGTCAACACCGGGCATGTCCTTAGATTATGTGCACGAATGCATTGATATGTGAACTTAATTTTCTTTTCTTTTTTTTTCCCTGTTGAAGTTTTGTATATAACATACAAAACTTCAACAGGGAAAAAAAAAGAATGAATATGTGCTTTAAACAACAATAACAATTTTTTTAAGGTCGTGTACCTTCCTGACTCCCCCCAACCCATCCCTTCCTGTTTAAAGACCTTGCCAGTGCATAAGGTTTTGGGCAAGCTCAAGGAGTCTGACAGATGGCAGGTTTGGTGAAGCACATACAGAATTGTCTAGGTGCAATGAATTTTTCAAGAATAAATCTGAACTCTCTAAGTCGTAACTTTGGTGTAAGTTTCAGGCTTTGTCATTTGTTTGTGTCTTATTGCAGTCATTCCGGGCATTATTGTGGGTCTGGCTGTGGGCCTTTACACCGATGGCTATGGCAATGACAGCTTGTGAGTGACTTTTGTTTTGTTTGTAGCTGTAAGTGTTAGCCTGTGGTGTTGAAATGTATAGGTCATATGTAATGCGCGCTGTGGTGTTGAAACGTATTAGTCTTGTATAGTACGCAGTGAAATATTTCATATAATGATTTCCTCCACTCTGTGCTCTGCCCCTACCAGAATCCTGCTAGATTTTGTCACTTCTAGTTATCTTCCACCATCTAGTAATTTTAATTGCAGTCATGTTCATGAAGGTAACAGTTATAAGCAAAATCAAATATTCAGAATGCAAACTACTATTGCAGTAGAATGGATGTTGCCTAGGTTTCACAGCAAATCAGAATGCATGAATATGTAAGTTTTTAAAATTGGGTGCAGTTTCATTTTGTAATCATATGATACCACTGCGTGTTGGTAACTTTATGTCTTACTTTCAGCTGCTGGTTGGAGACATCAGAATTGTTTATTTGGAGTTTTGCTGGGCCCATTGTGGTAGTTGTGGTGGTAAGTTGTCATTTTCAAATCCATTTTTTGTTCTTCTATTGTGTGTGTTTTTTTCACAGTTTGTGTACGGTAGTCATTACGTTGTTATTAAATTATTTGATGTCATATATACGTTTTCTTGTCTAGTGGCATGCTAAAACATGACCTGGTTATACACCTGTGAAGGCCTTTTGCAGGAAGAGACCACACTGAAAATAAGCGAATTCTTGAAAACTGTATACCGTATGTCTGACGATAGTATAGAATGTGTAGTTTTCAGTTGGTTGTGCATCTTTACTGAATGTTTTTTTTTCTTCTTTCAGCTGAACATTATTACCTTCATGTTTGCGGTGAAGGCCAGCTGTCGTGAGAAGGTGCATGTTTCTGACATCAGTTCAGTCAGGTGAGGAATGAAATACAGTGGGCATATAAATGAAAGGAAAAAGACGATCATATAAAAAGGCTTTCTTTAGAAGAGTTCCCAAGTTTTTTTTTTCAGATGCATGTGTGCATGTTGTTTTGCCCACACATTGCAGGTGGTATGTTGCTACATAGTCTGCATACTACAGTTTTGGCAGGCTTCCTGCAGGAATTGTGGTGGACAGTCAGCAAGCAAAGCCAGAGCAAGATTGAGGCAGCCGAGATGTGGTTTCTCAGAAGAATGTTGAGAGTTCCATGGACAGCAAAGAAAACAAACGAGACAGTCCTGATGGAGGCAGACACAAGTAGATCACTCATAAGGAAGATTAAGAAAAGACAGGCAACATTTATAGGCCATTTTATGAGGAAGGGGGATTTGGAGCACCTGGTCACAACGGGAAAGCTGGAGGGAAAGAGAGCATCTGGTAGACCCAGGGAGAGAATGCTGGACGGACTTACAGAATGGCTGGGGATGAGGAGGGTGGGGGAGATGCTAGGAGCAACGAGAGATAGAGATGGTTGGAAGTCCGTGGTCGCCAACGCCATGCGGCAGGGCACCTGATGATGATGATGATTCCTGCAGGAAGCTGGTGGATAGGGTGAGAGTTAATGGGTTAATATGCATATTTGATGTTCTGTATGCTTATGCACGCAGAAGAAGTTTAGGCACTAACAGGTCTACACATATGTTGAGCTGGAAGATCAGAAATGTCTCTACCTTTTACCTACCAGGTGAGAGGTACCCAGGGAAATTGAACTCCAGATCTGATTGTAATTTTGACATATTACTCATTTGACTGTCAAACCCCAGACTTTCAGTTGGAAGTCTTACATCTTTTACTTACTTGACTACCATGCCCATCGCGACCATTATATGTAAAGACTTGTGCGTTGTTGGAATATGAATTGAAATATTGAAATGGTTGTACATGTGTTTGGTGCTTTCTGGCTCAGAAATATTGAAATGGTTGTACATGTGTTTGGTGCTTTCTGGCTCAGAAATATTGAAATGGTTGTACATGTGTTTGGTGCTTTCTGGCTCAGAAATATTGAAATGGTTGTACATGTGTTTGGTGCTTTCTGGCTCAGAAATATTGAAATGGTTGTACATGTGTTTGGTGCTTTCTGGCTCAGAACCTTTTGCTGTTGAATTGTTACCAGATATGATTATGTGGTACTGTTGTTGTCAAAGTGAAGGATGCATCTTATTGCTGACCTGAAATACATTGTGTCTGTTGTAAGTGGTGTATGTTTTTTTTTTTTTAACATTATGTTTATTTGAAGCAGTGTACATTGTGTCTATTTTAAGCAATGTACATTGTGTTTGTTCTAAGCAGTGTATATTGTGCCTGTTTTCTCAACCAGAGTAAACAGCATCCACCTACATAATGCCTAATCGCTAAGTGCATTGTGTTTAGGTGGATCATGTGGTTAGTAGATTATAGTGCATTCTGTGTGATTGTTAGACTGAAGCACATTACTGAAATTTTGCCTTTCGTTGCCATTCTCAGTCTACTTTTAAGAACATTTTGTCTTTTCCTGGATACAGATGTTTGCATCATGCTTTTTCTGAAGTTTACAAGAACGTTTATGTTTAGTAGTATGACTGAATTATATATACACAACGAGCATAATGTTTCATCGCAAGATTTCAGCATATAAGTGACGTGTGTAAAGACTGGAATACGTAAATGATACAGACTGTAGAGACTTGCCTCTCAGTTTCAGTTTCAGTTTCTCAAGATGTCTCCGCACTCAGAATTAATTCCATATGCACTAATGTGCTAAAGACTTGCCTGCATTAACCAGAGTGTTTGTGATTGACCAGACTGGGCCTTATGGGCGCTATCTTGCTGCTGCTGCTGCTGAGTGTGACCTGGGTGATGGGACTGCTGGCCGTCAACTTTGACCTCCCAGCCCTGGGCTATGTGCACGCCCTCTTCCTCTTCCTTCAAGGTGTCTTCCTCTTCCTTGTCTACATTCTGCTCAGCAGGAAGGTGGGTCACAAAATTTGTTGCGGTTTTAGTCCTAGGCTTCTGTTACTTCTACAGGACACTGTACACTTTGTGTGATATTTGTTGTATGATGGAGACTTAAAAACAAAACATACCAAATAAAACATGACTTGTGCCATATATACACATGTATTATGTTGTATTGTCACCCTGTCACAGTGAATAATGTAACTGTGGTTTTTGTTTAAAGAAAGCAGAAGGAAAAAAACTGTCATCATTTTGTCTGTGACTAGTTTAACATACAAATAAATATAACTGTATGTTGATGACTTCTTGACTTCACTCTGGATACCAGGTACGGTTGTGCCTCAAGTCCACCTGGTACAAGCTACAGGGGAAGAAACTCAACATGGATGAAAACCTTTCTGGCACACGCAGCAGTGTAATGTCTGTAAGTAACATCAGTCTTTTTACCATGATTTAACCCATAATTGCGAAACGAAGCGGAGATAATTCTGAATTCATTGTAGATTTTTCAGTTGAGCTATTTATGTTGCTCCTAATATTTCATAATTGTATAAACATCATTGGTTTTTTTTCATTTTTATAGTAAGAATTTGACAAGTAGTCACAACAGGAAAGTTGGAGGGAAAGAGAACTCCAGGTAGATCCAGGGAGAAAATATTGGATGGACTTGCAGGGTGGCTGAAGACAGAGAGGGTGGGAGATGTACGTGCAGTGACAGGGGATAGACTCATATGAAGGGCCATGATTGCCAACGCCATGTGGCAGGGCACATGGTGATCACAAGTACATAGCTTAGTAATTGCAACCTATAAATCACTTTACTGGAGTATGAAGTGTTAGACAAAGTAAAGAATATGCATGGGTGCAACTTTTTCCGTTTGACAACGGAATCAGTTTTTTCAAAACAGAAACGGAAAATCCGTTTTTTGAAAAAATCGCCGAGCTAGGGTAGTTTTGTTTGTTTGTTTGTTTTGTTTTGTTTTTGTGGTCTAAAATCGTTTATCAAACATGAATGTTTCGCAACGGTTACTCTCAGTGTAGAAAGGAAAGCAGAAGCGCTCTTTCGTGAAAGGAAGCTATGAAAGTCAGTGCGCATGCTTCGTTGCGAAATCTGCATGAACTTCCAAGAAATTGCCGCCATTTTCGAGCTTCGCATGTTGAGCGAACTTCACGATGCCAATGATGAAAGAAGGCGAATATGTCGCCTTAATCGACGGAACTGTCAAGAATAAATGGCGTTTGGAATGGCTAGAGGAGAAAGATACAAAGATGATTCCTGTCGCCTGTGGTGTGTGAAAATCGACCGAGCAGTTATAAAGATACTTGAAATTATCTGAAATAGGATGAAAAGCATCTGCTGTTTTTCTTGAATCTAATTGCAGGAGAAAGCTTAAGATTCAGTTTTATTTTTACAAAAGCTTCAGTGTCTGGGGGGCTATGACCCCCAGAGCCCCCATACGGGGCACTGCCCTTGTACCCTGCCACGGGCCTACCGCCCCCTGGACCCCATTCCATTTTTTGACTTTTTCTAAGTTGCACCCTTGAATATGCTGGCATCTGAAATGGCATGTAAGATGTTTTTTTAAAAATTCTTTTCACAGTAGGTGATTGGGAGTATGTTATGTGCTGGCTCTTTCTCTCACTTTGATTGATTTCTGTTGCTGTTGTTTGTAGGGTGTTTGTTGAGCTGTTTGTTTCTGATACTTTTAAACACATGTACTAAGCCTGTTCTTATCAGTTTTATCGAATGTCCCAGCGCTCTGCCTTGGCTTACCGCAACGACACCGCGTCATCCACTGAGGGAGGGGTACGGATCAACGTGGGCATCTCTACCACCTCTACCACCTCGCAGTCCAGCAAGAGCACAGGGCGCTATCCTCCGCGTTACAGGGATGACTTTGGTCGCAGCACCAGCAGCTCCACTTCAGCGGGCCATGTACCTTCTGCTTCAGGCCAGATCCCTAACACAGGAGTAGCGCCCTATGGTTATGATCCTAACATGGGACAGGCCCTGCCTGAGGAGGAATGTAAGTGTGTTTTCTTCTTCTTCTCCCTTAACCTGTTCACTGCTTCCGACTGAATATTTGGTCAGAAAAAACATACGCCTCCAGTGCCACAGACCGAATATTGGGTTTCGGCGACTTTTCCTATTTTTAGCCAGGAAAACCTCAACGCTTTCAGTGACGTATGAATATCAACGGAAACTTCAGGATTCCCTCTATAAATAGACACTGAGCATCGATCAGACCCGAAAAAACGACTTATAGCAGCAAAAGAAGTTGCAGAAATCATTACTTGTGGAACTGATTCTGATTTGCAGTCTAGTCTGTCCATAAGAGTGAAAATGACGATAATTTGGTGCATGCAGGCAATTTTTCGGTGTTGATATCTGAAGTCGGACTTGACCCAGATAAGAGTCGGAGTGACATTACTAGTACTGGCGATCGTCGAAAAAATGGAAGTACTGCTGCTCCTGGTATGTTGTAAAGTATACTGAACAAGAAAATATATAGTGTTGTGGGGTTTTTTGGGCTGGATGAAGAGATATGAATTTTTTTTATTTTAAGTCAAGATTTTAAAACTCCGTGGCAGGTGATTCACTTTTTTTTTACACTTTGGCACTGAAAGGGTTAACTCCGTGAAGAGTCATGGGGCATCATGCATTGAAAAACCGTCCACGAGATTCTTCTGTTGGTTGTGTGCCAAAGCCTGGGTCTCTACAGACGTTTTTCTGTCTGTTCTGCAGTATTGTCAGCCCATTGCCAACTTTTTTTGTCACCCCCAAGCCCCTAGTGGGTCTTGCAGTTGCATCTCACTAGGGGCCCGAAACATCCCCGAAGACCCCCCTCTTCCACCATCTGCAGTGTGCTGTTTGGTTTCAGTCCCTCTCATTTCAATGGTTGATAACTATGAATATTAGCTTTGTGACTCATAACATCTGTTGAAAATATTGTTTACAGCTATATATGACTATTAAGTTTGTTACTCAGAACATTGTCTGTTGCAAATGTTGTTTTTAGCTGTGTATGATTGTTAAGTTTTGTTACTCATAACATCTCTTGCAGTCAGAAAACTTTCATCTATAAATTTTTCTTTAACTGCAGTTCATAATCTTTCCATGTATTAGTCAGCACCACCAGTCTGTTTATTTTGTTGATATTGATAAGTAATTTGATAATAAATAACATGCTCTGTGTCTGTTTATTGCTAGAAATGTCACCTGTGCTGGTGCAAATTAAAACACAAACAAACATCAAAAGAAAGCAAAAGGGTCAAGAGAAAAAAACACCAAAAAACAGTGGTGTCCAAAACTGATACACAACTTTCTATGGACAAAATATACATTTGGGCATTCATGGTTAAATACCTTGCTGTTTTTATGTTCAGTCAAATGTTCAGTGATGTTTTATCTTTTGAAAACAAATTGCCACGCTATGTTTTACTGCTTGGAATGTTCATGTATGAAGCAGCTTGTAAAGTTAAGGATCTTCTGCCCCTCTGGTTAACAGTTTTTGTGTGGTGGTCAGGAACCAAATATGAAATGTGAACACTTTTTTCAGACGAAGGCCAGTCACCCACCAAACCAGAAGGGAATGACTCGACTCAGACAGTGATGCATCCATCGACAGAAACAGTCTCGATCTTGCCTCAAGCCATTCATCAGATGAAGACGACGAGTTTGAAATAGGTCCCCCATGGGACCAACACATTCCTAAAAGCAAAGCGGTTGGTAAGTGATGCTTTTGAGATGATGGGTACAGATTGGTGGGATGGGTGGATTTGGGTAGTATATGATATGTGTATGTATTTGTGTGTGTGAGATTATGTGTGTGTGTGTGTGTGCGTGTGTGTGTGTGGTGGGGTGTGTGTGTCTGTGTGTGTGTGTGTGTATGTGCGCTAGGCCAAGCATTCCATTACGTGATCGTCTTTACTTCATATGCTGAAAATCTAACATGCTTTTTGCTCTGTTTCAGCACAAGCACGAGAACAGTTAGAAAAGCATAAAAAAGAGAAGGAAAGGAGAGACTTGGAAACAATAATTCAGGTATGGTGAGGGGCGTGCACACACAAGTGTATATGTAAATTTGGGGATGGGGGATGTAAAGCAGAAGGTATAAGTACTGGTACCTGTAGATATGTAGCGTAATTTTGATCAGAAAGTAAACTAGTTGCATTTAAACTTTGTCTCAAGTTGTGCAAAGCCAAGTAATAGATATTTAGTGTTAGTGTAAATTTTGATCAGAAAATAAAGTAGTTGCATTTAAACTTTGTCTCAAGTCATGCAAAGCCAAGTAATACATATTTAGTGCAGTTTTGATCAGAAAGTAAACTAGTTGCATTTAAACATTGTGTCAAGTTGGGCAAAGCCAAGTAATAGATATTTAGTGTAATTTTGATTAGAAAGTAAACTAGTTGCATTTAAACGTTGTGTCAAGTCAGGCAAAGCCAAGTAGTGGACAAAAAACTCTGAAGTCCTAGCAAGTAACGTAAAAACAATGCCATTTCTGTGATGCATTCTTGAAAATCAAATACAGTGGTGAATAGTTAGGACCGAAAATGTATGAATTAACATGACGATCTTCGTGAAGACTGACATACACAGAATGCTTCACTTACAAATAAATAATACGTAAGTAAACAAACCATAAACCAATTTGTTCGTAAGTGAAGGTTTAAGAGATAATGTTCTTGGTAAGAAGTCCCTGCCAACATATTTTCTTCAGACACACACATGCGCTCACACACACACGCACGCACACACGCATGCACGCGCGCGGAGTCTGAAATTGTTTCTGACAGCAACAAAACTTCATGTTATACACTCGCACGTGAATAAGCTAGAATGTGGAACTTGAGCATGAAGCATTTTAGTGACTTTTGTTGTACACATATTTGTTAGTGAGTGTGACAACCTGCAGAGTTATAACATGCCTTTGAAGTTATGGCCACATGGAGCTTTTTTTATTTCTATTTTTTGAATGATCTCGGTGAGTAAAGCACTTTGAATGTTCTGTAACATTTTCTTGTCTGTTATTGTTTACTGACTTGATTTGTGATATCTTCCAACAGACCAGCACTGGGCAGACAGTGGTCAAGTAGACATCAGTGTTGACCTTGACCCTCCACCAACCTCACGACCTCACATCTCTAGCGTCCCACCTGATGTTACGCTGTCTGCTGCTGCCCAGCGATCAGGTACACTGTTTGCCCCTCCCCTTCCCCCGCGCCCCCCACGAAACTTTCCCACTCTTGACGACTTGTGAACCGACTGCTGGTGCAGTCTCCTGACATGTACAGTTTCTGTGGAAAGAATGGTGGCTTGTACCTGTACTGATGAATATGTCATGTGCTCTAATTCTGTGATTCATTGTTTATTTTTCAAGAATTTTTTTTACTTGTGTAAATTAAATTGTTTCAAACGTTTTCAAAATTCAGGATATTGTTTTGGATACATTACATTGAGTTTTTGTCCTTGCCTTGGCTCAGCAGCATTTTGTTCCCTCACAATGCTGCGATAAAACCAAGCTTCTTGCATACGGTTTGTTAATTTGCACAGTTTGTTAGTTTGCACTGTAATTTACCCATACACTGATTGTGTATGATTCTAGTCCCATACAACATAGAAATCTGTAAATAATTCGTGTTGTAATGAGAGATATACTGCTGTGGGCAGCAGTCATGCTGGGGACCTGGCGTTGTCACACTTTTTGATACAGTTCTTGTGCAGATGAATAGCATGCTGCTGTTTGACGTTGTGCTGTGGTGTCCGCTTATGTCCTGCTTTGGGTTGTGTGTGCTCTGTGTTGATGTGATTATGCCGTGCATTTGAACTGTGCATGTTCCATGTTTTGTGTCTGTGTTAGGTATTTGTAGAGAAGTGTTGATGATGGATCTGAGTGTTGTCGGTGTTGTACAGTTCTCTTACTTAAGACATTTCCAGTTTCTGCTAATATGTGGGTCTGCTTATCAGGCATGGTACTCTTAACAAAGGGGTGGATTTTGTGAAAATGCAAACAACCGTTTACCTGTAATAAAGTGCATGAATTGGCATTGAAATGAATAAGCATATTTTTCAGAAGCTTCAGGTATTCATTGATGAAATTTTTAACCACCATGAACGTAAAGTTCTTCCAGTACCGTGTCTGATAGGCGCTCACTTTTTCACTCATCTGTTGTCATTTTTAGTTCAGTTTTGTGAATTTCTTACTGCCATAAATTTAGCTCACACTGTTTAATGGTAAATTAACACCATAATATGTTTTCACATTTTTTGAAAAGTTAACCTTGACAGTTTTTCTCCGTTATGTTTTGTTGGACTGTTTTATGTTGCATGCCTTTTGTTTTCTTCTTGTTGCATGTTTTTGTTTTGTTGTTTTTTCCATTTTGCTGGGATGCGATGCATAGGTCGCAAAGTGACGATAGTACCGCCTGCGCGGTCTGACAGCCTACAGAACAACTATGCCACAAGCAGTAGCAATGTTGCGTCTGATGTGGCGCCGTCAGGCAGGGTACAGGTGCAGGTGCTCACTCATAATGGCAGTCTGTCATCTGATTCAGAGTAAGTGCTGAGAAATTTAGACTGGAAGGCTTGAGCTTTTGTCTGTCTTTCGCAAGAAGTATAGGAGTTAGGCTTGTGGATTTGTTACTATTGTTATGATTTAATACTCGCACATACACACACAACACATTGTCACAACCATATACACAGATACATGCACACACACACACACACGAATGCAGGCATACACACACACACACACACAGACACACACACACACACACACACACACACACACACACACACACACACACACACACACACACACACACACACACACAGACAAACAAAAGCATGCATCCAACACGTGCATGCGCACACACACACATACACACACACACACACACACACACACACACACACACACACACACACACACACACACACATTTATTCATTCGTGTGTTCATCCTAGTGTCTTACATCAATTTTGAGTTTCTTTAAAAGGGGGTCATTGCACTTGGACCATTCCATTTCCTATTCAGCCAAATCTGCCTGCAGTTACTTGGCAGACTCCCAGAGCCTGAGGAAGACCCTGTCCACTGGCAAGGTCTTGAAATAGGGTGAGAGTGGGAGAGGGATCTGTAGGTGAGAGTGGGGAGAGGGATCTATGAAATACTGAGCTGACACCAGAATGATGGAAACATAAAGATGAGCAGCGAACAGGCCAGTATTTAACTCATTGACGATGTGGCTAAATGGACCCCGGCAATTTCCTGAGACGCACTATTTTTAGCAGTTTTACAAAAATTCTGAGCCCCTTCTATTTGCAATAAAAACAAAGTTATACATTTTTAGAAAGCTGTTTATGTCTACTTTTTAGAAATGAGACCAACTTGTATGAGTAATTCAGGTAAACTTTCCAAAATGTCAGGTCAAAATGCTATGTAATTGCAAAAAATAAAAAAGTTCTGAAGTCAAATTTACACACATGCAACATTATGAAATCAGTTCATTGTCAAATATTTTCCTACCTTAGTTTTTGGGTCAAATGATGGCAGGAGAAGCTTTGAACAGCAAAATTTCAGTCAGTTTGATCCTTTTCATAGTCACTTATGCCACAAAATAAAAACAGATTATCAGTCACTTGGGGTACGGCGAAAACAAGCCCAATTCAGACAAAGAAAAGTGTTTGCAGACAGTCTAAGGGAAGGAACTGTGTAGTGGAAGGTTACAACTTGATGACTGGTTGATTTCCCTTGAATAGCAAGGCTGCTTCACACAGTGAAAATTAATTACGTCCGCCGCTTCCCTGGAAGCGGCATGTCGTTTATGACGTCACAGACAGCCGCTTCACATGAAGCAGCTCATCGTCAATGAGTTAATGTGGCAAGGTGGAATTGAACTGTGCATAACAGGCTCTGTCAAATAAACCAACCAGCACTCAGATAGTCACATATATGCAGAGACCCATCTGTCCTTGTTATCTATCCAACCATCCACAGATTTATGCCTACATAAGTATACATGAATACATACTTAAATGTTAATGTACATCCATCTGTCCACCAGCCCACCCATAAATAGATAAATGTAAGGTAGAAATGCAGAAAGGGGTTTGAATAAAATTGATAGGAAATCTATTCGATCAACAACATTCACTTCAAAAGATATCTCATATTATGGTTATTACATGATTTCATCAGAATCTTTCAAAACTGGATGAACGTGACAGTGAGAAAACAGTGGTATGATCACAAAAAGGATAAAATCAGTCCCATAACCTTAAGGTTATAAGAAGTGTCATATAGTAACTTTGTAAGGGGTTGATGACATTGGTCTCTTAGTGTTTGTTTTTCCCCAGTGTTGTTTTCACCGGCAATTAGATATATGAATTTTTGGGTGGAAATTAGGAAGAAACTACCTCATCTTTTTTGGAGCTTATCTGTGTACAAAGGTTTTTAGGGTGATTTGACCTCATGATTTACAGACAAATGCTGTGAGATGATTTAATACTTTTTTTTTTAACTCTTTGACTGCTGAGGTTGTCTGAACTAGGTCGGTTGAGCTGCTTTGCCTGCATAGAAGTTTATCTTGTGCATGACAGCACATTCAGGAAAAAGAATAGGGGAGAATGCAATTGATTTCAATTAGTGAGTCTCCGTCTCTATTGGAGACTGGCCTTAGGCTGATGTGCATTAAAATATCTGCACTGGTGTGTCCTGGAAAATTGTCACCACTGTGGGACATAATATAAACTCAATGTTTCTAATAAGTCGTAATCAGTCAAGTTTTTTCTTGTACTGCGGGTGTTTGTGAACTGTCTAGATTGTATGTGATATGTTTTGACAAGTAAATTCAATGCCACAGAGATAAAATTGCATTGTGGTAAACTGACCTTAGATGCAGTTGAATAAAACTTTGCAAGTCAGCATCCCGTGCATATTGACAGGTTGTGGAGGTCTTTGCCATAGCAAGCATGTCAAGTAAGGGTACAAAATGAAGTGTTTATGTTGGTAGGATTAGTGTAACATCTTTTCTTTGTTCATGACGGCAGGAATGTAATGAAATATGTAGTTTTGATAAGGGCATTACGGTAAGTATATTGTTACGTGATTTTAATCAGCACATTATGGTTAGTATATTTTTAAAGCATAACTGTGTGAGAAAAAAATTCTTTTAAGATAATTGTAGTCACACATATCAGTCACAGTATATTGTTGTTTTCAGTGTCTTTCAGTTCAGGTGATCAGCCTTTTTTGTTGGTTCTTTCGTTCATTTCTTGTTTATTGCATGTTGTATTAACGTTCTGATTGTAATCCTTCTTTGTTTTTTGTTTTTTTTTGCATTAAAAAAGTTCTATGCAATTTTTCATTCAGCTGATTTGGGCTTGATGTCTCTTGCATTCACACGTATGACCAGCTGTGAAATCGGACAGTGATACAAACAGCTCTTGATGAAAATGTTTCAATTTTTTTAGTACTAATTTTGGAGTGCAAGCCATTTGTCTTTTCTCATTGAAACAAAAAGTAGAGGGGAAACTGTAGAATACCTTCATGACTTGTGTGCACTGTAAGTTGTACACGCCATTGTGCTTGAAGATTTAACAGCAGTGTGAATGCAAGAGAATGCAGGTGTCACTGTTTTTTTCTGAGCAGGGTTGTACATCTACTAAAACTGAGGGTCGTTCTAACTCCAAAATGAAATTATATTTCAGGGTGTATTTGTACCCCAAATAAAATTTGAGGAGGTATTCAGACTTGTGCTGTCTGAATCTGTAGCTATAAAATAAGTGAAATATGTATGAAATTAAACGTGTGTGTGCACATACGCACACACATGCACGCACACACACACTTGTTATCCTCCCCACATCTTACTATATTATAGCGTAAGGCAGATGTACATTAAACTTTATGAATTGTCTCTTTCTGTCGTACCAAAGGTTGCAGTATTCTCACCTGCCACTAGTTCACTGTAGAAAGGAACTTGTGATCACATCATTCTTGAGTTATAATAGCAATGCCGCATGAAAAATTGAAATTGGGTTTTGAGTTTAAAAATTTATATGGTTTTGAAGATATTGTTATTCTGAGTAAAAAGCAGTTTAAATTTTTCAAATCGGACTAATAGTTCATGAGATATTCCAATTTGAAGCGTCAAAAATTTCTTAAATTTTGGTACCACGTTTTAGTGGGACAAAGAAGGACAAGTGTCACAGAACAAACTCATCAAATGGCATGGTATGCTGATTTTGCTGGAAATGACATTTATTTTGTAATTGTGAGAGACAGACCAGATCAAAAGTCATGAAATTTTGGTTGTTGATGTATTTTGGCGTGTCGAATTGAATAAAACCATTATTGGAACTCTGTGACGAGCCATTTTTGTCTTATTACAGGAAACATGTGATATTTTGGATGTTTTATCAGTGTTTCATTAATAATTGCCCATATTATATTAATAACAGACAAAAATGAAGCTAGAAACAAAACAATCATTTCAAGAGATAGATATAAAATCATTTTGCTCATCGTTCAAGTGTCTTATTACTGCAAATTAAACCAAAAAAGTCACGACTCGCTACTTCAGTAGTCTTATGAATAACTTTTAATATTTCATCAGTTTCTGTACATATAAAAGGACATCTGAGAATCAATGACTTCTGGAATCACTTAAATAATTGAAATATTAAAAAATTACTGCATGCTTTTATGCTGCAGTCTGTCCAAAAATATCATCCGATCAATATTCTACTAAAAACTAAACACACACACATACACATGCACACACACATAACACATATACACATATATACACACACAGAGAAAAACATAACAGACAAGATTTATGTACGCTACATTTGATTTTTATTTTATACATCAGTCTTTAAAAAATAGACTAAACTGTCTGTGGATGAGTCAAGTCCCCGAACACTTAGCATAGCCAGCATCCAAAGAAAACTTCAGGAAGGATATGGGACCACTCAGTGACTCACCATTCAGGAACAGGTCACTTAACTCCTACAATAGAGAAATATATGAATTTCTGCATAATATATACTATTTATTGAGAGATTGGAAAGGAAAGTAAACCATAATGCATAGTCTTCACATTAACATTACTTTAACATTAAGCCCAAATTCGCGACTTTGATTTTTAGCATATTACTTGTAAAAATCCACCAAAGCAGAGCAATCCTGCTAAGTACTTCCGGTGTACTCTTGCCCTTTAATACAAATCAATAACAACAGGCTACTATTAAATAAGATGCAATCTTCCCTTTAAAACAAATTAATGACAATGGGCCTATCCTTTTCAGATATTGACTACAAATTGAAACAACATAAGCTAATGGATGGCCTACTTTACAAATAATACAACTCATAGCCTTCTATTCAGTTTCAAAACCTAAATGAAGAATATTATAACAATGAACAGATTTTGTTTTGTGACATTCTAAATCTCTGTGTGTGTTAGTGTGTGTGCGTGTTGTCAGAGAGAGAGAGAGTGTGTGTGTTGTCAGAGAGAGAGAGATGGAGAGAGAGAGAGAGAGAGGAAGGATCATGCCTGTTAACAACTTGGATATGAATGTATTGTGGCCTCTTTACTTATTTATTCATTTCTTGTTCTCTGAGAGAGAGAGAGAGATTCATGTCAAGGAAAGTACAATAACTTGCACAGAATTGTTTGTTGATTTGAAAAAAAAAATATTAGACTTATTCATTCATTCATTCATTTATTTGAGAGAGAGAGAGAGAGAGAGTTGGGGAGGCGGGTATGCGCACCCCTCTGTTTGGGCAAACCCATTTTCCACGGCCCGGAGAAGCACGTCGAGCACATAGTATTTTTAGTAGTAAGCTCGCCCGTCGTGGGGTGAGCAGATCTACACTGCGACATGCCAATAGCATGATCTCGGGGAGGAAATGGTTGACGAACCTAGATCTAGCTTCGGCTGACAACTCCGAATCGAGTTCAAACGCAGTTGTCCTTTTCTTCAAAAATACAATGTCACAGATAAAACAGAACTTGGTCTGTTGATTGCTAGATCTAGTCTTTGTCCGACAACGTAAAACTTGCCGAGCTGAAACTTGCACAGCGTTCTGTTACGCCAGTAGTAGGCCTATGGCGTCGGCACATTCCGACGTTGTTTTGCTACTGATCTGGAACAGATCCTCATGTAAAAAGTTGGCGTACGGCCGTATTTTACATCAAATTGATTTCATATTACACATGCACATAGAAAAAAGTATGCAAAATCGAATCCCGCCGACGAGAAGTTCCAAAAATGGCGACTTGCCTGCAAACTTTTCCGATGAAAAAAAGCAAAACTTTGGAAGCGTCGATCTCGGTTCGAAACTGGCACACATAGCTCTCGTCGGGATATATCATTTTGTTACATTGATTCTCATTGGTTGCAAAATTACAATGTGATTGGTTTACAAATATAGCCGTACCGACCGAAATAGTGAAGCACCCCAAACAAACTTCGATTCTAAACGCATACCATATCCGCGATTACGCCCGAAACGCGGATTTTCGACTTTCTCATCAAATAACTAATTCCATTTTCGCTGTAAGTACATAAAATGGCAATCATTCAAATCTTTATTCATTTCTAATTCATATAAGAAAAAAAATAAGGATGAAACACCGCTTAAAGAGGCAGTAATACTTGATTGAACTGAAGACCCCCCAGTTTTGCGGCCAGACCCCGTTTTTGCCCAGTTTTTGGTACCACAAATTTGACGTCGCGTTTCGGTTCGCACGGCATTGCTAGTTATAACTTAAAAACTATAAAGTGTTCTGAGAACTGTTGTTTAACATAGCTACACAGTTTTGTTGGTTACCTGACTGCCAGCTGTTGTGAAGATTTAGATAATCCTTTGACTCCCGCACCCTGTCCACCAACTGCAAAAACTTAACCCTTTCACTCTCTCACTCTGTCCGCCAGCTCCCACCAGTTTTTACTTTGCTATCATGGCTGACGAAGCAGATAGGGTAAGGGATTGAAAGGGTTACATATGTTGCTGTATGCTGATTGTAAGGATGGGTCACATGCGTTATTAATTTTGCATGTCTGTGGTCTTGACACTTCTTGGTTTTTTATGTGTCTTGTTAACATTGATCCTGAAGGAACCCAGACCCCTCAGTGGAGGACACAGTGTGCCTTTGGTTCTGTGTAAACTTTATAGAATTAACAGTCATCAGTAGTTGTTGTTCATCCTTCGTTGTCGAAGAAGACCATGACTTCATTTTTGACTGGGGGATTGACAGTTGTGGATCTGGAGGTGGCTGGTGAGGCCAATATGGACCAGGAAGGATCACCTGCATGTAGGGGCAAACGTGGGATTGGAGGTCGCTTTCGCCTTGTGCGCTTCTTGTTTTCTTCGAGCCTCTGCTGTACGTCTTCTCTCTGTTGCTTTTGCTCGATGGTCAGCTTGCCTCGCCAGTTTGGTCGATCTAGTTGCAAGTGTCTCCCAGGTATTGGGATCGATGTCCATGTCGCTGATGGATACTTTGAGGCAATCTTTAAAACTTTTCTTTTGGCCACCAGCTGAGCGCTTCCCTTGGCTCAGCTTTCCATACTTTAGTTGTTTTGACAGTCGATTTTCAGACATTCTCACCACATGTCCGGCCCATCTTGCTTGGACTTTCTGCAGGAGGGTATTATGCTGAGGGTGTTGGCTTGTTCCAGGACTTCCGTGTCCGGGATCTTGTCTTGCCACGTGATTTAGAGGAGTCTGCAGAGACAGGTCAGGTGGAAGTGATTACGGTCATCAGGTAGGGTTAGGGAATGTAGGTCTCCACCATCCCTTTCCTCCCTCTGTTTCAGTTTCTCCTCCTCCTTGATATGGTTAATTGCGTTGCTGTGGCTGCCAGAGCAGCAATCTGCAAATGCTGTATTTAGCCTAGGCCTTCTTCATGTAAGCTGGGACAATGGCATGGATGGCACTGATGGAGTGATTTCTGATGGCCTGTGAATGTTGTCAGAGGCTGTGGTCAAGAAATCCTCAGCTACAGATTGTTTGGCGACCAGACTCTTCTCTGTGAATGCTGCATGTGTACATACCCCCCACTTTAATTTAGGACATTTTTCATTACCCTTTGAGTGATATTTTGTTGTGTTATTTAGAAGTGTGTACTGTTGCATGAAATGCCCCCATTTTAATGCGATGTGCAACCCTGCTGAGTCTGAGTAGTCCTTCTTGTTGTCATTTACTTTGTTGTCTTTCAATGTGTGGTTTAGTTTGTGGTGTTTTGGTATTATTGTGCATTATTGATGTTGTTGCAGATCCAGTGATGAGACCAATGTATAAGTGACCTGTTGCACTTTGTAGTCTGCACTGTCCTTTGCGATGTTGTCTGTGAAGAGTCCAGCAACTTGTGTTGGTGTGTGTGAAACAGTTTGCAAGCTACTTTGTGAGCCTGGAACAAATCAGCATGCGTATCTAGATTTTTTTTCCCTCCAGAACATATCCGCCATGTTGACAGATAACATATTCACAAACCACCTGTGACTGTGTGAACGGTGAACACTTAAGTTGTTTTGTTGTATTGGTGTGCTGGTGGTGGTAGTGTCAGCCATCTGCTGCTAGTACTTCTGTTGTGCTTCATATTTCAAATGCGCCCAGGAGAGTGAAACTGCTGTTGATGCAGAACTCGACAACCTCAGAGTATCCATTTGCCTCCAGAGTCACTCAAGAGAATTGACTGCTAGTGACCCAGATACATCTGAGATACAGCGACACAAGGCACATGTGGTTTTAAAGGAGTCTGTTTTATAATAATCACATTGTATTTTGAAGGTGTGCATGCTTGTTGATCAAAAGCATCTCTTCTCATCAGAACACCAGTTTGACTGTGTGTCATCACAGCTGGCTGCTTGCATGTTGCGAACAAAACTCTATAGGAACCAAAAGAATCACAAGCTGTATCTATGTCGCTGAAGGTATTCACTTTTGTACCTGTAGCAGTGTTGTAGCTTATTGACTATATGTTATTACACGTAACACCTTTATTTGATGCATCATTGATATGGTTCAAGAATATCTGGTTCTGTCAGCGGCCATAAGGTATATTACTAAATCTGAATTTTGCTGAATGTTGTTGCTGCATTGTCTGTGAGACAGGAAAGCAAAAGCATACATTAATTAAGTCGTGCTTTTTTGTTATATAATTTCATGAGTGTGCTGTGCAAACTTACTAGTATAACACCAATAAAGGGTAAAATGATGATGATAAAATGCTAGGATATATAGAAAAACTGTGGTCATAGAAATTATGAGTGGTCTTAGAATGATAGAATTCTCAAAATGTATGCTGCATATGTCTAGTACCGTAGAAAGATTAAATGAAAACTTGCACGTCCATTCATTTATATAGCACTGTATAAAAAGTGCCAGTATTATGTGTGTACTAAAATTAAGATTGTAGCAAGCCATGTTTTCTTGTACACACTTGCTGGTTGTGTGTGTGCATTCCGTCGTTGAAAGCTTTTACTTTTTTATTTCTTAAAAGAGCATTGTTTCACATATCAGACGTACAGTTGACAATTATTTCATTTCTTTTGGTTGTGATCATCAGCATGCATTCTTGTTTTATTTTGATTTTAGCAGACAGAATTTAGCAGATCTCATTATGTTGTGACTGATATGTCTTGTGGTGAAAATATTTCCACAGCAGTGCATGTAGCGATAGTTGTACTCCTAAAAACTCAAATGACAGATTTGAACACTAGATGTGTGCCATATTGGTTTTCCTGCTGTTCAGGTGTTATTATTTCACCACTTTCTGTTATGCATTGTTAGAAATATTGTGCTCATTGGTAATAAATCATCAATTGGTCACTCCTACATTTTTAATGTTGACAAGACAGAAAAGAATTGTAAGCCTCTTTAGATGTGTCACTTTAAGGCCAAGACCTGTTAGCAATGATCTCGAAGCTGTTGAAATATCTGTGCATTCTGATACAACACACCAGTTTGAACCTAGCTTATGGTGAGAGGGAAAAATGAGTGGTAAAGTGTACCACCTCCTCTATGATTTTACAAAATTATGCTAATTTTGCAGATCAGTTCTCAAGATCATACTATAACTTCATTGATGATAAGTATTTTTGAGAACTGTTTTTCAAGCTTACAGTGGAAAGTGCATGCCCATTGTTCATCTTTAGAGAGCTCAAATCTTAATTGGTGCAGACCAAGTTACTTCCCTTTGTACTACTATTAGCCAGTTTGATTCAGGTGGACCAGAGCTGTCCTCAATTTTAAAAGGGTGTACAGTACTTAAACATTTTCTCGAACACATGCTGTGCCGTCTTTATTGCAGTTTGCTTGGTAGTGACACCAGCAGTGTTTCAAAGGTCTAGTCCATCTTTTTCATTTATTTATCACTGTGAAAAAAAAGTTCTGGTACCTGTTTGCTTGAACGTGGGCAGTCACACTTGTTTTGGATTAGTTAAAAAAAAGTGTTACAGTTACAACCGTGTGGATGATTTTATGGCTGAAAAGGTTACAGTTAAATTTTATGAATGATTCAGATTGGGTCTTTAGATGTCAACAGATCTATATAGTATTTGGTAAAACAGCTTGAGATGATTTGGATTCAGAAGCATTAATGATTTTTATAGAAGAGAAATTGTATTAGAAATATTTATGACATCTACAAAAATGATTGTTAGTGTTAGGTAGGTTTCATGTATGAAGGTTTGATACATTGTCCTTTTTTTAAGTCTCCAATTACAGAAAATGGAGATAGTACATTAGCAGTCACATAGTACATTAGCAGTCACAACTAATATTTGGATATATTCCATGATTAACATGGTGCAACTTTCTTGTTGTTGTGGTTGTTGGCTTTTGGTGGTGTCTGGTCAGTGTACATATTTGTGGTATGTTGTGCATGTGCATTTGTCTGAAATGTACAAAGGCCTTATTCATATTGGTTATTAAATGATAGTAGCTATACCAGTATGCTATTTATTGTGCAAGTTCTTTTGTCTGAAAAACCTGCGCCAGTAGCATCTAAATACTGAGTTTTTATGGGCCTTTTTTTTTGTTTTTAGTGAAATTATCTAACATACCTGACAAAGAATTATACAGCTCTCAATGGGCATAAACTATTCCAGAGCAACAGTGGGTTTAGAGATATTTTTGTTTGGTAAAGGGAGTCTAACCTGTCGGCGTCACTGGGTTGTGTTGGCTGCTGTACTCTTTGACACCACTACTCACCTCCAAATGGCTCTGTCTTGACTTTTGTGGACAACTTGAATATTCAGGCCAGTGATATTAGTTATGTTCTCAGTGTGTGAGATAGGATGTCTGCCTTTCTTCCTTTTTGCCTCTGTTTTTCCTTGAAAAATGGGAGTTTGCATTGATATTTTAAGGAAACAGTTACTTATTGTAGTAAAGAAAAAGATCTGCACTTTTTTACTCAAAAGTTGCTCATGAGAAAAAAAGCTCATAATGGTCCCTTGGCTTTGGTTTTGAGAGGAAGGTGAATCACTGCATATCATCCCCATCCATCTGTTTTTTTGTCTTTGTTTTGTTTTTAACTTTGTACTTTTGTAAATTGGTCTCAATATTTCTTCTTTTGACCATTCTTGCTGTCGAACCTAGAGTTTATTCATGAGTACATTTTTGTCGACATGCAGAATATTTACTTGATGATATGGAAATGTTGTGACCATGGTGTTGATGTGCTGTGTATCAATGATCGGTAAGGTGGTCACAGCAGTGTGTCTGGCAAGGGAAGTAATCATAGGCAGCTTCTTGTTTCTTTATTCTTGTAACTGTTATCACAAACTTATCGCTCTTCTTTTGAGAGATCAGACATATGAATGGTTTTCAGTTGTTGATTTGGGTATATGTGTAGACAGTTGTTGTGAGTGTAATATGCTAATAGCGTGATGACTTTCGGGGAATTTAATGAAATCTTTCTTTTTTATTTATGACATTCCATGATTTATTCAGCTGCTTGTTTATATTGAATACGCCTGCTTATGTGCAAGCAAATAGCTGCTTATGCTTTGTATATATTGCCATGTGTTTGAATGCGGATGGGTGGATGTGAGTGGAATGTTTGCACCACAAATTTTCATTCCATGATTTATTCAGCTGCTTGTTTATATTGAATACGCCTGCTTATGTGCAAGCAAATAGCTGCTTATGCTTTGTATATATTACCATGTGTTTGAATGCGGATGGGTGGATGTGAGTGGAATGTTTGCACCACAAATTTTCATTCCATGATTTATTCAGCTGCTTGTTTATATTGAATACGCCTGCTTATGTGCAAGCAAATAGCTGCTTATGCTTTGTATATATTGCCATGTGTTTGAATGCGGATGGGTGGATGTGAGTGGAATGTTTGCACCACAAATTGTACCAGTCCTTTTTGATTGTGATGAATACTTAGCTGTGTTGTGTAGCACCTCCGATGTGTATTGATTTGATCTGCAAAATGCTTTTGGCTAATAGAACTTATCATGGCTGAATTGGTTGTTAATGTTTTGTACTGCATTATACTGTCATTTTTACGAATTGCATATGTGGTTCAGTGATTTGTACAAATCAGTTTATTCAGATAGATTTTTGCATGTTGGTGTTTTGCTATCCAAATCTCCCATTGATGTTTTCATTTTTGTGACTGAACTTTGTATAATGTGTGGATGGTGCTTGGAGGGAGGGAGAGGACTTGAGTATTTGTTTCTTCATCATCCTCCAGTAATTTGTTTTTAAGTTCAAGCTTATTAGGCCAGCATTACATGTGAGGTGTTCCAAGATTTTAACTGTTGGCTTTGTACGTGTTCAGCATGAAAGAGAGAAGGTCACCCCCACCCCCTCTTCCACCCCTGACATATATTGTAGGTGGCCAATGGATACTTAACTATTTAACTAAATACACAGTTGAGGTTTTCACTGGCCACCAGTTATATGTTACAAATTGTGAAATAATCATTGGAACTAACGCTTTGTTTATGATAGATCATGAAGTAATTGTGGAGAGTACTTGTGTATCCCCCCCTCATGGCCAGTTTAAATTGTCTGTGTAGTTTGTGAAGTCTAATATGTGGAAAGTACCTGTGTGTCCCTCTATAATGGGCCTTTTTCCTTTAAAACGAATTGTTACTTATAAGACCAAGGTAGGTACAAAACTGGCTTGATTATATTGCTTATTACTTTGCTATGAACAATATTTATGATCACCAGGAACAAATGTAATGCAAATATGGCAGTAATGATATTAAATTTTCGTTTACTTTGCTAACATGTTTATCTGTACAAGAATAGAAGTGTTGATGTAATCTCTGCAAATGTAATCTTTGTTCGCTTTTTGCAATATAAGAAAGTGGAGAAACAAATCATTACATTTGAAATACACAAGTTCTTTTCAAACTCCCAAACAAGTCCAATAGAAAAACTAGCAGTTAGAATGATTTCATGTAGAAAGCATTGTGTATAATGTTTATATTAAATTTTCCAGTTCATCATGTGTATTAATCGTAAGACGAATGCTTGCATTGACAGCATTATTCATTGTTTTTATTGGCATGTAACCTCTTCTCATTTCAAACATTTCTCTGCGTGTGTCCAAGAACAAAAGTATTTTAGTAAGGAAAACTGTACATCTGTAGTGTTTTTCAATTAACAACAATCATTTTACACATTCCAGTAGAAATACTCCATACTTGTGATAATGTATACTTTGGTGCTCAAATAAAAATTAAAAAAAGATAAGTGCTCGTTGCTATTGCTTATAGTAGTAGTTAAAGGTTGCACAATAAGAAAGACAGTTGTACTGTTCTGTATGTTATCAATTTCCCTTTCAAAGCGCGAAATGATAGTCATGCTCGTGGTCAGTACATCTCCTTTGTGCAGCATACCAGTTTAGATTGTTTCCATGTAAGAAGCAAGTAGGCCTAGTTAGAAAAGAAGTCATGAAGGCAGTTGGACAAGCTGCCAAACTGGTCATAATCTAATGAGTTACTTTGTCCAAATTTTCGCATCAGCTGGAAGGGTTGAATTCCCATAAATACTGTAAAGCTGGTGCTTGCTCATGCACGATACAGTGTCAGGATTCCTTTGGATGCCAAAGTGCACTGGGTAATTTAAATCACTGGTTTGAATCGATATCAATAGCAGCTGAAATTCATTGTTTGAATTGAGACGTACTCACATTTCTGCCTTCAGTTCCATTGGTGTGGAGTTAACATTGCAGTTAATTCATTGTTTCAATCAAGCTTTTGCACAATGTATATTAATATAAACATCAATGTTATTGTTAATGTTGTTTAAAGCCCAGCTGACTGCGTAGAGCCATATCAGGGCCAAAACATCAGTGAATTCATTGTTTGAACCAAGTTTTTGCATACATAGGTACCAACATTTCTGCTTTCAATCTGTCGAGAGATTTAATCTGCAGTGTGAGCAGTGGGGAAAAGGGACAGAGGAAAAACACGTTCAGCGCCTGTATAAACATTAAGAACCGATTCATAAGACAGTGAATGCCCTGATCATTAAACAGCCGAAGGAAGGGGTTTGTGACCAACACTTAAGTCTCAGTTAAATATTTTCTTGCTGAAAAGGCCTATTGCTTTCAGTGCCTTGACCTAGGTGTGTATGCATTTGTATTTTTCCCAGATGCCTAGACTTCACATTCAGATTATGTTATCACATCATCAGTCATAATGTCATTGTATAGATGCCATTTCTGCTCCTTCCCTATACAGTGTGCAAAAGTACCTACTTTAAAGCGTGTCTTTGAAATTACATTTCTATTTCCTCTGTATCTGTTAAAAACCAATGGTATTTGCTTATTTTGAACTTTTCTGTGAGATATTGTAAGTTCATTTTGTTGTTTGTTTACATATCTATTGTTCCATTTTGATGGTGTTGAAAAGATTATTCCAGTGGACATGCATGACTATTATTCCATGCCATTACATTCCATTTTCATTGGTTTGATAGATATCCTGCTCATAGCATAATAAACATTTCTGTAGGACAGTCTGAAAAGCCATAAATAGCAATTACCTTCCTAGAACAAATTAATGATACCAGAGATGTTAATTTCTTCCTAAACATTATAGGGCCAACATCATTTTTGTGTGGTGTGCCGTTCTGTAAACTTATTTGGACTTACTGCACACAGGCTTTTTAAGACAGAAAACTCAGGCCATCGAGTGAACTGACGACATTCCTTCCACAATGTTGTTGCATGTCTGCATCTTTATGGGTGTGCATGCTGGGCGTTTTCATAAACCAGCAGCTGACATGACTTACAGGATCTTTCATACACACAGGGGTTAGGCACTGGAAGACGTGCTTACATGTATGTCGATTTGAGATCAGAATCTGCACCCTTTATACCCATTAGGGCTTCAACCCAGGACCTTACGATTGGAGGTCTCAACATTTACCCACTTGACTGTTGCGCCCATAGTGTAGGCCTACAACTTACTAGATGTGTTCTTTAATGTCTGTTGATCAGTTTCTTCAGAAACAAACAAGACAAATACAGCTAGAGTAAGTTGTAGTTAAATACATAAAGTTTACCTGGGAGATGCTCGGTAAAGCAGAACTGATCAGTTTTTCAAAGAATTCAGGGTTTAGTGTGTATCAGGCATGAGCAGTGTGATATTGTGTTCTTTGAAAATAATGTTTGTCATTACTGTCTATGTGTTCCAACTATACAAACCTTGTCAGCAGTAAAGGTAGTGTTGTACGTTGGTAAGAACGGCAACTGAAAAGTGTTCACAAAATAACTCATGTCTCAAAGTAAGAAGAGTGCTGCTGTTAAATGTGTACTAAGAACTGAAGGATGAATTGTACTGTTGTCATCTATTTCACTTATATTCAGTGGCAGCAAATGTCAAGACATAGAACTCCAATTAGGATCTAAGCTTTGGTGTGTTCAAGTTGTAGAATTCCAGTTATGATCCAAGCTTTTGTGTATAAATCCATCTGCGAAAACCCATGTTTTCAGTATTGTTAGTTTCTTGTTGTCCATGTTTTTTTTTTAATCTTTTTTTTCAGTTGGTGGGAAGTGGTCTCAAAAAGCATATCATTTTACTTGTGGTTTTCTGGACAGTTTTGTGATTGTTCATTCACTTGCTCTGTATCCATTCACAGTAAATCTCATGTCACATTTTAATACAAGTTTATAAATGTAAATGATAAAGCTTTTGATTTATTTATTGCTGTATACAGTTGTATTTTGTAATTATTTTTGTTAAAACATTTACGTAAACTAAATCCAGTTTTTATACATGATTTCTGTGAGCGCTTCCTCAGAACCAAAAAATAAATGACAGGAAACGCTGACCTGACTCCTTGTGTTGTGGCTCAGAGTGAGAGTGAATTAGAGTGACTTTGTGTTACTTAGGGAAAGCGAGGAGAGATGGCCCCCTTAATTCCTTACTACCAATTTTTAGCAAATATTTATACAGAAAAAAACCCCAGCTGGTCATTCCCACGCAGTCATATATCACCAGTAAATCAAAACAAGATCAAGCCATTCTAATAGTCTCCCTTTTTATATAAATACACTGTTGATTCTAGGATTTTCAAAAAGGGGGGGCAGACCCCCCCCTCCAGTCAAAAAAAGGGGGGGCTGACAAAACCAGTGGGGGTCAGCGGCGGTAGGGCAAAAACAGTATTCACTTCATTTTCGCTTTCGGCGCTCAAATTCTGACAATGGCGGCTGTGTCATTTCTGTTCGATAGGTCTGTGTAATAAATGCTGATTGGTTTACAGCGACCAATCGTAAAGCTTCGCACTCAGTTGCCCCTACCACTTGCTAAAAATAACCACAGTGTGCTTGGAGTGGAGTGGGACCTATGAATCAGCTAGGCCTAGCCTGCATGTGTTGCCTGCGGGGCTGATTCAGCCAAAAGCTAGATGTGTAGGCCTTACGGTACGCGTTGGCGAGCAAAACATGCGGGCTTTTCTTGATAAATGCGGGATGCTGCCCGCACGAGGCTTGATTTTTTGCGGGCACGAGGCTTGATTTTTTGCGGGCAAAAGGAAAAAATCGCATGAATCCCGCAGCCTAGAATCAACACTGTAAATCCATTATTACAAAAAATCCAGATTTTGTAGGGGCCTACTTCTCAGGATCAATGTGACCTTAAGTTTCAAATGAAACATGACATGAAGCTGGACAAGGCAGCTGAAAATGTGGTTTCTAAGAAGAATGTTAGAAGAGTTCCATGGACAGCAAAGAAAACAAATGAGAGTCTTGAAAGAGACAAACACTATGAATGAAGAAGATTAAGAAAAGACAAGCAACATTTATAGGACATTTCATGTAGCAAGAGAAATTTGAGCACCTACTCACAACAGGAAAGCTGGAGAGAAAAAGAACACCAGTTAAACCCAGGGAGAAACCATTGGATGGACTTGTGGAGTGGATGAAGACAGAGAGTGTGGGAGATATATCTGCTGTGACAAAAGGTATTCATATGGAGGGCCATGACTGCCAACGCCATGTGAGAGGGCACATGATGATGATGATAAAATGAAAGCTAACAGGAATACATGTACATGCTTCAGTCAAGATGATTTAAAAATTCAGTTTTCATATTTCTAGTCTATTTTGTTTTATGTCTGTGCTGCTTGTGACTAATTGGTAATTTTTTACACATCATAATTGTGCCATTTGTGGAAGTTGTGTCCCTTTGTGACTCCACAGAGTTACTTCACCGGTTATTTTGAGACTTGTATGAGTGTGTGTGGATATTACAGTTACACGGATGTTGAAAAATGTAAGCAATAACCAGGATGTTGGAATCTCAGAACAGAGTTCAAATGGAGAATTACAAAACAGCCACAAGCCTGCAACATATAAACTATTTATTTCTTTCTCAATTTGGACACTTCACAAACATTCAATTCAATTACACAATTCACTCAACTAAAACTGTTCACAGAATGCATGTAAATATCCATCCAGTTGTGTTGTTAGTCACTCTCCATCTCCACCAGGAAGTACAATAAGTCCTGTATGTCCTTCAATCCTTGGGTTCCCTGGCCACATGACACTGAATGGTAGACGAGCATAGAAACCCAAGTCAACTATGGGCCACAGTATTAAATATTCCAAATGCTAACTGCTAGGGGTGACTATAAACGGAGCCAGTACATGGCTGATCGGACTCTGTTGTAGTCAGGCAACTGTTCAATTGGACCTGTAAACAGACAAACATGATCATAACTTTCTTTTCAAAAACTATCTACTCCTCAAGTATACTAGAATACATATTTTCTTGTATCTATTATTTTCTAGTCAAGAGTAACTTGTGCAAATTTTCCCTTGACCATGTTAACACAAATAAGCTTAACCATACTACACTTTGTACTTCATGATTTAATTCAAATTAACCTTCAAATATGCAAATGAAGCAACACAAGGAAAAGAAAAAAATACCTCACACACCGTGTACATTTGGACATGAATACACACACATGCACTTATACATACACATACATACTCCAGCCAGTGGCTCTTTTCAAACTGTCATAAACAGGTGCGAAAAATCTTGCAAAAAAAAAAAAAAAAAAAAGGGGGGGGGGGGGGGAACGACCAACAGATTTTATTATAAATATATATGTAGTATAGATAGATATAAATAATACATAACTTGAAACTAGTCTCGAGTACTTTAAAGAATGCAAACAGGCTGAAACAATGTACTTGCAAAAAATCTTTTATCATTCATTTTATCATTTTTCTCTTTTGGTCATCAGGATCCAAATCCTGATTTACTGAGTAACTACCAAAGAAGAACGAAAATCACACTTACCAACACCAGCAACAGCAGGGCACTTGTCATAGATGTATTTTGTGCATACGTCGCGAACCACCTTGGCGTTTACAGCCTCAATGCGAGCCTCCAACTCGGGCAGAGGAATGCGGCGACCATAGCACAGCATTTGTCTGAAATGCAAAACTGAGTGATGATGTTGCATTTCCTTAGAGCCAAAACTGCAGTCAACACTTGCACCCAATTATTAATCCTAAGAGGAAGGCTTTATAGAACACATACAGGTGAATGGACCAGCAAGGAAAAAATGATAGGAAGAGATGACAGAATGCATATGAGCAAGGCAGAAAGAAAGAGAGTGACAGAAAACAGAAAATTTCTTGCACAGAATGTCCAGAAGGTGGGAATACTATTCATACCGCATGAGCCTCTGGCATCCCACTTGGGTTGGAACACAGTCTAAGGGAAGCAATCCATTTATAAATGACTAGTTTTACTTCTAACAAGTTATATTCACAAAAGCCACCAAAACCAGTGATAAAAATTTGCACTTGTGATGGCACCACGGCGCAATGTGATGGCATCCTGGTGCCGTCAACTCAACTGCGCTAACTTTCACAGCAGTATTCTTGTTTCATGTAATCTTCTGTTTATCATGCACTCTTACACACAAAGCAGATTCACCTCAAGAAGTCATTTGCATGTGAAGCACCTCACACACACACACACACACACACACACACACACATATCACACATGTGTGCATACATAGTTATGCACACAGTGACACATCTCCTGTACCTTCCAACATCCTCAGCAGTGGGTGTGGAGCCATCAAGTTGCAGCAACATGTTGGTTTTCAAGAGATTTTTGGCACGAGTCACTTCAAACTCGGTGACACTGGAGCACAGTCTCATCCTACGGAATAAAAATATATATAAAGTTACACATACACACACTCGGTGAGGAATTTGTTTTTGTTTTGCTAAACTTGTGTTTAATACTACCAACCCAACTACATGTCCCTCACTGTGCACATGTACAACATGCGACCACAGCACAAAAAATGTCTGAGGACATCTGATTGTGGGCATTTTAAGCTTTTCTGTGTGGAAAAACGTTTAAATAAAGTGGATGTTTTCACACATTCCTGAGGATAATCTTTACCCTTCTACTGGTGTATGCTTGAAATATCATTTTTTAACACTTGAAAATGGTCGACTGGACAAAGAAATTAAAATATTATGAACGTCCATGAGATTTCCCTGTGGAGAAGGTCCAGGCGCTCATGGGCACTGGGTCTAGAACAGTTGAGCTATTGGGCCTCCCTAATGATGCCCAAGATCCACCGGGACAGAGAGGAGCGTCCGATATCGACTGAGTTATCAGGGTTAAAGGAGATAAAGAAGTGGCTCTGCTAACAGTACCTTGGAGGATAGAATGTTGAAGGCATTGGCAATATATTCTGACAGAACAAAGATTGTGATCCAGATCGCTAAAGAAGGGGGAGAGGGGCTTAACATGAATCACAGGGGAGGGTATGCTGAGTTACTGATTTCTAGCTAGGAATTCCAGTAGGAAATGGATAGCAAAGGAACTGTCATGTTCTTTGGAAATATCTTTAGGGAGCCAACTAAAGCTGTGTACTTCACTGCAGCACCTGCCACAGATGAGAGTGATAAGAAAGGCAGTTTTTCTCAAAACATCCTTGACACAGGTGTCAAGGAAAGTGGTAGCCATGATCAACAATTTGTTGGTTGCAGTCCACAGGCCCGAATGAGTCTCATGACGATGAGGAGTTATGGTGCGCAGCGTCTGTTGAATGATGACGGAGAAGAATTTGAAGGTTTTACATTAGAGGATCTTGTTAATAAAGTTGATCCATGTGATGTAGAAAGTGACCTAGATATCGACTTGGAAGCTGTTGCCGCCGAGTTCGACAATAGTGAGAGTGAGAGTGAGAGCGAAGGTGGGTCAAATGTCGATCGATTGCCTGACCTCCAAACCGAAAATGGCAGGATGTTTTAGGCTCGGTTTCAGTAAAGGAATTTTCTGAAAATGTTGGTGTTGTGCATGATCTGTCTGTTGATCTGCATTTTCATGAGTATACCCCACCCCCCTGGTGTGTGTGCATGTGTGCATGTGTGTGTGTGCATGTGTGTGTGTGTGTGGTGTGTGTTGGTGTGTGTGTGTGTGTGTGTGTGTGTTGTGTGTGTGTGAGATTGAAAAATAATGTTATTAGTATGTGAGTGAGTCGAACTGAGAATAGTGCTATACAAAAGCTATTTATAATTATTATTATTATTGGTGCAAGCTTTGTTCAGTTTCATGCTCAGCTTCTGCAGTAGACTTTGTTCTGGGTCCTCTGGGTCATTTGCAGGCCATTGAGAAGCATTTCTGGACTGCATCTTTGACTTTGAACTATCACACCTGTAAATTTTTGGTAACATTCACCTTCAAATCCGACTTTATAATTTTTTCTGCGAGTAAAAACAGAATGAACCTGGAAAAACAGAATGAACCTGGAAAAAAACTCTTTCTGTGAGTACTTCATTGTATGCACAATGCCAAAAAAACGATTCCTTGAAACAAAAAAGGGTAATTATATTTTTAATTGATTTCTTTAGTTAGTAACTATTGAAAATTGCAAGAGTTACTTTCCTTGACATGGGATTTCATAGTGTGGTTCACGTTGGGTGACGTGGGGGTATATGGGTTAAATACATCTTCCCATCAGTTCTTTCCTGCATGACAGTTTGCTTTGCCACAAATACAGTGCTCTCATCCTCACATAAAAGACTGACAATATTTTCAATCATGTTCAATATGATCTTACCATTCTGCCTGGGCATTGTGAAGCATGTCCTCAATCTGAAGCCCATCAGACACAAAGTACAGGCCCCTGAAAACAATAAAAATATTGTGAAGGGAAAAGGTGAGCATACTCTCTTGACAGAGCTGTGATTATGCCATATATACATATACTGTCCCACATAGGAATTTCAAATAAAAGCAGAATGAAACGTGCTTAACTCTATTGTGACTGCACTTGCCACAGCTGAGCTCTCCTGCTGGCCTAGGGCTGCCACAGTGAAATCACTGAGAACCGGGTGCACGTGAGCTTATCCATTGATTTTAGACAAAGAAACCGGCAAAACGTAGCTGAAGCGTTCAACGGAAGTTCCCTCCATAAGGGAAGCAACTGCCAACTACTAAATCATTAGCATAACAAAAGAGAGGGAGTTATATACCCTAGACTGTCTGTTACTATGATTGAAGTAGCCTGTCCTCAGTGAGAGCTCAGCTGTTACTTCGATCGAAGTAGCCCATAGTCAAAGAGTTAAGGGGTGTTATAGTTAAGGGTTTTGTTTTCTTTATTATTTATTTACTAATACTATTTTTTAGGACCACTGCACTTGGGGAGGTTTCCTCTGTGCCAGATAGTGCGGGAATCAACCAGAACAATATGCATATACGCATTCAGGAACATTGCTGAAAACAAAACAAAACAAAAACTGATGACAAGTTATGGAAAGAAATGATCCAATCAGAAAGAGGAGATAAAATAAATTTTCAACAAACTGTTAAATCCTGACAGCAAAACAAATGAACAATACTGTGTGGCATTATCTATTTATACCAACGAGTGGCTTTACTGCTCACACAATATAAACATGTGAAGATGAAGGCAATGTTATTCAAAGATACTTCCCAAATCACTTTTCATCCAGCAAACACTTTACACAGGTATCAGTTTAATTAGGCAACAAAATTCTACAAAAGGTATTTGTCATTTTTATGGGTATGCATGCATGCCAGTACCTGCGTGTGTTTCTGTTCATTTTACCAACTTTACTGTTTTGAAAATCCATGTTTTACATTTTCATTGAGCTTTTCAATACTGTGCCATTTTCTTCTGCATGCTAGTTGCTCCACAGGTTAGCCCACAACATGCAGGTAACCTATGTGCTGTCTGTATGCCTTAGACGTGGCGGACATGCGGAACAGATAAAGAATTTTGAGAATAAAAATACACGGAAATGGGATTAGTACGAAAGAAAATGAGAAAGAAAATAAGATAAATGAAGAAAAAGAATGAATCCAGATGTAAATTGAATCTAGGTGCACATTTATTTATGACTATCATGCCAAGAGACAGAAACACAGACAACAGACAAGGAAATTTCTTGAACAAAATTCCCAGAAAAGGAGACACTATTTATACTGGAAAAGCCCTCAGCATTCCCATAAGGTAACTGTGCACTATCTTTGAGAGTTATGTTACAATGTTCTACAAACGTAAACAAAACCTGCACTTCCTTACCACAATCCTGTGTCAGTGTAGCAAGTGTTGAAACTCTGGAAGCTGTGACACAGTCCAGCCTCAGCAGAAGCAGCAGCCAGAGGGGAAGCGTGATTGGCACCGCCACCATAGGAACGGTCCCAGGAACCAATCAGAGTGTTGGCGACCATGAGAGCGATGTTGTCGGGGTTCTGCCAACCGCAGCCCTCCACAGCAATGGCGATATGGGCCAGGGGCATGCTGTCGTCACGCACACGGATCTACACATACAACCCTTCACCCTGACATCAGAGCGATGCGCGATCTCTTGTCAATATCTGTTTTTCAGAATTGGCTCCAACAATCAACATAAATATCTTACCGACTTAACCTTTTTACATAACAGCTACTGCATATCGTATTTACTGCAGTCCACACACCTTCAAATGACACAATAACACAAGTTTCATCATTTAAAAACTTCAAAATATGAAAAGAAAACATCATCGACAGATTTGACAGTCTGGGCTGTTTAGTTAACACATTTCTGCCCACACAATACCACTGAGTTTGCTGCCCCTGGGCCAAACAATTTTAACTTGCAATCACATTTGCTGCCCCTGGGCCAAGCAATATTAACTTGCAATCAACACTATAGATTGCATCACATAAAATCCTCTGACATGCTCATTTCTGAGCAGATTTTCTTAAAATACAATGTGCAATTGTCTACTGCAAAATCAAATACTATTCAAACGTTCAATCTGACCAAGCCTCCACACTGGCACCTAATGGCACTACAACTGTTTTGACCGTTGTTTTTTTGTGGTGTTCATCATCATGACTGCCATTTGACACATTACTGTGACCACTTTTGAAAATATTTTCGTTGAAATTGTCACCAATATCACTGTCAAGAGTCTTCCCGAGATATCTTGATCGTCTGCAGCACTAAGTTTATCTATGAAGATTTCGTCAAATATGAGTAGAGCAGTGTAAAAGCTTCACTTTGCCATAATTTTGAACGAACAAAAACAAAAAACGTTACATATACAGGAAGTTCAGAGTACTTTCCCCCTGCCACCATCAACAGCCAAAACTGAAAGTGGTAGCCATGATCAACAATTCGTTGGTTGCAGTCCACAGGCCGAATTTCTTGTGGCAGACTAACTGCTAGTTGCGGTCAAAAATGTGTTAATGAAAATAAACATAGTTGCGGTCAAAAATGTGTTAATGAAAATAAACATAAGTTCTTAATACTGACAAAGTGACAGACTACTTTCATCGACAATTAGCACACAGTCAGACCTTAAGTTCTACTAAAGTCACGCAAAGATATAAACTCTCAGACTTAACAATTCCTTACCTTAACAAATCCTGATGGTTAATCATAAAACCTAATCTTTTCCTAATGACTTCCAACACTGATAATGGCAGTGCAGTCTTCAAAAAGAGTAAAGCAAAAACAAAAAAAAAGCATCACAAAGAATGAAGCCAGAAGCACATTTACAACTATCCTGTCAATTCAAGAATGGGAAAGAATGAAATTTGTATATTTCAAGAACATAGCGAATTCAGACTATTGGTACACACAAGCACCTACTTCACTTCCAGTGAACCTGCACTGTGGCAACACAGGAATCTCTCCTTCATAGCCAGCACTCAAGCTCCCAAAGTGTTTGTTGGCGAGCTGCACCAATTCTTCATGGTTCACACCTACAAACACAATCACAAATCAGTAAGGCATGATCATAACCACAACATATATTAGGTCAATCTGTAATACATTCCACATTCAGAACACCATTATCTGTGATAAAAAATACTGTCACACTTTGTCACCAGGTTTAAAACACTACAGTCTATTTTACAGTTAAAGGCTTCCAACAAACACCACAGCAATGAGTGATTTAGTCTCAATATATCCTGTGAAGGCTGAATCCATGTGTAAACCCATCAATCATGATCAAACTCTAATTCTTGAAGACTCACAAGAAACACTGCGTACAGACTGTATAGAACTATAAACCAAAACACACTGTAACAAAATAACAAATCAAACAAATCAAATATGAAAAATTATTTCAAAATCTTACCGCCTGCAGCTGCCAGCACCATGCGAGGTCCTTTGTAATGAGTTCCAATGTACTCCAGCAGGTCATTGCGGTTGATAGACCTGGAGAATCGATTATCAGAATCATGAAATCCACCATGGAACATAGCGCCCAGCTAGCCAATTAAATCCACTCTTAAGATACAGCACTGAGCTAACCAAACTTGTTTCACGGTTTTTATGCGAACATATGTTTCAGTATTTTAAAGTCTACACAGAATACTAATACAGACAAAGCAAAGGTTTAAAATGTCTCTATTCATTTCATACAAAATCAGAAAGAATACAATTCACAGTCTGGAATGTCAACAATAGAAATGTATTTTAAAGGGGTTGGTATTACTTTACACCATGCTAACAATACAGACTATGTCATGTGAAATCTACTATCATATGCTTACTGTTATTTACCCTTTTTTATTCTGCTTACCACTTCATTATAGCTTCTCAGAGTCAATAATTTTTAAAACAATGCCCCCGCCATCTCTTGAATTTAATGATCGACAAAAGAATGCATGTATATAAGTGAGTATTAAACAACCCCACCTCCACATGCAAAATCACATCCCAAAAAACACAAACAAAACAAAATTATCTACATACTGGATGTTCTGAGTAGGTCCAAGGATGGTGCGACCCAGAGCAGTGCCTTGGAAGGCAGTGGCATGCAGGTGATCAAAGACAACCTCCTGCAGATTGGTCTCCACTTCCTGCATCTCACGCAGAATGACACCTCTTTCACGCTCAATTTCCTGCTCTCCCAGCAAGCTGTTCTGGATAATGTCTGAGAGAATGTCCACCGCTGCGGAAAAACAAACACTGTTGAATTAACAGAGTCTATCATCATGTATAAAGAAACATATGAATTAAGTGTTCACCATCGCATCAGAAAAATACAGGTAAACAGTGTCTCTTACTGTGGCAAAACAAAGAACAGATAAAATATGACTGAAGTGTAGCAATATATAAACAAGCAAACAGAAGGTCTTGGTCTCAAACTGCGTACACATCTCTGCTTGGTGGGTAAACAGGTCAACATGTGTGCAGAACTGTCAGTATTCCCCTTCAAGTGTATATGCAGACAGAATGGACATTTTTCTTATCTCCCAGATCAACATGTGTGCAGACCTGCCAGTGCTTAATCCCCCTTCATGTCTACGCAGGCAGAATATCAAATATGCATATGAAAGATCCTTTAAGTCATATCAAAGACTGGTTCATGGAAAAGTGTGTGTGTGTGTGTGTGTGTGTGTGTGTGTGTGTGTGTGTGTGTGTGTTTTGTGTGTGTGTTGTGTGTTTGTGTGTGTGTGTGTGTGTGTGTGTTGTGTGTGTGTGTACATACCTTTGGGCAGATCACTCTGGAAGCACTTAGCGTAATACACAGTCTGTTCACGAGAAGTGTACGCATTCAGGTGGGCTCCCATGTTCTCCACTTCAAGTTCAAGGTCAGTCTGGCTGCGAGTTTTTGTACCCTGTTAAGACAGCCATGATCAAAATGAATTTGTTCACTACACTCACAGAAACGTGTGTATTACAGTTATCAGTATTATAATCAAATTTCATGTACAAAAAATAATATGTAATAATGACAAACTGTGCATTATATAGCTACTTTTTGTACCTACTGTCGTGGATACCATCACTATTATTTTCAGTTGATACTTTTTTCCAGTTTGGGTTTTTTCCTTTTCATTTCCCAGTTTTTGCTTCATCCGAATCAAAATTATGGATTGTGTTAAGCAAATACAAGCAAACAATAAATGAAAATAGAGTGAGAACATATGTCTGTCATGTTTCTTCAATTAAATATGAGTGCTCAGTCAGTCTTTGCTTGTTGTTTTGAACTACTAGGCTTTGTTGATTTTCTCTGATGTTACTGAATGGTTTTGTCATGTGTGTGTGCGTGCGTGCGTGCGTGCGTGTGTGCGTGTGTGTGTCTGTGCGTCCGTGTGTCTGTGTGTGTGTGTTGCGTACGCTCTGAGTTTAAATGATTTTTAGTTTATTTTTCTAGTTTATTTTTCTTTCCTTATTTTCCTTCTGTTCTGGTATTGGGTAATGCAAGGGATGGGATGGGGTGCAGAAATGAAATCATATATGATCATCATCATCATCAAAGTCAAAATCCACCTGACTATAACAAAAATCCCATCCATGAGATGGGGTGAAGGTGTGAAATCATATATGATCATAATCATCAAACTCAAAATTCAACTGACTATAGCATAAGACTGCTAACGAGAATATGACAGGATGTTACCGACTTAAAATAATAATTATGAAGCACAAATTCACAAAACAGATTATCCCACTAATACAAAAAAGCAGCAACAGTACATACACCAACAAACTCACAAAATGTGAAAAAAAAAATATTCCATGAATTTCATTTAACAATTTTGCACAATGAAACAGATACAGAATATGCTTCAATTTTCTCTGCAACAGTTGCCCATAGGATCACAGCCAACAATTCAGTGAACCATTCTGTCTCATTCTTTCTCTCCCATTATGTAACACATCAGTCCCAATTTCTGATTCAGCTAAAAACCTTGGTGTCTGCATTGACTCTACCCTGTCCATGAACAACTTTGTTTCTCAAACTGCCAGATCTTGCTACTATCATCTCCATCGTATAAGCCTGATCAGGAAGTATCTCTGTCGAAACAACTGCAAAACTCGTTCTCTCCTTCATAATGTCTCGCATTGACTATTGCAATTCACTCCTGTCTGGTCTTCCTGCCTCCACCATTCACATCCTACAGCGCATTCAAAACAATGCTGTACGCCTTGTACTCAAAAAGAAAAAAGCTGACCACATATCTCCTCTCCTGGCACAACTTCACTGGCTCCCTGTATCAAAGCGCATACAGTACAAACTAGACACCATGTGCTACAAAAGCCTCAATAACGCAGCCCCCGATTACCTGTCAAGCCTACTTGAGATCTATGTTCCCTCACGTACACTCCGCTCTGCCTCCGATCCTCTGACTTTTCGCTTTCCACGCACTAAGCTCAATACCTATGGTCCACGAGCCTTCTCTGTTTCTGGTCCACTCTCCTGGAACAAACTTCCTCTCTCAGTCCGTCAGCAACCTACTTTTGCCTCCTTCAAGTCCGCTCTCAAAACTCACCTTTTCTCCTCTGCATAAAATCCTAACCTCACTCAACCCCCCTCTGCAGCCTGTCTCCGCTCGGAGGGGAATCACTTTGTTTTAATATATAATTGTATATGATGTGCTCTCTGTGGTTTTCCACTGGTTTTATTCTTGCTTTTATTCTTTTCTCCCCATTTGTGGCCATGCATGTATGTGTGTGTGTGTGTGTGTGTGTGTGTGTGTGTGTGTGTGTGTGTGTGTGTGTGTGTGTGTGTGTGTGTGTGCGTGTGCGTGTGCGTGTGCGTGTGTGCGTGTCTTTTCGGCGCTTGGATTTGATTTTGTCGAGATTTGCGCTATATAAATATTGTAATTATTATGTATGCATGTGCGTACGTATGTATGTATGTATGTATGTATGTATACGCTTAGATTTATGTATGTATGTATGTATGCATGTATACGCTCAGCTTAGATTTATGTATGTAAGTATGTAAGCATGTATGTATGCATGTATACGCTCATATGTATGTAGGTATGTATGCATGTATACGCTCAGTGCTTAGATTTGATTTTATCAAGATTTTGCGCTATATAAATAAAATATATTATTAAATGTCACCACTGAAAACTGTAGCAGGCTCTGTTTCTTTTGTTTCATCATCTATGAAACAATCAGGTTCCCATCTCATTTTCACATCTGCTCGTATCAGTTTGTGCAATTTGGACTCTGTCTACAAATCAAAACAAGTGCACACAATGAAGGCACGATATAGCAAGGGAACTGTATGTGAACTGTCTACAAAGACTCACTTTAAAAGCCATATGTTCCAAGAAATGGGCCACTCCATTGTTCTTCTGGTTTTCGAAACGACTGCCAGCATCTATCCACAAGCCAACCTGCAACAGATAAACAACAAAGATACATGTCCACTCACTAATTAATAGCATGTGAAGCTGAACATTCCATAACTAAAATACTACATAAATAAAACTGACCCACCTTCCTTAAAAAACACCATTTAAGAGTGTTAAGATTCTTTGTACACTCTTAAATGGTGTTTTTTAAGGAAGGTGTACAATGAATCTTAACACTCTTTTATCACTCTTTATCACTGTAATGCAATGTCCACTGAAGTGTAAGCCACAAAAGAAGAACAGAAACTGAACATGAAATTATATTAATTACACATTTTAATTAATAAACAAAACAAATACACTGATCAACTGATCAGTGACTTGTGAATCGCATGTTTAAACAAGCATGAACAATGAAAAATGCCGAAACTTAAACTATAATAAAAGTATAGTAAACTACTCACAGTGCATGTTGGGATGCCTGAATCCTCTGTGGCCACTCTCAGACCATTTTCAAGGGTAGACACCCGAGTCTCAGGAACATTCAGGATTGTCTGTTCAAATGTTGCAGCTCTGGTGGAACGCCAACGCTGGGCGATAATTGCACCAGCGCATGGTGCCTGTTTAAAAATAGAAAATAGAAAAAAAAAAAAAAAAAAAAGAAAAAGAAGAAACACAAATTAAAAAAACTCCATAACAACGTTTTGAGAACAAAAATGATTTTGGATAGTATGTTCCTTTCTAATGACTCATGCATATATTTAAAAAAAAAATCTAGTCCCAGGAAAGGGTTTACCAGCAACCGCGGTAACCGACTACAGTCCGTATTTTACCGATTCAAAACACTGAATACCGATTGTGATTTAACCTGTCCTTACACAAAACTGTGTATGCTGCTGTTGTGTCATATTTGTCTTCATGGGTCTTTTCTTGTTCATGATTTATCAAAGAGCAGAGATGAACGAACAAACAATCGTAAACACTTAGAGCTAGGCCTACCATGGTGACCAGACACCTGCGCTGATAGCAGCAGCGCTTGTGTGTGTGTGTGAGTGGTGAGTGCGTGCGTGCGTGTTTGTGTGTGCACTCATACGTGCGGCGGATCAAAAGGCACTTGCTGCATGACAAAAACCATAGCCTGGGACTGCTGAGCTGTTATAGGAAGGCCAATTAAAATTGATAGAACAAGCCTACTGATTTTTTTTTTGTCTGTACCGGTTGCATTTTTGACATGTTATAATTGCCGTAGCTAGTACCGGCTGGGAAAAAATCTAGCGCGATCCTGGTTTACTGTTTGTATAACTTCAGATCTAGATGGGCCATGCTAGTTGTTCTGCCTCCAGAATGCCAAGATACCTGCTTCTGTGCTTTCTTTTTTTAATTCTCATTTCATATAACCATAATAATGTGATTATTATATTACCTTTACATGACTTAAACAAGATGTGCCTTTGAGATGGAAGAGAGAGGAACTAACTCTTTGTCTATGTTTAACAGAACAGACAAAATGAAATCAACAGTTTCTTTTTCTTTCTTATTGTTTTCATTTGTCTTTACTGGATAAGTATGCTCCGAGGCCTCTTTAACTTAGCTTCTGCCCCATCTCATCTCACAAAGTTATCAATGACGCCTTATATACTGAAAACGATACCCTGATAAATGTATACATGCGTAATCAAATTGCTCAGCAACAAAACCTGCCCACAGTAACATCTGATGGGGGAGTAGTCTTCTTATTCCTTCTCACTCTATGGTAAAATGAATTTCCGATTATGACATCGTTGTTTGTAATTAATTTGATATGAGGCGCAAGTCAATGGTAGGTACGTGAGAAAACCGGGCTCCGGGCAGCCGCGAGCGTTCAATAAAAAACTGAGACGCATTCCGGCGCTTTGACGGAGGGGTGTTCACGTATCAGACCCATGATTAGGTCATTATCTATGGTCATTTATCGAAACAATACGTGTCAGGACGCTAAACATAGGTGGAGCTGTAGCCTCCGATTACGATTCTTTCATTTCATACTGTCACGCGAGAGCAGACGGACATTTGACTGACCACTTGGTTGTAACTGCTGCAAACTCAAAAGGTAAGTGACCGACTGCTGTAAAATTTCGGATCTCTGTAGACAAATCCCTCTTCCGTTGACATGCCAAATTTAAAACACATCAGGGCACCATCTCATTGTTAGACCTGTCCCGCAAGGTGTATGGTGTATCGAGGCGATGGTGCGCGTCATGCTGCCATTGCTGGTCGATCTTAGGCACAGACTGAATGACTAGATCTACATACTGCTGATAGCAGACTTGTTTGTATTGAGATGGCAATGTTTTGGTAATGACGTAAAACGTACTGATTTTATTAATGATAGTTTTCGTTGTGAAAAATGCCTTGTGTGTGTGTGTGTGTGTGTGTGTGTGTGTGTGTGTGTGTGTGTGTGTGTGTGTGTGTGTGTGTGGTGTGTGTGTGTAATCTGCGAGGAAGACTTTTATCACTATATCAGAATATCAGTTGGCAGAAGCTGGGCACACCCAGTCAGACCACCTTATCAGCATCAGATCATCTAGTTGCATGGATTTTTTGTTTATTGAAATCATTAGTCTGGTTGTTATGATATCAATTTTTTTTATGAAAATATAGGTCCCCGTACCTTGGCACAACCAGTCTGACCATCTCATCATATGATCATGACGACTCATCAAAATAGATCTAGATAGATCTATTTGCATGGATTCTTTGCTTAGCCCTACTGAAATAATTTATCTGCTTTGTATGACATTGTTACTTTTGAGATTTTTCAAGTAACTATATACAAAATGAAAAGTTAATGGGCCATTTGTTGTTGTTTTTTCCTTAATTCAACACTTGATTCAAACAGTAAAAGAAAACATTTAAGCCGTTTGATTAAATTAATTATGAGTATTAGTGCACAGTTTCATGAATTGTGAATACTTCGGTTGTCTTGTGCTTGTAAAGACCTTTCTGGTGATACTCAGTTTTTGGTTCTTGGTTCAGTCTTTCCAAAGTTATGTCTGCTATGTGAGCCATGTAAAAAATGCCGAAATTTTTATTATTTCAAAAATTCGTAACTTTCGGTTACAGTCAACCAAATAAAAAGCTTTTTACACCGTTGTAAAGCTACTTTTTTTTTTCTCTTTTCAGTGGTACCAATTATAATTATAGGCCTAATCATTTTCAAAAAACGAAAAATTTTGTCACATAGGCCTACCTATAGTTATTAGATCTATAGTATGTGTGTCATATGTGATATGTCAGTGAACAGAGGTGGGCAAGGTCAGAAATTATTAATCAATTAAAGACTATCAATTACGATACAAGGGCACTGAAAACATAACAATACAAGTAAGGCCAAAACTAAATAAAAGTGAGAAAATGCATTGAAAGATCACATGCCATACACGAGTTATCCGCTAGTATTACTATTAGTGTTTTCTGCTCATCAAGTTATCAACGAGCAGACGTCTTCCTAGGACATGGTTGGCGAATTTCGTGATCAGTACCTGATTTTTGCGACTAAAAGTTAACTCAGATATCAACATACTTCAGCCCTTAATATCACCGTCATTCATGTTATTATAATAAACATACCTTCTGAGCAGTAGCAAGAACTCTTGCAACGCTCGTAGTGACCTTCAGCAAGCTGGCTGCCATGTTTGCCGGAGAAAGGATAATGCGCATGCGTGCCATTTAATGCAAAACATGAATTCGGAGAACATATCCTTGAGCGGGCTTATTTATTTCCATTCTATTCTATTATTAAGTTTATTTGTTCATCCATTTTTGATAATGCTCAAAGGATATGTGTACATTTAACTGTGATATCATAACATTTTATTTCTTTATTTTTTAAAGTGTCCTAAAAGCGAAACAAGATTTATGTAAGCAATACATTTGGGTACAAATGCACTAAGTTTTTAGTTTGCAAACCCAGTCGCCGTGGCGCATGTGATAAGATGTAACTGATATCGACTGGAAGATAGTAGATTCGAATCCATGAATCTTGTCTAAATCATTTCGACCCTAAAATAGCTCCTACCGAGAACTGTGTGTGCTATGGATTCATTTGGAAGGCTGGGGACATCCAGTTTTCTTTTCTTTAGTTTCAGCCTAGATTTTCCCATTACAGGATTGTGATCTCTGTTGCAGCCTGCGCCTGATAATGTTTTTGCTATCAGTAAAGAATTTCTAAATGTTTCATTTATCCGGATGTACTCAATTTGATTTCTTGTGCTGCCTGTCTCCTGGATTCAACCATGTCCATTTTCTTCTGTTAGGTTGTTCAAACCAAGTGTTTCCTATCATGAATTCATTTGCTTGTGCCTGTTAATAAGTTTCTCTCCCCTTTCATTTCATGTACCACGGCCATGAGGCCCAACTGTGTCATCTACTTTTTTCCCTGTCCCATTTTAGCCTTAAAATCTCCCATAACAATTGTAACGCCTTGCCTGTCTCTAATTCTTTATAAAAAGTTGTCAATTTCTTCCTCACTACTTGTGGATGTGGTGCATATACTTGGACAATGTTGATATTAAATGGCTTGCCCTCCAATTTAAGTAATAAAAAGTGGTCTGGTATGGCCCAGTACCCTTTCTGCTTCCTTCTAGCTCATCTCTCCTATTCCTAAAATATTGATGTTCAGTCTTTCCATTTTATTTGGACGTTTTCTCGTTTTCTGTTCTGGAACATTGTTCTAACATTCAATGTTGCCATTCTTACACACACACACACACACACACACACACACACACACACACACACACACACACACACACACACACACACACACACACACACACACACAAAACTGCACGTATGTGCACGCGCCGCATATGTATGTATGTGTGTGAATTTCTGGATCTGGATCTGGATAATTACGCTGCAGGAGCCTTTTCAGGCTATCGTCGCAGCGGGTGGTAGGAGCGCATGGCTTGATTTGAATAAGTAGTCCTCATTTATTTTATGTTATTTTGTTGTTGTTGTTGTTGACTATAATAATTTAATTTTTCTTATTTATTTATTTATGAGTGAAAATAACTAATTTAAGTGGTGTTTCAACTACAGTTTCTCTTGAGTTTTTAGAACATGACGTTTAGTTTCTTTGCTGTGTCCGACTGGGGTGGGTGTAGGGGGGGGGGGAACTACTGCCCCAATGGACACCCCGAGTTCAGCTCAAAGATGTCCTGTTGCGGCGCTGCATCTCCCTAGTCGGGTGGGGGGATGGGGAGGGGAGGGGTGGGCTGGAGGGGCTGGAGAGGGGGGGGGCTGATTTATTTATGGGAGGCAGCTGAGGCCGCTCTGCCCAGTGCTGCAGAAAATGCGGCGACGGAGCGTGCCTGCACTAAAAAGTTTATTGCAAGTAGCTTGATTACGGTTTGATGTCACCTGCTTACCATGTCTTCCCCTACTAGACGAACGTGCTCATCAGCATACAATGATATAATGGGGACCTTTCATTTTTTCCTTTCGTAGTTAAATCCTACCACACTATGTGGATGAGAGGACTAGCGATAAAAAATGTTTTAAAAGAAATCTTAACGTATTGTCATTCCCTTCCCTTGACGGCTTAGATCTCCAAAGGCGAGGAAGGGAGGAGACAATTAGATGAAAGACGTGATTGATTGATTAATTGATTTGGTTCAGTTTTCACAGTCGGCTCTCACTTCAGGGGATGGGGATAACCATTCCTGGGAATTGGGTGAAGGGGAAGGAAACATATTTTGATTGATTGATTTGATTCAGTTTTACTCAGCACCCACCTCAGGTGATATGGCCGACGGGGATAACCATCCCAGGAAAATGGGGGCAATGGGACTTATCTAATCCTATACTGACACACCAGAACAACAATGATGCTAAGATGGGACAGTGAGAAGGCCAGATTTAATGTAGCGCACCCCGGGATTCGAACCCACAACCATTAGCATGTGAATCCGACGCTCAAACCAACTGAGCTACAGAGGCCCCGCAGGAAACATATGGCCGTCATTTTCTTTTTATATACTTTGTAAAGGGTTAAGTGTGAATGCACCGAAAGTCCTGATACGCCGATTTTTGCACTAAGAGCCAATACTACGCATGCGCACAATTGTGTAATATCATGAACTGCGCTCGTGTTAGAGACACAGGAAAAAGTTGTCATATTAATACCAACAGGGCTCTGTATTCAGTTGTGTTCAGTTTTGCACATCGTTTTTACGTGGATGTTTATGACTGAAAGAAAATTGACGGATTGATGATAAGTAATCCTAAACAGAAACGTGACATCACAGGTGCAGTTGCACCTTATGCAACAGAATCGATCTGGGCCTAGAATACTAAGAATGTGAGATCAATGCATTCTTGTACTGTCTGTTCTGTCTGGCTTTGTGATTGTCGCTTACTTGCGTTTTCTAGGATTCCGTGTACATTGTGCATTCGTCTTGTTTCAAGAAGCTGACTGAAGCACGCACTTTTACGGAAACGGTTAGTATCCGCAAAACCCGTATTGATCTAGATCCAGATCTAACATCATGATCACGTTATCTAATCAAAGTATGTGGTCTTTGGCATTCGTTCGACGTTGCCGTTGAGTTATTTGAAGTTTCCGCAATTTGACGGTATTAAGGTCGTGTGAGTGTTTGTATGTGTGCTTTATAAAGCGAAGGAAGTGATACATTACCACACACCGTTAAATCCTCTCCCCAACACTGACTTACTAAGTTACTACACCTCCCCGTGGCGATAGTTTAGTTTAGTTTAGTTTAGTTTAGCAATAGGGACATAACACATTAGCCGTTTGGCTATGTCAAGTCCCATTATTTTTATTTTTATTTTCTAATACACATAGCCAAGGTTTGTCGTGCGCCCAGTTTTTTTTGATGATTCATTCATCATATTCGTATTTAAGTTCAATGTAATGTTTCCAATGGTCAAGCTGGTTTTTAAACGAGTTTGTGTTTTGTGCACTTTTAATTTCGTTTGGTAATTTATTCCATACATGTGCAATTCTATTTGTAAAATAAAACTTTTAATGTTTGTCTTGCAATATTCTATAACTATTTTATCAGTATTATTTCTTGTTTTGTCATAATTTGTCAGTTTAAAAAAATGTGTTCTATCTAGAATCTACGTCATCTAGGCCTGTATTGTTAAAAATCTTGAAACTTTGGATCAGATCTCCCCTCATTCTTCTTGCTTTTAAACTGGGTAAATTGAGTAATTCTAATCTTTCTCTATATGAATAATTTTGAAAACCATGAATTAATTTAGTAGCTCTTCTTTGTATCTTCTCTTTCAATGCTTACTGTCTTTTAAGACGTGGAAACGAAATAGTATTAGACTATTACCATACCATACTCCAAATGAGGCCTCACTAAGCCTTTGTACAAATATACAAATGTCTCCCTGTTTATGTATGAGAATGTTCTTTTCATGATTCCAAGCAACTTGTTTGATTTATTAACAACATTTTGAATGTGATTATCAAATTTGGGACTTTTATCAAATATTACTCCTAAATCTTTTTCTACAAAACATTCTATTATTTCACAGGTAATGCAGGGGGCTTTTTCAGTAAATTATATTAAATAGTAGACTATTCCAACCTTCTGGAAATTTTGTACTAGAAATTACCTCTTTTGTGTCAGTCTCTTTGTTTCTGTCTTTACCTTTGCTTTCTGTCATTTCTTCCTGTTTTCGAAGTGATATAAACTTGACTGTACATGAATGGACAAAAGAATTAATACTTACTCGCTCGAACAGTAACACGCCTACATACATCCACAGGTAAAAATGCATACACATGAAAAAATCATATGCATATATATGGAGAAATGCAAATAGGCACAAATGCGTGCACATGAAATAATCAGTGTAGTGCATTTTGTAGGTGAAGTCATTATACTTATAGTTTGACATTGTGACCTTGTGGCTTGTGTTTTCCAAGTTTATTTATGAGATGGGATTCACTGACTTTTCCGTTGGTGATGTTGTTACTGTGGAGAAGCCACAGACCTATCCCACAGATGTCATTGATCAAGTTGTCTGGCTAGTTGAAATGATTAGAGATAGTTTTGTCTCCAAACGTATGTCAAGGGATGTTCAGTTTTACCGGTGTAAAGTCGAAAGCTTTTAGAGCAGCTGATCATGTATGAAGACAGTGTTAGTTAAAATGTTTAGTGATTTTTAGATGAGACATAGGGCCTCTGACTGTAGTGGTGGAGCATACGAAAGGGCATGTCTTGCATTTGGGTTTGTTGCGTGGAGTTGTTTCAGGAGGCTGGATAGCTAGATTTCTGAGTCTTGAACGTACCAGCAAATCATGAAGATTTGTGTCTCTTTTGTGGACAATTAAGGGTGGTTGGTCAAAGATTTCAGCTACAGTGGGACTAAATTGTAGAATATCCCAGTTAGACATGATAGTCTTTTTAACATGGGGACATCAAAGGGTGGTGGACATGATAGTCTTTAACATAGGAATCAAAGGGTGGTGCAGTGACTAGGTTGGTTGATCGTCTGTTGCAGTTTTTGGTTCAGATTGGAGGGCTTGTAACCAGAGACAGTGTTGACTTTTTGCGGGCTTCATGAATGGTATTGATGTGAGTGAGTAATGCCTCTGTAGAAAGAAATATGCTTATTATATCAGCTTTGTAATAATAGTCGTCATCTGAGCAGAGGTGTTGCAGTTGCAAGAGTTGAGAATCAAGGATGCTGTTTTTGGTGTTGTAAGTGTGGGATGGATTGTCCAAACAAGATTTTGAGTTTATGGTTTGTAGTGGACTGTAGTGACCAGTTTTTCAGGTTGAGGTGAAAGTTCAGTGTCGAAAACACATGGATGTTTCTGAAATTTCAAACATGAACTGATGACAGATAAAGCTAAAAGGTCTGAACCTTGTTGATGAATTCCAAGAGTTGTTCAGAATTTAGGAATGTCATGCCAATGCCATTATCAGTATATCTTTTGTATGTTTCAGGTGTTGGTTTCTTGTATTGTTGTTTGATTTGTTGTTTCCAGAATCCCATGAAAAATATTGAATAGACAGGCGTAGCTGGGGTCCATTTTTGTGCCAATTGCAACTCCACACTGATTTGTGAATATTTATCTCCTCACCTCATTGTCATGCCCAGTTCTACAAGTTAGATGGAGGTTGACATAGAAAACGTCTGATCTGATCATTTGTCTAGCAAATATTGGAGAGTCCATCAGAGTGAGGCATACATATGAGAAGTGACATCCAAAGTGAACAGATATTTGGGGTTGGTGGCGCTGTCTTTATTTATTGTTTAAATCAAGATCCAATGTTGGGTTGGTGTCTATAAATGGGCAGAGACTGGACCATAGGTTGCAAGATGGTGTCAAGAAACTGGGAAATATTTTCAGTTGGGCAACTACAAGCTGACACAATAGAATGGCCAGGGTTGTTGGCTTTATGTGTTTTAGGAAATAAATAGAATAATGATTTGACTAGGAGTTGTTTAATCCTTTGACTCCTGCACCTATCCATTAGCTGCAAAAACTTAACCCTTTGACTCCTTCACCTCATCCACCAGCTTTCTGCAAGAAACTGGTGGATAGGGTGAGGGAGTCAAATGGTTACATTTTTTGCATTGCTAACATTGATGATGATGCAGACTGCCAGTGGATAGGGTGAGGGAGTCAAAGCGTTAATGAATAGTCTGGCAGTTGCAGGTAGCGCCTTGGAGGATGTTAGGTTGTTGATAAGTTTAGATATATCCTGGTAGGATCAGTCATGATGTAGGCAGGTTTTTTCTCATACATGAACAGCTGTTGTCTTGAGCATGTCTATAAAAGACTTAGTACTACTACCAGTTGATATACTGTATGTTGGATCTGAACAGGTTCTCTTGGCCTCAGATAGCATGACCCAGCAGCTGTGCATAGTCTGAAATGGCTACGTGAGTATTTGATGTTGATCGGTGCTATAGGCACAGGGCAGGGACTTTGAAATAATCAATGAGCCAAGACTTGTATGTGTTGTGAGTTGAAATAGGTAGGTAATGCCACTCAAACCATTTTATGGATAAAATGAACAACAACAGCAATAAGTAGGTAATGCCACTAAAACCATTTGATGAATAAAATAAACAACAACAACATCATAAAGAACAATAAAAACAAATAAAAAATCCCAAATAAACAAAAGTGGGGGGAAAAAAAAACCAGACGAAAAGAAGACGAAGGAAGAGAGAGATTGACAGAGAGAGACAGAGACAGAGAGATAGATGTTATATGCTCTAACATATTTTGCATCGTCAGAAGGTTTTAATCAGAACAGCCTGACATGTGGTCTTAAACCATTGCTCTATAACATATTTTGCATCAATTCAAGGTATTAAGATTAACTAGGTCAGTCTGA
>CM060312.1:15863065-15943065 GCA_030674185.1 Monoplex corrugatus
TCTCTCTCTGTCTGATTTCTTTCACAGCAGTTCCATGGTCATGTCAGATGTCTATAGATGTTAAATTCTGTGTTTCATAAACTTCAGAGACATGATTGTGCAGACTTTGTCAGCAGTTTTCAGAAGTATGTTGACATTTGTCCTTATCATGTGACTTTCAAGTAATGGAAACCTTCTGTTCTTCATCTTCCCAGATCAATAATTGCTGGTATCCCTGTGTCTCTGTACCAGCAGGCTTGACTGCATTGTATACCAACAGGCAGTCAGGATCATCTGGTAATTTTCTTCCTTATTTTGGGGAAGCTGTTTCACTTTGTCTGTTGCTATGTAGTATTGAGCATATTTCGTAAAATATTTTACGGTTTTATCAGTTCCTTTCCTGTTCAGTTTTTCATATGCAGACTTTGTTTTGCTGAAAGTTTGTGGGCCTATTTGATCCAGAATAGAGAATGTAATTTTTGTTTTAGAATATAGCTCCAGTATATATATATAAACTTGTAGACATTGTGTTGGTTTTTACATTCATTTTCAAATTTAATCAGTGGCTAGCTCTCTAATTCCCTATTTTTCAAAAAAAGACAAAACAAAAACAAAACAACAACAAACAGAAAACAAAACAAAACCAAAACAGGAAATTGTGTGATATTGACCAGAGAGTGTCTCCACCTCCACCATCACCCTATTCAAGCCTAACAAGAAAGCATCACTATGTAGCAGGTATATCAGAGTATGTCACTTTCACATAAAGCGCTTGTTCCACAAAGTGTATAAAATGAAACAATCCCTACTGGAGTGAAAATTTTATTGATTTTTGATGTGTCAGCTTCTCCCTAGGTCTTGATCAGGACAAGTGTTTTGGGTATGGCTGGCTCTGTTTCTCATTTTATGAACTGTGGTGGGGTCATGTATCAACCAACATTCCCTGTTCTACAGAGTACTTAAAAACTTAATCACGGTACAAATACTGCAATTCTAGTTCTGTTCACTCTGTTTCTTGCACTCATTTGTGTTCGCTAGTTAAAGTGTTAGTTTCTCCCCTTTTTCAAACTTCTTTTTCCAAAAAAGGAAAATGTTTCATATCGATTGGAGAGAGATAGGTCTGTCTGTCTGTGTGCCTGTGTCTGTGATAAAAATGTGTTAACAAGATTTTCTCAGCTGTTTCTGGATGGATCTTTTACTGAATTTGTGTCAAATGTGTGGATATTTTGAGAAGTTGACAACATATAAGTCTGGAATCAAGGCCCGGCACCAAGGTCAAAGTTGCACACACCAAATATGAGCCTAAAATCAACACTTTATGAGGAAAGTGTATAATCAGCACTTTGTCAAGAACCTTTGACAGTATTTAAAATGTTTTCACTGTTGTGACAGTCTACCATCGTCCATGTTTTCATGTCAGGTTATGTTTCATCTGATGCTTCTTTAGGGTTATAGTGACTTAAGAAGCGCAAATTCTAGATTTTTTTTTCTGTGAACGAGTTTTTGTATGAAAAGGGAAATTGCTAGAATGGCTTGATCATCTTGTTTTATTTTAAAGAGCTTTTGTTGTTTTGTTTTGTTTTGTTTGTTCACAGTGGTATATTTATCGACAGATTGATTACATCATTTGTTTGTTTCAGGGATGTTGTATTTGTTCAGTATTTGTTCGCTCACACATGCATGTGCACATACACTCTCTCTTTGTGATATGCTTTTAAACCTTATACACACACATACAAACACACATACACACACACACACACACACACACAACACACACACACACACACACACACACACACCACACACACACACACAACACATGCGTGCACACACACACACACAATCACACACCCCTCTACCTACCTACTTCATATACACACATCCTTACACACATACTCTCACAAACACACACACACACACACACACACACACACACACACACACACACACAGAACACACACACACACATGCGTGCACACACACACACACACACACACACACACACACACACACACACACACACACACACACTCACACACTCACACACACACACACACACACACACACACACACACACACCTCTTTACCTACCTACTACATACACACACACCCTTTCACACACACCCTTACCCACACACACACACCCTTACACACACACACACACACACCATACACACACACACCACACACACACACACGCACCATACCACACCACACCACACCACACCACACCACACCACACCACACCACACTAACATTCTCTTTCTCTGTATTTGTTATATAGGGTTAAGCGTAAAATTGAAGCCTTTTTTTGTCTCTATCAGGCTTGGCACTTACAGTCAGTACTCAGACCCAAAGCCCAGTTTTTACAGTCCTTCACCTGTTAACCGAACCAGTGTTTCCACCTCCATAATGGAAGGGGCACCAGATGATGGAAAACAGTCTGTGGCTGGCGCACAGATGCTGAGTACTGATGAGTTCATCAAGCCCATTTTTGAGAACGGGCGCTACAAAAATCCATGGGAAACATGGTATCAACCACGATTTTCTGGCCTCCTGAAAATGGCCGTGATGACCAAGAACGAATCTAATGTGCCATCACAAGAGGTGAGTGAGTGATGAAAGACAGAAGGAAGGAGGAAGACTGTGAGTGAGTGTGTAACAAAGAGTAAGGGGGGGGGGGGGAGGGAAAGAGAGAGAGAGAGAATGTGTATCTGTGTGGAAAGATGAGACTTATTTTACATGGTGTTTTTGTCAGATGATAGCATCCTCTGGAAGAAGACTCATCTCTCAGCAGACGAACTGGCCTCAGAGTTTCTGTGAGGACACTGTGGTATGATTGCAGCTCCCATATAAGATTGTACAGCCACCGCAAACACTGCTGACAAAAAAACAAAATACAGGGAAAAACAAAATCTGTGGCTCGGTTTTGGATCGCCCAAGGGTCAAACCCACAATTGCTGAGTTATCAGCATAGAACTTTCACCGTCTGAGCTGACAGCCACTTAATACTGACAAGAAATGATTAAATGGTTAGCACAATCGTGACAATGGTCCTATGACTGCAGGGTTACAGATTTGAATTTCCATCAGTTCATTATCATTTCTGGGGTTTTGTCAGTTTCAGCCGGTTTTGATGTGCTTTATGCTCATTTGGAAAACTGGAGACCAAAGTGTCAAATGACAATGTAATTTATGGATGTGTCGCTGAGGTGTTGCTCAAATTTCTCAACAAACACCACTGTTGTCTGTATCTCTTGATCATAGTTGATTCCAGTACATATTATGAAAGTCAGCCTAGATGACAGCTTTGTCATGTAGTAATGGTACGCAGATGACACCATTGCTAATTGCAGAAAATGAAAGGGACCTACAAAACCTTGTGAATATACTAGAAATAGAAAGCAAAGGTTAGGGTTGGAACTAAACAGCAGGAAGACTGAAGTCATGATGATCAGTAAAAAATATGAAATACCCTCATGCAAATTAACAGCAAATGGCACAACCTTGACACCGGTTTATAAGTTCAAATACCTGGGAACGGTCATTTCATCAGACGGCAGATGCACATCGGAAATAGCTGGCAGAATTGGCCAAGCCAAAACAGCATTCAAGAAGATGACAAGCATTCTTACCAACAAATGCCTATCATTTAACATCAGAAAGAGAGTCCTTGAATGTTACATAGAACCAATACTGTTGTACGGATGCGAGGCGTGGACAGTCAAGCAAGCAAAGCCAGAGCAAGATTGAGGCAGCCGAGATGTGGTTTCTCAGAAGAATGTTGAGATTTCCACGGACAGCAAAGAAAACAAACGAGACAGTCTTGATGGAGGCAGACACAAGTAGATCACTCATAAGGAAGATTAGGAAAAGACAGGCAACATTTATAGGCCATTTTATGAGGAAGGGGGATTTGGAGCACCTGGTCACAACGGGAAAGCTGGAGGGAAAGAGAGCACCAGGTAGACCCAGGGAGAGAATGCTGGACGGACTTGCAGAGTGGCTGGGGATGAGAAGGGTGGGGGAGATGCTAGGGGCAACGAGAGATAGAGATGGTTGGAAGTCCATGATCGCCAACGCCATGCGGCAGGGCACCTGATGATGATGATGATGAATGGTCTGAATGAAATCCCATAGCATCATCACTCTGATCCCCATTCTCTTGCATTGCCTGAGCATAGTGAAAAATTTTACTAGATTTCATGACCCCTTTCATTTTCTGCTGGTTTGGTGGTGTTTTGGAAAACTGACAAAATAGTGTGAGGGCAGTGAAATAAAAGCCTTAGTGGCAGTACAAAAGATCAATAAAGTGAAAAAAAAAGAAAGAAAAAAAGAAGACTGACATCGATCCAGTGGGACCATTTCCATATTCCTCCATAACTTACAGAGGCCTGTGAGTGATGGTGACTTCCATAATGGTTTCTTTACGTATTATGCTACTTCTTGATATAGTCATTTTGCTGAAGGAACAGTTTGCATCTATAGTCTTGTGATGTGATAAAATGTCTTGTCTTATCACACATACTAGTTGACAAGACACTGAATACAATCTGAAACTTTTGTGAATGAGTAGTTAAAGATTACATATCAGATATTCATGTTTCTGTCTCTGTCAGCTTGTTTTCCTCTTGGCATGATCCAGTGTTTCTTTTTTCTCTCCCATATTTAAAAAAAAAGGGAAATTGTTTCATATTGACTGAAAGGAGTGTGTGTGTGTGTGTGTGTGTGTGTGTGTGTGTGTGTGTGTGTGTGTGTGTGTGTGTGTGTGTGTGTGTGTGTGTGTGTGTGTGTGTCTGTTGTTCCTGAACAGTTCTTAACAAATTTAGGTGAAAGACAAGGATTCTTGAGGAGGAATCATGACTGCGTAAGTTTAGAAGTCATGGCGTCAAGGTCAAAGTCATAGGAACCCAGATAGTGCTTAAAATAAGCACTTTTTAAAGAATGCATATGAATAGCACTTTCTCAGGAACTTCAGACAAATAATTGCCGTTTTCACACAGTCTGCCCTTGTCCTTGCTTCACATTAAATGTTATTTCCTTTGATGCTTCCTCAAGGTCACAGTGAACTATAAGAAGTATAAAATCTGAATTTTCTGTAAATAATTTTTGTATGAAAAGAAAGATTGATAGAATAGCTTGGCCATCCTGTCTGAAAATGTTTTTTAAAGATCAGTCATATGATATCTATATGTGTGGATCAGTTAATACATAAGTGAAGATGAGACATTTTCTGGATCCTGAATCCTTGAGATATAAATAAAGATTATAACTGCTGAGGTCTTTTTTAAGTATTGTTCCACTGTTTGTTTTTTCTGTCAAGATTTCTGAGTAGATATCTGTGCGCGCTTGAGTTTGTGTGTGTGTGTGTGTGTGTGTGTGTGTGTGTATCTGTTTCATGCGCCTGTGCGCGTATATCTGTGTGCTAAATATGTTTATGTTGTTTTAATTTTGGACTCTTGTCAGTTTTATTGCATGTTTATTACTGTCTTTTTTATGCATTAATTTACAATGAGCAAGATGTACATGCAGTTTTACTGAGTAAGTAGATGTGTGAGTATGGATATGGGAGCACATGCAGGAATATGTGAGCAAGGTTGTGCATGCATGTACGTGTGTGCATGAAATATCAAGGTATGTTTGGTTATTCCTTGTGATATTGTTTGGTCTCTTGATAGAATGAATTTCTTGTTCTTGTAGTAATGTTTGAGATATGAAGCAAAGTCGTTGGATATGTATGGTTTGATATTCGCTCTTTTTGTGGGCTTGAAACCTAGGAGCTGGACAAGACCCTCCCCATCATCAAACCTGACATCAAGGAGTTCAGCAAGCCTCTACCCTCCGGTGTTCGCATGTTGTGGATCGGGCACGCCACAGTGGTCACTCAGCTTGATGGCTTCACCGTCATGACAGACCCTGTTTTCAGTCAGCGTTCAGCTCCTTTTCAGTGGATAGGACCTAAACGCTACAGGGACCCACCATGTTCTGTGGAGGAACTCCCCAAACTGGATGCTGTGTTGATCAGCCATAACCACTATGACCATCTAGACTATGGCAGTGTTGTAGCCTTGAACCAGCGTTTTGGCAGAGACCTGAAGTGGTTTGTGCCCATGGGTCTAAAGAGTTGGATGAATGATTCCGGCTGTGAGAATGTTGTGGAAATGACTTGGTGGGACGAGCATGAAGTGGAGGGGTCAAAGAGCATTCGCGTGGCCTGCACTCCAAGTCAGCATTGGTGCAAACGTGGACCTAATGATGATAACAAGGTATGACAAATGAGATGTTTTATGTTGGAATTTGCCAGAAAAGAAGCAAAATTAAATTCAGGAAAAAAAAAACCCAGAAAATAAAAGGTAACAAACAGACAGACTAACAGAAAACCCAGACAGACAGAAAAAAAATCAAATACATTTTTTGTTCAAAATTGTTGTTTTGTTTTGTTTTGTTTTTGTTTGTTGATCAAAGATGATTAAGGCTTCCGTCCGGTAACATCATCAGCTTCACATTTCCCATCACATTTGGGAGTTTGGTCTCAAGGAGGAAAAGTGTCTTCTGCATCACATCCACAGACCTGTACAGCTTCTCACACAGGCTCAGGGGTGTCAGCCAGATCTCCTTCTTCAGCAGTAACTGGTAGCTCTCACCATCCCTTTAGTACAGGATGTGTTATTCAGTAACATGCAAAATGGATGGTGTGAGAATTTTTAGGATTGATTTGCATGCATGCATGCACCAACAGTGATGGAATTTTTTTTCTCAAACTTGATTTTATTGGTTTTAAAAAGATACAGTTATGTGTAATAATTATCAGCAATGATACATCAAAGACATGAGGTGTATGCAAATCATCCACATTTTCAACAAATAATCTACAAATACGCATGACTTGCAGTCACAGAAAAGAAGCACATTTCATGTAGTGGATAAGCAACAAATCATGTTCATTTTTATAGTATTTTTTCATTTGTGGGCTGCTATTCCCTGTGTTCTGAAATATACAAATAGGCCATTTTTTTTCAGGAGAAATGAATCATATAAAAGTTCATCTGAAACCAGTGGTAGATAAGGCAGCCATTTCTCTATAAAACTGTGCAAGTCCCATGTCTGACCAACCGAACCAGCTGCCACAATTTCATTTGGCTAAATTGTGAAGTATTTTGTATATTGTTATCTGTGTGTTTCATTATCAAAGACCCCCTCCCTAACTGTATGTGTAGGACTCTACATGTGTGTGCAGGTACTATGGAGCAGCTGGTGTGTGTTAGGACCAAACCATTCCTTCCATTTCTCTGGAGACACTGGCTACTGTTCTGCATTTAAACAGATTGGTCAAAAGTATGGGCCTTTCACTACTGCTGCCATACCTATAGGTGCATATCATCCAAGGTATGGATCAGACATTTTGTATTATGGCTTGTATTATGTTTAAAGTGGTGTGTGTGGCCTGGTAGGTTGAACATAAGGTGGATAGGACAAGGATGTTTATCCCTTTTCCACTAGATCTTAAGAGGTGGTCTAGGTGCTAATCTTTCAGATAAGATGATTTGTTTGTGTGTGTTGTTTTTAAGAATTAAACAACAAACGATTAAAAAAAAAAACTAAACAATCAAGATGGTCAAACCATTTGAACAATCTTCCATTTTGCCTGTGCTTGTTTGTGTTGAATATTAATGGAAAACAAGTATTCGTTTATATGTTGTTCTCACTGTGAAACACCATGCAATTTAAAAACTGAACTAGCACAGCTATAATATTACAATATTATTATGATCCCTGTGTCTTAATACAGAGCAGATGTCTGCTTATTTTATAAAAACCACCGCAGAACATATCTCTTTCATTAACATCTACAGAATTGCTACAAGTAAAACTCATAACTTTGATTTAATCCCATAAGTGCTGTCAACATAAAATTTACGGAGCTCTCGGAGTCTTCTGTGGTGCCTACGAACATAAAATTTACGGAGGTAGTTTGAACACGTTTCAGCCTAATGTAAATGGGAGAGAAGCACTGACTGATGTTGTCAGTCTCAGAGAGGGTTCATAAAAGTGACTGGCTTCCCGTATATGACTTTTTGACCTATGCAACCTTCACCAGATTGGTTTTATTTATCTGAAAAGAGAAACTGGTTTTCAGCAAAATGCTGACTACAGGACAGTCTTGCAATGCTACATGTTTTCAACCTTTGAAAGTATGGAGTTGAGTCAAGAACTTATAAATGACTGTAGGATGATTCAGAAGACAATTCTGACACAAGAAGAGGTTGAAAACAGCAGTAGTTACTCCTTGTTGGTATGAAATGTGCACCAGACAGATCCAGCACGAAAAGTGTTGATTTTATGAGCACCTCACACAAAGAATTTGTGGCTCCAGGCAATACTGGCAGCTAGCCAACAACTTCGCATGTTCAAACATACAGGATCCACATTGTAGAATACCGCAACACTTTCAGTGAGTAGTATTAGAAGTGACAAGGGGAGGACTAGAGTGATGGAGATGGGTGGGGGGGGGGGGGGTGGCATCAGCGGACAACTTGACTGGATCAAGCCACTAAGTGAACTAGTACACTGCGGCTCTTTGTAGCTTGTCAGCTGTCAGTGATCTGTCAGGAAGAGGTCAGCAAAAGTCTGAATACTTTTAGATTTCGTCAGGAGGGTCTATTTTTTCCTTTGGTGTTTTTTTGTTTTTGTTTCTATCATGAGCGGTTATGAGTTTTTTATGTGAATTTCCACAAAATATTACAAATATGTAATAATTTCAAGAAATTACTGCATAAATCATCTGAAAATGCATTTAGTCATGGCTTATGCACTATTCTGTGTAATTTCATGCATAGATTCCCATAAATATGGAAGCAACAGTTGTTTTAATGTACATGGTAGCGATGCAACATTTTTCCCCGGCACATGGGAAATACTGGATGTCAAAAAACGTCGGCACTCAAGGGGTTGAGAGTGTTGAAAACCAAAATAATTTAGGAGAAGAAGACTAAAACTTCCCTGCTGCTTCGTCCAGGACCCCACTGGACGAAGCAACAAGGAAGTTTCGGACAAAGCATGGCAGGGAAGTTGGTGGATTGTGTGAATGTGTTTTCATGTCTCTGTGTGTTTGTATGCCGTGTTAATGTTTGTATCTGACTGATTATGTTTGTGCTGCATTAATGTAAGGATCTAGTAACCTCCCCCACTCCCTTTCTTATAAAAAGAATATTTCTGTTTTTATTTTAATTTGTTTTATTTATGTGAAATGTCATGAGCATGCTTTGCACTGAGTTAAGCTATCAAGTGGAGTTATCTACACAGATCAGACCTATGTCCTTCTGATTGAAGCCCAAAATTTGTATTAAAGAAAAAACAAAAAACTGAGGCAGTGAATTTTGAGATAAGAAACCAGAAGAACAAGAAAACCAATGTAAGCGCATATTTAACAATACAAGACAAAACAAGCGCAAATTTTCGGCCAACCGGCCTTTGTCAAGCGCGAACGCACGGTCACAAACAGACCACAAACACCAAACAATGTATAATAAAAACAGGACTAAAAATTCCCTGCCGCCTCATCCAGTGGATAAAAAGGGACCAAATGGAATGCCCATGTCTTCATGAGCAGTAGTAAAAGTGGGAGAGGGGAGGCAACTGTGATGTCAAAGGGGAAGTTGCAGAACTCATCTCACTTCCCCTTTGACATCATAGTTGCCTCTCCTCTCCCACTTCTTACTACTGCCATGAAGACATGGGCATTCCATTTGGTCCCTTTTTATCCACTGGACGAGGCAGCAGGGAAGTTTTTAGTCCTGTTTTTATTATCCGTTGAATGGTGTTTGTGGTCTGTTTGTGACCATGCGTTCGCGCTTGACAAAGGCCGGTTGCCGAAAATTTGCGCTTGTTTTGTCTTGTTTTGTTAAATACGCGCTTACATTGGTTTTCTTGTTCTTCTGGTTCCTGTTTGCTTGGGTGCGGGCAGTTGCACTTGTTTTGGATCTTTTGAGATAAGAGTTTGTGAGCACATTATCTAACATTTCTTTGTGAGAAATCTGAGCGGGGTCTGAAAAAGAAAAAGGTTTCTTTTTGAATGAATATGAGAATAGGAAAGAAAACTTTTGTTTGTGGAGATTATGAAAAAGAAACAGTGACCAACTGTTTCTGATACATGGCAGCTTACAAATGTTGCTTGATGTTATCAACAGATGGTTTATGGGGCCACAGCATGTTGACCCATCACAAGCAGTGGACATCCACTTGGACATCAGATCCAAAAATTCCATCGGCATTCATTGGGGAACGTTTGTTCTTACTTTTGAGGTGAGATTAATAATTGGCATTCTTTAGTAAGATTTCTTTTATGCAGTTCATGAATGTGTGTATGAATTTTGATAAAAGTTATTATTTCTATTGATGTTTTTTAAATCATGATTCGTTGAGCATTTTCGAGTTTTTATACACCTGTAACGTTTATGAAAAATCGCAAGTGACTAAAGGTGAAAAATAGAGCCCTTAAAGTTATCTCAGAATGTGTTAATTTTGAGGCAGTATATTTTGTTAAATTGTAGGATTTGGCATGATATCTTTGAAATATTGACATGATTAAATCATTTGAAACAGAAAGTGTGTGGTACACTTGTTTAGTTCCAAGTAACTATTTGTAGAACTGTAATATTGGAAAAAAGAAAATATTTAAGAATGAATTGGTAAATTTGTGGAGTTTCTCCCAGTGTGAGTGTGTTTGGAGATTGACCCTATGATCCCTACACCCTATCCACCAACTTCCTGCCATGCTTTGTCCGAAACTTCCTTGTTGTTTCGTCCAGTGGGGTCCTGGACGAAGCAGCAGGGAAGTTTTAGTCTTTTTCTCCTAATTTTTGTATTTGATGTTTGTCCGTTTGTGATGTGGTGTTTATGCTTGACAAAGGCCCTTTGACTGAAAATTTGCGCCTGTCTTTTCGAATTGTGTTAAATACGATCATGCAGATTTAGTTTATCACAATTTGATTTCTGTAAGACACTCGTTTATCATGATTTGCTTTATTGAAGACACTTACAAATTACTGTTACTTTTGTTTGCTTGTTTGTTTGCAGCACTACCTGGAGCCGCGAGAGCTGTTGAAATCAGAAATTGAAAAACGTAAACTGAGCCCTGATGCCTTTATCACTGTGGATCACGGTGCAATAACGACAGTTGGTGCTGATAACTTTGACAAGGTTGACTAGAATTGAAAAAGTGATCATCTGTATACTCTGCAAAACACTCTGCAATCTCCATCAGCTTTGTGACACTGACTTTTGATAAGACAGTACGGAATATAGCATTCAGGGTTCCCTGAAAGTTTTGAAATGTTGAGGCCCTGTAGCAGTTCTTGGGGATAAAAGTATTGGAAATGGCTTATTTAATTATACTAAAATGTAGAAAATAGTTGAACATTTTCCATGTCTGTTTTTCAGGGAAATCTGAACTGTATGTACATAAATATAAATTTGGCAAAATTGTGTGCAGCTGAAAAAAAATATAATGTTAAGTATGCACAATACTTACATTATAAACATTCACAAGGACCATGTAAGTATTAAGTATCAGTTCTCTGCTGTGTATGCATTTAACATCTGCTGGTTATTTTCCTTCCATGTTTTTATTTTGTCATATAAATATGTAAATACACATATTTACATAGCCTTTCTCTCCCCACCCACCCCACCCCCCAACTTTGTATATTTTGTTTTTGAAGTTTAGATTAAAAAACACACATTTCATAACTTGTTTTGAGTCCACATGACAGATGTCTTACTGTAGAAAGTGTTTACATAGCTGCCAACCTCCCGGATTTGAAAAACGATTCCGGAATCCCGGATCTGTCAAAAAAATCCTGGATTTTGAAAGTCTAGTGGAAAAAAATCCAATTGTGAAAAAAATCGAGACTCTCTCTGTGGAGTTTCGATAGAGTGCGGTATGAAGACACACACCTATGTGCCGCGCATGCCCAGGAAGCGGCAGTGTGGCCATTTTGTAAATGGAAGACCCACGCTTCGCTTTGTGCTAAAAATGTCTTCATCCGGCGCTGCATCGAAACCAAAAGAAAAATCTAATAAAACTAAGTTCGGTCCCAGCCACATTGAAAGGGTGCTATATGGTTGATATTTTCTGATCTTTTTCACATTTAAAAAAAGCCTTTTATGCAATGTAGTTCTAGTGCTTTATTTTCAAAGAAATATTTTGATCACTTAGTGTCTTTAAATATTTCTTTTTCATGCTTAAATATGTCAAGAGAGGCCATTTTTGTACTTTGAATTGGTGAAAAATCAATAGCTTTAGGGGGTGTTGCCCGCTGACCCCCACAAGGGGCTCTGCCCCTTGACCCTGCCAGGACCCCCCGGCTGATGATTCCTGTTTTTTGAACTTCAAAGGTTGGCAGCTATGTGTTTAATACCCAAACATTGTATATTTTGTCGTTGAAATTTTGATTAGAGCACAGACTTTTCATAACTTGTTTTAACTTTTTCACATCATAACGTTAGCCTGCTAGCGTTCTTGCGGAGAACCGCAGGCGCCGGAACGCAAGGGGTATAGCGTTCAGCAAGCTCGCCGCTGACAACGAAACGCTAGGATTCTAGCGTCATGCGTTAGAAAATTCCTACGTGAAGCCAGTTACGACCTAAGGGAAAAAACCTCTATTATAGTATCAAGTAACCATTTCTAAATACTATGAGAGTGATTTCCCGAGTAAAAAGTCTATTTGAAGAATTTTTCGGGCGTGAGAATAACGTCACCCGAACCGCGTGCTTCAGTGAAACAAATGCAAAATGGAGCGCCCTGCAAAAGCGTGATGTCGCTGTTCACTCAGGATTGTGGAATTTTTGTGTGTGTGTGTACTTTTCTGAGCTTCTGATCAGATGATACAAGTCATGGAGAATTGGTGTCTCTTTTTTCTGTTTTGTTTACATCTGCTGAATGGATGAAATGCTTGTCTGAAATGCTCCTCTACCATGATATTTCATTGCACAAATAACCTCAAAGCATGTCTGAACAAACCTTATACTGTAGATATCCTAAAAGAGGATTAAATTACCTTTCTTACCATACCCTACATGTTGATGTTAGTCATTTGGGGCGCCTGTGAAAATTAATTCAAAGTGGCCTAAAAATGCACATTTCCAAGGAAATTAGTCGGTGGCAGCTGGCACATCTGCAGGGAAATAGGTCAAATAGCCAGCTGACGATGCCAAAGTGTTAAGTCCAGATGACTGATGTCTTGCTGTAGAAAGTGTTTAACTCGTACTGTCCAGCAAGCCGACTAAGTCGGCTTTCCGCCCAACCCGAATGGACGGTGAGCCGACTCAGTTGGCTTTTTCAGTTACCGGACATCTTGATCACGACAGTCACTCTTTTCCGACATTAGCCAGCTTTGTGGCTTGCTTTACGGCAATAGATACTTCCGCTTTCATTTGACGCTTTTCTGTGCTGGTGAAGTAGATTGAAGTTGGGATTTTTTTTGCATCTTAAGCTGTGTATTGATTTGTCATGGCATCGGATGGGCGGTGCCCTATGAGACTGAGCAGGTGATAAATTGTTTCAAGAAACACTGGACGATAGTAATAGCAATAATATCATCAGTGACAGTGATGAAAGTTTTCTGACACAAATGATGAGTTGGGTTTTTTTTTTGGATGGTGGTGACACTTCAGCAGGGCCTTCTTCAAAGAAATGACAACTTTCTGAAACTCACCTGGCATCATATGATCAATGAAAAAGTCCACAGATGAGCGCACACTTTTTTTTTTTTAGTGGTTTTTACTTACTTTTGCATCAAATGAGGGTTCTACACTAGAAAATTTGCAGCCACTGTAGAAAAGACAACTCACGAACAAGTTGTGACATGTGTAACACCTAAAGTGTCTGGTTTTTGTCATTTTCGGAATGTGACCTGAAGTCAATTAGAGGTGAAAAGCATCAAAATAAAGCAACAATGACATTTTTTGTGGTGATGAACTTATTACTAGGAGTCAAGGAACATATTTTTTTCTTTAAGTTTGGATGTACAAGATTACCTGGTGAGGTATAGCACTTTCAGTATCAACCATAGAACTGTTTTTTGTCTGCGCCATAAAATGTGTGTCTGTAATTATCATTTCTAATTATCTCCAATATGACAATAATATTAATGTAACATTAATCACAAGATGCACAATTTTATTCTGAACATGGGCATAACAAAATGTTTGATGTAGGTTGGATACAAAAAAAGTTATCATCATTTTACTGACCAGACCCCCCTCTTTGACAATTCGCACAGTGCAAAGCCTTCGGCCAGACTTAAAACCCCTAACGGACAATAAAAGTTAATACTGTCTTGTAAAAGTTTGAAAAATTGTCAGAAGTTTTCTGAGATGTCACTTACAGGAATTATGTAATTTCTTTTTAAAAAATCTAGTCATACAAGCGGTGATCATTAAATGTTTTCTTTGTGCAGTGTCCAAAAATCTGAGATGAATACTGACATCAAGATATTTGATATTCCCCGTAAACAGATGCAGTTTTGCCATCTGTTCATCCCTGAAACTTGTACTGAAGTCCATCACATGACATCTCTCACACCACCTTCATTAACACCACCATAGCTATTTGTGGGATTCATGCCTCTTTCCATGTAACATATGCATCATCTGAAATGTTCAGAAGCCATACATAGCTATATCTGGATAATGTGGTGGATGTGAAAGTTTCAATACCCAATGAGTATATGGTATCTCAAGCTTGATGGCTGATGTGTACAGGAGTGCAGTCTTTGTGCATAATATAGCCAGATCTGCAGACTTTCAGTCGCGTTTCCCAAATTGTTTGCAAAGTAAGTGTGATTAGTCTTCTTCATATTCTTCTCCCTTAATAGAGTTGTTGGGGTGTCACACTAAAGAACCGTTCCTCCGGATTCCTCCAGCTTTGTTGGTTGTGTACCAAAGCGTGAGTCTCTGCAGATGGGGTTTTTTTGTGTGTGTGTGTGTGTCCATTTTGTGGTAGTGTCAGTCTATTATTTATGTCTTCTCTTCTGTCTCCTGTCCGCAACACTCAGCAGTGTTCCTCCAGCTTTGTTGGTTGTGTACCAAAGCTTGGGTCTCTGCAGACTTGTTGTTCATTCTGCAACATTGTCAGTCTATTGTTTCTTATATCTACCCTTCTGTCTCCCTTCCTCAACACTCAACAGTGCCCTGGGGGACTGATTGAATAAGGCCATGGGATCTTGTGACATGGCCATACCAGTGTAGTTTTCTTTTCTCAACATATCTTCATATGGTCCGGTGTGCTGCTTAATGGTTTGGCACACTTGTTCATAGTGATGTGATAGTTGTATCTGATTTTTACTATCTTGCAATAACACCTTGTTTCCATGCTTTTGAATTCTTTGTTTTCCACCTTCATTATAAGGGTCCATGTCTTGCATGCATTCAGGGAAATGGAATATCATTTGCCACTGCACATAAGAGTGTGATGTTTGTGTTACTTGGAGGTGTTCCTGCCCTTTCACACAGGTTTCAGCCTGGACAGTGCTGACATTGTCTTTGCTGCCCTGTAGAGGATTTCTGGTTTCATTGGTAATGATGGATCCCAGGTAATCTTTCTGGTCATACAGCATGTCTTGGCACATTGAACTTGGTGGAGCCCATCCCTTTCCAGGTCAGATATGACTTTTTTGTTGGATTCACTCCCCACATGCGACAGGTAGGACTGGGTTACATGGTTACCAGCTTCTGACTGGACTTGGAAATCTGAATAGTAGGCTTACTCACCATTTACAGTAGTTTTGTCTGGAACTCAGTGATTCAAAACAATATCCTTAGTTTAATATTACAGGAGGCATGATCTTACCTACAGACTTCGATCTTTTCAAAAGATGATAATAAGTGCTTTCAAACAGAACTTTGAAATATGCTGTTTACTTTCTGGTCAAAAAAATAAATCCATGTTTCATCACATGTAACATTTTTTTTTTGTTTAACCAAGGAACCGGTCTCCTTCATCTGCATTAAGTTCTTGACATATCTGTATCTTAATCTGAGTTAGTCTTGGTTTTAATAACCAGGATACCCACCTTGGACATAACAACTGCTTTCCTTAGTCGTTTGTCAGAATTTCCTAATGTAAGATGACTCAGTTAGCTCATAAACTGTAACTCATGTCTTCAGTTACCACGGTTTCTGTTATAACTATCAACTCAGAGAACTTCACTAAAAATCATCTTTCTTTAGCCTCTAACTCCTTTTCTGAGTATACAGTGTGCTGTGAATCTTACCTCATTAGAAGCTGTTCATGCACTCATCATTCTGTGCCTGGATCAGCTGTCTATGATAGTATGGTGTTGTGCCACAAGGTGGCAGGCTGCACCATGTGGTCAGCACAAAGACAAGAGTCTGCCACCTGGTTCACATCAGCACTGCCTAAGCATGTCAACAGGTCATGAGCCATACATACAGAGGAATGAACACTGTCACATTGTCTTTCAGTTTCTTTTTTTTTAATTCATGGATCTCAGAGGCTTATATGTATATACAGCATCTCTTTATACATACATATTTTTTTTAAAGTGCTTTACATGTCCTTTAATTCTTTTGTTTTCAATCTTTTGCTTTGCATGCCCTTCTATGGTTCTTTTTTTTCAGTATTTCTTTTTTCTTTCATTTTTTTTCTTTCTTTCTTCTTGCACAGTGACAATGCATAGGGAAGCAGGCAGTCTGTTTTGTGTTTCCATATGCCACCTTACACTGATTTGTTTACAGCATCTTGATTGTGTGTATTTAAGTTAATGTTCAGTGGGTATGTACACACACACAAAACTTTCAGTCACTAAAAGGTGTGCACATTTGGCTTGGGAGATTGGAAAAAGTCACCACTCTTTACTTTTGCATGATCAGACTCATACCTTATGATTGGAAGTCCAACATCTTAATTAAACACGGCTGTTTAAGGGTGATCACTTAGTTTCGTCCCGCGGCGGCAGCTGTAGCAGCGCGAAGCCCACTGAGTGCTGCCCTGACCTAGAAATACGAGCTCGTAGCTCCGCCTTGTTTCCGGCGATCTCGCTACGCCGTATAAGCGCAGTAGTAACTATTACAAACAAGTAACTTCAGTTTTCCACTAATTTTCTCAAGAGCTTTGTTTGTATTGGTCTGTAATGTGCATCATTAAAAAGATGAGATTTTTCTCTATAAAATGATATGTAACTCAACACGTTACGTGCATATAAGTGTCTAACTAAACGCACAGAGAAGAAAGAGAATGAAAGACGGTGTTGACATGATTTTCAATCTTCGACCGTGAAATGATCAATGTTCTAACGCCGGTAAAATCCAAATGCCAGTTCTCGAATAAAAGTAAAGGCACACATTAGAAGAATGTTGTCTGTAGAGGACGGCTGTTTTTCATTTTTCAAGTTTCGGGGCTCGGGGGCCACGTACAGCGTATCGTAATAACACATGTGACAGCTAAGGTAAACAGGGATGCCAGCGAGGCGGTTGGTGGTTACTGGTTCTGGCAGCTCATTAATCTTTAGAGTCTTCAATGAATGTTGGTATCATTTCAGTCCTCTGGATAACGCTTACCACGTACTCACTGTGGCAGAATTCCTTTGTGCTTGATAATTGTGTATAGTGTTGCCTTGGACATTTTCGTTTGAAATATAAGTGTACTGAGACGACCAGAGTCAGGTTTTGCATGTTGTAGTCGTTGATTATCTCTGTTTATTTTCTTTTGTTTTTGTTGTGTGTGTGTGGTGTGTGTGTGTGTGTGTGTGTGTGTGTGTGTGTGTGTGTGTGTGTGTGTGTGTGTGTGTGTGCATATTTCATGAGTGAGACAATTAATAAGGGCCCAAAGACATTAAGCGAAGTGCAAAGTATTCCTCTCTCTCTCTCTCTGTCTGTCTGTCTGTCTGTCTGTCTGTCTGTCTGCCTGTCTGTCTGTCTGTCTATATGTCTGTCTGCTTGTATGTTTAAGTGTATGCATTTCATGAATGAAATAAGTAATTAAAGACTTTTGAGTATTATTATCATTGTTAAGCAAAATACATAGTATTCTTGTGCGTGTGTTTTTGTGTGTGTGTGTGTGTGTGTGTGTGTGTGTGTGTGTGGAGAGAGAGAGAGTGACAGACAGGCAGACAGAGAGATTTCAGTGTAGTTAAGTGGGTATGATATTCAGGAGTTTTAATTTCTTTTTAATACCAGTGAACCTAAAGTTCTCGTAAATGTATTGTCTTCTCTCCCCCCCCCCCCCTCTCTCTCTCTCTCTCTATCGCTCTCTGTGTCTTTCCATTTTTTTAATGAATGGTCGTCTCAGTATCGTGATCCCAATCTTGACTCTTGTACGGACATGTGTGTATACGTTCCTACTATGGCAGTAAGGAGATTGCGGTATACAAGACTATCACTATCAGTGAAATGTTGGTTTTAGTGTGAAGGATAATGGAGTCTATGCCGTTATCAGTGATCTCGATTTACCCACCGCTACCTCCACAAGAAGCCACGGAACATCTGTCTGGTAAGTCAGTCTGTTAAAACATACTTTACTCTTCCTCTGTATGTGTTTCTTTCTGCTGTAATAACTGGTGAACTCTTGTTTTCGTTGTTGGAAGTTGGCTTATTTTTCTCATGAAACAGTGAAGGCGCGATATTTTCAGAATCGTTCTCCTCCTTTTCTATGTAATCCTGTTACGCATTATGGCAACAAACCAGTTCGTGTTTGATATGTATGTGTAGGGGAGAGAGTCTACTTTTCGGTAAGATTGATAATTACATATATGGCTAAATGACCAAAGCAGTATTGCGGGAAATGTAGAAACAGTAGTAATCACGTCACACAAAGGCAGCCACACAGTACCGCTTGCCTACCGATGACTCACAGCTCCAAAACCGCTGACGGGCCGTGTAGCGCAGCGGGTAAGCAGGAAAACACGCCTCTCGCGTGCGAATCGCTGACACCGTGTCCGAAAACTAAGTGATCGCCCTGCGGCCGGTTTAAACAGCCGTGTAAACTTCCCTATCACATTTGTGACCAAACCAGTTTGTCTCTTTGCCAAGGTGACATCATATTCATATTCATTTCTTTTGTCACAGTGGGTTTACCATGTGAAACTTGGGCTGCTCTCCCCTTTGAGAGCATGTTGCTACAATGAAGTGTCCCCCAATTTTTTCTTTTTTACCAAGAAAAACAAAAAGGCTAATTGGCCTTCAAGGGGAGGTGACCTGGGAAATCCACCTATCCTGGGAAATCCACCTATCTCTCCAATGTTTCATATCAGGGCAACCAGACAAGTGCCCTGCTCTTACCGATTTTCAATTGCCATGGGATCTTGGGTATGTGCAGGCCAGAAGGCACATAGGTCCGACTCCTTTTTCATCCCCTTCTGAAGGACTAGACATTCAGTTTGATTTTCTGGTCAAACTGAGGAGTAAAGTTGAGGCCTCAACAGGGGTCGAACCCTGAAACCTCAAGTTTAGTTAGTAGTAGGTGAATGTCTAAACCATTCAGCCACACTTCTCCTTGGTAGCCTTCATTGAAAAGAAACAGTAAAATGTTGTCATATAGGGCCTACTTCCAAAACAAAAGAATATTTTTACCTGATTCACTTCAAGTCATGAATTTGAACCAGTGCCTAAACTTTCAGGGAAATTCAAATTTTCGTTTTTGTACAGAATTTTTTTGGACAAATAATGTAATGTGTTGAGAGTGATTTTAATATATGATAGTGAAAAGCTTACTGAGTTTCAATTTGTTTAAAGGTAAACAATTTGATGTATTTTGATGTGTTCAAATGTGTATTCACAGTGATTTTATTTCAATTGTGAAGTTGTGTTCCTTGAATGTGTTTAACACTGTTGTTTGTCAGTTTTCCTCTTGAAGACTGATTTAGGGCAACATATGACACATTCTGTTTATAGACAGAAATGTACCAACGATTCCTTGTTTTCATGTAGGCCTACATTTAGTTTGTACCTTGGATAATCAAGTCTGTTTGAGAATATGTAAGTCAGTACAAATATGCAAGTCAATATATCATCACATCTTGTTTTATATCTTGCTTCAAATTTTAATGTTATGTTTTTATTTATGCTTATGGTTTGTGTGTGGAATAACAAGGACTAGCTGCCCAATGGGACCTGATGCTACTATCCTTGAATAATAAAGTATTTTGAAGTCTGAATCTTTCTTTTTTGCTTTTCATCTTTGTATCGATTTGTAGTGTGCAGATGTCTACCTCAGATGTCTAACTTTGTAATGTTACAGACCATGCAGTCAGTTCTGTTTGAAAGTTTTTTTGTTTGTTCAGTCTCTCCCCCCCCCCCCCCCCATACCTCTTTTGTTTTTGTTTTTGTCAACTACAGATTGGTTTTAATGACAGGGGAGACATGTGTGTAACATAAATGTGCTTAAGATTTTCTCAGCTCTTTGTGGGTGAATCTTACCAAATTTTGTAAAAGCTATGAACTGTTGAAGAATTGTTAAAATATGTTTGAAAGGTAAAATTTCTAGGTTAATGCCACATGGACTCAAAAATGTGCCTCAATTCAGTTTTCTTTTCAGGAAGTATGAACAGTACTTTCTCATGAACTTGTGATAATATTTAAATTCTGTTTTCATGTGAGTGTCTACGAGTGTCCTTGGTGCATGTTATTTTATTTCATCAGAGCTTCCAAGTCACAGAGATGTTTAGAAGTGTAAAATCTGGATTTTCTATGGTAATTTTTATGGTTAGAATATTTTGACCACTTTGTGTTTGTTTTGTGCTAGGTAAAGGCATAATTCATGTGGGCATATTTGTTTTGTGCTAGACCAAGGCATAATTATGTGGGCTTATATCCAGTATTCTTGTTAATTTCAGTTTGTATCCCTTGGCAGTTATTTGTTGTTTTTTCTTTTATTTCATCTTTTCATTAGGGTCGTCGCACTCAGGGAGGTTACTGTTGCGCACACTTTTTTCATCCCATTTTCTATGCCACCTCTACAAACTGTTTTTTTTCTTATGCATATTACAAAGTTAAAGTATGCAATCCAGCTCGAGTTCAACACCTGTCCAGAATGTCATGTTGCCAATTGACATGTGTTGTTACAGAGAATAAAAGTGCTTCATATTGAAAGAAAAAACACCATATGCATCTCAAAATTTGAGTCTGCAGCTGTATGTATTATATGCTTACTGATTATTGGAGTTACAACAAAATATCAGTTTTTATGTGTAGGGCCTGATGTTTTGTTTGATGATGATACCCTGTCTTGACTTCTTGCAGACAGAGTAACTTACCTTCCAAAGAAAAAGGCTCAACAGAGGAAGTTGAAGCAATTATGCTTGCTGTTCAGTTGCACCAAGATCTGAATCCCCATCACATGGCAGATGCATTGTTGCACATATGGAATCATCTGAAAGTATTACGTAGCAATGCCTTCTTGAGCACCCTGAAACTTGTTTGTAATGTTGGTAGTTGACAGCTAATACACATATCTTTAGAAACTTCAGTTTGTAATGTTGGTAGTTTACAGTTAATATATAGGCCCCTATATCTTTAGAAACTTCAGTTTGTGGTGATGGTAGTTTACAGTTAATACATCTTAACCCCTTCCACTATGCAAATCTGTTCGACCATAGAGGTTCACAGTGCAGTCGGCAAGCTGTCAGATGGTTGTAAGCATGTGTAGTCAAGTTGGATGACATATTTTCTTTTGCAGTGCTCTTTTTTGCTTGCATGAGAACATGAGCAAGATTAGTGACAAAATTCTTATAAATTACTGGTATGGCAGTTTACTATAACTACCCTGAGCAGCCATCCAGAACTGCTTGTCTAAGCAATGTGCAAGCATACAGTGGCTCTCTGAGGCCAGTGCACAGCAGTGCGATCCATCTGTAAGAACGGTAGTAAAAGGGGAGAGAGTAATGCCAGGGACCGTATTTTCCAGTGAACTTGCATTTACTTTAACTAAGTAGGAAAAGGGATTAAGGGAAGTCTGAGGAGGGTATGTGTATCTTTTTTTTGGATATGTGTACCTTTCAAAATTTACAGCAAGAGATACTGATATTTTTTTTAAGCCATGCCAGGGCAAGACAGAAGCTCTGGTTGTCACACTCTTAGTTTCTGATGAACATTAGTCACGTAATGCCTTCTTGCTGCAAATTCACTTTATGAAGAAACTGACCACAGTGTCGATACATATTACTGCTAAACAATGTTTGAAAAACACAAAGAAAGAACTTGAGGTACCCAAGTGTCTTTGTGCTTAGTTCTACATATATGACTATTAAAATGTGAAAAGCTCTCAGAACTCCGGGCTTCCCAGAATGCAGAAAATTAAGCATGATAAGCATTAAACCTTAAAGTCATCCCTAAGAACTTGGAACAGTGCATCTTATTTCAGAAGTGAGAATTTCATTTTTTCGAAAAGGAAAGGATCATCACTATTCACAGCTGTGACAAAAATTCATGTCTTCACTTCAAATCAGCTAGTTGCAAAACAGTCTGAAAAGCATTCTGTAATCTGAATATCTCTTGGATGGAAACCACCGTGCTTCTACAACATTCCATTTCAGCCACAATGTGTTCAAATATAAAAACCTTGCACTGCAAGAACATGTTACAAACTGATATGGACTTTACATTTCCGTGCTTCCAAGTACAATGTAAGTTATGCACAATTTCATTGTATCTCAATTTATTTCTGGAAACATAAATCCGGTTTGCATTCTTGTTAATAAACTAGTAAAGTTTTTAGCAAATCTTTTTCATGCATGGTCTTTCTTTGTAACAGTACTCTTTTGCATCTTTTGTTTGTACATATGTTCACATACACAGTACCGTTATCCTTTCAACTTTTTAATACACCTTATTGTGGGGCTGAACTCCTTCATTACATTTACATGCAATGGAGTACTCTAAACATTTTAAAACTCTCTTCTCTCTCTCTCTGTCACACAAACACATGCACACACCACATACCCGCACACACACACACACACAAACACATGCACAGAGAACTGTCCATGTTTGCAGTCATAAAATATTTATTATCATATGGGAAAGTAAACAGCCAAAATTACACAGCTCTGAATTGAACAGAGTAAGCAGTTAAGCCTGAGAAAAGAAATTAACTGACTACTGGGGATATACAATAGAACACCCTACACTATAACATGAATGTTCTGACAATAAATGCTTTTAGCAAAACACCATCAAGTAAAAGCAAGGTAAACTTGTATCCATGAGCATGGATTGAAACAAAGGCATGAACAATGAAACAGTTGTAACACAAATTTCTCAAATACGCAATCATCCATTTTTTTAAAGGTAAATATAAACAACCATGTACAGCAAGGATACCAGAAATACCTATCATGTATTAAAAATTGACACTTGCACTGTGGCTGTAATCATTCAAGATACCATATCATGCAAAGTGAGAGTGGGACAACACAGAAATGGCAATGCTCTACTCCAGATGACTTGTTAAATTTCTTCACTTCATTCACACATTTGAGTTGAACATCCATGCTGTGAGCTCTTATGTTCCCTCAATGGACACTCAAACCATGGAGATTTGCCACTGGAATAATCAAGCACACAAGTATTCACATCATGCTTCTCATTACTGATCCGACATGTGCCTTTCCCAAATACCTCCAGTATATTAACTAACAATAACTGAATTTGTTCTATTTCTTGCATGTATCAAACAGAAGAAACTAAATTTAACAATGTGGAAGATTTAAGGGACAGAGTGAAGTTAAAGCAAGACAGAATATCATGTCATTTAAACACGCTCTGGTAAATTTAATTCTGGCAGCTGTTCTGAGCAGAATAAATTCTGGAGCTGTTCACAGTTATCGTTTTTGTTTAAAGCCCAGCAAACTGCTAGAGCCATATCAGGGATATAACCATTTCTAAACACAACTGATAGAACAAAATAAAAAAGAAAAGAAAAATTAAGTACACATATCAATGCACTTGCACACATAATCTAAGGAGATGCCCCTGGCGAATTACTACTCCATTCAATTTTTGACACAGGGGATTTAAAAAAAACACCTGAATACAAATTTAAACATAAGTAAGGACACTAAAACAAATAACAATGGACCTAAATTATCTTAAAATACTTCCACATATCACGTTTTCCTAGAGCAAAAAATGCACTTAATAAAGAACCCAATTATCAATCTTAAGAAAAGTATTAACACTTTAAATATTGACTATAGGGGAAAATCTGGTACAATAACCAAAAAAAACCCAAAAAACCACATGATTAACACAAAGAAGTGACACTGCAGGGAAAAGTATGCTTTTCATTAAGAATTAAAAAAAACATTAAAAAAGCCACCAAAACATATCAGTCCCATGTGACACCTCAAGCTTGATCCTCACTAAAAGGAGAACAGCAATTTTTGGACACTTATCACAATAATGATGACCAAAAAGGAAACGTTAAAGCCAAGTAAACTGGAGAGAAAAACAACAACTGAATCTTACTTCCTGAAAGGTTTCATCATCAGAATTATAACCTTTAGAGGGCTGCTGGAATACAAGCTGAACATGATTTTAAAAACTGAAAGATTAAAATGTTAACATATCATAAATGGTACCCAGTTAACAAACTAAATGACTATTTATTTTCAATTATACAAGTGGTGCAAAATAAGTGTAGGAAAGTGAGGGTGAGAGATTACTGAAGTTCAAGTAAATCATAAGTTCTCCACATTGCCATGAAGATGTCAAGCCTTTTTCACAGTTGCTGGACATTTTACAGGTAACTGTGACCTGAAAAATGGAAAGAGAAATCTAGGCTTTAGGTCCCAATATTCACCCGTGTGTATCTGGACATCGGAGCCACTCTTATTTACAGAAATTACAACTGCAAATCTTAGAGAACAGGACAAGCCCATTAAACTCGGTATCCGACTGATTCAGACCATGCTGAGTTTTCTTGTTTCAGCCATATAGGCGTTACTTAATTTTATGACCATTGTTTTTGAGAAATTATAATAGGCACAATCTTATTATAATTTACACATATCACGCCTAAACGAATATTATCCATCAAGGAATTTCACTTACTTTTTGTTAGGCCTGATCGGTTCAGCGAACCCTCGTCAGACTGATTCAGAGTCCCATAAATATCACTATCACCGCATCTGCTTGAAATATGACTTTCTATTCCAAATTGGAACAAAATCACAAAGTTCTATCACGGCTACTAAAACTGTCAAGTTTTTAAAAAACACAACACTTGCTTTCTTTGAAAAAAAAAAAAACTTGGGGAGAATGTGACCCTCCTCAAGATGGGATATAGCAATGTAATTTATAAGAATATGGGACTATCTGTTGGAATGGACCTACGTCTCAAATCTGATTGTTTTAAATTTTGTCTGACAACAGTCAAAAAAAAAAAATATATATATATATATATATATATATCAAGCAATTTTGCTCTGTATATAGATGTCACAGACTGACCTGTATGGATCGATCTCCCAAAAGGAACACTGAAAGAAGTATAGGTTGAGAAACAAATAAATAATCATTAAATGATGTATGATGGGTCAAGAAGGGTATTCTGCATATTTTAAATTTTTATTGAACATTATGAATTTTGCGTTGATCTCCAACACCAAATCTCCTCTTTTCTCCCAACACTCAAAACCACAATCCAATCCATAATCTCCATACAATGCAAGTGAAGCACAATACAGACAAAATGTGCAATTTTATGACAAAAGACTGCAAAAGTAAGGGAAGAAAAACTTCTCTCCTCCAAGCAATGTTCACTCATGCCATGACAACCTTTAATTCTAATTATGAATACCAACATTAATAAGTAGCTCACTCCCTTATTCTCTTGTCAATTTCAGAAAGTGAGCGAAGCCAAGTACTGGTACAAGGCATTATATAATACACATACAATGTCTGAAAGGGCCATGAATGAAAACTTAACAATGAATAAGGTTTAAAATGACTTAAGAAATTTGACAACCAGCAGAACATTCACCATTCACAGACAAAGATGAGCAAATGATTACAGTACTAGTATAACCATTAGTTAACACACATACTGAGTTGAAAAAAAAAAATTACAAAAAGCCTAATGAAAACAGACATTTCATACATGAGTGGAGAGTGATATTGACAGAACAACAGCCAAGCTATGAACCTGGCTTTCATGGAAACTGGTGTTTCAAAACTGGGTGATGCACAGAGTGGCCTGGCTTTCACATTGGTTTTCAATGCAAAGGACTCCATGGTCAGATAATCTTCACTCCAAACTGGACCAGTTCTTTAAGCAAGCTTTGCTCACAAAAGAATGCAGCCGGTCTTTTTCTTCTTCTTGGTTTGCAGAGCTGCCCTCGTTGCTGTTTCAAAGACTTCCCGTACTCCTTCCTTGGTTTTGGCTGAGCACTCTAAGTATGAGTAAGCGTTGATCTTTTCTGCCATGGCACGCCCTTCTTCTGCCTTCACCGGCTCTTGCTTCATCTTCAACAGCTCTCTTTTGGTATTCTCATCATTTCGCAAATCTTTTTTGTTGCCCACAAGGATGATGGGAACATTGGGGCAGAAGTGACGTACCTCTGGAGTCCACTTCTCTGGGATGTTCTCCAAGCTATCAGGGCTATCAATGGAGAAGCACATGAGGATGACATCTGTGTCGGGATAAGACAAGGGTCGCAAGCGATCATAATCTTCTTGGCCAGCTGTGTCCCAAAGAGCTAGTTCGACCTGTAACACATGGATAACAATCCACAGTCAGTAAGAATAATTGAATACAGTGAAAGAAAAAAAAAAACTTATCAAAGACAAAATGGCACATTTTCATTTACATGGCATATGTAAAAGAACGTAAAATCAATTTCACACATCTGAATCAGAGGTCAAAATCAACACACCACTAAGCTCAGCATTGCTGCTAAATCTAGGAACATTCACCAACTGTATCGAAGTAGCCTATTTCTTTACTGTTAACAGAACAGTGCCAGAAATGAAATCTATATTTTTTTGTTGAAAAAGCGCCAGTAGGCAAGAGAGTGGGTGAGGACTGGATGCCCACTCCACACTATAAAATTGTCTCTGTGCTGGTCAGACATACAAGCTTGCTGGAACAACAAGCATTCACACTAGCTATGATAAAGGCCTGTGACAATGGAGAAATAACAGACAAAGGAAAAGGATGCTGCTGAAGTGTCCTACTGATTGCACACATTCGCTTGTGGGGTGATGGTCGTCCACAGCAGACCTGAAGCAGCACTGCTCTGCCCAAATCAGAAGAGGCACTTATAAGCAAAGTTTGTATCATATGTGCCTGGAGAGAACTGCATCTGTCTGATCAAGTACATGGTTCCAGTTATTTTTTTTACCCAGCTGACTACTAGAACCATCCCAGTTTGCTGTTGAAATAGAATAAAAGAGCAAAAGAGAAAATGCCTCTAACCATTGGCGCATAAAATGTATGAAACCCATAACACAACACTGTCAGTTCCGGCCACTGGCAATTTCACTCACTGTTGTAGAAGGAGAAGCCCCTGTTTCATGTGTAGTAAGCAATGTTTTTATTTAGTGTTTTTCTTCCGTTTTTTTGTTGATAGTAGTAACCAGTTGTTCACTATTCTTCTTGTTCTGTTGCAACATGTTTCAGATTAGAGAAAACCTGATGCAATGTGTCCAGAGATGACCTATGAAGTCCCTTAAGAGAATCCTGTAACTAACTGCCCACACATGGCACTGATTAATCTGAATGATAGCATGGGTAAAATGAAGCATGCTTTCGTTCATTACTAGCTGACTGTGTGACCAAGTCATCTTTTCATGCGTCCTACTGGTGGAACAGATGCACATTTATAACATAGTCCTTTTCCCTTGTGCATGTGAAAGATGGCTTATCAATTGTTGTAACAGACCTCAGTTCTAGAGAAGTTGAAGGCAGCACTGACAAGGCCAGTTTCTGTGTTGAAAATTAAGAACAGAGAGCAGAGTGATGCCACTGTTCTATGTTCTCCATTATTTGGGTCAAAGGGCATGTTATGTATTGCTGTGACTGAAGGCTTTTCATCTCTTGAGTGGCAGCTACTTTGAAAAGTCAATTAACAGTCTGGTAAATGGAAAACTGTGGTGAATGAAAACCATAACAGATCTAGATTATTTTACTTTGATAACTTGATAAGGAATATTGACTGAACCTAGCTGAAGTCTGGTTGTTTGTGAACTACGACCATTTCCAGAAATTTCCATTCACAATGGTAGTTAATTATGCTCTTATTATATTCTAAAATAGAAATGACTTTTCTATTTCCTTTCCCATGAAGGACAGCAGGCTTAGCATGGCTGAAAACCACAACCCAGTTTTTTAATAACACATCAGATGATGGGCTTTAATCTTTAGTTTTTATTTCTGTTTTGCACTTTTGGAGCTTATTACTTTTGCAGCTCCTTGTGCTTTCAGATTTTGCCTTTTTGCATGTGTCGTGTGGACAAACAGATGTAGCTGAACACTTCACAGCTCAGACTGCATGGGCTACCAAGACAAACTGCACCACATTCTCCTATCCTCATTAAGCAGACTGGAGTGGCAGGTTGCACTTCATACAAGCAGAGGACCTGCCCAACAAACCTTTCAAATCTTAATTAGTGAACTTCTCTCTTAACCATATGGTTCTCGCTAATAACCAGCAGAAAGAAATCATTGGTTTTGGCCCAATAACATGAAACCCCCTACCAATGTCTTTACGACAAAGTAGCTGTCCACTTACTTTGAGAAGAGATCTAAGAACGCATCTCTTTCATCACAAATATCTTCAAACTTTATAAATTAATGTCTGTGGCTGTTCTTAGTCCAGACATATTGCAGTTCGACTGTATGTGTGTGTATAAGAATAATGTATGCATTTGTGTATGTGTACCGTGCAGCTCATGCATTTGTTTTGTGTATGTATGTGTGCGCTCATGCTTACATGTTTTCTCACATGTACGTGTGTAGGCCTACATACAAACCTCACACTGATGAACAATAAACAAAACATATCCATTATTTTTGATGGACTATGTTTTATGCTGCATTGATGTAGGCCCTACTAGAGTATGACTGTTTATGTTACATTAACGCATCAGTGTATGTACCTGCCGATGTTTGTACCGCGTACAGACATGGCAGCCCCCCCTCTATTAAAAAAATTTTTTTTTTAAATGAACATTCATAGACATGGACCGTTTGCTATTTATGAATGAAATTGTATCATTACTAAAATTATAAGGACCAATGTCCAATCTTCAAGCTCTGAATGAGAATGGTTTGCTAAATATTGAGTTTTTACTCATCAAATGCGTTGTTTTTTTGTTTTTTTTTACTGGACAAGGTGTGTTGTCCATATGGAAGACAATCATATCCCAAAGACGCTTCTGTATACAGAGCTGAATGAAGTACATTGTGAATAGTGAAGACCACTTAAGCCACACAGAGAATCTCTGAAGAACAATCTCACTTAAGCCACACAGGGGCTCTCTGAAGAACAATCTGACCAGCTGTGGCATCAATACCACCAACTGAGAAGAGACTGTCTGCAACAGAATTTGCTTACAACAGCAGTGCATGAGTGCATTTAAACAGAAAAAATCATGTTCAGCTGGGGTAACTGGCAGAGACAGAACCCAAGGCTGCAAGACCCCTTCCCATGCAGTGCCTATGAAAGAATCTGAGACATCCTACATGAAGACCCATACCAGACATGAGTCCATCATGTAGGCCTATGTGAACATGCATGGATGTATTTGTGTTTTAAGTGTGCACATGCATGAGTATGTACAATGAATTATGTATTTATTTGATGTAAATGTTACCATCTGTCAAAATGAAAAAAAAAAAAATTTGATTAAAAAAAAAAAAAAGAGGAAGGGGGGTGACTGGGAACTCATGAACTAAAGGATGGTATATCCAATAAAATGACCATCCTGTATCTATACCGCCATAGATAACTGTCAGCTGTGAGGTATGTCCTTACATACAAGTACACAGAAATGACTGAAAAAACTGCATACAATAGGAGCAATAGCACTCTTCCATGGGTAGCTGCACATGTACAAACTTGAATATATGCCAGATTTAACCCAGTCTTTGGGTGTTGACTTTTGGCTACAAAGGTGAAATAATGTCTCCAATCGCTATTCATGGCCAATTTTTTATTAGTTGTAAATATTTAATCATCTTACACTGTTTTTGCAGCATTAAAAAACTCAAATTTCCAAAGCAGTGACACATCCTGGTCAGTCCTTTCCTACATAATTCAGCTCTAACAGATTTGTGTAAAAACAAAACAAAAAAAACCCCCTTACATTTATATTTTGAAATAGTGACTACCGGTACATTAGCTGGCTTACAAGGGGTCAATCATGTTTTAGTTTGTCATGTCATCTTTGCTTGAAGAAGATTTAAGACCATGCTATCAAAAACAACATAAATTCCAGAACTCTAGTAGGCCTACTGCCACTAACACTTTGAGACAAGAACTACAGATATAGAACATCTACTGAGCAATACTTGAATCATGGAAAGTGGGATGCTAACAGTAACACAAGTTTCTTGGGGCCAAGGAAGACTATTCACTCTCAACTTCTAACCCTTTCACTCCCACACCCTGTCCACCAGCATCCTGCATTGCCAATTGTGTTAGCAAAGCAAAAACTTAACCCTTTGATTCCCTACCCCTGTTGATCAGCTTCATACAAGAAGCTGGTGGATAGGGTTAGGGTATCAAAAGGGTTAAGTTTTTGGAGTTGGTGGATATGATGCGGGAGTCAAAGGGCTAAGCAAAGGAAGACTGTTCATTTAACTTTGAAGCCTTCAGAGAACATTCAGAAAATACCCATGGCAACACCAAAGAGGCGGCACCAAACAAGTATTGGCGAAAATGTTGTCATTTTCAGATTGGTGATCCAAAAACCCTCATCAGTTTCCTCTCAAAACAAAAATGGGAAGTCTAACAAAAGTGAAACTTTCAAAGCCCTTAAAAGCAGGCCCCTACTCTCCTCATTTCTCCTAAGAGTTTCAGCCTCCTCAGCTAAGATTCAAATGCTTTTCGACCGATTTAAACATAACAGCAAGCTGTGATTACACTGCTTTTCCCAGTCCTGGATTCTCAAAAACTTTTTGTCAACTAGCTTTTGCTTCAGAAGGGGAAACAATCACAAGCAACATGGGGCCAAGTCAGGATTATAGGGTGGCACTTATGTTGCCATGTAGAAAGAGCATTTTGCTGGCACCCTCAATCAATAATGAATAACTCTTGGATGGTCTGCACAACTTTGTGCAAAATACTTTCTACATACATCTAGCAGTCAGATTAGAATTAGGCAAAATAGCCTTTGAAGTTTAAGATAATGGAGATAAGTCTTTTTCAACTTTGAAATCAGGTCTTGGTACAACTGGTCTTTCAACGTTAAGTGCCCACCCACGTTAGATTGGACTGTTCATTTGGGATGCCAGAGATCATACTGGTATCCATGTTTCATCTTCTCGCAATCATGTCACACAATGTTTCAAACATTTTAAGTAATTGTATAAAAACTCTAAACCATATTGTTTTCTGCTTATTTGTTAGATGTGGGATCCATCTGGCAGCCATCTCAAGACTACCACAGGTTCCATTCGATTGTCCCACATGAAACACTATAAATTTCACTTATTTCATGAACTTAATATGCTGATCCTCTTCGTCTATTCTCTTTACAGGCTTAACATTTATTCCAGATCTCACTTGTTGACATCAATTAATCAAGCGGCAATTGTCCTCCATGATAACCACCTAATCGGCATGAACTTTAACACAACCATTTCACAAATTACTGGTACGCCATATTTTCATTGACGTCATTAAATTCAGCAAGATATGGGGTCATTACAATTTTGTGCATATCAACAGCGTAAAAAGCCATTTCACTGAAGTTAAAAATATTTACAACAACAAAACAGTTCAGAAATGGCAGCCTAACTTACAACTTTTGGATCAGCCCTTGTACTTCTGGATGCCTGTGTGTGTTACAGAAGCATTATCCAGGATCCATCGTATAAGCCTGATCAGGAAGTATCTCTCTGTCGAAACAACTGCAAAACTCGTTCTCTCCTTCATAATGTCTCGCATTGACTATTGCAATTCACTCCTGTCTGGTCTTCCTGCCTCCACCATTCACATCCTACAGCGCATTCAAAACAATGCTGCACGCCTTGTACTCAAAAAGAAAAAAGCTGACCACATATCTCCTCTCCTGGCACAACTTCACTGGCTCCCTGTATCAAAGCGCATACAGTACAAACTAGACACTATGTGCTACAAAAGCCTCAATAACGCAGCCCCCGATTATCTGTCAAGCCTATTTGAGATCTATGTTCCCTCACGTTCCCTCCGCTCTGCCTCCGATCCTCTGACTTTTCGCTTTCCACGCACTAAGCTCAATACCTATGGTCCACGAGCCTTCTCTGTTTCTGGTCCACTTTCCTGGAACAAACTTCCTCTCTCTGTCCGTCAGCAACCTACTTTTGTCTCCTTCAAGTCCGCTCTCAAAACTCACCTTTTCTCCTCTGCATAAAATCCTGACCTCACTCATCCCCCCTCTGTAGCCTGTCTCCACTCGGAGGGGAATCACATTGTAATATATATTTGTATAATATGCTCTCTATAATTTTCCATTGCTTTTATTCTTTTTCCCTATTTATAGCCATGTGTGGGTGTGTGTATGTGCGCGCGTGCGTAAGTTATGTTCAGCGCTTAGATTTGATTTTTATCGAGATTTTGCGCTATATAAATATTGTAATTATTATTATTATTTCTTGATTGCATGCTGTATCAATATCATGTAATGTTCCATGCTCTATCATGCCAAGACTCAAGTGGGGATAAACTCTACCAGCCAGAGGCCAAAACACAGTAGTTAATTTAATGCAAAGGACAATCGACCAGGAGGTTGTAGGTTTGAACCCCCATCAGTCTTGATAAAACAACTGGAATTTTCGACCACAACCAGCCCCCCCCCTGAGCTGAGCATGCTCTGGGCTCACTGTAAAGACTGGGACCACAGTCGTCTCATCCACTTCATGGATGCGTCATTGAGGATGTTGCTCAAATCTCCTCACCAACGTCACAGGTGTCTATCTTTTGCTTTGGTTGACGCCAGGATTATTGTGATAGTGAAGATGTACAGCCTAGTCATGCAATCTCAATTGTAGACGGGACTCCACAGCATCATGTTTATCATCCTCAACATGACAGCATTATAAAAACTGTTTCAGCTCCTGTGGCCACTTAGGTGAGGTAGAAAATAAGGGGAAAACCCCTCAACCTAATTCATGAAATGCCTCTGCAGAAAGCAACACATAACCTTTGCCAAGTTCCGCCGAAGCCTTCATAAAGCAGAGCTATTTCTACTGACAGGAATTAACATAAAAGCAACTGACTGCTTCCTAAAAATTCATGGCTTTGGAAGCCCAATTGCCCCATCGACATTTGCTACCCTCTTTAGATGGTTCTTCTTTTCTTTCTTTAACTCTTTCCCTGCCATGGTCGCAATCAAGCGACTTCCCGTACGACCGCCATGGTCGCATTTATGCGACTTGGAGGGGTCATGCTAAACATCAACTTTTCAGGCGGGTACAAAGTTTCTGTAAGCTCCTCTGATGAATGCAGGCGACTGTGCTATTGTTAAACTTTACCCAGCGACCTAGTTTTTCAGCAGTAAGGCCGAAGTGTGGCTTCGTTAACTGTCAGAATTTACGTCACGTTTTCTCCTAAGCGTTTTCTCCAAAATGGCTGCAAATCGACATCAGCGGTTTACAGCAACAGAGGTTTCTCAAATAATTCTCAATGATGAAGACAGTGAGGGGCCCGAAGTTGACCTAGAGGATACTTCTGAAGATGACTAGCTACCAGACAGCAACGCATCTGTTAGACTGACCAGCAGGAGACGTCAAGACGACGCAGATTTGTTTGTTTATGTTTCTTGCACCTGCATTGTCATGCCACACTTGATGTGACCAGCAGGAGACATCAAGAAGATGCAGATTTGTTTACGTTTCTTGCACCTGCATTGTCATGCCACATGCTCTTTACGTGTTACTTTGGAAGTCCACAAATTGTAGTTTGGGCAGTTTCTGATCATAAATAGCATTGATGTAAGTTGCAGGTTATTGTTGTGGGAATTGGCGTTACTGTACTTAGCCCCCCTCCCTCCCTCTCTAGTGTGTGTGTGTACACGTGTGTGTGTACATGTGCATGTGTGTGTGTGTGTGTGTGTGTGTGTGTGTGTGGACTGTGTGTGTGTGGACTGTGTGTGCCTGTGTGTATATGTGTTTGTGTGGAAACGTTTTGGTAAAAAACAAAAAACATTTTCCCAGGTGATGGTCAGTAGTACAATAAACCGTATGAAAAAAAGTTTTTCTTTATAATAAGATTATCTGTGGAATAATCAATCAAGCACATAAACATAAGCAAGCATTCATATATGAATACATCATCTGCCCTTTATACAACAACAAAAAGTGAAAATCTTTAATAGTCTTTGAGATATAAGCTTTTAAAAATGCATACTGCGATGCAAAATCGGCTGCCCAAAATATACCTGGCACTGAGGAGTGCTGTTTCTGGGGAAACTTGGCGGTGAAAGAGTTAAAGCATACTGATTTTGTGGCATCTGCCATCTACTTGTTTTGTTTAAGTGATTTTCCTCCGTGTGTATGCACAACAGTTTCTCCACAATGTGTAGGTTGTGTCTTGCTGCAGTCTGCATACTCACTCTTCAGTGGGTGAGTAGGCTGGGTGTTATTCAAGTCTGTACCATGATTATTCAATATCTTTCAAGCGTACACACTTAGAGGTTTATGCACCGACTGGTCTGCACACACGTTGATCTGAAAACCCTTCCCCCAACTGGAGGAAGCATTTTGGCAGATTGAAGGACCACCTACCGATTTAAAGTTCATAAGTGAACAATGCTGCGACTGCCTTTCCTGTTGAAAAGGAATGATTGCAGATAACAGGCGTTGTATGCACAATGTGGCCAAAATATTACTATGCTTATAAACACATCAGAGACAACATGGAAATACCATGGAAACCACACGCACAGGCATACACAAACTGTCAAAAACACACATTCACAGTTGTAAGACCATACGAAATTTATTAATTTGTTAGCGATATACATGACAGGCCCACTGTTTCACGGACCCAGCGGAGACACAACAAAGAAAAAAAAGGCTACACATGTACACAAAATGAATCCATTGGAAAATAATTAGCCAGACATGTACGGACAGGTGAAAACAAAACAAGCAAAAGCCCAGTGTCAACTACACACACTCACACAATTTAGCTGAAGAAATGACACTTGAATTGAAAGTTGTTGCATGATTACTGTCTAAATTCATAAATTTTCACTTCACATGTCAAAACAAACTTATGAAATAAACATGTAAACAAAACAGTATCACCGAATGACATGGTCTACATGTGTGCGTGTATGTTTACGAAAAGACACAGAGATGTGAAAGAGAAGACAGATAACAGAAGATGAAATGAGACGGTTTTAAAGTCACCACAAGAGACTAAATTCCTTCACCTAAATCTTAACTTGTTTACTGTCTTACTACAGAATTAAAAAAAAAGATTTGTTCTCTGAATAACTACCAACTAAAGGCCTGCTAGTGACAAGTTCACTGTTATGACAATAAGTACAACTGCCAGATTAAACTTGGTCATGTATGAACTTGCTCACTCAAAAGACCATTTAAAATTTTCATGCAAGCTTAAGGCATGTTGAGCTTCCTAATAAAACAAATAAAATTACCTAAATGATATTACCACTCTGTTTATTTGTAACAGTATTGACATTTTCATCAAGTTCTTGCCAGAGTAAAATGCAATGTTCATCACATGACTTAAAAATGCTTATCCTTGTTCTCTTCACTTTTTGCAATATTTGTATCATTTGGCAAATGCTATCAATTTTACAAAACCTATGGCACATAAATGAAACATTTCACTAAGATTGTTGGGGTACAGTATTTGAAAAATCAAGAGTAAGAAAACTTCTAATAAAACCATAAATATTCTCAAAGGGGGGTGGGGGGAGTAAAGAGTAGTTGGGGGTAGGGTGGAAATGTGTGGTGGAGAGGTGCGGTACACCCAAAGTACTACATAAATGTCTGTGCATCACTTGGGACAGCATCCACAATGGAGGCAGGAATGATCTGAAGAGAAAAGAGGGGAGGGACTGGAAAGGTAGGTAATTTTCAGATGAATATCACACATGGATTGGGGAATGTAACGTACAGTCAGTCTGGTTAATCTGGCAGACATTTTGCAAATCTAAAAAAACAAACAAAACAAAAAAACCTACTTTACTGTAGTATTTAACATAAATCATTCTTATATTGTCCTATTCTCTTGATAGGCTGCATTTGATTTCCAACTGCTGTTCACTGTATAATTTAATATAAATCATTCCTGTATTGTCCTATTCTCTTAATAGGCTGCATTTAGTTTCGAACTGTACTGCTTTAAACTATTAATTGAAGTTTTCCCAAGAAGGTAGTTTCATCTCCAATACCTTCTGATGCGACCTTTCCAGGCATGGTTACATATCATTAATAGTAGTAATACTATAATGGGTGTTTGTACAAATGACAAGATAGCAAACACATTCTCTACTATTGCACTTGTCATAAAGAGAAAGTTGTCCAAATTGCATGTTTTTTGTTGTAGTTTTCTTTTTCTTGCACTGTGTACTACAAATCTTGTTTGCCACAAATTCTTCGTCTGTTGTATTGTGTATCTCCGAATCACAATATAAATTAACAAAAGGGAAACGTGGGATGCATGGATGGGTGTTTGGCTGGAAATCATGATTGCTACAAATTTCTTTGGCTGGAAATCATGATTGCTACAAATTTCTTTTTCATTAGTATGAAAAATTACTTTTTCAATTAGTTAATCAAAAAAAAAAAAGCAAAATAATAGCCACAGTGATTTTTTAATACAGCCAAACTTTAAATAACCTTAATAATATCTTATTTATTCATTTCATTTTTCAGGTTGGGGGGGGGGGGCAAAGAGAAAACACATTTGTACCCTACTACTGTGTAGATAAGTGCTAGAAAAGGAAAGATGATGTGTCAATCTTCCATTTAGCAAAACCTGTGAAAGGTCATGCAAATTACAGTAGACAGATGACTAAGACTGTTCTGTCTACTGAAATCTTTTTTCTTTTAATATGGTTCAACTTATTTAATCAAAGTTACTTGTATAAATGAAAGTACACTCTCAAAATAAATGCAAAGCTCTTCTTTTTTTTATGTACAGTCATTGCCGATTCCAAGACATATATGTGATAAGGGCAGGAAGAGAAAAGACAGAGATAAAGACGGATAGGCAAGACCGCTTTTAAGGCTAATTTAAAAAAAAAAGTTTACGAGTGATGACATGTTTTAGCTTGCAAAAAGTGTAATAAACCAAACTGTCAGCCTCACAATACATTGCTCACTCCTACCAAGCGTGTTTATCTTCCATTTTCCAGACTTAATACAACCGACCACACAGAAGCAAGGAAATTTGTACTGTATAAACCATGCACAGACACAGAAATATCATTTTTGCTTTTAATGAACGAACATGACTAGAGAAAGGGAAAATTGTAAAAGGAAAGGAATTATCAGACCTTTAGACCTAAGATTATGAACAGACAACTGCACACATCAGTCAGACCTTTAGACCTAAGATTATGAACAGAGAACTGCACACATCAGTCATATTTTCACTTTAAATCAATAGTTGTGATTATTTTTACATAATTTACCAGATTAAATACCATGAAATGTGTATGCAAATCTCTTTATGTCTTATCAAGTACACATTACAGGACATTTTCCATGAATATACAAATTGGTGGTAACTGTTCTAACATACTGTACATAAAAGTGATGTACAGAAAATGCTGAATTATCTGCCTCCCAATGAAAAAGCCACCTTCCAGTTCCCTATCTTCTTTTTTCTTACAAAACTCCACCCAGCCGACTAACCAATGCCAGCACTTATCCAAAGGAAAGCTAGAAACTGCGGATAGAAAACAAGAGAGCTAGAGAGAGAGTAGAGAGAGAGAGAGAGAGAGAGAGAGGAGAGAGAGAGAGAGAGAGAGAGAGAGAGAGAGAGAGAGAGAGAGAGAGGGGGGGGTCCAAATAGTGTGGATGAGCCTAAGCGTCGGGAAGCGTGGTGTGAAAGCAAAAGTGGGATGACATAACAGGGATGATCCACTGGACCAGCAAATCAGACTGGAAGATTTGCCCTGCACTTGCCATCCTCTCTTCGTTTTTCCCATGATATTCAAAATGTGGGAAGTTTTGTCCAGGCTTAGAAGAAACTATGAGATGATTGCCACTGCATCACACCAAGCCCGAGGTAGCTGGTCATCCCTCCTCAAAGCACCACACATTTAGGCTTTTTCTTTTTCTTTACAACGAGTGCTGATCGTGTTGCTGACTCAAAGACTTCTCGCACGCCGTCTTTGGTTTTGGCTGAGCATTCCAGGTAAGCCATGGCCCCTATCTTCTCAGCCATGGCACGCCCTTCTTCTGTCTTCACCGGCTCTTGCTTCATTTTCTGCAGCTCACGGATTGTATTGGGATCATTACGCAGATCTTTCTTGTTGCCCACGAGTATGATAGGAACATTGGGGCAGAAGTGTTTAACCTCTGGAGTCCACTTCTCTGGGATGTTTCTCCAAGCTGTCAGGGCTATCAATGGAGAAGCACATGAGGATGACATCTGTGTCAGGATAGGACAGAGGTCGCAAGCGATCATAATCTTCTTGGCCAGCTGTGTCCCAAAGAGCTAGTTCAACCTGCAACAAATAGAAGTGATAATATCAATGTAACAAATATACCAGGAAAACTGATGACAGCACAGACTGGAAACTAAATAACTGATCTGTATGCTTTGTTTTAGGACTTTTCCTTTTTATCTCAGATTAAAAAACACTCCTGGTGTTTATAGATGTGTATGTATTTGGATTTTAGCTCCTTTGCATTATGTTTTAGTTAATTTTAGATTACTGTGAGACAGGCTGCAGCAAAATGTGAATTATACACGCCGTTCTGAACTTCAGTCTTTTTCTCTAAACTGCAGTCTCTTTTCAATAAGTACATATATGGTCATGGCTACGAAATGGTGTCTAAAATGTGTGACACATAAGCAACAAAACAAAACACCTGTCAATGGAAGAACACCACGCAAATCAAACAGCAGTACAAAAACCATGACAGATAATCCAACCTGAAAGTCAACTGGACATTTATCACTCCAGTAAACAGAAATAATGTGCGAATAAATTTTTTTTTTTTTTTTACAGTCAATGTGAAACCATCACTCATTTATAAATATACACAACTGTTCCAAGATTTTGTGATCTTACATTCATGCTTGACAAAGGCCAGTTGGCCAAAAATTTGCGCCTGTCTTGTTATATTAAATTTGCGTTCTGATTTTATTTTCGTGCTTTTCTGCTTCCCAGTGTGTGTGAACGCGTCAGTCGCATTTTTTCTGGATTATGTTCCAAGATGTGTTCCTGCAAAATCACGCACAAACATGTGTCTCTGACACATGAAATTCCCATTTGATGCACTGAAGTTTAGGCCAGTGTATCACTTAAATGTACCAAAATTTACGAGTCAGTGGTACACATTGTAATGAGCAGCGCATCGTGCGTGTGCACTTCTGTCCAGTCCACCACAATCTAAGTCAGTGAATATACAATGTTTAGCATACATTGTTTAAAGTTTTTAAGTAAGTTTGTCAATACCTCTTTTCTGAGATCATTTTCTTGCGATTTAAAGTGCGTCTTTTTAAATATCTGGTGGCCCCCTGAAAATTTGGATGCAAATTTTGGGCGCAAAAATCTAACCCTCTAATTTCCAGGAAACAATCATCGTTGTGTAAAATGAAAAAAATGACACGCATTGGTTCTGTTTTCGCAAATCAGTTGGCTCAGTAACTTATTTTGACAATTTTATACTGATCAATTTTTGTCAATAGATTTTCAAAATGACGATAAATCTGTGTATCTCTTTCAAACAAACATATAAATCTTCCAAAAATAACTAGTAGACACAGGCATTGTGTTTTAAAACAAATTATCCATTTTTGTCAATAGATTTTATCTATCTTCCCCTAACAGAGGCATCGTAACTCTTACAAAAGCAACATAAAACTCAGTTGTTGACATTTTTCCAATATGTCATATGCCTAGGTTTCTGGGAAATGACCCACACGCAACTGTCTCGTGTGTGTGTGTGTGTGTGTGTGTGTGTGTGTGTGTGTGTGTGTGCGCGTGGTGTGCGTGCGTGCATGCGCGCGCATGTGTACATTGCGTACCTGTGAATGTACATGTGTGTGTATACCTGTGTTGTATGTGTATACACATGTGTACGTGTATGTTTGTGGATGTGTAAAGGAGTGATGCTCAAAATAATCACTGCAATATGATGGTAAGCATGCAACAGATTCAGGAAGGTTTTATATATATGCACAACAATTCTGTGTACTTTCCAACCATAATCACCAATTCAGCCTCAAACACACTTGTTCCTTTGCACCATAAAAAAAAAGTGCCCTTGTTCTCATCGTTGCTAAAAAGCTTTCTTAATCCACTTTTCTGATTTCATTCTGAATTTAAAACTTAAAATTTTTTCTTCATAAAACTGAAAACTTTCCTTTCCAGTTGTTTTAAGTCTTCCATTAATTTATTTCTAACATTATTCCATTAATGGGTTTCCAGTAAACATGTGTGGAACAAACCATGCACAACTCGACACGATAATCACATACAGCAGCATACTAAAATAGGTTCTACAGAAACGTCAATCAAGCTCATCAGCCACACGACACACTGAGCTGGTCAAGAGCACACGATATGTTACATTGTTACAACACTGAGACCAGTTCAGTGGTGGACATCTGTCACACGTTTTTTTGCAACAACCCTTCTAATCTGTTCGCTGGTTGATGCATTTTTCGCTAGTTGATGCATTTATATCTGCCTACAAGACTGCAGCATACAATAATGTTAACTGCACATGCAGGAGAAGATCACAACATGCAAACCCAATGCTGCAGAAATCAACATTATGTAAGTATGTTAACACTTGTTTATTGCATACAATTTTTCAATCACAAGAAGTCAAAATATACAGATGCATTTGCAAACAGTTAACTAAACAAACAAACAAACAAAACCAAAAAGGTCCAACAGCTGGATACTCTTGACATCAAAAACTTAATGAACAATCACTAGAACAATATTTCACTTATTTTCCAGTGTAAATGCTGCTTCTCAGATCCACGGAAGATATCCATCATGCTTAATATCAGACAGGAATTGACAAAGTAAAAACTGAAAACTAGAGAAGTTCAGAGGCATGCTCATCCCAATTTTTTTTTCTACCAATCAAAACCTCAGCAATCTGGGGTTATCCCAAGGTATTTTTCAGGGTTTAAACAAATATCTAACACTAATTAATCTTAAAGTCAGACAGAAATCTACCAGAGATGCACATATATATATATAAAAAAAGATTAAACATTACAGTATTCACAAGACATGTTTTTGAAATTTCACAGCTCATGTAGGAAACAGTAACTTCTCACTTGTGAGAAAACTGACAGTTGAATCCGCTCAACATAATTCATATTGTGTGATGACCTGTTTGTAGGAAGTCTCTCAAGTGGTCCTGGGGTCACTTAATTGAAAATTGAAGCTATGTTACACTTTCAGCATCATTAAGCAAAGTTTGTGTGCCAAGCACATACTGTACCAATTCAAAAAAGAGACATTCATCCATATTGATACTTCTTTTTTTAATTTTCTTCTTATTTTTTAGACATCTTCAAAGTCTCTATTAATTCACATAATTAAACATGGAAGTTCAATTTGCAGCATCGTGAAACAAACTCCCCACTCCCCCAAAGTACGTACTGTACCAGTTCAACCTAGAAAATATTCAGTCTTAACCAATGTTTGACTGCTTGCTGTCTGCCTTCACAAATCACACTGTGACAATGAGAATACTCCATGGAATCACTAATTTTCAAAAGAGAAAAAAAGGTGAGTTCAGGATTTTTTGCAGTGTCTATTATTTCTTTAAAAAAAATGCTTTCTGGATCTTCTTTGTTGCATGGTGGTCTGGAACAGTACTTGCTTCCTAGAAAGCCCCCTCCCCTTTCAGCCTATGTGGATTAGCAGTACAGCTATCACTTTAGATTTCTTCTTCTTGTCTGGCTTAACAGTCTCGCTCTGTAATGGTTTTTTCTTCTTTCTAGAAACTGCTAACTTGTTTGCTCTCTGTTCTCCTCTCCCTCTTCCAAAATCATCTGCTTGTCTGCAGTTTGTAAAGCAGGATTCTGTACAGGAGCTTCAGGACTTTCTTTTCAAAGTCTGCTTCCTTGTTTGCCTTTACTTCTTTCCTCACTGAATGACCACGACTTCTGCATTTTTCTTCCTGTCAGCTTTTTCAAGACCAGTTCTTGAACAGGATCTTTTCTTGGAGAAAAAGTCAACTGCAGAAAGGTTTATAACTGTCAGTCAACTGCAGAAAGGTTTATAACTGTCAGCTAGAGAAATTGTATCTGACTGGGTAGCAGCATAAATTCTAACATTCAGCTGTTGCAAGTTTAAAATCTCTATGTTGCTAAGGATACCTTTGCTGGAATGCATTCAACAACTTCCTGGTTCTGAACAGCGGGAGCTGTGTCTTATCAATCTGTGCCCAGAATGCATCAACAGGTGCATCAGGAGCTGCTATAAAATAAGGATCTTAGGTGATTGGAGTTTGTGTGTTCATTTCTGTCTTACTTTTCATGGGCATCTTAACCGGTGCTTTTCTTTTTTTTGTATCCCAAATCAATTTTCCCATGGACGCTTTTTTGTTTTTGCAGAAAACAGATTTTAATGCCACAGAAATCTGTTTTGGAGGACTATTTCCACCCCTACTTGAGAGAAGTCTGTATCTCCAACTATACAGAATAAGCCTCGTCTGCCCATTTCTTTCAGCTAATGCCACAAACAAGCTGCGTATGTCTTTCATTACAACTAGCCTAGTCACTAGTGTAATTTTTATGGTACTTTCTGATGACAAGCTACCCCAACACCAACAGACTTGTCCTACAAGACAGCAAATGGTATGGTGTAAAAGCACCCTTGAGAAAACCACATTTGCTTTAATGAAAGCATGCATATAGTGTAAAATTGCCGAACACTGCTTTCATGTAAAATTGCCGAACACTGCTTTAAATGTCTGAAATCGAATACCATGCCCACAAATTTATGAACTACTGTCATACAGTCGGATTTCCAAAAATCTCAGATCTCAAGAAGCCTCTCTCCTGACCATACCTTGGTTCTCTTACTTCTTGCAGATAGGAATCCTCGTCTGGTTCTGGCCTTACAACATGGAACCACTTCTCTCCTTACCATACTTCGGTTCTCTATACTAGTAGCAGGAAGAAATCTTCCTCTGTTTTTGGCCCAACAACCAGGCATACCCCTTACATTTACCCAGTGTCTCCAAGACAAAGCAGTTATCTTCTTTTCAAAACTCAAAAACACTTTTACAGAAATATCTTCTAACTTGCGTAAATTGATATTTGTGGCTTTTCTAATTCCAGAAAATGTTACATACGTATGTGTTGTGTGTGTGTGTGTGTGCATGCGTGCATGCACACCATGTCTATATACATTAACTCACTCGTTTCCACTGTCCGTATATGCGGACATCGTATGACGAAGCATTCGCGACCAAGGTCCGCATATAAGGATTCGGATTTTGACGTATTGGGTACGAAACTCAGGAACTGAGATGATTCCTTAGTTATCCTCTACCAACTTTTCATTCACTTGCACCGCGTGTGATGCGTGAATCACTCGCTAGCCAATGAGAACAAAGAGCACCGCTGGTCAGCTCTGCTCCATGATTGGCAAGATGGCATTGCGACGAAGTGTTCGACACAGTAGGGCTGGTGATTTATTGGTTAGCGTTGAAGACGGACTGGAATTGATCCAGACTGAATGGTCAGACGTCGAAGAAGAGATCAGCGATTCTTCTGATGATTTCGACTCCTACAGTGTGGAGACAGACGTGGATTCCGACAGTGAAGTGGGCGCTGATAGTGGTGAGGAAGCAGACGAAACTTTGCCAGCACATGGGCCTCAGCAACAAGCGTCTGATTTGGACACTGACACTGAAATCGGCGAAGAAGTTGATGATTTTAGGGTTGTATTTACTGATGACTGGACTGACAATTTAGATTTCTTTCCTCTCGATCATCCTTTCACAGTGTCACTTGCCACGAGCTTTTTCACTCCAGGAAAGACTACAGCCAGTGATATGTCACCAGTGTTTTGTGTACAGTGAACTCCCCCCCCCCCCCCTGTATTTTCACTTTTTTTTTGTATTTCATGTTCTTTATCACCTGTTTGTGATTCAATATCATATCTCCTGTGTCTTCAGTGACTCCAGTTGTGCTAGAATATGATGTAGAACATTTCTTAGCTGAAAAGGGACATTTGGAATATATATTTCTGATAGCTGCGAAAGTGCTAAAAAAAGACAAAACTTGCATACCTTTTACCACAAAGGTGACGAGTAAATTACTTTATTTTTTGTTCAAGTATACACTAATATGCATTGCATGCACTCACTAAATTTCAAGTGTCTGTCTGCTCATGTATAATTGTTACAATTTTTTTCCTAACCTATACAAACCCTGGGTATTCAGGGATCAGCAAGGGGAAAAACTCATGGCATGGAGTAAATGCCTTCACGCAGCACCCCTCCCCAAACTGTTTTTGGTTGTAATATAAACGCGCAATGAGCCTGCTTTGTGTCAGAGGCATGAACTGTTTGGGCTATACAAATAAATTATCAAACGTGCAATAAGCCTGCATTGTGTCAGAGACATGAACTGCTTGAGCTATACAAATGAATTCATGAACTGTTTGAGCTATACAAATGAATTATCTTCATCTTAATTAACTCACTCACTATGTACAATTATGCCCTTTGCCTTTCCCCTGATACGCACCATTTGTACAGGTCTAGAGAAAAATTCTCATACAAACAAATGAAAACAGATTTTTTAAATTTGGCAGGTCATTAAAAGACTGGTGTACAAAATGCTGAAATTTCAACTAACCCTCATGGTTGCTGAGTAATGGTACAAGTAAAATAAGAGACATTTTCAGGTGAAAAATGTCTTACAAAATACACAGGTCAATACATCAGTTCCTAGTCATATTTTGAATGAAATTTCATAAAATCCAACGTGCACACACTTCACATGCACTGAAGAGATCGTATTGAACAGCGCCGAGTTGTTGCAGGGCTTAAAACAGGAGGAAAAAAACACTGAAACTAGGGGGGGTCCGGGTGCAAATCAGGGGGCCATACTTGCCCGCTGTTGCTATGAACGCTTGCAAGCCGATCATGGATTCCTTGCTCCTTTCGTTTTTGTTTTTTTTAAAACAGAAATTGCGGAATTCCGCCCAGACGCGGAACGTTTTAAGCCCTGTTGTTGAGTACTGTTCAGCCATTTGTTTTTCGGTGGTCTGCTTCGCTGCGGAGATAGTGGGTCATGAACTTTGCACTGTCCACTCACCAACTGTGTAGTACAGTGACCTCATGGCCTGAAACGAGGCTAGGAATGACCAAAGAATTTATTTCTGGCTATTAGTTTCGGTTAACGGAAATACTGAAAGCCACACCAATTTTCAAAACTCAAGTTGGATTTCTCCCGACGCTCGTAGACAAGCCTTGTTGAGATATGATTGGGAAATCCCGACGCTCGTAGTGAAAGAGTCAAGATATAATACATGTTCCAAGAGGCCATTCATTCACAACTTTACAGCAAGTTATACGAGCGAAAGGGTCAAGATATACATGTTCCAAGAGGCCATTCATTCACAACTTTACATCAATAGTTATGTCCATTATCATTTTATATAAACATCTGTTATCAAACTCACTTTCAACTACTCTTCAATTTCCACCATATACTTAACAGCCCACATCGAACAAGCGCAAGCACTATCTAAGCGTGTAAAAGTTTTTGGTCTTTTTTTTTTCAGCATAAAACCCCTTCTCTTTCAGCTGAATTCTTCTCCAAGGTGTGAAATTCCCACCGATGATGCAAGGACCTATTTAAACTGTTGCATTCTATTGGCACCCTAGATACCACTGGCCAAAAAATGGGACCATCACAATCAATATCAAACAGCTATATCATGCATTTGATATTAAAATGAAAAACCTGTCCATAAACAGCTTTGAAAATAACCATACCTTTACAATGCAACTGCTATAATTACTAATTAGATGACATCAATGAACTGATCTAACTTGAGCCCATAACTGGGTATTACTAGCAATGCCGTGCGAACCGAAACGCGACGTCAAATTTGTGGTACCAAAAACTGGGCAAAAACGGGGGCCGGCCGCACAACTGGGGGGTCTTCAGTTCAATCAAGTATTACTGCCTCTTTAATCGGTGTTTCATCCTGATTTTTTTTCTTATATGAATCAGAAATGAATAAAGATTTGAATGATTGCCATTTTATGTACTTAAGCGAAAATGGAATTAGTTATTTGATGAGAAAAGTCGAAAATCCGCGTTTCGGGCGTAATCGCGGATATGGTATGCGTTTAGAATCGAAGTTTGTCTGGGGTGCTTCACTATTTCGGTCGGTACGGCTATATTTGTGAACCAATCACATTGTAATTTTGCAACCAATGAGAATCAATGTAACAAAATGATATATCCCGACGAGATCGACGCTTCCAAAGTTTTGCTTTTTTTCATCGGAAAAGTTTGCAGGCAAGTCGCCATTTTTGGAACTTCTCGTCGGCGGGATTCGATTTTGCATACTTTTTTCTATGTGCATGTGTAATATGAAATCAATTTGATGTAAAATACGGCCGTACGCCAACTTTTTACATGAGGATCTGTTCCAGATCAGTAGCAAAACAACGTCGGAATGTGCCGACACCATAGGCCTACTACCGGCGTAACAGAACGCTGTGCAAGTTTCAGCTCGGCAAGTTTTACGTTGTCGGACAAAGACTAGATCTAGCAATCAACAGATCAAGTTCTGTTTTATCTGTGACATTGTATTTTTGAAGAAAAGGACAACTGCGTTTGAACTCGATTCGGAGTTGTCAGCCGAAGCTAGGTTCGTCAACCATTTCCTCCCCGAGATCATGCTATTTGCATGTCGCAGTGTAGATCTGCTCACCCCATGACGGGCGAGCTTACTACTAAAAATACTATGTGCTCGACGTGCTTCGCCGAGCCGTGGAAAATGGGTTTGCCCAAACAGAGGGTGCGCATACCCGCCTCCCCAACTCTCTCTCTCTCAAATAAATGAATGAATGAATAAGTCTAAATTTTTTTTTTTCTTCAAATCAACAAACAATTCTGTGCAAGTTATTGTACTTTCCTTGACATGAATCTCTCTCTCTCTCTCTCTCAGAGAACAAGAAATGAATAAATAAGTAAATAGGCCACAATACATTCATATCCAAGTTGTTAACAGGCATGATCCTCTCTCTCTCTCTCTCTCTGACAACACTCTCTCTCTCTCTGACAACACGCACACACACTAACACACACAGAGATTTAGAATGTCACAAAACAAAATCTTCTGTTCATTGTTATAATATTCTTCATTTAGTTTTGAAACTGAATAGAAGACTGAGTTGTATTATTTGTAAAGTAGGCCATCCATTAGCTTATGTAGTTGTTTCAATTTGTAGTCAATATCTGAAAAGGATAGGCCCATTGTCATTAATTTGTTTTAAAGGGAAGATTGCATCTTATTTAATAGTAGCCTGTTGTTATTGATTTGTATTAAAGTAGGTATTCCAAAGTGCTCTTCGCGGGCGGCGAAAAGTACGGCAAAGTGCGATTTTTCACTGGTTTTCAATTTGCTCGTTCTCAACAAAATGCAGTGTCAGAAATAAAAAACATAGATTATGTTGATCTGTGATCCTTTAAGCTTTGTTTAAAGTCAAAATAAATCCATAAGTGTAACATTTACCGTTTGAAATATGCTTTTGATGATGGGTACTAAATTGCGATTTGGTGCAACTGGAACGACGAAATCGGAACGCGGTTTTGACACCTACCTTGAAAACTCGCCTCGAGGAGATATGCTGGGTCAGATATCAACAAACCATTTACACAGTCAAAAAGACGACTAAACTTGCTTTCATCCGATGTAAAAAGTGAACTGATAGGCTTCCATTTAGTCGGTCGTTTCGTGCGTTAAAAACTTCCGTCGATGATTTCGCAATCTTACTCAAAACCAATCTCGCCATATTTTCCACTATATGCAAAAGGTCAAGGTTTCAACTTTCAACTTCTGCTAGTTGCATACGGATTCAACCACTGGCTGTCTTCCTCGAGGACTGAGAAAAAGCAACATATTTTCGCTTTCTCTTAGCGTCTGACGCGCAATGGCGGACACGCTGCGAAGATCGTTCGGGCGAGCACATGGATGTCGAAGTTTACGTCGACCGCTCCAGCCACGACGAATCAAGCGATCCAACTTATCTAGAGGGTAAGTGAAATATCTTGCAGTTTGTTTACTATTACTTTTCGACATTTTGTTTCCTGATTTTAGAATATAATTGTTTGGAAAGCGCACAGCTGCAGCACCCACAGTATCATGAATATGTTAGAAGGTAGGGGTAGGTGACGGTTTGGGGTGCGGTAATTTTACAGAGTGAGATCAGGCATATGATTTAAAGGAAAATGTTTACAAAAGATTTTTTTCATAATCCATGCCTTTATTATATTTATTTATAATGATGTTAATGAGAGATTAGCGATTTATTGTGGTCACGTGACCAAAGCTTTGATCGATCGATAGTCGAATTGGCCGAGTGCCCTCCATTGACTTCACTCGATCTGGTTCAGTGTCGTTCAATAATTTCACAATGTTACACCTTTTTCTTTTCTGCCTTTGTGTAAACTTCCTGAATGGTACCATTGAAACAAATTTGCATGTTTATCAATCCTATTATTTTTAGGCCCAATATTATTATCACCTAGTTCAACAGCTTTAAAAGTTTATTATTATTATTAATATTGTTATATTTTTGTTATTGTTATTATTTAATATCATTATTCATTATTATTTATCATCATCATTATTATTATCATTATTTCATTATTAGTTTACTATCATTCATTACTATTTATTATCATTACTATTATTGTCATCAAAAATAATATTTAAACAAAATAAAGTAGGCCTACCAGGTTAATGGGTTGGACACTATGAACCTTCCTAACTAGGCCTATACTGCGGCTATAGTGTTTGAGATAAATTTTGTTGTGCTGATTTGAGTAGGCCTAAATGTATGGGACATTTTACTTTGCCCACTGCTTTGTGAGTTAGGGTAAGGTATAATTTTATTTTCAAAGCTGACAATAATACTGGTAGGCTTCTTATAGCTCCACACCAATCACTCTCTCTCTTGATCCTTTCTCTCTTTGACAGGCAGGGAAGTTAATTGAGCAGGGGTACAAAAGTCCTTGTGTTCCTGCATGTTTTATGTTCTTGTTTTTTGGATTTGTTTTTGTTTTGGTCAGTATTTGCCTCTTGCTCTGTATGTATAGGCCTGTTTGTCCCTACACATGGGATTTTCACATTACGCTACAGGATAGAACAGATAGATGTACTAATACTTTCCCTCTACACTATTTTTCTCACAGATGATCTCTTCATGAGGATGAAGGAGCGATTTCTTAAGACTGGCAGAGGGCGGAGACCTAGTCTTTTGGACAACTTTGACAGCAATGATGATGAACTGCATCTTAACATGTTTTAATTTCCTGTCACTTGTGAAGGGGAATCACTGATCATAGACACTGACAAGTATTTTTTTACATTTCATTACATGTTTTTTGTAAAAAGAGATGATTTCTATCTTTTGTGCTTCCAGTTTAAGTTGAAGGCCAGGACAGTTATCTACCGTGATTTAGCAACAGTGAAAGGTCAAGACAATGATGTGGAAGCTTTTGATAATGTTCTACACACAGTTAAGGAACAGTTAAAGGTCAAGACATGTTTTAATCGTTGTTTAATGATAAAAAAACAAAACAAATTGGCATGTAAAAACTATGAAGATGACTTCTTTGAATGAATGTTGTTGATGTACATGTCTTGTTTGATTCGATATGTAAACAAAACGCATTATTTGTTACTATTATCAGCTGACATTTGTTATAATTTTGTCATCTGATTTTTGTTTACAGAAAGATTGAAACCTAATGTCTTGTTTGTTATACTGACAGATCATAAAAAACTGATCATTTTGGTATATGGTACTTTGCAGTAGGATGAATGTGACAGAAGTTACGGAGTCTTGCAAAAAGCTAAAATACACATTTTTTTCAAAATAGGTATTTTATCCTTACCCAAATATGGTTTGATTAAACATACAGATGTCTGGGGTTGTTTTACATTGAAAGAGTTTGTCATGCTGAGCAATTTGACATCAAAACCATTTTTGTAACTTTAAAGTGAAAAAAGTTATGGTGCACCAAATATGTGTAAAATTCGCCATTTTTTTCACTGTGACAAATCGGCATATTTCGCATTTTTGACATCTGATATCTTTTCAACCAGCTTTCAGATGAAGCTGGAAAAAATTAGGGTTAAATTCCTTAATATGTTTATCATATATGATTCATTTCAGTGTCACTGTATTGTATTTCTTTAAAGATAATGGAGTTTGAAATTAATGAAAATGGGTCCCTTGCCCAGTTGTTTAGAATGGTGGGGTCCAATTTTGCTATTTTTTGTCATTTTCATAGGTCTGTATTTTTATTGATATGCATTTCTGTCCATATGTTTTTTGCACATCAACTTAACAAGTAAAAACCTCCTCAGAAACGATTTTCTGGGCTTGTGTGATTTTATATGTGTGTTCAAGGCATGTCTGAATGTGGCCTAAAAAAACGTGCGAAATTTTTCTAAGTCCAAAAAGAAAGGAAAAAATCATAAAAAATTTATGTTTTATCTCACATTAAAAAATAAAGTATGTATATGTTCAGAATGAAAATCTCTATTTTCCCAGCTGATTTTTATACAGATAAGTTCAAAATTGAAAATCACTTTGGAATACCTAATTAAAGGGCAAGAGTACACCGAAAATACTTAGCAGGATTGCTCTGCTTTGGTGGATTTTTACAAGTAATATGCTAAAAATCAAAGTCGCAAGTTTGGGCTTAATGTTGAAGTAATGTTAATGTGAAAACTATGCATTATGGTTTCCTTTCCTTTCCAATCTCTCAATGAATAGTATATATTATGCAGAAATTCATATATTTCTCTATTGTAGGAGTTAAGTGACCTGTTCCTGAATGGTGAGTGGTCCCATATCTTTCCTGAAGTTTTCTTTGGACGCTGGCTGTGCTAAGTGTTCGGGGACTTGACTCATCCACAGACAGTTTAGTCTATTTTTTAAAGACTGATGTATAAAATCAAAATCAAATGTAACGTACATAAATCTTGTCTGTTATGTTTTTCTCTGTGTGTGTATATATGTGTACGTGTGTTATGTGTGTGTGTGCATGTGTATGTGTGTGTGTTTAGTTTTTAGTAGAATTTTGATCGGATGATATTTTTGGATAGACTGCAGCATAAAAAGCATGCAGTAATTTTTAATATTTCAATTATTTAAGTGATTCCAGAAGTCATTGATTCTCAGATGTCCTTTTATATATACAGAAACTGATGAAATATTAAAAGTTATTCATAAGACTACTGAAGTAGCGAGTCGTGACTTTTTTGGTTGAATTTGCAGTAATAAGACACTTGAAGTTGAACGATGAGCAAAATGATTTTATATCTATCTCTTGAAATGATTGTTTTGTTTCTAGCTTCATTTTTGTCTGTTATTAATACAATATGGGCAATTATTAATGAAACACTGATAAAATACCCAAAATATCACGTTTCCTGTAATAAGACAAAAATGGCTCGTCACAGAGTTCCAATAATGGTTTTATACAATTCGGCACGCCAAAATACATCAACGACCAAAATTTCATGACTTTTGATCCGGTCTGTCTCTCACAATTACAAAATGAATGTCATTTCCAGCAAAATCAGCATACCATGCCATTTGATGAGTTTGTTCTGTGACACTGGTCCTTCTTTGTCCCACTAAAACGTGGTACCAAAATTTAAGAAATTTTTGACGCTTCAAATTGGAAAATTTAAACTGCTTTTTACTCAGAATAACAATATCTTCAAAACCATATATAAATTTTTTAATTCAAAACCCAATTTCAATTTTTCATGCGGCATTGCTAGTATTACTATTACCCATACGTATGACACGACTCCAAATTACGATGATCTACTGTATTCCAAGTTATTGTATGATCACTTTGCAAATACAACAACAAAATTTGCATAATTACAAACAGAAGTCTACAATCAATAAAGTAATCTGCTAAGATGATGAAAAATTTATGCAGCTGAAAAATTTATGCAGATCTATACACACACAAAGAAATTTAAGTGTAAACTGTAAACGATCTTTAATTTGCTACCAAACCACTTTTCTCCTTCTCCCTTTGTGATGCAAATTGCATGAGAAAAATGTGTACAAGTTCAAACGCCTGGAGGAATGGCAGGAGTCAGGGCGTGTGGCTGAGATGGGGTGTTGGGCCACCACAGCGGAAGCGATACCCCTGGACCCATCTTCACGCAGACGGGAGACGTCGCGCAGGTAGAACTGGATGAAAGTGCCCGGGGAACGCCAGTACGCGGCGTCTAGGACGTTTTGGATGCTGGCATTGTGGATGACTGCCAGCGAAGAAGCCCATGCTCTGATCTCATGGGGCCTTGGGGAGAAGACAGCTAGCTCGGCGCTCGACCTGGCATACGCAGCCTTGATGACTTCCCTCAGCCATCGAGAGATGGACGTGCGTCTAATGTCCTTTCTATAGTTTTCGTTGTAAGAGAGAAAAAGGTGGCGCCGCTGCTGGCGAGAAGATTTCGTCCGCTTTCTGTACGCTCGCAGTGCGCGAACCGGGCAGAGAGTGCGATCCTCGTCGTCCGGAGCGAGGATAGACGTGAGGGGATGGATGTGGATGGCCGGCGAAGGAGAACCTGGAGACTGGTTCTTGGCCAAGAATTCCGGGAGTAGGCGGAGAGACATCGAGCCATCAGGTTCGAGAGCAACATCTCCGGGGAGACCACTAAGGGCGTGCACTTCGCTGCAGCGCCTCCCCGATGCGAGAGAGACGAGAAAGGCCGTCTTGAAAGAGAGGAACTTCAGGGAACACTCCCTGATGGGTTCGTAAGGGGGGAGTCTAAGGGATGAGAGGACGAGAAAGAGATCCCACGCCGGGGTTCGGCGGGGGTTCCTGGCTTCCTGGAGAGAAGCCCCTCTGACGAGATTCCGCAATAGAGGATCGTGCTCAAAGGACGGACCACCCAACTGACGGATGGTGGTGCAGATGGCCGCCCTGTGGACCTTCACTGAGGATGCGGAAAGCTTTTTCTCTGTGGACAGAAAGCCGAGGTAGTTGGCCAACTGCAAGCGAGAGGGTGAATGGGGTGACACCTCATTTGAGGTGCACCAAGAGACCCAGCCATTCCAGTGGGCATTGTACACCCCCTGTGTGCCCGGCCTGTGAGCTTGCTGCACAAGGCCGATTACGGCCGGGGACAGGCCTAATGAAGACATCGAGTCCCGCACAGCATCCAGGCGTGAAGGTTTAGAACGTCTGGATTGCCGTGCGGAATGCCTGACCTGGGTTGGAGGATGGAGCGGCTCGATACCGCGAGTTTTAGCGGCGGCACATGGGACAGGTGCAGAAGTTCTGGGTACCATGCCTGTGCTGGCCATTTGGGTGCGACAAGGATTAATGTCGCTGCGTCCTCCCTGGCTTTCCTCAGCACTTTCCCCATAATGGGGAACGGGGGAAAGGCATAGCCGATGAGGTTCGACCATGGAATGGATAGGGCATCTACAGCCCAGGCCGCTGGGTCCGGAACTGGAGAGACGTACAAAGGGAGGCGGTGATTGAACCTGGTGGCAAAGAGGTCCACGTGTGGTTTGAACCATGCTGCCCATACTGGCTCCAGGACTGCATGGACCAGTGTCCATTCCGATGGAAGAATCATGTGGGATCTGCTGAGAGAGTCCGCAAGTATGTTGATCTTCCCCGGGACATGCTTTGCTGAGAGCTGAATCGAGTGTTCCTCGCACCAGATGAGGAGCTGTTCCGCTCTCCGAGACAAGGAGTGGGAGCGGGCGCCCCCTTGCTTGTTGATGTAACAAGCTACTGTGGTGTTGTCCGTGTTGATGCGGACATGTTTTCCCTTCAGAAAGGGGAGAAACTCCCCGAGTGCCAGGCAAACTGCCTCCAGTTCCAACATGTTTATGTGGCAGGGCATGAGGTCGGTCGACCACCGACCTGCGGCTGTCAGCGTGCCGACATGGGCTCCCCACCCGGAGGTGGACGCGTCCGTGAACAAGTGCTCCTGAGGAGGGGGCAGTGTGATGGGGACTCCCTGGGCCAGGCGTGACTGGGAGCGCCATTTGGTCACTGCTGATATGAACCAAGGGCCCAGGTGGACCGGGAGGTCCCATGGCTGAAGCGACTGTGACCAACGCTTCCTGAAGCCGCGTTGGAATTGCCGCTTGAGAAGACGACCCAGTGGCACTAGGGGTGCCAGCGACTCCATAAGGCCCAGTAGGGAGGCCAGCTTCCTTGCTGGCGCTTGGAGTTGGGGGAGCAGTTGGGCTAAGAGGCCCTGAAGGCGCAGTAAGCGCTGGGGAGACGGGGTGACCCTCCACTTGGAGGTGTCGAAGGACATGCCCAGGAACTGGAATTGTTTGGAGGGAGTTAGGTCCGACTTCTCCTCGTTGCAGACAAAGCCCAGGTTGTGACAGAGTTGCAGGACCTGGGATGCTTGTTGCGCACACTGTTCTTTGGAGGAGGCGAGTAGAAGCCAATCGTCTAGATAGGCCTTGAGGCGGATGCCCTTCTCCCGAACATGCATGCAGAGTTCCCTCGCCACCTTCGTGAAGAGCCAAGGGGCGGGTGCCAGACCGAAGGGCAGTGCCCTGAATTGGAAGATCCGGTTCCTCCAGACGAATCTGAGGTACTTCCTGTCCCTGGGGTGAATGAGGAGATGGAAGTATGCATCCTTGAGGTCGATGGATATCCCCCAGTCGCCCGGGTGCAAGGCCTCGCGGATGGACATAGGGGTCTCCATACGGAAATGGAGGACGCGGAGGAACCGGTTTAGGGAGGAGAGGTCCAGGACGGGCCTCCAGCCCCCCGAAGTTTTGGGGACCACAAAGATGCGTCCATAGAATCCCGGGGACGCAGCGAAGGAAACTTCCTCCGTAGCCCCCTTGGCTAACATCGAAAGAACCTCCTGATCCAGGGCCTGCGAGGCCGAGCGATCTTGAGGAAGTGCGAAAGCAGGGGGAGAGAGCGTGAGAGGAGCCTTCCTTGGGCCCCAAGGAAGGCGGAACCCCGACCTGATCACCCGCAGGGCCCACGGGCTGGCGGGCAGCCTCTCCCACGCGTCGATGTGTCTGGAGAGACTGCCCACAGGATCGCCCGTGGGGGGTGATGGCCTCAGGCCGGGGGTGAGTCATTGGGGGTTGGCCGGCTGAGAGGGAGCCGGCCTGCGGGCCTTAGGCCGGGCCACCGGCCTGCCCGAATGCTGTTGCGGTCTCCTGTGCCCTTGGGGCCTGGGATCGGCCCGAAACTTGGTGTGGGTGGGCCTGTTTGGTGGGTAGGCCGCTGGAGCCGGGCGCTTCACGGCAGGGCGAGAGGGCCTCGAATGGAGGGCGAGGTCCCTTTTTATGTCCGCCTGGTGCTTCAGGACGGCCTGAACATGGTTCCCGAAGAGGGAGCCCGGCTGGACGGGCACCGCGCGCAAGGAGGCCCTTGCCGACGGTGAGGTGGCAACCGAGGATGCCGCGAGAATGGCATCCCGCCTCGCCATGACGGCGTTCAGATACGTGCGTGCTTGCGATTCGGCCACGGATCTGAGCCCCTGCGCCATGGCCTGGATAAAGGCCACGATGGTTGCCTGGTCAGGCGCCTGGCGGAGCGTGAAGGACTGCTGGTTGGGGTCCTTCAGGGCTTCCCCTAGGCCGCCCAAGAATGAGTCCAGGGCGGAGGTTGCCGCCAGCCCCCGTCTCGCGTTCTCCTCCCATTCCGTCAAGCATTTCTCCGTGATGGAGATATGCTGCGGCTGGGCCCGAGAGCGATCGTTCACAAGGAGGAGGTTCTCCTGTGTGAGCGAGAGGGGAGCGTCAGGGATAGGCCCATGGGCCATGAAGGGCTTCCGCTGGAAGGGGAGCGGTGCCGGCTTCAGGAATTTCCTGAAGGGCAAGGCTCCCGGGAAGTCAGGCACAGATCCTGGAACGAAATCTTGTGCCTCTTTCCCCCTGGCGGTGTCCTGGGCTTGGCTGAGGCAGTCAGCCACCATGTCGGACTGTTTTAGCAAGGAGGCCCGTGGGGCTGAGGTAGGGTGAGCGCTGAAAAGGCGCTCGGCCGAGCCAAGCTTGGGAGCCTTGGGCTCTGGCACAGTGGACACCGCCTCCGGTGTGAGTTGTGCCAGCCGGTCCATGGCATCCTGGAAGCAGAATGCCATGTGGGCAGGGGCCTCATCCTCTGGCCCGCCTATGGAGGGGGCGAGAGTCTGCGGAGAGTCTGACCGGGGTGCCACGGTTGTGGGACCCGGGTCAGAGCCCCCAGGAGGCAGCCCCGGTGTTGTGTCCAACACGGGTGGTGCCGGGGGGGCTGGGCAGGGTGAGTCCTGCGCTGGTGGGGCGCCGGGCATAAAGCCGGGCCACCACGTGCATCCCGTGGCCGAGGCCGGGGGAAATCCCAAGGATGGGTGCCACGGTACCATGTGCGGTGCCATGGGATGCGGCATGGGCTGAGCCCAAGGGGCATCAGGACCCTGACCCCATGAAGGGTAGGGCCTGGCCCGGTCCCCAGTGCCCAAAGGGCCAGCCTGCTGGGGGCGGCTAGGCATGTGCCAAGGCGCCCAAGTGCTCTGTCCGGAATGGGACAGATGTGGCAGCCCGCCATGGGTCGCTTGGTAGTTGCCAAGGCGCCCAAGTGCTCTGTCCGGAATGGGACAGAGAGGTTGTGGCGGGTGCAGCAGCAGGCTGTGGGGGAGGAAGGGAGACAACCGGGGCGGATCGACGATCTGACGCCCGTAAGGGTGGGGTTGTCTCCCTTGGCCCACCTGGCGAACCAGGGGGTGTCCCGCCTGGCGAACCAGGGGGTGAGCCGGTTCCGCTCACATTACGGTCCATCTTGCCTCCCGAAGGAGACCCATGCCCAATGCGCCCATCAGCCATGGAGGCTGAAACAGTACCAGCAGAACCGGAGTTAAGCTGTACGAAGGGGGCGAGCACAGAATCGACAGAACCGGAGTTGAGTCGATCACCGTGCCGGGCAGTGTGAGGGCCGTAAAATGCCGAAAATTCAACTGAGCCGGAGCTGAGTTGAGGGCTCGTGGTCACCGCAACCGAACCGTAGCTGGGTTGCGATGACTTGTCGATAGTGTGAAAGAGAGAAGACGTAAAAGGGAGAGACGAAGTTGAAGAGAGAGCGGTTTGTGCACCGGTGGAACCACCCCTTTGTGGGTTTGAGAATTCGGCGGACGAAATCTTCTTAACCCTCGCTTTGCCACCCAATCGCTTCACATAAGTTTCTCCCTTAAACGAAAACATAGGCAAGACACAAAAACAACAACGACAATCGATCGATCGCGTAGCGAAATCGAAAAATACTTAGCTGCTCAGAGCGTACGAGGCGAGCTGGAAGATGGCTGCCGAGAAAAGAGGAAGAGCACCTGCGCATGCGCAAGACGTAGACACTCTCAGAGTTACTGTCCCTTCGGACTTTATTGTTACGAGGCAGAATTGGCAAACCGCTGCCGCTTATTGCATTTGTGAGCCACGGTATAGTATGTGTAATTAAAGTTCAAATTCATAATGGTAAAATATTTTCCATTTTCAAGATTTAAAAAAGATCAATATTATATGAACTGATCATATACATCCTTTTTTTAAAAGAAAAAAGTATGTATCTTGTTTTATTTTGCCACCCACCATTTTTGATAGGTTTTAAGTATTTCTGTCCAACTCTTGATGAAAAATATTAGGCACAGCTTGGGATCACTATACAAGCCTTGAGAGCACTATACAACCACACTTTTCTGCTGTAATTGTGTACGCAATACAGTAGGCTACATGCATTTCAATTTTAATGAATGATAATTGATATGTACTTTGTTGTCACAGCCTATAGCAATTTTCTATTTTTCTGTACTAATACTTCTGTCACATATTACTTTCACATATCAATGTCAAATAATGACACTGAAAACAAAAACTCGCGTCTATGTGAGTGAGAGCATTTGTGCATCAGAAGGCATGAAGTACATATTTGCATAATCTAACTCTTCACTGTTGTCTCATATTTTCACGCACTTGTGTCACTGCTTTGGGTTTCCAACAATATAGCAGATCAACTGTTACGTAAGAACCAGAAGCAACCATAAAAAATAAATAAAATAAATACATTAATAAGAAAAAAAAGTAACAACAAAAAACCAGCTACATGGAAATAATATCTAAACATGTACCGATACAAGAAAAAAGACCCCCAAACATGACAAGATCTTCCTTTTCTAAGGATATAAAGGAAAGTTTTCATCATCCAAACAAAAAAAAACGGTCACATAAACACACACACACACAAAATTCATATTCCATAAGGCATGACATGGTAGTATGTTTTCTTTCTTCTTCTCCTTTAATCCCTTTTTAATTAAAAGTAAAGGTTACTCCCAGATGCCAACTTTCGAAAGCTGGATTTTAGACCTGCCTTGTCAAGATCTGAATATCTAGGATGTACTTTCTTTTTTATGGAGACATTAAAACCAAGCAATTTAGATGTTTTCTGCCAAGCTGCAGCATGGTCATTCAGTGTTACATCAGTAAACAGAGAAAGATGACTATAGAGGAAAAAAGTATAGTAAATAGAGAAGGCAAACTTTTGAGGTCTTCATAAAACCCTTACGCAAAGGGAGAGCCACTCTCTATCATACTCACCGGCTAGTGTACGAACTACAATGTCCCAAGTCACGTGCTGTTTAGCGTAACCCACGGCTAGTATATTATGCCCCAGGTCATGTGCTGTTTAGCGCAACTTGACAAAATGTTGAGGAATTTAATATTTACATCTGATATATTTGCTCAAAATTCAGATGGACTGTCTTAATATTTCTGACCTGCTCATTTTTCACGGACCGTTTTAGTATCTCCAACCTTCTCTCGTTTTTCTTCTGCAAGTCCAACATCGTTACAGTTTACAAAATTTAATGTTCAGTATCTAGAATGTTCTCTCACTACTGTTGAAGATTAGTTATGATTTCATATTTCATCTTGATGTTTCACTGGAAAATCCGAAATACAGGGGTTATGTGGTGTTATCTTTGCCACATTTGTCACTGGACATTCAATAATCAGTGCATTTTTTTTTCAAGCACGGCTGTTTAAGGGTGATCACTTAGTTTCGTCCCGCGGCGGCAGCTGTAGCAGCGCGAAGCCCACTGAGTGCTGCCCTGACCTAGAAATACGAGCTTGTAGCTCCGCCTTGTTACCGGCGATCTCGCTACGCCGTATAAGCGCAGTAGTAACTATTACAAACAAGTAACTTCAGTTTTCCACTAATTTTCTCAAGAGCTTTGTTTGTATTGGTCTGTAATGTGCATCATTAAAAAGCTGAGATTTTTCTCAATAAAATGATATGTAACTCAACACATTACGTGCATGTAAGTGTCCAACTAAATGCACAGAGAAGAAAGAGAATGAAAGACGGTGTTGATATGATTTTCAATCTTCGACCGTGAAATGATCAATGTTCCAACGCCGGTAAAATCCAAATGCCAGTTCTCGAATAAAAGTAAAGGCACACATTAGAAGAATGTTGTCTGTAGAGGACGGCTGTTTTTCATTTTTCATGTTTCGTGGCTTAGGGGCCACATATAGTGTATCATAATAACACATGTGACAGCTAAGGTAAACAGGGATGCCGGCGAGGCGGTTGGTGGTTACTGGTTCTGGCAGCTCATTAATCTTTAGAGTCTTCAGTGAATGTTGGTATCATTTCAGTCCTCTGGATAACACTTACCACGTACACACTGTGGCAGAATTCCTTTGTGCTTGATAATTGTGTATAGTGTTGCCTTGGACATTTTCGTTTGAAATATCAGTGTACTGAGATGACCAGAGTCAGGTTTTGCATGTTGTAGTCGTTGATTATCTCTGTTTATTTTCTTTGTTTTTGTTGTGTGTGTGTGTGTGTGTGTGTGTGTGTGTGTGTGTGTGTGTGTGTGTGTGTGTGTGTGTGTGTGCATGCACATTTCATGAGACAATAAGGGCCCAGACATTAAGCGAAGTGCAAAGTATTCCTCTCTCTCTGTCTGTCTGTCTGTCTGCTTGGATGTTTATGTGTATGCATTTCATGAATGAAATAAGTAATTAAAGACTTTTGAGTATTATTATCATTGTTAAGCAAAATAGATCTACATAGTATTCTTGTGCGTGTGTTTGTTTTTGTTGTTTGTTTGTTTGTTTGTTTGTTTGTGTGTGTGTGTGTGTGTGTGTGTGTGTGTGTGTGTGTGTGTGTGTTGTGTGTGTGTGTGTGTGTGTGTGTGTGGTGTGTGTGTGTGTGTTGTGTGTGTGTGTGTGTGTGTGTGGAGGTGGAGAGAGAGAGAGACAGACAGAAAGATTTCAGTGTAGTTAAGTGGGTATGATATTCAGGAGTTTTTAGTTCTTTTTAATACCAGTGAACCTAAAGTTCTCGTAAATGTATTGTTTTCTCCCCACCCCCCCAACTCTCTCTCTCTATCGCTCTCTGTGTCTTTCCATTTTTTTTTTAATGAATGGTCGTCTCAGTATCGTGATCCCAATCTTGACTCTTGCATGGACATTTGTGCATACGTTCATACTATGGCAGTAAGGAGATTGCCATATACAAGACTATCAGTGAAATGTTGGTGCTAGTGTGAAAGATAATGGGAGTCTATGCCGTTATCGGTGATCTCGATTTACCCACCGCTACCTCCACAAGAAGCCAAAAAAGATCCGTTTGATAAGTCAGTCTGTTAAAACATACTTTACTCTTCCTCTGTATGTGTTTCTTTCTGCTGTAATAACTGGTGAACTCTTGTTTTCGTTGTTGGAAGTTGGCTTATTTTTCTCATGAAACAGTGAAGGCGCGATATTTTCAGAATCGTTCTTTTCTGTGTAATCCCGTTACGCATTATGGCAACAAACCAGTTCGTGTTTGATATCTATGTGTAGGGGAGAGAGTCTACTTTTCGGTAAGATTGATAATTACATAATTGGCTAAATGACCAAAGCAGTATTGCGGGAAATGTAGAAACAGTAGTAATCACGGCACACAAAGGCAGCCACACAGTCCCGCTTGCCTACCGATGACTCACAGCTCAAAACCGCTGACGGGCCGTGTAGCGCAGCGGGTAAGCAGGAAAACACGCCTCTCGCATGCGAATCGCTGGCACCGTGTCCGAAAACTAAGTGATCGCCTTTGAGACATGGACTTTGTGTTTTGAAGTGTGACTAGTTTATTACTTTATCAGTTTATGATAAACCTTTATCATCTTATGTGCCATTTTTTGAAAAGTCCGATCTATCTTAATGTCTGGATTTAATCTTAAACAATAATGCATAATGCAGCTTACACAACAGTCTTTGAAACACACGTTCAAAATCATCAATGAAATTATGTATCACTGACGTATGTAGCTTCAGGTTCTGCATGTAATGCAGGCCTGGAGAAGATTAAAAATTTCTACTAGCCAGTCGGGCTAGTGGATTTTACTGATCTACTAGCCCGCAGATATTTTCACTAGCCCGACATGTTGCCCTGAGAAATGGCAAAATTCTATGATGACCAAAATATTCAGCAGAATAAGCCATTGTTACACCAAAGGTATTGAAACCTTTTTCTGCAGACTTTCATCAAGGTGGGGGGAGGTGTACATGGGGAGATCTTGTGATAACATGAAGATGTAAAAGGTAGATGACTGATCTCAAAGTTTACATGGATTCTCTGTAAGAGGGAGTTCTTTAGTTTAACACATATTTATAATCATTACCTTTTTGCTTGCATAGCCAAAGTTTATTTTAGTCCAACTGGTTGTTCGTTGTTTTGCAAATTACTTCATTGTCATCTTGTAATATTTTTCCGCTTTCATAATTCTAATCACTTACTTTTAAAGTGTGAGTGTGTGTGAGGGAGAGAAAGAGAGAGTATGAAACCATTAAAAATGCGTGCACACAAGCAAAAGAAGAGAGAGAGAGAGAGAGAGAGAGAGAGAGAGAGAGAGAGAGAGAGAGAGAGAGAGAGAGAGAGAGAGAGAGAGTATACATGTGTGTGTGTGTTAACACACGCACAACACAAGTAATGAGAAATTTTGGCATTGGTGAGACTTTGTTAAGTATGTTTATTAAAAGCAAGTCTACTAGAAGCAAGTCCAGCAGAACAATTGACAGTTTCATACATTAAGATGATTAGTTTGCAGCTTTTTAAAGAAAATCATTTTGTTTCCAATGGATCATCAACCACGCCTTATCTGTTGCTAGGTCTGTAGTGGTACTGAACTACGTATCTGTTGGCTTTTGTGGTTGCTTGATATATGTTTGTGTGTGTGGTGTGTGTGTGTGTGTGTGTGTGTGTGTGTGTGTGTGTGTGTGTGTGTGGTGTGGTGTGTGTGGTTGTGTGTGTTGTGTGTGTGTGTGTGTGTGTGTGTGTGTGTGTGTGTGTGTGTGTGTGTGTGTGTGTGTGCATGATGTTTTGTTGAGTTTTTGCTTAGTTTGATTTGTTTTTTTGATGGTGTACCTTACAAAGGGGGAGAGAGAGAGAGAGAGAGAGAGGAGAGAGGAGGAGCGAGAGAAGAGAGAGAGAGAGAGAGAGAGAGAGAGAGAGAATTACCTAAGCAGATGGCATGATAAAAAAAAGAAAACTGAATGAACCTACTAGTACCAAAAGCATATATTGTTACAATGCTTACTTTTCCCTACTTGTTCATAAGAAGCGATTAAATTCAACAATTTTAAACGGTTTGATTGACTGATACTTGTGTATTAGATGTGATGACGTATTACATGAACATCGAGATCCATACACATACATGCAGTGTTATTAGTTAACCTAGGATTTCAGACCTGCAACTTTGTGAACAGTATGTTTAATTACTGTGTGATCAAATTCAGGTCTGAGCATAAGCTACTCATATGACAGCATACAGTGATACATATGCAAATTAGAGTACTGCATTTTAATATGATTAGCTGTTGTCGATCTGTTTCAACTGTTCAGGTCATAGGATTTGCATGAAAAAATGTCTGCACAAGAGTTTGAATTTGTTCAAGTGGGACTCACCACACCTGGCCAATTCCTATACCTATTACCCATTCTTCTCAAATTTACTGGCGACATTCAGGCAGACACCTTGAACCTATACAAAACCAGTGTGATGGTAGGGTCTTGAAATGGAAACCAGCAAACAGGGAGGGGGGAACTACAAAAGACCAATCTGACACAAATATACTCACAGATGATGGCATCAGTACATCCAGACTACAAAAACGAACCAGAATTACTGAAAGTAGTTATGAAGAATGTCTCCTTCCCACTCCTTTGCATTCATTTTTACAGTATGAAAGATTTTTCTGACAAAATGAGCTGAAATCATATGGGTACGCAGATCTGACATTCCCATAAATGTCCTACTAAAATTAGTCATGACAGCGTACAAATCTGTATCAAGTTTTAGTACTAAACAGGCAGAAAAACTTATACATTCAATGTCTCTGCAACTACAGCAATTTAATGTCATCCATGTCAAGTTTTGTTATAGAATGAATCTGTTACAATACAACAGGAATCTTTTACATTATTCATACAAAAAGGTACATGTTAATGCAAATATATCAAAACAAAAATGCCTACCTGTTCTCTACAAAAAGGGTAATAGCTACCAGTGCTTGTTATTTGACTACTTGTATGTTGTAAGAATACAACAGAGGGGCAAAAGCAACAAAAAACACCACTAAGAGTAGGAAAAACATCCAAATAAAGCTGAACAATGAAAAATCAAGCAAGGTATCCAACACTGCAAGGCAAGGCAACCTCCACTGAACAGGCAATGCTTCAAACTTAACCAAACTCAAAAAGCCAATCAAAACCCAAATTATAGCATGCACACGGGAACTCACCAATGTTCTGTGACGAGACTCAAATCAGCTGACGAAGAAATTACTGACAGTGATATGACCATCAGCTGCTTGAAAATAGGCCACGAAAAGCACGGACTACGGAGGAAAGTCTTGCACAGACACGAAATTGAACTCAAAGAAAATCCAGCCATGGTCACAAACTGTAACTGCTTCACAAAATTATATGATTGCACATCACAATGAAATATAGGTTTTTATATCGCAGGAATTAAATAATATCAACAGCATAATCAGTCAAACCTTGCCGACAATCTTTTCCGAAGCAATTACCAATGCTGCGAGTTTTTTTTCTCAATAAAACTGTATACGTGTGACCTTTATTCCCATACTCTTGCTGGGGCAAACATGTGGCTCACATCAGTATGTGAACAGCTGAGAATTAAAAAAAAAAAAAAAAATGTTCAGCCATTGTGAGCACACCTAAAAGCCCAGTTCATTCCATCAAATTCCAGGTTTTTTGTCCATTTTGTTTCTGAAAGCTCTTCAGCTCATTTTTACAGCACTATGCTCACATAACACAGGGGTTGTAGGTTCAACCCTTGGGCAGGCCACTTTCTTCTGGCAGGTTGGTTCTTTTGATGTTGCTGTGAACTCGAGATCTATCTCGAGTTCAATCTCAGCCTGCAACATTAAAAACTAACCTGTTCACTGAACCTGTTCACTGCCCATCTTACTTAATGTTTCCATCATTCTGGTGGTGTCCAGTGTTTTAAACATCCTTTTCCATTTAAAGTGTTTTTTAAACAGAGAATTCTTTTTCTGTTTACTTCTGTCACAGGTTTATGGCATTAAGCATGTAGATTTAAAATTCAATACACCCTAACTGGTCTTTTTCAGTTCAGACAGACCAGTCCTGGCGAAGCACATTAGAAATTCAAGCCCCTGTATCGTTTCACAGAAAAATGTAGTATAAGTTGCCACTATAGGCTACTTTATGATTATTCAATTTACTAAAAACAGGTAACTGCTATGACACAGTTGACATCTTTTTCCTCTTTACAAAAATGTTGCCACTTATTCCATCTTCTGACGAGAAATAACTTGAAATTTAAAAGGTAGAGACATCGAAATTGCCGAAGCAACTATATCCTATGAGATGCAACAGTCAGCAGATCAAACTCAAATACAGAATGTCTTTTTGTATCAGAAGAAAAATGGTTGTAACCCAGCACAGTCTTCTCAGTATCAGTACTCTTATCTAGTTTACATTCAGTGTAAGAATACAGCAATATCAAATTAATGAACATAAAACCTTACAAGGGAAGAGATGGAAGGACAGATGATGTTAGCAACTCTGTCACAAGATGTATTTTTTGAAATGATACAAGGCTGACCAGTCCATCCCTTCCATTTTTCAACTAGTCTAAGAAAAGCTACTTACTTCCACAAACATCAAAAATTTTTGGCTACTTCAACAGATGTGCCACATAACAACATCGAAAACAAGACAATCTGTGCCCATTTTTCACATAAAACAACTGAAAGTAATTTACAAAGAATGTGACAAAAACACAGCAACAATGCTGACTACAGATATTCAATACTGACCAACAACAATAAAGACTGACAAATTCATAAATTATGACACTCACCTGTTTACCATCTACTTCTATATCTGCTACATAGTTTTCAAAGACAGTGGGCACATAGACTTCTGGGAACTGGTCTTTGCTGAACACAATGAGCAAGCAGGTTTTACCGCAGGCACCATCACCTACTATCACCAATTTCTTTCTTATGGCAGCCATTTTTGCACTGCGTAATCTGTAACATAAAAAAAAAAAAACACTTGACTGAACAAGTTCCTGGATTGTACCAATCATATAACAAGTATGCATGCTGAAGTATAGGATAAATCATACAAGTGTCTAATGACTTACAGGAAACATGAAAACACCGGGCATACACACCCACTGAATATAAGTGATAAGTACGGATTTTATGCAGCAACATACCATGGTACACCGTGTGGGCAAAAGAATGTACAAAGTATACACGCATCCAAGACAAATCAGAATAATTCATAAACAAGACGTAAAGCTCCCCTCCCCACAACCCCCCCAAAATTGTGGTGTGGGGGTAGAATCAAAACGAACGACACGCATACATGTATCATGGAAGTTGAGTATGCCCTACACACCACAAAGCACACCCTTGACTGTATCAAATCCACAACATTTTAGAGCTGACTTCTGTGTACCTACATCTAAATGCACCAAACCCAGTTTTAAATATTTCCAACGGTTCTGTACTTTGACAAACCCAGAGCTGCACACTCATCATATCCTAAATGTTTAACCAATATTCAACCCAAAGCAAAAAGTTTTCAAGTTTGATGGAAAGACTGGTCATGAATGTTGACTGGTCCAGGATTTAAAACCTGAGCACCTTAACTGTTCTCTGTGTACATGTATACAAACTTCTCAACAACACTGGTCCAGTTTTTTTCAAAGCAATACTTCAAACGTCCATACCTGACAGATCTACCAGAGCAGTTCTCAGCCCAATATCAAGCAGCTTCATATAAGTAGTAGTATTCTTGTTCTAAAAATAAACAGCTAACTCTTGTGATATTCTTAGACATTACTAATCTCAACAATATTGGCCCTAAATATAAAATCAGTGGCTGCTACAAAGCAGCACAGTCAGGATCTGTTACACTGCGCTAGGCTAGGCCTATCGGAACATTTCTAGTTTGGCTTTATTAAGATTTTGATACATTTAGTGGTTTTCTGACAAACATAATAGTGTAATTTTGTGACTCACGGTAATGGGAAATGTATCCAATCCAATGTCCAATCATATGCCGCGTGATTGGGTGGGGCTGAAAAAGGCACATACTGAGGTGCCTTAAGTTCTAAAATCGTACTAGGCGTACACAGCTAATCTGTTACATGTAGTAACTAACTGAAAATGGAAAAAAATATCTAAAACTCGACCTAAACCTTCACCCCTCCCGACTTCGCCCCTCTAAACCCGTGGGGGGAAAAATCCGACCCTATTCTGGGCGTCATCTCTTCTGAACTTGCAAGTTTTAGATAGCCACCAATAAAAGAAGGCTACGATGTAAAATTCGGAAGTCGAAAGTAAGGAATATGATTTGTTTTCAACGCACGATAACCAACTTATATGTTCAGAATAAATGCAGTTCATTTCTGGATGGAGTAATATAAATCTGACAAAATATCGGAGACTTCTAAACAGTAGCCCGGCCCGATGATGTCATCAAAATGGCGCCCCCTGAAAGCTCAAGCAGACGGCCGGGGAGTATTGGGAAAAAAATGGAGCTCAAAGGAATGCCCTCGATCAGGCAATTCGTTCACTGTTACACTGCCATGAAGATTATAATCATGCTACCTGGAATGAAATGCTTACAAAACCACACCAAGGCGAGGGCTCTGCTTCGATTGTCACAGACAGTTCACTTTTCAGTACCTATGTACACCTACTTCCTGGCAAGTTCCTGCTTAGTCCGAGTGTTATCAATTATATCTCGTCTTCCCTAACATCACGTAAACCAGACTATGCAAACAGCGTTAATTTTCACAACCCGAAGAATATGTGTGCACTCACCTTACAGACTAATTTTTTTGTCTAAAGCATGAAAAATGACACTGAATCTGCTTCGAGGTACCAACGGTCAAACCACACCTCAATTGCCTGTAGAGGGGGATCTCACAAATAGCAGCCGGAATTTTTGACGTCACAGTTGGACTCTGGGAAAACGTTTCCGGATGTGTAGCCAATGGAATTGCAAGAAAAAGCGAAAGTAGATTGTGCACATGTTTTTTTTTTAACAAACAAGCAAATCAGAATGGGGTAGGCCAGTGCTATACAAGTATAGAACAATCAGGCTTAATCAAAGAAAATGACCTACTGGACTGTGCAGTAAATCCCTAGCAGTTTGCAGATACAGAGTCAAATCAGCATTTTTCTGGTTTAAATTAAATTCATAAATCATGCCAGAAAACACGGTCGCATTTTCCGACAATGAAAAACGTGATAAGCCTGTTCGGATTTGTCATCATTACAGACGTAGCTGACCGTTGTATTGAATTCAGTTTAAAAAATAACCGAGAGATAATTTGTAAGATGAAGTAATTTCCATTCTTGTAAAAACCCTTTAGTTTACGATCGAACGGCGTAAGTTACATTGCGCTTTTACTTCGTTTTGTAGTATAGCACTCATTTCTCGCTGAGCAAGCTGAACAACAGTGTTAAAGTTTGCACTGACTACCCTATTCATTGCTGCATCTTCAGCTATTCTGTCAACTCAGTCAGTAGGCCTACACCCTATGCCACAGTGAGATGGCATCCAACAAAAATTTACTTGCGTACTATTTGTTTGTAAACAGTAGATTAATACTGTATCTCAAATATGAATCGTTGTTTTCTTTGCTTTCGTAACATTTTAGGACCTGAAATGCAGACTTCGAATCTACAGATACTGAAATACGAAACAAAGTTTTTGGCCCTTAACTCCTGATAGTCTAAAAAAAAAAAAAAAAAAAAAAAATGGCGAGAGCAGAGGGGCATCCAGGAGTTTTGACCTGGATGCGGCCCGGCCCCCTTAGAGTGTCTGGCAGGAGTTCAGGGCCGAAACACTTGCTTGAGGTGATTTCTCCTCTGAGGACCTTTTGCTGTCCAGCTCTGCCCAGAGTTTCTTGCCACTACTTAGCCTTTATAAGGTCTTTGCGTCCTTCCTCTTGTAAATATGAGTTATCATTTAGCGTCTTTAAAGTCTTGAGGAGAGACCATCCATGTAACATTAAAATTTACCTAAAATTTACATATAATAGGCCTACTATGTTAGAAGCACCAACAAGCGAAAACGGGTCTGTGTGTATCTCCATCGGCGAACGTTTCGACGCTGGGCGACAGTACTTCTGAAGCTTTGTCACGCGCGACATAAACGTACATATGGCGACGAGTCATTATCTTGTATCGCCACCCTCACCTCGCTTGACCGTTGTCGCTGTGATGCCACCTGTATATCGCCCTTTACTCTGTCATCTCTCATCTCTCTCCCTCGCCAGGATCAGCGGTAGAAGCCACGCTCGACGTCACAAGTTTTCTCCAGGTAAAACGATTAAGACACTTGTGGGCGACCTCCTGGATCTCCAGACCACAGACTTCAGCGATATTGTTGAAATAGGAGGTGTGCGGTCGTCCCTTTCTTCTCCTCGCCTCAACCTTCCACTGCAGGACTGTTGACATCAGATCTGTTTTGGTGTTGCCCTTTACTAGAATTATTCAAACGTTGTATCCTTGGGCATTGTCAGCGATGAACGTGTGAATCATCCAGATGTGATAAAGAGTGATGGATTGTTCCTGTCTTGCAAGTAGGCCTATTTGGTTTACGTTTAAGGAGTCGTCACAGCGCATAAATCTGGGTGGCGCGGTATCTAATTGTCCGAGTGCTATAAATCCATTTTGAACGAACGCCTAACTACATCTTAATGCTCGAGTTAGTCTGGTGGTGTCAATGTTTCAGAGGTACCATTCATTGGTCCCATTCCCCACTCATTTAACGCTCTGACTCCCTCACCTTATCTACTAGCATCCGGCATTGTCATCAGTGATAACAAAGCAAGAACTTAATCCTTTGATTCCTCACCATATCCACCAGCTTCCTGCAGGAAGCTTAACCCTTTGACTCCTTTACTCTATCCCTTCCTGTAGAATGCCGGTGGATAGGGTAAGGGAGTCAAAAGCTTCAGTTTTTGCAGCTGGTGGATAGAGTGTGGGAGTCAAAGTGTTAAAAGATCTTGCTTGCGTAGGCTGAAGGAGTCTGCCAGATTGTAACGATGAATCCGTCCTGAGTAAGTCCCAAACGCCATCTGGTGGTTCAATCAGTGTTGTACATAGGGTTTTGCACAGGCTTAAGAAGTCTTGCATGTAACTGCCTGCAGATTTTGCTGGAGCGTTCATGAAATTGTCCGTACTCGGGAGGGGAAAAAAAAAAAATCCAAACTCCACAAACTGTACAACTCCTGTCCAGAGTTGAACGTCAGTCCAGAATACCTTCCATGAGAAACAGGCCAACTGGGATAAGGGCGCGCACTGACGTCAGCACTGATGTAATAAGTGATGCAACCAGTTTCCACGCACCGTAACCCAGAGGCCCGTTTTAGGAAATGAATGCCAACTGGAGTCGGCAACCTACAGCAAATCACAATGGCTGACTATGTCTTTTATGAATGAGAACACGTATTAAAAAAAAATCTGAGTGGTGTTGGAAGGAGCATGTTGGATTTGTCCGGGCTTTGTAGTGTGCAAAAGAGACACAGTAGGAAGATACACCAGAATTCCCATCACTGCAGATCAGTTAGTGGCAGACGAATTAAAGAGAGAATATTCTCTCTCTCTCTCTCTCTCTCTCTCTCTCTCTCTCTCACACACACACACACACACACACACACACACACACACACACACACACACACACACACACACACACACATACACACACACACACATCACATACACACATGCACAAATGGTCGAGTCATTCTAAAAACCTCCCTCTTTATACACATAACAATCTTCTTCTTTCTATTTTAAATGGAGGGTGGGGGGGGGGGGGCTGTTTCATACTGTCGGGAGAGATATCAGTCTGTCTGTGTATCTATCTGTCTTTCTGTCTGTGTGTCTGTGTTTGTGTTTGAGTCTGTCTGCCTGTCTGTAATAAAAATGTGAGAGCAACATTTTCTCGGTTCTGTAGTAATGGATCTTGGTCAAATTTTGGTCAAAGATGTAGACAGCGGAGGAGTCGTAAAAGAATATGTTTAGAAGGTATAGCTCTAAGGTCAAGGTCACACAGACCCAAAAGGTGCCTAAAATCAGCACGGAAGGGGGATGGAGGGTGTAGGGGTGGATGGTGGGGATTGTGTAAACAGCACTTTCTCAAAAACTTCCAAAAGTATTCAACATCTGTTTTCACTGTTGGGAGATTGAAAAAAAAAAAAAAAAAAATAGACGCCATAAGACAAAACCCGAAGACTTGCTCATATAGATCTATACATAGCCTTCCGGCATTCGTCGTGATTGATTCGGACTTCCGTCACGCAGCGTCAGTTGTGTTAGCGCATATGCAATCATCCGAGCGCTGTACAAAACCCCGTAATGAGTAAACTGAATGTAAAACTTGACAACAAAATGTGTCTTTTTGAACTTTTTTTTTATCCTTATATTGATTAATATACTGTTTGTGGGAAAACACGTCAGAGAACAATCCTCATACATGATGATGCAGCATATGTCTATTTGTTCTGACGCATCAGTCTTCTGCAGCGCATCTCTTTGCAACGGCATTTTGCCGGGCGATGCATTATATCAAGAAAGGAATTTGTTTTAACCCTTTGACCCCCGCACCCCATACACTTGCTGCAAAAACTTAACCTTTTGACTCCCTTCTTCCTGCAGGAAGCTGGTGGATAGGGTGAGGGAGTCAAAGGGTTCAGATTTTTGCTTTGCTAGCATGGTTGACAACGCAGAATGCTGATGGACAGGGTGCGGGAATCAAAGGGTTAAACTGAACCCCCTGCCCTCACACGGTCATTTTTTTTTAGTAGGCCTTACTTGAAAGGCTGTAGAGTTTGCTCAAGAGGGATTCATTGCAGTCAGACAATTCCATACACGCTCCACTCATATCTACCAGCAGTCATCCCGCAGACTGTGTGAGCCTGCACAAAATCCTTTGTGTTGTCTAGATCTTGAAATGAGGATGGGGAAATAGGAGGAGGAAGGGGGGTAGATGGAAGGAGCCAGGACCCATGAAACACTAAACTGACACCATCAGAATAATCGAAGCATCAACATGGTCAGCGAACAGGTCAGTTTTCCAATCTCTCCCGACACCACCAGAATGATCGAAACATTAACATGGTCAGCGAACAAGTCAGTTTTTCAATCTCTCCTTTTCAAGAAACCGAAGACTGTTTCATATCGTCCGGAGGTGTGTGTGTGTGTGTGTGTGGTGTGTGTGTGTGTGTGTGTGTGTGTGTGTGTGTGTGTGTGTGTGTTGTGTGTGTGTGTGTATGTGTGTGTGTATGTATGTGTGAGTGTGTGTGTGTGTGTATGTGTGTGTGTGTGTATGTATGTGTTTGTGTGTGTGTGTGTGTGTGTGTGTGTGTGTGTGTGTGTGTGTGTGTGTGTGTGTGTGCGTGTGTGTGTCTGTCTGTCTGTGACCAAAAAAAAAAAAGTTAGCAAAATGTCCTCAACCGTTTCTAGATGGATCATTAGGCTACCAGTCTTGGGTCACAAAGGTGTGGACCGCTGAAGAGTCACAAATGCATAAGTTTGAAAGTCATGGCATTAAAGTCAAGGTCACATGCCCCCCCCCCCCCCCCCCCAAAGTTCCTGCAATCAGCACATTTTCAAGAAAATGCGTGAACAGCATTTTTTTTCTCTCAGTAACTTCTGTTTTCAATATTGTGACATTCTCACTTCAAGTCAAACTATATTTTCATCAAATGCTTATTCTAGGTCACATTGACCTCGAGAAGTATAAAATCTGGATGTCCTGTAATATGTTTGGTATAAAAATACACAAAAAATATGGAGAATGTTACAATGGTTTGATTATTTTATTTGGCTTTGTCGAAGCTAACATAATAGCAATCATTTGCACACAAACTGGTCGTTCTGGAAAACACAGATAAAACAATCAAGCACAGTCATCGGTCACATTTTTAACCTATTCGTGAGCTTGTTCTGTGGCGTTGAAACTGTTAATGCAACACCCATGGTTTCCTATAGGAAACGCCACACCATAGCAGATCGTCACAGCCAAAGAACCGCACTGCTGCTTCTAAAGCGCTACAGGATAATCATTCTCAGGTTTTGCCATTCGACATGTAGCCCCAGGACCAGACAACATTACTACAGAGATGATGAAGCCCTGGAGGAATTTGGCATAGAAAAAATAACAGTCCTCCTAAATGAAATTTATGACACTGGAAAAATCCCCAAAGATATGTCAAAATCAATTTTCATTGCACTTCCAAAGAAGACAGGGGCTATAGAATGCGAACTCCATCGCACAATCAGTTTGATGAGTCATGTAACAAAAATCCTGTTAAGAATAATCATGATGAGGACAAAGAATAGAATCAAAAGAGAAATAGCAGAAGAACAATGTGGATTTGTGGAAGGGAAAGGAACTATTAATGCCATATACATCCTAAGAACTATCTAGAGAGGTCAATTGAGATGAATAAGGATTTGTATTTATGCTTTGTTGACTATACCAAGGCCTTCGATCGGGTACGACATGAAGAATTGATCAACCAACTGGAGAGACTCAATGTTGATGGAAAAGATCTACGAATAATCAGGAATATGTACTGGGAACAAACAGCTGCAATGAGAATAGTAAACAATATAAGCTCTTTTCAAAACATCAAAAGAGGAGTCAGACAGGGTTGTCTTTTGTCACCAGATCTGTTTTCACTATATAGCGAAAACATCATGAGAAACCTAGAAGAAGACCCTGGATTAAAGATTGGAGGGAAAATGATAAACAACATTCGGTACGCAGATGACACCGTGCTAATTGCAGAAAATGAAAGGGACCTACAAAACCTTGTGAATATACTAGAAATAGAAAGCAAAGGTAAGGGGTTGGAACTAAACAGCAGGAAGACTGAAGTCATGGTGATCAGTAAAAAAACATGAAATACCTTCATGCAAAATAACAGGAAATGGCACAACCTTGACAAAGGTTAATAAGTTCAAATACCTGGGAACGGTCATTTCATCAGACGGCAGATGCACATCGGAAATAGCCAGCAGAATCGGCCAAGCCAAAACAGCATTCAAGAAGATGACAAGCATTCTTACCAACAAATGCCTATCAATTAACATCAGAAAGAGAGTCCTTGAATGTTACATAGAACTAATATTGTTGTATGGATGCGAGGCGTGGACAGTCAGCAAACAAAGCCAGAGCAGGATCGAGGCAGCCGAGATGTGGTTTCTAAGAAGAATGTTGAGAGTTCCATGGACAGCAAAGAAAACAAACGAGACAGTCTTGATGGAGGCAGACACAAGCAGATCACTCATAAGGAAGATTAGGAAAAGACAAGCAACATTTATAGGCTATTTTATGAGGAAGGGGGTTTTGGAGCACCTGGTCACAATGGGGAAGCTGGAGGGAAAGAGAGCACCAGGTAGATCCAGGGAAAGAATGCTGGACGGACTTGCAGAGTGGCTGGGGATGAGGAGGGTGGGGGAGATGCTGGGGGCAATGAGAGATAGAGATGGTTGGAAGTCCATGATCGCCAACGCCATGCGGCAGGGCACCTGATGATGATGATGATGACATGTAGCTACACGGTACAGGCCTTAGTATCAACACATCGATGCTGATTGGTCGTTTGTATGCTGTACATACATACGAACGTACCATGTATGTATGTTTGTGTAGGTAGGTAGATAGGTCCAAGTTTAATACGAGAGTGAGTCAAAAAGTAGTGCCTTTGTCATTAGTACAGGAACAATTACCGACACTGGAACATGTATCATACATCAAAATGAAGCTGGTCCTCTGGGGATCACATCCCTACTTCTCAACATAGTCACCATTTCTCTCAATAGCAATGTTCCACCTTCGAATGAGGGTATGTATCCCTGCCTCGTAAAATTCTGTTGACTGTGCTTGGAGCCACATCTTCACTGCAGTTTTCACTTCCTCGTCACTGGCATAATGTTTGCATTTCAAACCCTCTTTCTTTCATGGGGCCAAAGAGATGATAGTCTGAAGGCGGTAAGTCTGGTGAGTATGGAGGATGCAGTAAAGTTGTCCACCCGAATGAGGCGATTGCCTCCCTTGTCCTGATGCTTGTGTGTGGTCGAGCATTGTCATGCAGAAGGAGGACATTATCGATTTGCAATTTGAGTCTCATTTGTCAGATTCTTGCTTTGAGCATCGTCAGGGTCTTAATTTGTATGCCTCAGAGTTTACTGTTTCTCCTCTTGGCAAGAAATCAACCAGAATGACACCTTGAGCATCCCAAAAGACAGTCGCATGATTTTTCCAGCTGACTTTTCCGTCTTGAACTTTTTGGTTTTGGTGACGTAGGATGGCGCCAATCCATTGACTGCCTCTTTGATTCCGGTTCATAATGGTGAATCCATGTTTCATAACCGGTAACGAGCCTTCCAAAGAAGGTGTTGTCTCTTTGACTTTGTTCAAGAAGTTCAGTGCAGGTGTTGACCCTGTCAGTCTTGCGTTCGGTAGTCAGCTCTCTCGGTACCCAATGGGCACACACTTTTGAAAACCCAAGTGATTCAGCAATGTTATAAGCACTTCCATGGCTCACTTCAAGGTTTTGTGCCAACTCCTCAAGAGTTATGCGCCTATCTTCTCTAATCAGAGCATATGTTTTTGCTTTATTGGTAGGATTCACAGAAGTGGACGGACGGCCAGAACGGGGTTTATCGACTACGCTCGCAGTTCCCACCTTTTCATCATTCAGACGACAGACCCACCTGCGAACAGTGCTAGAATCTAAAGCATTCTCCTTACACACATTCTGTAATCGTCTGTGAATGTTCACAGGGGTTTCCGCCTCAGCAACGAGCAATTCAATCAATGTTCTTTGTTTTTGACGCAGCTCTAAAGGGGGCAGCCATTTTGAATTTTCCTCACGAATCTATGAACCGGAAAAATATCAAACAAAATATTTCAGTCCGTAACAGTTACATGTATAATCATTTGTAACTGAGCAACATTTCAGGTAATTTTATCAAAAAGTTTGTCTGATATAAATAAAATGGCATTATGTTTTGACTCACCCTCGTACATACATACACACATACATACATACATACATAAATCATAAATACATACATACTAATACATACATACATACATACATACATACATACATACATACATACATACATACATACATACATACATACGTGCGAAATGCAACTGAAGTGGGTTTTTTTTTATTCTACCCTGAACAGAATGACAGTTTTGGCGTACGGATGAAGGCGTAGCCTTTAAAGTCAAACTTATTGATGAAGATCGAAACAAACGACACATGTCAGTGCTTTGCAGAAAGAAAAAATCCCTTCTCTCTCTCTCTCTCTCTCTCTTCTTTCTCCCTCCCTCTCTCCTTCTCTCTCTCTCTTCTTGCAGAAAGAAAAAATCTCTCTGCCTCTCGTCGTCTCTCTCTCTTTCTCTCTGTCTCTTTCTATCTCTCTCTGTCTCTGTCTGTCTGTCTCTGTCTCTTTCTGCCTCTCTGTCTCTCTGTCTCTCTATCTGTCTCTCTTTTTACTGTCTCTCTCTGTCTCTTTTATGTCTCTTCTCTCTCTCTCTTATTTGTCTCTCTCTTCTCTCGTCTCTCTCTGTCTCTTTCTTCTCTGTCTTTTTATGCTCTCTCTTCTGTCTCTTTCTGTTCTTTCTCTCTCTCTGCGTCTCTTTCTGTCTCTCTTGTCTCTTTCTGTCTCTCTGTCTGTCTGTCTGTCTGTCTGTCTCTCTTTGCAGAAAGAAAAAATCTGTCTCCTCGTCCTCTCTCTCTCTCTCTCTCTCTCTTTTCTCTCTCTCTCCTCTTTCTATCTCTCTTTCTCTTTTTCCCTCTCCTACTCTTTCTCTTTTCTCCTTCTCTCTCATCTTCAGCCTGAAAAGAGTGCTATGTCTTATGACATGTGACTCTTCTGTAAATGGTAAATGAAAGTGTTACACTTTATTTGACTGATTTAAAAAATTGACAGTGTCGCCTCACTGTTGTTTCATTACATGTGTTGACAGTATCAATGCAGTTCCATTCAATAGTCATTTATTCATCAACATTTGGAAACGAAAGTGTGCGTTAGCATTGGAACTGCACAACGCGCACACCAATTCTCATATCTACTCAAAACACAATCCAAACATATCATAAACACATACACACACACACACACACACACACACACACACACACACACACACACACACCACACACACACAACACACACACACACACACACACACACACACACACACACACACACACACAACAAACACACAACACACACACATACACACACAACAAACAAACACATCACACATACTCACACACATACACACACACAAACAAAACACACACACACACTCACATACACACAAACACACAAGTACACAACACAAACAACATACAACATCACACACATTACAACAACAACCAACAACAGCAACCAGAATCAGCACATCAAATCACCCATAAACTACAGCAAGCAACCAATAATCCTGGCATATGCCATAACTCCGCGCATGACCCCCCCCCCCTCCCCCAACCTCCATCCCCGCCATCCAGACCTGCCTCCTCCGCCATTTCCACACAAGCAAAACACACCATTATAAATCATAAAATCACAAGGTTAAATAAAAAAAACAAAAAAACAACCAGTTGGAGCAGATGTCAGAATCCGACAGCATCAGAGCCTCACTTGTCACACTGCTTACAGTCACAGACAAACGATGCATCATGACTCGTTCACTGCTCAATTTTTGGCCATAATTCGTTTATCTTCTGCATTTTACGGAAGAGCAAAGAGCCAAAACGTAACTAACAAACGAACAGATTTCATAGTACCAGAATCATGTTCAAGTTCATTACATATTCTGCATTTTACGGAACAACAAAGAGCCAAAAACGTAACGAACAAACGAACAGATTTCATAGTACCAGAATCATGTTCAAGTTCATTACATATTCTGCATTTTACGGAACAACAAAGAGCCAAAGACGTAACTACAAACGAACAGATTTCATAGTATCAGAATCATGTTCAAGTTCATTACGTTTTCCTGCACAGTGCGTAGCAAGTGTAAGAAATACATGTATTCACCAGACGCATATGGAAGAAACAATTCCGACATTGCGACATTTCACGAGAAAAATTTAAGTGGAACAGCAGCTATTTCAATAAGAAAATCAACCATAAACATTTCAACACGCTGCATGTCTACATGAAAACATGTTAGCGTCCTGTAAATATTGATATAACAGCGTTACATCTTTCTTTGTTTGCTTTGACTATTGACTAATATTATACCTAGGTTTAGTCACTGTAAACACTGACAGAGTTTATGTAATTTTTTTTTTTCAGCGAGCAAAACCGACAGAAATTTGTTGATTTCCAAGTTTGGAGTTTGTTCAAGAGTGATTTATGGCATTAAAACAGTTCCATGTACGCTCCACCAAAGTTTGGCATCATTTATCTAACAGAGTCCTTGAGCCGGTACAAAATCCTATGCACTAGTTAGATCTTGAAATAGGGTGGTGGAAGGAACCTATAAAACGCTAAACTGACACCACCAGAACGATAGGAGCATTAAGATGGGTAGCGAGCAGGCCAGTTTTTATAATACGGGCTGAGATTTCTCCGCAGATGTATATTTAATTATACATTGAGACTAGAAAGAACTGCAGAACTTATATGACATATTTTATTTTTCACCAACGAGTCAGCCGCTGACTCCAGCAATTCCCAAGATGTTCTAAAGCGCTCATATAATGAAGAGTCTGCACTGCCCCATGGTAGTTATGGGCTCTCTCATCGATCAGACGGATACGTAGGCATCATCATCATCATCTCATCATCATCATATCATCATCATCATCATCAGGTGCCTTGCTGCATGGCGTTGGCGATCATGGACTTCCATCTGTCTCTATCACTTGTTGCCTCAAGCAACTCTTCCACCCTTCTTGTCTTCAGTCACTCTGCAAGTCCGTCTACTATCTTCTCCCTGGGTCTACTTGGTGCTCTCTTTCCCTCCAGCTTTCCCGTTGTGACCAGGTGCTCCAATTCCCCTTTCCTCATAAAATGGCCTATAAATGTTGCTTGTCTTTTCCTAATCTTCCTTATGAATGATCTGCTTGTGTCTGCCTCCATCAAGACTGTCTCGTTTGTTTTCTTTGCTGTCCATGGAACCCTCAACATTCTTCTTAGAAACCACATCTCGGCTGCCTCAATTTTGTTCTGGCTTTGCTTGTTGACTGTCCACGCCTCACAAACGTATAACAGTATTGGTTCTATATATCATTCAAGAACTCTCTTCCTTATGTTAATTGATAGGCATTTGTTGGTAAGAATGCTTGTCATCTTCTTGAATGCTGTTTTGGCTTGGCCGATTCTGCCGGCTATTTCTGATGTGCATCTGCCGTCTGGTGAAATGATCGTTCCCAGGTATTTAAACTTATCAAATTGTCCAAGGTTGTGCCGTTTGCTGTTATTTTGCATGAAGGGATTTCATGTTTTTTACTGATCACCATGACTTTAGTCTTCCTGCTGTTTAGTTCCAAGCCCTTAACTTTCCTTTCTATTTCTAGTAATTCACAAGGTTTTGTAGGTCCTTTATCGCCTAGTGTGGGTCTTTGTGTGGGATACGAGACCGATCCTGGGACACGCACCGTTGACACGTTGTTTTGCAGGCACTGCATGGGAAGAAATTCTACAACTCTGGCTCTGCTTCCGCCGGTCCCTTTTCTGTTGAATAGCAGCTGACCTGTGCTGATCAAATGTTGATCATGCCCTGCGTTGCCTGTATTCTTTCGCAAATGGAATTTTTATGATGATGCTGATAATGATGAAT
>CM060312.1:15950565-15980565 GCA_030674185.1 Monoplex corrugatus
GGACTGCTCCAGTCTCATTGAAGCGCTCCAGCAGTCTCTGGATTGTGGAATGCGACACTTCAAGTCGTCTAGCAACTTCCCGCTGCGCTAGGCCTTCATCAAGCAGAGCGAGGGCTCTCCCCCGCTGCTCATCCGTCATCCGTCGTCTTGCAAGCATGGTTAAAACGAACCAAGAACGGGTCCTTTTTATCCTCGTCTGCGGGCAACTTTGGCTGGAGTAGTGTTCAAAAAGGGCTTGCCTTGCACGTGCAAAGCGAATTTTGTCGCTACCTTGCCTGCGTCGTCAGAGAGACCCTGCTGAAGATTCGACAATTTCGTGTGGAAATTGTCTTCCTTGGGCCGCCCATTGCAAATCGGCAAATCCCCAAACACGTGCCAAAAGGAAACTGCAATGTTGTCTGAGCTCTTATCCATTCAGTTACGGCAACGAATTGGAGAAAAGAGTAAGAGAAAATAGGTTATTTCTCCTTTCAAAAATTGACTCAAAAACGTTCCTGGCCCTTCAATAATGACGTGTAGTATATGTATACTTCCCCGATAAAATAAAAGTACAGTTCTCAAGTCAATCACTTGACCGGATAACCGGTTTAATGTTTCTTCCTGAGGTCACAGAGGCCATGCGTCGCACGTAAAGTCATCTGCACAAATACGTCTGTGGGACACATCACTCCAGGTAAGCTTACAAGTTGATGATTTCAGACAAAATGCTGCGGACGTCTTTAGATTTTCGTCAGCACAGGAAGATATTCATTGTTGCTGGCAACTTTATAGATAACATGGTGTTTTACGGGGGGAAACTTAATGACTATAAACCATTCCTCTATCAATGGACCGTCACAGTTATGTACAAAGACAGCAGTATGACAACAAATGTTTTTGTGATGATTGCCGGAGACCTACCCCCCAACTTCGTTGAAGTCTGTGTTCGTTGTTTGTAAACGTAACGATTTTCAAATGGTCATATCTTTAAAACTTGCCTGTTTGTCTTTGGTTTGTTGACATCAGAACCAGCGTTTAGTGCTGCCGATTTAATTGTTAATTTACTCGTAACAATTTCAGAGTTAACTGAAGGTTTGGAGTGCAATTTGGTCAAATATTCGGAGTTCATTTCCTGCACTACTATAACTATTCATATCAGATGATGGTGACCTGTCATTATCGATTAGCATATCGGGTTCGGGTTCAAATGAACCCCGGTAAAAGTATAATCGTGCATTTGCAAGAGAGTCACACGTACATGCTGATCACAACTGTCTCTGTTGATGTCATTTGTATCTTCACACTGGCGATCATCATCAACATCATCATGTGCCCTGCCACATGGCGTTGGCGATCATAGCCCTCCATACGAATCTATCCCTTGTCGCTGCAAGTACGTCTCCCAACCCTCTCTGTCCTCAACCACCGTCCAATATTCTCTGCCTGTTCTCTTTCATTCCAGTTTTCCTGCAGGCTGGCGATGGCCTAACGAAACGTGAGAAGGGCTGATGACAGTTGATCAGGGGTCACTCCGAGATCCAGGCTGATCCGCACGTTTTTGCTGTATTAAACGTTCCTCTTGATCGGTATCACGCTGAATCTGTGAAGCGGGTTTTCTTCAGAAGTGGGCTGTGTTTTGTCCAGAAGTCGTCGTATCGAATCACAATACAACGATTGCCCAAGAGCCCCTCCACAGATCTTCCATTCAGACATAGCAGACTCGGTTAGTTGAAACGTAATACATAAAGGCAAAGCAGACTTTGTCAGTTGACACGCAATATAGGAAAGCTGGAGGAAAAGAGAATACCAGGTAGACCAGGGAGAAAATATTGATATTGGACGGACTTGCAGGGTGGCTGAGGACAGAGAAGGTGGGTGGGAGATGTACTTTCAGCGACAGGGGATAGATTCGTATGGAGGACCATGATCGCCAACGCCATGCGGCAGGGCACATGATGATGATGATGATGATGCATCAGTTTTCGAAGTGTTTAAGCAGTCTTGAATTCGGGAGTCCCCTGGTCCAGATGGCATCAGCAACGAGATTTTACCCACCTTGGCAGTGCAACAGTATGTAAGTTTCTGCTGCAAATCTAGAGAGAGGCAACTATGGTATCCATCCAAAAAAAGGCTACCATCTACCGCCCAGTCAGCCTGATCAGCTCGTGGCCTTCGCGAAGAAACGTATTTTACAAAGGCCATGATCAGAGCGTGGTAAAGACCATGGAAAGAATTGTAAAACGAGCGTATCCTTATACCTTGACACCAACAAATTTCTTGCAATCGAACGATCAGGATTTAGACATCTCTGCAGAAACAGAGGATCATTATCGTAATGACCAACTTCATTATCATCACAGCCTTTATCGTCATCGTTATCATCATCATCAGATGTCGCATCATCCATTACTGTAGAACCCTCTTAAATCAACTAATTTGAACACTTATGCATTTCGTCGTTATTTTTGTGTTCGTGTGTACATGCAGAGTAGCAAATATTAATTTTCAGAAAGATCCAATGAGACCTAGTTATATTATGAGTAATAAAACGTTTTCAGGTTTCAGGATCTGAATCTGCCTACGCTGATTAATCCAGTAACACTGATAGACTCATTCACTCACTCACACGCCGTCTCCAAGACATTAAAATTTCGACTTTTAAAAAATAAACATGAACTTTTTGTGCAGTAAAGATTTGAGGCCTTTGGCGGATAGCCTTTTCACTCTTGTTTTTTCTCAGTGGTTCAAAGTGTAAGTTACGCATTTGCCCTTCACAGAAATTCATTCAGTTTTTTAAAACCGTAGTTTATTTCAAATAAAGATTTGTTATTTACATTGTTTTAAAGTATAAAAAAAAGTCACAAATACAGACCATAGCGATAATATGAACAGGCAACAAAAACAACACTATCATTACAAACAAACTGACCAATTACAAATATGTTAAATAGCGGTCTCATTACCAAAGAGACTGAGTTTCACGAAGAGAATATCATATGAGAGAGGCACGAATAAACACAAATTACACAAATGACACGCAAAAACAGGTAGTTGGTTTTTTTCAAAGAAGAGCCAACATTTCAAACGGATGAGAATACCATTTGGACAGGCCTTAGGTCTCTCATGCATCCTTTCCTCCAGACGAACACACATAAATTAACAATGTATTTTCCACGACTAAAGCACAAAATGCTGTAATGTTTTTATGCAGTATGTTGTATCGTGATGTACTGCATCTTGTATTGCGTTGTATTCCATTGTATTGTGTTGTGACATATTGCGTTATACAGGGGGATGCAAAAGTAGGTATACAGTAAGTATCACATCATTATTATAATGCTTAATTCATTAAAATTATTAGCACATTATGTTAGTTGGCCTTATTTTCGATATTTTCAGTGTCATTAATTCTATTTTATCGTAACTAATAATATGCAATACTTTTGTTCTAACTTTTAATTCTTTATATTCTTTTGCAGGTAAAGCGGCGATTTAATTTAGATCAAAGCGGCAGTTTAATTTACCAATGGCTGGTAATTTGACAGACGAGCGCAAATGGATTTTAAAACAATACTGGAAGACAGATGGACTTCTTTTTGGAGGATATGTAAAGGAAAGGGTTTTCGCACGCAAGCCGCGCACTGTTAGTGACATGATTCAGTTCATCTTGCAGGCTTGTCAAGAAACTGATGCTGATAAAGATCTTTGTGCTAGAGTGTGCATGAGTGTCCGCTCTCGATTAGAGGAGTGTGTGAATACCGGCGGCAAGCAGTTTGAGTATCTGATGGATTAAGGCTGTGCTTGTTATTACATGTATATGCAATATTCATTTGTTTGTATAATAAATGCAACGAGTATTGTACGTGTTTTCTTTTTTCATAACTGTATACCTACTTTTGCACCCCCCTGTATTGTAGTGTTTCGTGTTGTATTGTAGTGTTTCGTGTTGTATTGTAGTGTTTCGTGTTGTATTGTAGTCTGTCGTGTTGTATCATGTTGTACTGCATGGCATTGTGTCGTGTTATATCGTGCTGTGCTATACTGTCTCCAGCTGTCTTGTATTGTGTCATGTTGCAATAAATTCTTTTGTATTTAATCATAGCGTATTTACGTGCTGCAGCATATCGCATTGTATTGTATCACATTGTATTGTACCGTGTTGTAGTGTGTGTGTGTGTGTGTGTGTGTGTGCGCGCGTGTGTGTGTGTGTGTGTGCGCGCGCGCGCGCGCGTGTGTGTGTGTGTGTGTGTGTGTGTGTATGTTTGTACGTTTATTGCATTTTAGGTAATATCAGAACGTAGACAATGTATTGGCTACATACATTATCTCAGTCGTACACTTCACATTTTTTAACTAAGGGGGAAAAAAAAAAAAAAAAAAAAGAAACGTAGGATGATGTGGTCAGCAGATGTTGTATATACATTACTTTCTCGAAAATGTGATAGAATCACACACTCAGACTGAGTAATACAAAACAAAACAAAAGGCAGGTCACTGCTTAATAAATGATAAAAACGAATATAATCTATCTCTTACATGACAAATACAAACTAAGTCTACAACAGATCCGATAGGAAGCAAAACGTAATGAAAACAACTGCCTATGAAATAATAAAAATGCGTTACATCTTTTATTTTCTGTTGCACCTTCCACATATGACGCTTCAGTTGCCACAGAATATTCAGAATGTTTTTTTCTCCTAATGCTATGATTATACATAAGAATGGGGATGAGGATGATAATGGAATAAAGTTCCATTCTGGACCGAGTGATGGAACTTCAGTTACTCTGCGCTTCTCTTCACAATACATCTTTGACGACAACCAGGGCCGAGAAATACAGATACTTGCGCTGTTTGTCAGGAAATTTGAGCAATACCTTCAGTGACACAATCATGAAGTGGATGAGAATCCACTGTGTCGTTCTCAGCCTTCTCAACGAGTCCATGGCACGCCGAACACTTGTTGGGAGCGGTTGAAGCCAAAATGTACCACGATGAAAATTATTGCAGATCTTTATGTAATAATATTAATGACGATAAACATCAGCAAGCATATCACAACCACGCAAGGATAACAAGGATATCACAGACACTGACATTGTTAATAATTTTTTTGAGCGAGGATATCACAGATATTGCCAGTATTCATTTTATAAGTTCTCAGAATTGTTGCTCTCATCTGCACTTTGCAAAAAATACAGATTAAAAGTATCACAGTTACTGCTTTGAATTGTTGTACGTAGTTTAATGCATCTGGTTTGGTACGATATTAATTAGTTTATTTTTGAAATTTTTTAAAATCAATTTTTATTTCTCATTCTCTGTCTCCAGTTTTTTGTTTTCCACTTGCATATTAATTCCTGTGTGTGCCACTGTCTTTCTTTTTTTTCCTCATAAAAAAGAAAATGACTGCCCGGGATGCATTGCCAAGCAGAGTAAACGCAGATATATTTTTATAACCCTCAAGAGAGGGAAAAAGAGAACACCAGGTAGACCCAGGGAGAACATATTGGACGGACTTGCAGGGTGGCTGAGGACGGAGAAAGTGGGAGATGTACTTGCAATGACAAGGAATAGATTCGTGTGCAGGACCATGATCGCCAACGCCATGCGGCAGGACACATGATGATGATGATGATGAGATGATGATGATGATGATGATGAAGAGAGGGAAAGCAGGGCTGTCTTCCTTGCAATGGTAAGAATAAACAGAAAGACCAAAAACAAAAAACAACAAAAAAAGCACTGTCTCCTTCAAAGATTTCCATTTCGTATTGTGTTTCAGACCAAACAATTTATTCCGTCCAGTAACAAAACATCTATTCTGCTTGCTTGTTTGTTTTTGTCCGTTTATTGGTCCTAACCATGCAAGGGAGATAATCTTACTTTTCCTTCCTTCGGGCTGTAAAAAAAAGAATGCCTGCATTTACTCCTCTTTTCTTTCAGACAATTACTCCACTTGTTGTCACCCCCTTACTTCTATGTTCTGTTCGAACATTCGATGATTAGCACTCGTTCGAAACAAAGAAACAAAACAAAAACAAAACAAACACAAAAACAAACAAACAAGCAAACAAACAAACAAGCAAACAAACAAAAAATAAAAACTGGTCAAGCAATTAGTAGAGTCCCTTTTCATACAAAAATGATCACACCATATCCAGACTTTGTACTTGTCAAGGTCATTGTGATCTTCAAAAAAACTTCAGTTAAAATCAAACTTGACATGCATCGAGAGGATGGACTGTGACAACAGTGAAAACAGATTTGACATATTTTTAAACGGAGACAGGGTTATCCACACTCCTTCCTCAACAATGTAATGTTTGGCAACTTCTTGTGTTTGGGTCTGTGTGACCTGAATGGCGACACTGTGTCCTTCAGACTAACGTAGCCTATTCGCGACACTTCAGCTTCAGTTCCACCACGCTGTGACCCAAATTCGATAAAGACTCATTCAGAAACAAGTTGAGAAAAATCTTGCTAACACATTTTGGTAACAGAAGACACACAGATAAATACAAACATACATCCCTCCCAGGTAATGTGAAACAATCTCCTTTTGAAGCAAGCCAGATTCAAACAATTTGATCTAAGCTTAGCAGAGATAATACTTAGATTCAAAACAATTTGATCTAAGCTTAGCACAGATAATGATCAGATTCAAAACAATCTGATCTAAGCTTAGCAGAGATAACAGTTACCATTGGGGTCGTATGGACATCCGAAAAGAAGCATTCGGTTGACATTTACAAAATGAAATGTAGATCTAGAATTTGTTGATGCATTTTCTGTGACATTATGTTGATAAAGACAGATGTCCTGAAGGAAAAAAAATCGCAACAAACTCGTTCTGACGATAATTGAGGAAAAGAGGAAACGTATGTGCACAAATAGTTGAAGCTGAGAATTTTAAAGGTCATTTTGTGAGCTAAAAAAGTTTATTTTTGTGGAATCTTCAGCTCTGGTGTCACCTAAATCACTTTTTACAAAGTTTACCAAAATAAACTGGGGGGATTTTGCACAAAGAATTTTTTTATATGTAATTTTTTTGCGCCGCCTCGACTTTAATCACGTTCAGCGCGCCATACCGGACACTGCGCGAATGAGCTTTGACCTTGACCGCGAACCAAAACAACAATGGCTGCTTTCTCTGAGAATTTTCCTTCTACATCAGCTGCGGAGTTCAATGAGCAAGTAAGTACACATTATTCTTAGTTGAACATTAAGCTGGTAATAGATTAGTCACCACTTTTGTGTTATACGAAGCAGGAAGAAGCTTGGAGTGATTTGCAGCATGATGTTCAGTGTGAGTGTTCGCTTATCTTCGCCGGTCTCACGAGTCGAGTCGAACACGTGCCACAACTGGAAACTGGTTTGGACGTCGATTTTATCACTTGCCCGGTGAACGTACGTTCTGTGCACATGCAAAGTATAGTCTACTTTGCCTTCTTTGAGTCTTTGTTATCAACGACAGCGTTTTCTGCGGCGCCAGTGCGCCAAGTCGCCTCTTCGCCTTTGATACTTTAGTTACGTATGGCGCGCCGATTGTGGAAAACGTGTGGACTATTTCTTTTTGGAGCAGTAAACTGTTGTTTTAGAGAAAGATTTCTCGTTTACCTCAGGTTAAAATGAAGCTAATATAACGTGCTTAACTTATTATTTTACCCTTGAATGGAAATTTGCTAGAAATGAGTTTTCTTTTTTACATTTTATATTTGTTGTTTCCTGAAGACGATTTTATTGAAAAGCTGATAAGAAGTGTTTTCTGTTTTCCTTTTTGGCCTTTTAAAGGAAACAACATGCTTGATTGTTGATGATTATTGCTGACAAATTAATTATTAGTACGGTCCTCAGTATTCGGAGTTACCACATTTTCGTAGAAGAAAACGCTTTGAAATGTGTTGTTCAAACGGCCCAATCTTCTACTGTGTTGGCAGGTTGAAGGTGAGCAGAAATGCATCCTGTGTGGGCAGGCCCTCACCAATGCAAAGGAAAAAGTGAAACTGACTCAGAAAGGATGTAACAGAATCAATAAAGTGAGTGAGCAGCTTGAGGATGGCATTACTGCACATGACGGACAATTTGTTCATCGAACATGCCGCTGCTCCTACACCAATCCCAAGGTGATCAGTGCAAAACTAAAGCTAAAAGACAGCCCGCACGTTTCGCCAAGGAAAAGACGAAGTGTTCAGATGGAGGTAGACCACACAACTACCTGTCTGTTTTGTGGCAAGGGGGAAAAGACGCTGAAAAAGCGGACTGGAAAAGGAAACCCAGGACAGCTGATGCCCGTGCGCACCTTGCAGTTTCAGGAGACAGTGCAGCAGCATTGCACCAGTCGATCGGATTCATGGGGGAGGCAGGTTAGAGCCCGACTTGAGTATATAAAGGATTGTGTAGCTCAGGAAGTTGTCTACCATGTTGTGTGCTACTCAAATTTCCGGTCCAAATTGTCAATTCCAATGATGTTTTCCGACAATGAACCCCCCAAAAAGAAACCATGCTCTGAAAGAATTGCAGATACAGCAAGATCTGAAGCATTTGACAGTGTTGCTGGGTATCTTCAAGAGGCCGACAGAGACAAAATTACAGTGCCAGATCTTGTTTCAGATGATGAGCAACAGTCTGGAAGGCACAGGTTTTGAGGCCTACACAGCACAGACCATGAAGAAGAAGCTGATCGAACGCTTTTCTGATGAAATTTTTTTTGTTCAGGCACTTGTTAAATTGTAGAACTGCACGAATGTGGCTGCAGCACATGGATTTGATTGACATTCTGAGGAAATCCATCAAAGCCGAAAGGATGGGCATGTTTGAGCTTCACCTGGAATCTGTCAGAGACATGCTTCCATACCTTGCCGCGGCAGGCCACAACAACTACACAAAGTCAGCTAGACTTTACCTGCAGGAAATGTTGAAGCTCAAAGATGCCCACCCTGATGTGTATGAACACTTCTGCAAAGGTCACCATGTCTGCCGAAGAAGCAATCGGTTTTGGGCCGGACTTTCGACTGACCTTGTGATAGAGCAAGTTCTGATGAGAAGCCTAAAGAGTGTTGGAGGTCTGACCGTGGGTCTGGCATGGGAGAACTGGAACGTCTTGTTTGGCTCCTTGGAATGCCTGCCTGTGCCGAGATCAGTTCAGCTATGCAGTGTCTAACAGCCGTTTCCTTTTCGACTGACAGCGAACAGCACACGCAACACAAAGATGTAAGCAAGGCCAGACAGGACCGTAACCACAAAGACACGGCAACGATACTGCAGTACCTTCAGGACAGAAATCCTTTCAGCGACAGGGGTGCTCTGCAGTGTCTCGCTACTGGGAGGACAGCAGAGCTGTCTGTCAATGTTGATCAAGCCAAGCAGGTGGGAACACGTATTCTAGACAACATGACAGGCAAAAGTGCGCTTGATGTCTCATTCAAGAAGAAGGAACAAGTTGTTTCAATGGCATCAAAAACTCCCACTTCAATGGCTGAGAACATAAACATTGTGCATGTTGATTCAGCTCTTCTTTTCCAGAGATTGGTGAGAGTTGCTGAGCTCACGCCTGATGTTCTAGCAGAAGCTTTCTCATTTGAACTGAGCAATGTACCAACAGCCCTGTTCGATTCGTCAGGACTTCTGAGACAGGCCAACAAAGCAGTTGTAGCCCAGTACCTCTGGTCAAGCACTGCACAAGTGAATGCTGAACTCCCTGACCATGTCTGCTTCGTCATAGACGGTGGTTCTCTGCTGCATCGATTGCCATGGCCTCGTGGTTCATCGTACAGTGAACTGATACAAATGTACATTGACTTTGTCATCAGAGTGTACAAGAAAGGAACTGTCGTCTTTGATGGCTACAGTCATGGTCCTTCAACCAAGGATGTGGCACACTTGAGGAGGAGCCATGGAGGGAATGCAAGCACATGTGTTTCTTTGATGGAAATATGCTGTTGTGTGACTTGAAAGAAAGGTTTCTGAGAAATCCATCCAATAAGCAGCGGTTCATTACCATGCTTGGCAGCGCACTGCAATCACATGGTTTCAACACTCGTCAAGCTCCGGCTGATGCTGACTGCATGATTGTGGAGACAGCATTGCAAGAGGCCCAAGAGGGGGATGTTGTCTTAGTTGGTGAAGACACAGACCTCCTAGTGCTCCTCCTTGCTGACGTCAAACCAGAGCACCATCAAGTGTACTTCAAGCCAAGTAGCACGAAGAACGAGGCTCGAATTTGGGACATTCATGCTGTACAAAGATCCCTTGGACCGGTCATTTGTGACAGCATTCTGTTCTTGCATGCTATCGGAGGCTGTGATACAACCAGCAGTCTATTTGGCATCGGAAAGAGTCTTCCCTTGAAAAAGGTGAAAAACTCCACAGCATTCCAAAAACAGGCACATGTCTTTGGTTCCTCATCTGACAGAGACGAAATCATCTCAGCAGGGGAAAAGGTTCTGGTGATGTTGTATGGTGGCAAAGACGACGACAGTCTGAATACACTTCGTCATGTGAAATATGTTCAGAAACTTTCCAGCTCATCTTCTTTGCAGCCAAACAAGCTTCCTCCTACATCTGCTGCTGCCAAGTTCCACAGCCTTAGGACACATTTTCAGGTACAGGAGTGGCTACACCTGGGGAGCAAAGAAACCTTCACGCTGGATCCTGCCGACTGGGGATGGGAAAGGAAGGATGGCTTGCTGCTTCCAGTCTACACAGACATTGATGTCGCGCCTGAATACCTGCTCCAAATCATCACATGCAACTGCAAGACTGACTGCCAGACATCAAGGTGTTCTTGTCGTCGACATGGACTGGTGTGCTCAGTAGCCTGTGGAGAATGTAGGGGAGATAGCTGCATGAATTCCGCAAGTAAAATGGATTTCCTTGGATTGGCAGACTCTGAGTCTGACGTTTCAGACAGTGAAATGTAGGCAGTGTTTGACTCTGCACATCATCTGAGGTGATGAAACATCTGACAAACCAAACTCACCACATGTCTGTCCCAAAATGTGCATGCTCTTCAACATATGCCTCTCCTCTTCTTGCTGTACAAAACCAATAAGAATGTAGCTCGTCATCATTTAAGTGGTACGGGAGATAAATTGTTTATTATGACATCACTATCAACTCAGGTATTACCATCAAAATCATTCTGTGGTACAACTTAAAAGTGTACCAAAAGATGAAGTTTACTGGGCTAGAGCTTCAGAAAATATAGGAGCTGATATTATGTATGTTTACTTTTTTGTTGTTATTGTCCTGCTTAAAGCAAAACAATAACATTTCACGAAAAAAACTTTTTTCCTAAATATTTCAAGTTTGTAATGGATAGAATACACCAAACGTGCACATATTTTAAGCCTGTAATAGTAAGAAAGCACCAAATGTGTCCATTGTTAAAGGGGTAAGTCAAAAAGCAGTTTTACGTCTGGAGTCTGCTTAGGGGGTGGGGTGGGGGGATCGTTGATTGTGACGTCACAATGATTAAAAATGTTACACTATACTTTGTCAGAAGTAGTTCATGGTGTCACATTTTGAAATTATGAAAGGAAAACTCCAATATATATTCATCACATCCTTCAAGATGGAGAATATTCAAGAAATCTTGCCCCAAATGGTGTTTGTGTCTTACACTGGAGGGTAGGGTTATGTAATTCGTTACAGCAACAAACCTAATAAGCCAAAGTTTATTTAGCTTCACATTTTGGATTACTAAGACCTCATCCAACACAGAAATATGCAACAAGTGTTTAAAAACTTGAAAAAAAATGTCATTAGACTTGTCAAAGAAGTTGTTAATTTTCGAATGTTCCCAAAACGCAGAAACAGATATTGAGGGTATGGTAAATAACCATGCTGAGAAAAAAATTGCCCCAAGATAATCGGGTAAACTTTGTGGAATGTCATTATATGGTTGTTAAAGATATCATAAAACAACAAATTAATTTTTTAGCTCACATTATGACCTTTATGTATAAGCCAGCCATTCTCAGCCTTGACTAAAATGTCGAGACAGAAGAGACTCAACACACCCACTGGATATCAGAGCAATGATAATATAAAAACTTTTTATATCGTGGAAATAAGGATAATAAGCTACGCACAAAAAGTTAAGGATCACTATGAGAAAACAGGTGCGTAATAAACTCAGTTCGCTACTGTTATTTATTTCTCAGTCCAGCCAAATTGTTATGAATTCTTGTTCAGCTGTAAGTGGGCGATGTTGTGTTAGTGCGAAAATTGCACGGGATTCTCTACTACTGAGCTTGGCCGCAAACGGAAAAGCGGAAACTTGCGAAAAAGGACCTTGTTTTGGACTGTTCTGCCTGAACACATTGCACAAGCCAGATGGAAAAAACCATTATGCACGTGCAAGCACTGCTGTTTATGTGTGAGATGCTGTCTCTTGCTTGGCTTTATAAGAAGACATTCCACCAGTAGTAGGCCTGATCTGACAATGCCTCCACGACGAAAATTGAGCGAGTTTGAGAGGGGACGAGCTGTTGCATGGTTCCAAGATGGTGTTCCCAAGCGAGAAGTGGCCAGGCGACTTCAGGTGTCCATCTCGGTCATTGTCAGACTGATTCAACGCTTCACAGCCACTGGGAGGGTCCATGAAAGACGCAGATCTGGTCGACCGAAGAAGACAAACCCACGTGAAGATCGTCTCATTGAACGACAAGCCCTGCAGACAAGAACAGCCTCTTCCAGCATCATTCGAAAGCAGTTGAGGGTGGCTACTAACATCAACATCAGCCAGCAGACCATACGGAACCGCCTTCATGGGTTTAACCTCCGTTCTCGTCGCCCAGCTGTACGGCCACGCTTAACTCCAGCCCATAGGGCAGCACGCCGCGCCTTCTGCAGACGTCATGTGAGGTGGACACTTCAGCAATGGTCCCAGGTCCTGTTCAGTGATGAATCACGCTTCACCATGAACCACAACGACGGCCGACTGAGGGTCAGGAGGCGCCCAGGGCAACGCTTTATTGACACCACTGTCCAAGAAAAGGTGGCCTTTGGTGGAGGTTCTGTAATGGTCTGGGGGGCCTTCAGCCTTCACCACAGAACACCCTTGTATCATGTACAGGGTAACCTGACTGGCCTCCGATACCGGGATGAGATCCTTCGACCGCTGGCTGTGCCTACACTGCAGCAGATGGGACCGACGGCTGTCTACCAGGATGACAACGCTCGCCCCCACAGGGCAAGGGTAGTCAACGACTTCCTGCAGCAGTCTGGAGTCAACAGAATGGAGTGGCCAGCATGCAGTCCCGATCTCAACCCGATTGAGAACCTCTGGGATGAGCTGGATCGCAAAGTGAGGAGCAACCACCCCCCTCCCAGGGATGCCCAACACCTCTACCAGATGCTGCAGGCTGAGTGGCAGGCGCTTCCACAGAGGATCTTCACCAACCTGGTCAACTCGATGAGGACTCGCTGCGTCGAGTGCCAGAACAGCCATGGCGGTTACACGTATTACTGAACTTTTGGGAGCATGAGAATGCCCTGTCTTGTGATTTCAATGACTTTGGGAAATCAAATTTCGATACGTACCCAATTTGATCAAATGTGCACACCAAACGATTGCTCGAAATTGAAGGCAATTGTGTATCGTTATCACTAAAGCATGGAATTACATGTTTGCCAAACTTCAACACATTGGCTTTCTTATTTTGAAAGTTATGAATTTTTCTGCAAGTGATCCTTAACTTTTTGTGCGTAGTGTATGTTGCTTTACAAGGCGACAATATGTGGTTGCGTCTCGCTAACTCTGCCAGTTGTTGCTAGTCGGTTTACTGTCTATTGACCCTTTCAATCCCTAAGTCTATCCACTAGCATCCTGCTATGTCAACCATGACAGCAAAGCAAAAATTTAACCCTTTGACTCCCTCACCTTACCCACCAGCTTCCGGGTGCTGGTGGAAGGAGTCAAAGGGTTAAATGTTTGCTGGTGGTGGACAGGGTGCAAGAGTCAAAGGGTTAACACAGCACCGCTGATCATGCTGAACAAGGCCACTTACTGTCAACGTCGTCGCGAGTGTCGAGTAATGTTCAGCTCCTTGGCCCAGCAAACAGCTGGAGTTTGGAGTTTGGAGTTTGTTCAAGAGGAATTCACCACACTCGAACGATTCCATACGCGCTCCAACCCAAATCTGCCAGCAATTATCTGACAGACTTCCTGAGCCTGCGCAAAACCCTTGCGCTGGCAAGGTCTTGAAAGCAAAAAAACAAAAACCCAACAAAAAACAAAACAAAAAACAACAACCAACCAACCAACAACAACAACAACAAAACCTGTGCATCTGCAAATCAAATTGGCCGGTGATAACTTGGCTGGTGGTGGTCAGGTTCAGCATGAACACTACACCCAGCTCACATGACGGGAAAGAGAAAGATGGCTCTGGTTTCAGCCAACTGACGGCAGCTGCTGGTGGGTAACTTGCCGGCATACGCATACAGTGCTACTGAAACAACCATCATCTTCTGGAGAGAAAGACACCCCCTTCCAAAAACCTAGTTTGACTCTTGCCAAGACCAGCAAGATTGTATTCTACAGTATAATTATATTTTACACATAACTGAAGACATGAGATTCAAAAACAGAAAAGCTCAGTAAGTCTGCCCACCGTATGCCCAATCTTGAAGTCAGTCTTATTTCACAGCGCAAAGTATTGGCTTATATGTTAAATATTTTTTTTTATCTATGGCACGGATTATGGATGACAATCAGCACCAGCGTCAACAAAATGCACTTTCATTTCTAAATGCTCAGAATGATTTTAAAATGTAGGAAGTCTAACCAAATGGCACATGAAAATCTATGACAACATGATTAACCAGTTTTAGAAGTTCAAATAAGTAAAAAGACAATGGTCGCAGATTGAATCATCCAATACTTAAACCACAAAGATATATAAAACAAGGGTACCGGTACTCAGACCAGACCTGGCGACATCACCTTATGAAGTTTCAGTTTCAGTTTCTCAAGATGACGTCTCCGCACTCGGAACCAAATCCATATGCGCTAACGTCATAGGTGCCATCTGTATGGTGATCATGGCACAAACCTTAAGCCTGCACATAAATCCATGAGCTGGCCAGGTCCTGAGGCTCTACCTAGACTATGTTTGAAGAAACAGAGCAACAAACCAAATCAATTTGACCTAGTATGAGGTCAGAGAACCGACAGGAATGGCAGAAAAAATGGAAGACATTTGGTTAAGGCCATATTTCATCAGGATCAAAGAAGGCTTTAATCAAAGTAAGTAACGCTTTCTCTGCTTCACGGTCATTGTCTCACATAGTTAAGTACTCCAAAACGCGAGACATTATTATCTTATTAAATTCCTGTTTTACCATTCGTGTTCGTAAAAAAATATCGAGTTATTTTGCTTTGACAACAACGCGGTCATGATGGACACATCTGTATGTGTTGGTTGACATTCAAATACAAAGCCCCGGGGAAGGCCAAGCGCGGAAATATTGGATGGTAAAACTCTTGAGTCCGGCTCCTTGTCTTCTCACTGCCTCGCTTCAGTTTGTCGTTAAAATAACAACCTTACTCCAACAACTCCACACTGTTAGTTCTCTGCTGTCTGTTACGTTCCTTCGTCAACTTACACATCATATTCACTCCTCCCTTTTTCTTCTTTGATGAGTCTGGAACGCCTGTGCCAATGAATGCTGGGAGGTTTGTTCAAACCCATGGCTTTTTCTGCTTCAGGCATTGGCTCCAAACTCTCCTGACTGATGTCAAAAACCAAATCAACTCTCAGCTTCTTTTTCTTCACTTTCTCGGACACTTTGCCATTGGCGTTTGGTTTGTCTTTCTTGGTATTGTTGGTTACCGCATGGACGTTGGTTTGAGGTTCTTCTTTTCTTGCTAGGTTGTCTAGGAGAGGTAAGGGACCCGGTGCCGGTTTCTTCTTTTTCCATTCTTTCATGGGTGAGTTTTGGACAGGCTGCTGATAGTACAGTTCCATGTTTTGGTCTGGTTCCATGGTGATGTCAGTGGCGTTCTGGTACTGGACCCAGTCATCGCTGTTCTCGATGTCCAGAGAGGGAGGAGGCAGGAGAGAGGGAGGAGGCAGGAGGTAGTTGACATGATTCACCTTCCTGCCCCCAGCGTCCTGGCTGACCGGCTCAGGTGGAAAGTTGGGAGTTTTATTCTTCTTCTTCTTCTTCGGCTTTGAATGTTGGGCTGACGGACTGGGCGGGGGCTGCGTGTGTGGTTGTGCCTCTTCTGTGTTTTCTGTAGAAAGAGTGGGTTTGGGCTCATCAGGATCGTTCTTGACGTCGTGGTGGTCGTGCTCGTTGGGAAGACTGAAGCGATCCACCAGCACGTCTTCCACCACCCAGCTCTGCATGAAGGACTCCACTTTGTCATCCATCTGGGTCTGGAACCGCAGAGTGCAGGTGTCCACCTGTACACAGACAGTCACAAAATGACGATTACTTATTGTCACAGGGAACACTACTCCAAGTGTCTGACCTACCAGTATGAAATTACTGCTCGCGGTGTGATGGATGTTCTGTAAGTTCTGTATGTGTTGTGAATCATTTTGTTAGTTTGTTATTTGTCGTTGTTGTTTTAGTGTTGTTGTCTGTTTTGACTTTGTATGTATGTATGTATGTATGTATGTATGTATGTATGTATGTATGTATGTATGTATGTATGTATGTATATATGTATGCATGTATGTATGTATGTATGTTTGAATGTATGTATGTATGTATGTGTGTGTGTATGTGTGTGTGTGTAAGTTTGTGTGTGGTGTGTGTGTGTGTGTGTGTGTGTGTGTGCGCGTGTGCGTGTGTGTGTGTGTGTGTGTGTGTGTGTGTGTGTGTGGTGTTTGTGTGCATATTTGTTTACGCGCGAGCTAACGGCATCCTGTGTTCCTAGGAGGTCACCTATCCAAGAATTAACCTGATCCAGTATTACTTGACTATGATAATCTGAATGATAGCCAGTGTTTTCATTGGGATTGGCTGTATTGGCATTGAATTTCTCTTGGAAGGTAGTGAAATATTCTGAATTTAAACCGTCATTTTCATGATAGAAATAAGAGTAACGATAAAAGGTTTACCCCATATCTATGAGATCGCAGGGGAATGATGTGGTAGAGAGCTGAACTTTTCTCGAGGCCATCTATTATGAAAGTGGTGCCCATTTCTCTCCCTCGCCGCTTTACTTTCCCCAGTCCTAGATAAGGATCAGGTACCCATCTACAGCTGGGTGGACGAGAGATTGCACTTACGCAGGAGCTCTACATCTTGGCACTATTGAACAGCGGCCCTCAGGACGCCCAAAATGTGCTCATAGGTAAACATTTTCTTAACCCTTTGACTCCCGCACCTTATCCACCAACTGCAAAAACTTAATCCTTTGACTCCCTCGCCCTATCCACCAGCTTCCTGCAGGAAACTGGTGGATGGGATGAGGGAGTCCATAGGTTCAGTTTTTGCTTTTATAGCATGGTTGGCAATGCAGGAAGCTGGTGGACAGGGTGCGGGAATCAAAGGGTTCACAAGGAGGACACGGGTTAGCGTACGCTTGCTTATCTGCTGAAAGTACACGCACAAAGGTCGTCTTTTCTTAGGCCCAAAGCAAACTTACCTAAGCTCACAATCTAAGATAGGCTGCGCAGTTGTATCCAGGTCTCAATGACAGAGAAGGATATATAATCATCAGAATTTCGTTATTGTACATGAGCTCATACGACAAACGTTCCTGATTTAGTGTTTAAGTTAGAAATTACCTTAACTGAAAATATAATAAAGAAATCATCTTAACTGAAAATGAAATAATAGTTTGATGATGACGAAAACATGCACACAGATCCAATATTTGATTTGATAACCACTCAAGGGAAAGTACGTATTTCTAATTGCGAATGAAAAATCTCGTTCAGACATAACTTCTTCTATAAAACGATAGCGCACGTAATGTTTCACTCTGTGAAATGTCTCTGCAACCTTAGGTCCACAGTAAAGGTGCGTAATAAATAAAAGTTTTACTGTGTTTAACTATTGTAAGCAAATAAACAAACAAACAAAATCTCCACAAAAACACAACAAACAAACAATACACAAACAAACAATACACAAACAAACAATACACAAACAAACAATACACAAACAAGCGAACAAACAAACAAACAAAACACAAACAAACGAATGAACAAAGAAGTGACGGCGAATTCTAACAGTGATTAACTACAAAAACGTTAATGTTGAAGTAGATTGCGTCATAACATGAGAGAAACAGAAAAAAAGCGGCAAAAAAAAAAAAAAAAAAAAAAAAATCTATACCAATCATAGTACATTCTGATGGGGAGAAAGAAAGAAAGACAAAGAGAGAGAGAAGGTACTGCATTCCCCTCCCACACCACACACACCTCGTACACCACCCACTCCTTCCATATAAACGCAAACATACGCACACGCACACGCACGCTCGCACAAACAAACAAACAAACAAACCACCATCACCACCACCACCACCAGTTCTACCCATCCACAGACGCATGCAAACCACAACAGAACACAGCAGAACAACACACGGCAGAAAACAGAACATAACACAACAGAACAGAACAGAACAGAACAGAACAGAACAGAACAGAACAGAACAGAACAGAACAGAACAGAACAGACAGAACAGAACGGAACGGAACGGAACGGAACGGACAGAACGGGAAAGGACACGACACGACACGACACGACACGACACGACACGACACGACACGACACAATATATCGTCAACAATAAACTGCCATCCACAAACCACTAACCACAAACCATCAGATCACACACACACACACACACACACACACACACACACACACCACACACACACACACACACACACACACACACACACACACAACACACACAACCCCCAACACAACAACAACAACACAAACACAACAACAACACAACACCAACACAACAACAACAACAACACAACACAACACAACACAACACAACACAACACAACACAACACAACAACACAACACAATCGTCCCACCTTGGTAACAGCGCCGGGATTCATGAAGAAGTACCTCAGCACCAGAGGGATGGTACCCGTGAAGAGAACAGCGAAGAACTGGCTGGTGGTGGAGATGTAGTAGGTATCCGCGTAAGCCAGCACTACCAGCAGAATGAAGAGCAGGAAGACCACGGTACGGCCGAAGCGACTCACAGCACGCAGGTAAGCCTCCTCAAGCCTTCCTGGGCTGCCGGGACACACCATGGTAGTCGTGTGTTCCAGAAACTTCTTGGGGATGTAAGGGATGTCTTCCTGTGATGATCAATAGAGACAGAGGGACTGTACGTTATTCGACATCAGAGTCTGGAGGTTTGTCTGGAGTTTGTTCAAGACGGATTCGCCACACTCAGGCAATTCCATATGCGCTCGCTCCACTAACTTTGTCAGCGATTACCTGGAAGGTTCCTTGGGCCTGCACAAAAACCCTACTCACTGGCAAGGTCTTGAAATGAGGAGGGAATGGGGTAGGAGGTTGCAGGACTTATAAAACACTAAACTGACACCATCAGAATGATTGAGTATTAAGATGGGGGGGGGGGGGGGGGGGGGGCGAAGTGCCAGATTTTATTTTGCGGTCCGGAATTAAATTCCAGACATCAGATCGTGGAGTTCAAGCCTCTATTAAAAAAAACCCACCCAGCCCACGTTAAGACTGAAACTGAAACTGAAACCGATGTCAGAAAGACATACATACAGGTTTGCTGTTTGTCAGTTTGTTGTAGGTGTACGTGACTGTCGTGATGGTGGTGCTGATGACAGTGGTAATTTGAGTAGCAGTAAGCAAGCAGTAGGAGGAGGAGGAATACAGCGAGACGAAGTAGTAGTAGTACTAGTGGTAGTGATGGTAGTGGCAGTAGCTACAGTCGTATCATCCTTATGTGAAGCAGCAGCAGAAGTAGCAGTTTAAAAAAAAATCATCATCATCATCATCAGGTGCCCTGCCGCACGGCGTTGGCGATCATGGACTTCCAACCATCTCTATCTCTCGTTGCCCCTAGCATCCCCACCCTCCTCATCTCCAGCCACTCTGCAAGTCCGTCCAGCATTCTTTCCCTGGGTCTATCTGGTGCTCTCTTTCCCTCCAGCTTTCCCGTTGTGACCAGGTGCTCCAAATCTCCCTTCCTCATAAAATGACCTATAAATGTTGCCTGTCTTTTCCAAATCTTCCTTATGAGTGATCTACTTGTGTCTGCCTCCATCAAGACTGTCTCGTTTGTTTTCTTTGCTGTCCATGGAACTCTCAACATTCTTCTGAGAAACCACATCTCGGCTGCCTCGATCCCGCTCTGGCTTTGCTTGCTGACTGTCCACGCCTCGCATCCGTACAACAGTATTGGTTCTATATAACATTCAAGGACTCTCTTTCTGATGTTAATTGATAGGCATTTGTTGGTAAGATTGCTTGTCATCTTTTTGAATGCTGTTTTGGCTTGGCCGATTCTGCCGGCTATTTCCGATGTGCATCTGCCGTCTAATGAAATGACCGTTCCCAGGTATTTGAACTTATTAACCTGTGTCAAGCTTTTGCCATTTGCTGTTATTTTGCATGAGGGGATTTCATGTTTTGTAAAAAATGTAAGAAAAAACAACAACAACAACTTAAAAAACAAAACAAAAAGAAAAACCCAGCCATGTCAAGTGTCTTCATCACCGAAAGAAGCAGCAGAAGTAGCAATAAAAAAAATTTTTTTTAAAAAAGATATAAAAGAAAACATAGCAGGCATGCTACTGTTACTATTGTGCCTTTGGTACTGCTCACTTTTCAACGGATGGACTGTCGTGTCTATCCAGCGGATAAGTAAGAATATTGGTGTTCAGCGCCTGGTGCGGGTCCTCATCATCATGTGGGATAGGAGACCAGTCTTGGACACACACGTTCTTCTGCAGGCACTTCTAGGGAACGAGTTATGCGGCCCTGGGTTCTGCTTTCTTCAGTACTCCTTCTGTCAGTAACTGTTCTGCTAAGTTCAAATTCTACTACTACTACTCTGCTGCTGCTGCTGCTGCTGCTGCGCTAATAATAATAATTATAATAATTACAATATTTATATAGCGCAAAATCTTGATAAAATCAAATCTAAGCGCTGAAACAGACACACACGCACGCACGCACGCACGCACGCACGTACGCACGCACACACACGCACGCACACACACACACACACACACACACGCGCGCGCATGGCTATAAATGGGGAGAAAGAATAAAAGCAATAAAAGCAAGAATAAAAGCAATGGAAAATTATAGAGAGCATACCATATACAATTATATATTATAACAATGTGATTCCCCTCCGAGCGGAGACAGGCTGCAGAGGGGGGGGGGGGGGGGGGGTTGAGTGAGGTTAGGATTTTATGCAGAGGAGAAAAGGTGAGTTTTGAGAGCGGACTTGAAGGAGACAAAAGTAGGTTGCTGACGGACTGAGAGAGGAAGTTTGTTCCAGGAGAGTGGACCAGAAACAGAGAAGGCTCGTGGACCATAGGTATTGAGCTTAGTGCGTGGAAAGCGAAAAGTCAGAGGATCGGAGGCAGAGCGGAGAGTACGTGAGGGAACATAGATCTCAAGTAGGCTTGACAGGTAATCGGGGGCTGCGTTACTAAGGCCTTTGTAGCACATGGTGTCTAGTTTGTACTGTATGCGCTTTGATACAGGGAGCCAGTGAAGTTGTGCCAGGAGAGGAGATATGTGGTCAGCTTTTTTCTTTTTGAGTACAAGGCGTACAGCATTGTTTTGAATGCGCTGTAGGATGTGAATGGTGGAGGCAGGAAGACCAGACAGGAGTGAATTGCAATAGTCAATGCGAGACATTATGAAGGAGAGAACGAGTTTTGCAGTTGTTTCGACAGAGAGATACTTCCTGATCAGGCTTATACGATGGAGATGATAGTAGTAAGATCTGGCAGTTTGAGAAACAAAGTTGTTCATGGAGAGGGTAGAGTCAATGCAGACACCAAGGTTTTTAGGAGGCAGCTGAGAAAGTTTCTGACGGGTGCCAATGAGGATAGCTTCTGTCTTGTCGTCATTAAGCTGGTCTATTGTGTGTCATCCAGTTCTTAATGTCCGAGTAACACTCAGTGGTGCGAGTCAACAGGCGCTGTATATTATCAGGTGAGTCACTGTCTTGAAGTTGGGTGTCATCAGCATAGAAGTGGTGTTTTATAGAGTGGGAGTTGATGATGGTGGACAGGGGGGAGGTGTAAAGAGTGAAAAGAACAGGGCCAAGGACAGATCCTTGTGGAACAGGACAGGTCAGGTATGCAGGTTGAGAGTAAGTGCCATTGATGAGAACAGTTTGTTTTCTGTTTGATAGATATGAAGTGAACCAGGAGAGAGCAATGTCAGAGATGCCAAAAGCATGATGAAGTCTAGAAAGGAGAATACCATGGTCAATGGTATCAAAGGCTGCAGACAGATCAAGGAGTGTGAGGAGAGAGACTTTGCCAGTATCAGTTGCAAGGAGGAGATTGTTGAGAATGTATAGTAGGGCAGTTTTAGTGCTATGGCACTGGCGGTAGGCTGACTGGAAAGGATTGAGGAGATTGTTGGCAGACAGGTGAGAGTTCAGCTGGTTGAGGACGACTTTTTCAAGGAGTTTTAACAAGAAAGAGAGATTAGAGATAGGCCGATAATTTTTCAGTTCATTTGGGTCTAAATTGTGTTTCTTGAGGAGAGGGTGAACAACAGCAGACTTGAAAGAATCTGGGACAGTTCCAGTTTGAAGAGAAGTGTTGATGATGTCAGTGATGAATGGGAGGAGAGTAGGGAGACAGTCAGAGTAGAGAGAACCTGGAAGAGGATCCAGTTCGCAGGTTTTGAACGACATGGATCTGATTGTGTTGAAAATTTCTTCTTGTGAGACTGGGGTAAAAGTAGTAAGAGGTGTGCCAGAGAAGGAAGGGTCAGGTGGGCATGGTTGACAGGGTGTCCTGTCAAGCCTGTCACGAAGAGTTTGTATTTTGGTGGTGAAATATTTGGAGAATACAGATGGGAGTTCTTCATTTGAATGTTTTGTTGGGAGAGGTAAATCTTTTCGTGTGCCAAGGAGATGATTCATGGTTGTAAAGAGTTCTTTTGAAGAAGAGGCATTCAGGATTTTGGTTTGGAAATAGCTTGTTTTTGCAGATGCAATGAGGGTGGATACTTTTGTTTTAGAGGCTTGGAAAAGTTGCCTGCTACTACTACTACTACTGCTGCTGCCGCTACTACTACTATTGCTGCTGCTGCTGCTGCTACTACTACTACTGCTGCTGCTACTACTACTACTGATGCTGCTATTACTACTAATGCTGCTGCTACTACTACTACTAATGCTACTACTACTGCTGCTGCTACTACTACTGCCATCGCTGCTGCTATTGCTACTACTACTGCTGATACTATTACTACTACTACTGCTGCTGCTACTACTACTACTGCTGTTGCTACTACTACTTTCCACCACTACTGCTGCTGCTGCTACTACTTCCACCACTACTGCTGCTGCTGCTGCTATTACTACTACAACCACCACTACCACCAACTACTATCAGCAGACCGACCGACCAACCAACCAACCAACCAACCATTCACCCACCCACCCACCCATTCACCACACACCAACCCATCCACCCACCAAAACCTACCCACCCACCACACACAACCCATCCACCCACCAAAACCTACCCACCCACCCACCACACACCAACCCATCCACCCACCAAAACCCACCCACCCACCCACCCAAACCAACCAACAGGTCCACCCAAAGAGAAGCTTACCTTATCAAGAAACAACACCAGACTTCGAGTCCTCATCCTGAGAGCATCGTTCTTGATGAAGAACAACTTCTTCTTCTTGTACTCCTCCTGCTCCTTGCCGGCCCGGCCCTTGGGGTCAGCGGCCGAGGCGGGCACGATCTTGAATATCTTATTTTCCTGGTCCCTCCAGTCCTTGTCCGCCTCCCTCCTGATGTCCTCCGCTTCCACGGTCAGCACGTGCCTCAGGACCGTGTTGTGATGGGAAGAGTACGTGGTGTTCACCTGTTTTTTTTTGTTATTTTTTTTTTTTAAATTCTATTAACACCTTTGACTCCTTTCACCCTATCTACAAGCATCCTGCATCGTCGTCAATGGTAGCAAAGCAAAAAAAGGTAACCCTTTGACTTCCCTTCACCCTATCCACCAGCTTCCTGTCCTGCAGGAAGCTGGTGGACAGGGTGAGGGAGTCAAAGGGGTAACTTTTTTGCAGCTGGTGGATAGGGTGCAGGAGTCAAAGGGTCGTTATTATCGGTGTAACTCATTCTTGTGTAGAGCTGTTCTCTAAACTCATTTGGACTCACTGCGCTTTATACATAATCAGGCTGTTGTTAATCAATCAATCAATCAATCAATCAATCAATCAATCAACCAATCAACCAACCAACCAACAATCAATCAATCAACCAACCGACCAACCAACCAACCAATCAATCAATCAATCAATCGATCGATCGATCAATTTATCAAATCTTCTTTTAAGCACGAAGAGCTTAAGTTGTTGAGCGAACTGATGGTAGTCCACACACGTGTCTGCACAATCTGTACCTTTGCAGTGTGAGCATGCTGGGTGTTTTCATGTTCCCACAAAAGCCCCCGGACATGACTCACAGGATCTTTAACGTGCATAGTTGACATTCTGCATGTGTGTACACACGAAGGGGGTTTAGGCACTGGCAGGTCTGAACACATGTTTGACCAGGGAGATCTGAAAAAAATCTTGACCCTTTACCCACCACCATGCGGCAATATCCAGACGGATCGAACCCAAAACCTTCCGACTGGAAGCCTGACGTTTACCCACGTGACTACTGCGCCCATCAATTATCATTATTTAGAAATGTAATGGACATGTTGAGAGTTCCATGGACAGCAAAGAAAACAAACGAGACAGTCTTGATGGAGGCAGACACAAGTAGATCACTCATAAGGAAGATTTGGAAAAGACAGGCAACATATATAGGCCATTTTATGAGGAAGGGGGATTTGGAGCACCTGGTCACAACGGGAAAGCTGGAGGGAAAGAGAGCACCAGGTAGACCCAGGGAGAGAATGCTGGACGGACTTGCAGAGTGGCTGGGGATGAGGAGGGTGGGGGAGATGCTCGGGGCAACGAGAGATAGAGATGGTTGGAAGTCCATGGTCGCCAACGCCAGCGGCAGGGCACCTGATGATGATGAATGGACATACCAGAGACATAATGATAACAGACAGCCACCTTACAAAACTATCAACTGTTCACAGAAGGACCTTCAAAGACTCGTACGAATCTGTTGACCCAACACAATCTCCGGCAGAAAAGTATTCTCCCCCTATCACAATAAATAGAATATTGACATCACCGCTACGAGAAGACGATGGAAATTGATTAGATACATAATAATAATAATAATAATTACAATATTTATATAGCGCAAAATCTTGATAAAATCAAATCTAAGCGCTGAACAGACACACACGCACGCACGCACGCACACACATGCACGCACACACACACACACACACACACACACACACACACACACACACACACACACACACACACACACACACACACATGGCTACAAATGGGGAGAAAGAATAAAAGCAATGGAAAATTACAGAGAGCATACATCATCCAAAGACAGCGGGATAACATCACCCAGATTGTCCTTCACTGGATTCCAGAAACACGACGCATGACAGGAAGACCCGTGACCATGTGGCGAGTGTCAACACCCTGAAACACACCTGGCCCAGGACGGATAGGAGTGGAACATCTTCGTTGCTGTCCCTACGGGCCAATGGCATCTATCTATCTATCTTTCAGCCACGAAAAGTCCATAGCTGCTTCCATTCACTTCGTTCCAGCGCTTTTCCTCTCCAGTTCTTGTCAAATGCATCTAGGTCGTCTCTCCATTATGGGCGGTGATGAAGTAAGTAACGTGCAATGTGTACTTGTAAGTAAACTAGGATTGTGACTATTAGCCACATTTTCATGGTTTTATTGGCACAATAATTTATACTGTATCTATTGAAAAAAAGAAAGAAAGAAAACAAAGATTTCTTTTTGTACCTTGAAAACAGCAAAAGAAATTTGTAGTGATGCCAAATGTATATTATTAACACTGTTGGTAGCTGCAATACGAAAACATATTTTGAGAGATACATTGTTATCGATGCTCTTTTTCTATCAGTTTTGAGTTTTAAAATTAAATTTAATTTTCTTCTGAGATATTCAACTTGCAAACAGACCTTGACATATTGTAACTTTTGAAATGAATATCTTTTAAACATTTACATCTACGACATCTTTTCCGTTTTTATTTGCAATTTGTATTGATTTGGCCTGCTTAAACTAAAAAATTTAAAATTTGATAGGGTGAAAATCATCCTTGTTCAAAATATAAGAAATCCAGTTTTGTCAACAGTAAAAACTGTCTCATGTTTCATCCTTTTTCGCAAATATAATAAATCCTGTTTTGTCTTATGTTCCACAAGTGGAAACAAAACTACTAAGTGGCAATGATGCAAATCTGATTAAATAAAAATAATATGAAATAATCTCCTTTAAAACAGAGATTAAAAAGGTATCACCCGCAGAAGGTATGTTCATGTGGAAGCCTCAAACTGACGAGAAACTGAAAAAAGTAGGAAAGCTGTAGATTTGAGGTGATTTTGTGAACTTCGGAGAGTGTTTCGAAATATTCAAAATATACACACTTAAAGATACAAACCAATCAACCGACTGGCCAAGCGACCATCCAATCAACTTACTACAACTACCTAGGTAACACATACACACAAATGAACGAACGATAATACGTAGAAGGAGACAATATGCATTGTAAGGACAATTGCTGATATATAAAACAAAGCGTACTCGTAGGCACTCCCAAGACATTCCACTCTCGATACATTACTGAAAAAAACCTCAAACACATACATACATACACACACATACACAATCACACGCACACAGATAACACACTCACACACATACATTTACACACACAGGAACATACACACACGACAGAACCCAACACACACACACACGCACACACACACACACACACACACACACACATATATGTGTGTGTGTGTGTGTGTGTGTGTGTGTGTGTATACACGCGTGCGGGCGCCACACCCTCCTCTCCCTCCCGCCCCCCCCCCCCCCCCACACACCACTCACCACTTTGAAGGCATCACGGATGTAGACCAGCAGCAGGACCAAGATAGGCAGGAACTTCATGACAAAGGAGAGATCCACGATCAGCTGCACGAGCCCAATGATCAGCACGTGCACAAAGAAGTTCAAGGCCAAGGTCAGCACGGCGAACACGTCAATCAAGGTCAGCACAAACAGCACGCTTTCTATCAGAGCCCACGTGGATATCTCAGCCTGTGACACAAAGAGCTGCGTTTACAGGGTCTGTGAGTGAATATATCTATGCAGACATGCACATACGTGTGTACGTACGCCTGTATGCAGTTTTGTTTGTTTGTACAGTATACAAACAAACAAAACTGCATACAGGCGTGCATTTTTCTTAGCAAAAAGAAGAAGAAAGAAAGAAAGAAAGAGAGAAAGAAAGAAAGAATAAAAATATAAGAAAGAAAAGATAAGAAAAAGAAAAGTATAAGCATTGGTGTTGCTATGTATATCAATAGAAAAGGTGATGCTTCCACATGTTTCTTTTTGATCACCACCATCACCATCACCACCACCACCTCCACCACCACGACTGCCATCATCATCATCATCATTCAATGGTCATCATCATCATGATCATAATCATCATGATCACCATTACCATCAACAACTACAACAACAACAACCACCACCACTGCCAACAACAAGAACCACGATGACTATGACAAGAACATCGACATCAACGACAGTGCAACCAATTACATTATCAAAACACCACCACCACCACCACCGTGACAACAATAACAGTCAGCCACCTCAACAAGAAATAAACAAACAACAAACCACAAGACCAACAGCAAAACGTAAGATTGCATCTTCCTTCAGATCCAGGAAAGTACATACGTGTCATTTACTTTAACAGCTTTCTGGATTGAAAAATTGTCTGTCTCAAATTGTTTGGCCAGCAGAAAGAATCACGTTTCAGTATCTATGTGGCAAAAGGACTGCGACTGCTGCTGCTGCTGCTGCTGATTATGATGACGATGATGGATGAACTACAGACGTGTAAACTACATGTACATGGTGACGATGATGGATGAACTACAGACTGTAAATACATGACATGGTGGATGATGAACAACTACTACATGTGCATGGTGACGATGATGGATGAACTACAGACATGTAAATTACATGTACATGGTGACGATGATGGATGAACTACAGACATGTAAATTACATGTAATAGTGATGATGTAATACACATGGTAATTACATGTGCATGGTGACATGATGGATGAACTACAGACATGTAAACTACATGTACATGGTGACGATAATGGATGAACTACAGACATGTAAATTACATGTACATGGTGACGTGATGGATGAACTACAGACGTGTAAACTACATGTACATGGTGACGATGATGGATGAACTACAGACGTGTAAATTACATGTACATGGTGACGATGATGGATGAACTACAGACTGTAAATTACATGTACATGGTGACGATGATGGATGAACTACAGACGTGTAAACTACATGTACATGGTGACGATGATGGATGAACTACAGACATGTAAATTACATGTACATAGTGATGCTAATGGATGAACTACAGACATGTAAACTACATGTACATGGTGATGATGATGGATGAACTATAAACGTGTAAATTACATGTACATGGTGACGATGATGGATGAACTACAGACATGTAAATTACATGTACATGGTGACGATGATGGATGAACTATAAACGTGTAAATTACATGTACATGGTGACGATGATGGATGAACTATAAACGTGTAAATTACATGTACATGGTGACGATGATGGATGAACTATAAACGTGTAAACTACATGTACATGGTGACGATGATGGATGAACTATAAACGTGTAAATTACATGTACATGGTGACGATGTGAAGAATATAAACGGAAACTACATGACAGTGACATAGATGAACAATAAACGTAAACTAACATGTACATGGTGACGATGATGGATGAACTATAAACGTGTAAATTACATGTAGATCTGTTTGTTCACCCCGACGGACTGTGTCGACAAGAAAACAACAAACAAACAAACAACAAACAAACAAACAAACAAACAAAAACAGAATTGGAGAATTATGTGTGGGCAAAGGACGGAAGAGATCTTTCTGATCTCCCAGGTCAGCATGTGTGCAGATCAGACAAAGAGTTTAGCTCCCTCCCCCCCACCTTCCTCTCAAGTATATTTCAAGTGATGGTTGTCAGGTGTAGTTTCTCCGATGACTCAAGAAAATGGGATACCGTGCGCAGCACGAACTCAGCGAACATTACAGATCAGACGACAAGATTTGTCCCTAGCAAAATTCTTTTAATAAAAAAAGACAACTTTATTGGATAAACAGAAATATAAGCATGCAGAGACAAAGGAAAAAAATGGGTGGCGCTATAATGCAGCGACGTGCTCTTTCCGGAGAGATGAATCCGAATTTCATATAATTAATCCAACGTGACAAACAACAACAACAAAAAACAACAAAAAAAAAAAAGAAAAAGAATAAAGAAAGAAAAAAAAAAAGAACAAAAAAAAAAAAACAACAAAAAAGAAAGACAAAGAAAAAGAAAAAAGAAAGAAAGAAAGAAAGAAGGAAAGAAGAAAGAGAAATACAATGAACAGCACCACAGCCAATTATTTCCACCCTAACCCTAACCTTGTTCTTCTTGCGGCGGTTGGTTGTCTTTCCACAGAGGACGCTGAAGGCGTGGACCAGCAGCTTGGGCACAGGGGAGGTAACAACCAGGTACAGCAGCAACACCACA
>CM060312.1:15988065-15998065 GCA_030674185.1 Monoplex corrugatus
GCAACAATAACAACAACAACAACAACAACAATGGCAGACAACAATAATATAGCAAAGGAAAATGCAGCAAAACAAAACAAAACAAAACAAAACGAAAGATCCGGTAATACTCGTATAAGATCTTTCACTGTGAATACATAAAAAGTGTATGCGCGCGTGCCGCGCGCGCGCGCGCGCGCGCGCGTGTGTGTGTGTGTATGTGTGTGTGTGTGTGTGTGTATGTGAGTGTGAGTGTTGTGTGTGAGTGTGTGTGTGTGTGTGTGTGTTGTGTATGTGTGTGTGTGTGTGTGTGTGTGTGTGTGTGTGTGTGTGTGTGTGTGTGTGTGTGTGTGTGTGTGTGTGTGTGTGTGTGTGAGTGCGTTTGCTACTTGTGTTCCTTTAGCACGTTTGGCGCGATTCTTACTTTGAAAATCAAATGACTTGAATGATTTTGTTCAAGGAATAGTTTTCCATACGACTCAAATATGAAATATGTACCTGTTCTTGGACGGCTCAGATATACACGTGCATACTTGACTTACCGAAAACGTTTTTGTACACAATGGTCCAAATATAAAACAAAGCTTTTTTATTCAGATCTTTCACTTGCGAGAATCATGCCCTCGGATGGATAATCAAGTGGACAACATTGTATCTAAATTCATCCCTAACCAACTCAAACAAAAAAAAAACAACAACAAACAACAAACAAACAAAAAACACACCAGAAAACAAACCAAACAAAACAAACTAAGCCCCAAAAAAACAACAACAAACAAACCACAACAACCAACCAACCAAACAAACAACAACAACAACAAAAACAAACAAACAAACAAAAGAAAATTAAACGAAAGACAACAAAAACAAACAAACAACACAACAAAAACAAACAAACAAAAGAAAACTGAACGCAAAGAACAACAAAAAACAAACAACAACAACAAAACAAACAAACAAACAAAAGAAAACTAACGAAAGAACAACAAAAAACAAACAACAGCAACAAAAACAAACAAACAAAAGAAAACTAAACGAAAACAACAACAACAAAAACAAACAAACAACAACAACAAAAAAACAAACAAGCAAACAACAACAACAACAAAACAAACAACAACAACAAAAAACAAACAAGCAAACAACAACAACAAAAAAACAAACAACAACAACAACAAAACAAACAAACAACAACAACACAAAAAACAAACAAGCAAACAACAACAACAACAAAAACAAACAACAACAACAAAAAACAAACAAGCAAACAACAACAACAACAAAACAAACAACAACAACAACAAAACAAACAAACAACAACAACAAAAAAACAAACAAGCAAACAACAACAACAACAAAACAAACAACAACAACAAAAAACAAACAAGCAAACAACAACAACAAAAAAACAAACAACAACAACAACAAAACAAACAAACAACAACAACAAAAAAACAAACAAACAAACAACAACAACAAAAAAGACAACAACCATAAATAAAGAAACTAAAAATCCACACGAAGGCACTGACAACAAAAAGGTTTAAAGTAATTGTGACCTTGATATCCATCACACGTGACAAGATCAAGTGTCCAACCATCAAGTTGTGAAGAAGCATGGCTTGCCAAGTATGGAGTGTCGTGTCGAGTAAGGGTTGACATATTTTGTGCTTTACCTGTGTCTGCCTCTTGTCTATCATGCTTTGTGAAGCGCTTCAGACTCTGGTGAGATGAGGCACGGTTCAAGGGGTTATTACTATCATTATGTATAGAATGTCTATCCGTCAAAGTCCTGCTTCCTTAGACAGCATACATTGTAAGAAAGACAATCCAGTCCCAAGCACAGACAAGAAAGACAACCGAGTCCCAAGCACAGACATCTTACGGTCTCTCGATGTTTCTCATATGGAGAGCTGAAGCAAGGACACAGTGATCAGGGAAGACCACTAAAACGACACAAGGGTGCTCTGAAGGCCAACATCATCAGCTATGGTTTCAACATCACCAAGTAAGAAGACAGTGCCAGCATCATTAACCCTCTGACTCCCGCACCCTGTCCACCAGCATCCTGCATTGTCAACCATGTTAGCAAAGCAAAAAACTAAACCCTTTGATTCCCTCACCCTATCCACCAGCTTCCTGGGGGTTAAGTTTTTGCAGTCGGTGGATATGGTGCAGGAGTCAAAGGGTTTAATCTGGACTCAATGAAATGTGTAGGAGTCAAAATTTTTTATTTGTGCGAGCGTACCACACAGTAAATTTGCTCTAAATTTGGTTAATATCGGCCACCAAGGAGCTGCGTTAGTTCTTAGTAAATATTTTCGCATTTTGGACCATACAGATCTAATGTTGGACCAATCCGGTCCGTACTTACACATTTGTGATACCGTCTAAAAAATCATACGTGAATAGACGTTAAAAGAAATAACGAACGATCATTTGGATTACGTACTGAAAGGGGAAAAACTCTTTGTGACATATTTTTCTCACAGATAGACCTTACACAGACTCAAACACATGTTTCTCTGTGTCAATTTGATATAACCTTCTTTAAGATAGAAGTAATGAAATGAAATAAAACTAAATGAAATAAAACGAGAAAATAATACGATAAAACTAAATGAAGCAATGTAATAAAACTAAATGAAATAAAGTAACATTGAAATAGAATCTAAGGAAATGTAATAAAAGAACACTTATAAAACATCAGGCAAAAATGAAATTTAAGATGTGAACAAAAGCTCAACAGAGTTGCCATTACACATACACACACACGACCCATCTTATATATATGTATATATATATATATATAATATATATATATCTTGCAGCTAGCATTACACACACACACACACACAACACACACACAATATATATATATATATATGCGTGTGTGTGTGTGTGTGTGTGTGTGTGTGTGTGTGTGTGTGTGTGTGTGTGTGTAATGCTAGCTGCAAGATATATACATACATACGTATATATAAAATGGGTCGTTTTCGCTGTCCTTTATGCTTCAGTCTATTTGGTGCTGTCAACTAGTTTCAGAGATCCCTTCCGTCACTCCTCCCCATTTCAAGACCTTGCCAGGGCGTAAAGTTTTGCGTAGGTTCAAGGAGTCTGCCAGCTAATCACTGGAAAATTTGGGTGGGGCGCATATGGAATTTTCCGAGGATAATGAATTCTTCGTGAGCACAGAGAGAGAGAGAGAGAGAGAGAGAGAGAGAGAGAGAGAGAGAGAGAGAGAGAGAGAATGTAACGGGATATGAAATGATAGAGAACCAAAATCAAATATTTTGCCACTCATATAGAAAGGAAAAGAAGAACGAAGCAAAACCAAACAGAAAAAGAAAGAAAGAATGAAACAGTTATTCGGAACACAGGTTTGGTATGCAGTTATTTCCCTTAGACCTTTCGCGCGACATCCATTATTACGTGCTAAATGACTGTGATTTAAGTGTCAGCAAGTGAAATTGTTTTACCGCACAAGGGAGGTGAGTGTGTGTGTGTGTGTGTGTGTGTGTGTGTGTGTGTGTGTGTGTGTGTGTGTGTGTGTGTGTGTGCGTGCCTGCGTGTGTGTGTATGTGTGTGTGTGTGTGTGTGTGTGTGTGTGTGTGTGTGTGTGTGTGTGTGTGTGTGTGTGTGCGATTGGGTTGTGATGATATCAACTGATAATGGTGGCAGTATAATCATTGCAAATCTCATATCACAATAATTCTGTCCTCAAGTTTCGTCACTTTATTCAGTAACTAACGTCAGTATCAAACAATTCTTGTTTTTTCTTGCGATGTGATTGCCATTACACTTTCCTGTTTGGTTTTGCAATCGCTTAAAATGAACTTTAAAAGTTTGAATGAAAAACATCATCATCATCATCATCATGTAATGTTATCATTATACAATTTTTAGTCACTTTTTCAAAACAACGACAACACCAACAAGAACGACGACGACGACAACAACAATGTCATTATCATCATGTAGCTGTGCACACCTAACGGCGTGTAGCAGACGTCTTTTCTTCCCAAACGATTTTGAGTACAGTTAACTCCCTTGGTTCAGCGATTCTCAAAAATATTAGGAAATTCTATTATTTAAACCCGTAAAAGTTAAGAAATGAATAACTTGTGCACTCTAATTCAGCAGAAAAGTATGTATTTCTTGTAGGAAATGTCCTCGAGGCGAAGTTTCCCCTCGTTTGCCTGAAATCAATAATTTTGTTGTCCAATCGTTCGGTACTATTCAAATTTCCTACCAGTGAGCCGTGATGATGATCGGAAATTTGTATAATAATGAAATAAATTGTGGAAATTTTAAGATCGCGATTAGAATGTTGGTATTCTAATCTTTCATTTGGACCACATCACACCTTTAATCATTAGATATTAAGCTTGCATTAAAGAAAGTTCAGGCCAAGTCAAAGTGTGACAAACCGCCAAAATGACCGCCATCTTGCCGGGATGTAGAATCGAATTCTTAATATTTAAAATCGGACTTAGAATACATAATTACATTTACCTTTTTGCTCCTTTTATAAACAGAAATGATATTGCAATGAAATATTGCTAAGCAGTAAAATATTAGAAGAGATCTTGGCATTCCGTATTGTGGTCGAACTATGCGTGTCCAAATTAGGATCATTTGTGTTTTCTATTGCCTGTTCACCGATCTATTTCTGCACTGAGAGATTGATTTACCTATTCAAAGTATGTCCACATAAACTTATCGATCATCGTGTATTCACTCATTTGTTTGATATTTTTCATGGACTAATATTGATTGATTAAATACGTAAAAATATGGCTAAAATCCCTTTCAGCAGAGTGTAAACATTGACTTAAATCACTTATAGTTTCGATCTGTGTGAATGTTGTGCAAAATGATGTAGAATACAACAATCTGTATGCTGTGTAGAATTTTCTGATATATGATATGTTGGTATTTGTTATGTGGACCGCAAGATAAGCACCGCTAAGCTTGCTCGAAGAAACACAAATCTGGCCCCTAAGGGTTTCCAGAGAGTCGTTTTGCTGCGGGCTCGCGGTGCGGTCAATGCGGTTCACACACGGAGTATATAAGCGGATGAGTGCGAGTGCCATGTATGCCTTTCTCCTCTGGTCTGGTCTTGAACGTTTGGGTCAGAATAAAGAGAGAAACACCATCTCTGTCTTCCCTGGGTCTTCTTCGTCAGGCTGCATTAGCATCTGCGCTTCTCTGCTCTTCTGCCTCCTGTCTTCACCTTCACCTTTACCACCCACACCATCACAATCATCATCATCATCAACAACAACAACAACAACAACAACAACACAAGAAAAATAAACAGATTTGCTGTCATCTATTGATTACCTTTCCTTTAAATGTAGCAAACTTTCAAGACAATGTGGTACCTATGTCAGTGGGGTTAGACAAACTGATTTAAAAGATTTGAATCAATGTGACTGCCAGGGTTCAAACATATACTGTATATGAACCAGAAAAACACAAAAATAGAACTGGCGTTTTTTACATACTAGCACGCTCGGACGAAAGTGGTGAGATAAGCCAGTGGCGAGGAGAGTAGAAAAAAGTATGCTGCTGAATTGAGATTTCAGCCAATGTACATCGCTTATTTCACAATAGACGACGTATCGTCGTCAAACACACAGGGTGACTTGCACGATCGCCATTTTACCTCGTGGGCAAGATCCTCTCGTGTAAGGCTAGATAACAACCTAGCTTTACGTAGCATATACCTAGAAACGGTAAGACCTAACGTATCCCACTAAAACTTCGCCTAACTAACATGGAAGGAAAAAAAAAAAAAAAAAAAAAAAAAAAACAGGCCGCAGTTTTTCTTGTGCCGTTAGAGACATAAACTACATCATGACTTAAAATGCACCATCATTACCCAAACAACCAACCAACCAACCAACAAAAATCTTGAGACAGTGACTGACCTTGCACCTAACCAGACAGTCAAACAGGGAGCGGAAGACACTGACGGGAGAGGAGGTCTCGGATAGCAGACGGTCCATCCCACACTCGAAGAATAAGCACTTGATCTTCACTTCGTGGACCACTTCCGGTTGAAGCTTGCTGACCTCCCCTGCTAGCTTTCGCAGTTTGCGCCACCTGTAGGCCGGAAGAACCGTGGTTCCAATGGTGGCTTTGTACTTGTCTGGGTTTCTGGTCAGCAGCAAGTTGAAGCTCTGACCGTCTGGTGGGTAGTAGCGGAAAGAGTAGACGTAGTAGCCCTGAAAACAACGACAGAATGAGAAACGTGTTTGAATGATGAAGTTTTTTGTTTGTTTTTGTCTCAGTTGTATTAAGTTGTCAAAGTAAGTGTGAAAACAGTGCACTATTGAAAAGGGACCTAGCAAATGCTATCATACTATTGGCATGTAGAACAGCAACGACGATTCTCCATTCTTGTCTGTTCTGGGCCAGCCTCTGTACGGAGTTTAAGGCGTGTTTCAGGGCCTTGAGAGCTCTTTTAGTTGTTCGTCACCAGCTGTTTTTGGGTCTTACGTCTTCGTACATGGTATTCAGTGAAAGGCTGTCCTGCTGTCTTAGGATGATGTGCCAAATCCATCTCCATGTTTTTCTTTCCATGATGGTAGTGTCCATACTCTCATGACTGCATTGGGATAATGTTAGGTCAGAAGGTTCTTTGTGTAGAAGGCTGATACTTGGAAAGGTCGATTTCTGTCATTCTCTAGCATTCTGAGCCGTAAAGCAAAGTGAAAAGGACACAGCGCTGCTACAGTCTCTGCTTGGCGTTGACTTCCACACGTTGTTCAACATTCTGAAAGAGTTTCTGGCTTTGCTGAGACGGCGGTGTTGACGCCGTACTTGGGGAACCTCCACACATTGTTCAGCATTCTGAGGATGTTTCTGGCTTTGCTGAGATGGCTTTTAACATCATTGCTTGCTCCTCTCTCGTGTCTGATGACAGTGCTTCCTAGGTAGTTGAGCTCTTCAGTTGTGAGTATGTCTGTTTCATCTACGTGGACTGATGAGAAGTCTGGGATATTCAGTATTATCAGCGCTGTCTGCTTCCGGCTGATCTTTAGATCTACTTGTTGAGCGAAGATACTGAGATGGAAATGAAAAGGGAATCGTGATCATTTTATTCATCTAAGTTGAAAATAATGCTTTTTTTTCTTTCTTGCTTTCTTTCTTTTTTCTTTGTTTTTAAGAAAAGCTTATCCTAGGAGTTGGCTGAAGAAGTGCCACATTTACTAGATATTCCACACACACACACACACACAAATCTTGAAAAGAAGACAAAAAATCCGACTCCAGAAACATCACCTCGGAATTCCCAACCTCCAGCTCACTGTTAACGAAAATTTTACCTTAGGAATCAAATCAGCGCGGAAGACATTCAAGGTCGATTATCTGAACATGCTTAGGTTATAAAGCACATGTAGAAAATACAAAACAGACTACTTCAATAATTCCGTTTGCATTAGCACATTTCTGAAATTAACAGTGAGACTGAAATCAGAATTCAGACAACAAACATTGATCATCACCATAATGTACCCTGCCGCATGGGTTGGCCATCATGGCCCTCCATACGAATCTATCCCTTATCGCTGCAATTACATCTCCCGCCCTCTCTGTCCTCAGCCACTCTGCAAGTACGTCCATTATTTTCTCCCTGGGTCTACCTGGTGTTCTCTTTCCATCCAGCTTTCATGTTGTTACCAGATGCTGTAATTTCTCTTGCCTCATAAACTGTCCTATAAACGTTGCTTGTCTTTTCCAAATCTTCTTTATTGATGTTCTTCTTGTGCCTGCCTCCTTCAAGACTGTCTTGCTTGTTTTCCTTGCTGTCCATGGAACTCTCAACATTCTTCTTAAAAACCATACAATATCAGCTATCAGCTTTGTTCTCCGTCTGAAACACCCCAACATTCTTACTGTTTCAGAAACTAAGTTCATCAATATGCAGTTCTGTTTTCGTCCCCATCGTTATATGCCTGCACCAGACCTAGACCCTGACCAAGTTCATCATCATCATCATCAGGTGCCCTGCCACATGGCATTGGCGATCATGGACTTCCATCTGCCTCTATCTCTCGTTGCCCCTAGCATCTCCCCCACCCTCCTCGTCCCCAGCCATTCTGCAAGTCCGTCCAGCATTTTCTCCCTGGGTCTACCCGGTGCTCTCTTACCCTCCAGCTTTCCCGTTGTGTCTAGGTGCTTTAAATCCCCCTTCCTCATAAAATGGCCTATAAATGTTGCCTGTCTTTTCCTAATCTTCCTTATGAGTGATCTACTTGTGTCTGCCTCCATCAAGACTGTCTCGTTTGTTTTCTTTGCTGTCCATGGAACTCTCAACATTCTTCTTAGAAACCACATCTCGGCTGCCTCAATCTTGTTCTGGCTTTGTTTGTTGACTGTCCACGCCTCGCATCCGTACAACAGTATTGGTTCTATATAACATTCAATAGAACCAGAGCACAAAATTACCAATAGTAGAAACCTTGTTTGAGAAACGCTGTCCACAAGACACGATACAACATAATCAGTAACACCAAGGTCACAGAAATGAGGAGAGCAACACCAGTCCACCATTACATTCGTCAGCAGAGAATTAATTAAGTGTCATCGTCATTTGACAAGAACACAATCCCACTAGCTGGCTCAACAAACCAACTAAAAGAAAGACAGGTGGAATTAAAGAAAGAGGCTGACCAAATAAGATTTGAATTAACTGCATGAAAGATGCCTTGACATCACATGGTATTTCTCTACTTCAGGCCTTTCATCTTGGTGTTAACCGTTAACTCTTTCTTCCCGCGACGCCCATGACGGTACAAGAAGAAAAGAGGAAAGAGGAGGAGGAGGAGGAAAAAAAAAAGAAGAAGAAGAAGAAGAAAAAGAAGAAGAAGAAAAAAGAAGAAGAAGAAGAGAGAAGAAGAAGAGGGATTTTTCTCCTCCTTCCCCTCCGCTAGACAGAACCCTGAGTGTTGGTCCGGGTGCTAGTCGTTCGGATAAGATGATACACCGAGGTCCTGTGTGCAGCATGCATTTAGCGCATGTTAAAGATCCCAAGGCAACAAAAATGTTGTTCCTGTCAAAATTCTGTAGAAATATCCACTTTCTTGCGAACACAAGAATACAGGCAGACAGGTAAAAAAAAAAAAAAAAAAGACGGAGAAAAGGGTGGCGTCGTACAATGGCGACATGCTTTTTCCCAGGGAAAGCGGCCGGCATTACACACGGAAGCAAAATTCTCTTGAGATCAAAAGATCAGTTCATTCGACCACCCATTACTCCTTTCTACGTCCATCCATCCACTCATCCATCCATCCCACCTTCCACCCACTTTTCTCTCCCACCTCCCACCCATCCATATCTCCACACTTTTCTCCTCCTCATCCGCCTAAACTTCGCTTCATATACCCACCCGCACACCCATCGATTTGTTCATTTCGTCCATTCAAAATCCATCCAATCATTCATCCTAAATCCATCCATCCATCCATCCTTCCTAAATCCATCATCCATCCATCCATCCATCCATCTTTGAATTTAGATTTGTAAGGTTAACGGTGAGCATGGTTTTTAACTCTTGTCTTTTAACTTAACGGGTTGTCGTATTTTGACGTGGTGTTAGCCCTGATATGGCTCTAGTGGTCAGCTGTGCTATAAGCAATATGAACTGAACTGAACTGAATCCATCCATCCATCCATCCATCCACTCACCCACCCATCCATCAATCCTGTCCTTGTCCTTCCTCCCTCCCTCCCTTTCTCCCTCCATATACAGGGGTGGGTGGGTGCAAAAGTAGGTATACAATTATGAAAAAAGAAAACATACAATACTCATTGCATTTATTATACAAACGAATGAATATTGCATATACATGTAATAACAAGCACAGCCTTAATCCCTCAGATACTCAAACTGCTTGCCGTCGGTATTCATACACTCCTCTAATCGAGAGCGGAATTAAACATTATAATAATGATGTGATACTTACTGTATACCTACTTTTGCACCCCCCCCCCTGTATACACCACCCAC
>CM060312.1:16003065-16005565 GCA_030674185.1 Monoplex corrugatus
TTGTTAGAAAGGCGACATAGCATAGGTAGTAAAAGAAAGCGACTGAGACCTCAACTGCCTCTACGGAAGATTCCACTGGAAAAGCACAACATAGTGCTGTCCTATTATCATCCAGCTAATACTAAGTACAGTCAGCCCCCCAAAAACACATACTAGGTGACTGTAGTGACAACTTTGTGAATAAATGGTATGGTTTAGCTCGCACCTCCACATAGACTATGAAAAGAAGAAAGAAATCAGTTTGACATGACGTAAGCTAACGCTGGCCCACCCATAGCATTGAATCACAGGTCTAATGTTTCTGTATGACGGTTAATAAGAAATAGGCCACACAAATGCCTATCAATTAACATCAGAAAGAGAGTCCTTGAATGTTATATAGAACCAATATGTTGTACAGATGCGAGGCGTGGACAGTCAGCAAGCAAAGCCAGAGCAAGATTGAGGCAGCCGAGATGTGGTTTCTCAGAAGAATGTTGAGAGTTCCATGGACAGCAAAGAAAACAAACGAGACAGTCTTGACGGAGGCAGACACAAGTAGATCACTCATAAGGAAGATTAGGAAAAGACAGGCAACATTTATAGGCCATTTTATGAGGAAGGGGGATTTGGAGCACCTGTCACAACGGGAAAGCCGGAGGGAAAGAGAGCACCAGGTAGACCCAGGGAGAGAATGCTGGAACGGACTTGCAGAGTGGCTGGGGATGAGGAGGGTGGGGGAGATGCTGGGGGCAACGAGAGATAGAAATGGTTGGAAGTCCATGGTCGCCAACGCCATGCGGCAGGGCACCTGATGATGATGGATGATGATATGATGTGCCACACGCGAAGGGAAAAATATGAACTGGAATCTGAAATCTGTTCAAACCGCACGTTTGGAATTCGGTCAAAACGGATTCGCTGCACAAAGACAGTAACATATATCCTACACTATACCAGCAGTTACCAGGCAGAATCCTCAAGCCTACTCATAGCCCTATGCGCTGGATGGCTCTTCCAATGGAAGTAGAAAGATTGGGAGAGAAAGAGGAGCGGGGGTGTAGGGTGTGGGTGTGTGTGTAGGGGGGGGGATGGGGAGGGGGAGAGCGAAGCCATGGATTTTATGTCAGCCACTAAGCTGACACTATCGCAATGACCTACGTGTTACTGCGGTCAGTGTAACAAGAGGTATTTCTTATCGCTGCCTGGGATTGAACGCGTGTTATCACAAACCTGATTTTAACCCTTTGACTCCCACAGCCTGTCTACCAACGCAAAAACTTAACCCTTTTATTCCCTAAACCTACCTAACAGCTTCCTGCAAGATGCTGGTGGATAGGGGGACGAGTTAGAGGGTTACGTTGTCGCTTTGCTAGCATGGTTGACAATGCAGGACGCTGGTGGACAGAGTGCGGGAGTCAAAGGGTTAAACAGCTGTGCTACATGAGCTATCTAGGCTGCGAACTTTGAACAGAGATATATCAGCAAATACCACGACAAGTGGCGATTCCAGTGACGTTTAGGCCTGCCTACACGAAGTCTTATAAGCTGATAATGACGAGCATAATGGTCCCACTGTACCGGCCCTAGCAACTCCGCTAAAGAAATAAATTGTTTTGTGCAACAGACTCCAGAATGGAAAATTGTGGGTTCCAGTTGTGCAACAGACTCCAGAATGGAAAGTTGTGGGTTCCAGTTGTGCAACAGACTCCAGAATGGAAAGTTGTGGTTCCAGTTGTGCAACAGACTCCAGAATGGAAAGTTGTGGGTTCCAGTCTCATCAGTCCTTTCAAAATCATGGTTTTTTTCAGCCTTCATCAGTTCCTACCTAGAGTCGAGTGTGCTATGGGATCTTGGCAAGTCTGGGACAACACAGTTAGTGTCTCAACCGCTTGACGGACGTGTGGTCTCCATCTGCGCCACATGGATGTGGACAACCTATAAACACATACATACTCTCTCTCTCTCTCTCTCTCTCATATACTAACACACACATTCACACACACATTCTTGCAAAACACACACACACACACACACACACACACACACACACACACACACACACACACACACACCTCTCTCTCTCTCTCTCTCTTTCTTTCTCTCTCTCTTCCTCCTGTCCCTCTGTCTGTCTATCTGTCTCTCTCTCTCAAACACACATACAAACACACTTAATTCAAACGCGCTCTCTTCTGCTCACACAAACACACACATAAACACACACACATACACACAAACACAGACAGACAGACAGATAGACAGACAGAAAAACACACACACAGGCACACACACACGCACGCACACGTACACTCACACTCACATACCCCACCTACCTCTGTTTGTTTGCTTGTTAATGTTATCATTACTCCTTGACTGTTACAATGTTTTTATTCGGTAAGATTATCCTCTTCTACCCCTCTACCCCAAAAGATAATCACAGATGGTTTGTCATAACCCAGCACGGGACACGCTCGTTGCATGCGCGTGCGTATACGTGCACGTGCACACACACACACACACA
>CM060312.1:16010565-16023065 GCA_030674185.1 Monoplex corrugatus
TTGTTTGTCACAGCCAGTTTGTCACATCAGTTTGTCACAGCAGTTTGTCACAGCAGTTTGTCACAGCCAGTTTGTCACATTGTTTGTCACAGTTGTCACAGTGTTTGTCACAGCCAGTCATCAGTTTGTCCAACAGTTTGTCACAGTTGTTTGTCACAGCCAGTTTTTGTCACAGTTGTTTGTCACAGCCAGTTTGTCACTCATGCCAGTTTGTCCAGTGTTTGTCACAGCCAGTTTGTCACAGCCAGTTTGTCACAGCAGTTTGTCACAGTGTTTGTCACAGTTTTGTAACATCAGTTTGTCACAGTCAGTTTGTCACATAGTTTGTCACAGTCAGTTTGTCACAGTGTTTGTCACATCAGTTTGTCACAATCAGTTGTCCAGTGTTTGTCACAGCGTTTGTCACAGTCAGTTTGTCACAGTCAGTTTGTCACATCAGTTTGTCACATCAGTTTGTCACAGTGTTTGTCACAGTGTTTGTCACACAGTTTGTCACAGTCAGTTTGTCACACATTTGTCACAACCAGTTTGTCACAGCAGTTTGTCACAGTAGTTTGTCACAAGTTTGTCACAGCGTTGTCACAACAGTTTTGTCACAGTCGTTTGTCACAAGCACACAGTTTGTCACAGTTGTTTGTCACATGTTTGTCACAGTGTTTGTCACAGCATTTGTGCGTTTCACAGTTGTTTGTCACAGCCAGTTGTCACAGTCTTTGTCACAGTTGTTGTCTTTGTCACAGCGTTTGTCACAGCCATTTGTCACATCAGTTTCACGTATTTGTCACAGCCAGTTTGTCACAGTTGTTTGTCACAGTTTTGTCACAGCGTTTGTCACAGTCAGTTTGTCACAGTTTGTCACAGTTTTGTCACAGCAGTTTGTCAAGTCAGTTGTCCATGTTTGTCACAGTCAGTTTGTCACAGCCAGTTTGTCACAGTTGTTTGTCAAGTGTTTGTCACAGCCAGTTTGTCACAGCCAGTTTGTCACAGCCAGTTTGTCACAGCCAGTTTTCACAGCATTTTGTCACAGTTGTTTGTCACAGCCAGTTTGTCGCAGCAGTTTGTCACAGCCAGTTTGTCACAGTTGTTTGTCACAGTCAGTTTGTCACAGTCAGTTTGTCACAGCCAGTTTGTCACAGTTGTTTGTCACAGTTGTTTGTCACAGTTGTTTGTCACAGTCAGTTTGTCACAGCAGTTTGTCACAGTTGTTTGTCACAGTTGTTTGTCACAGCCAGTTTGTCACAGCCAGTTTGTCACAGTTGTTTGTCACAGTTGTTTGTCACAGTAGTTTGTTCACTTGTTTGTACAGTCAGTTTGTTACAGCCAGTTTGTCACAGTCAGTTTGTCACAGCCAGTTTGTCACAGTTGTTTGTCACAGTTTTTGTCACAGTCAGTTTGTCACAGTTGTTTGTCACAGTTGTTTGTCACAGTCAGTTTGTCACAGCAGTTTGTCACAGTTGTTTGTCACAGTTGTTTGTCACAGTTGTTTGTCACAGCCAGTTTGTCACAGTTGTTTGTCACAGTTGTTTGTCACAGCCAGTTTGTCACAGTCAGTTTGTCACAGTTGTTTGTCACAGCCAGTTTGTCACAGTCAGTTTGTCACAGTCAGTTTGTCACAGTTGTTTGTCACAGCCAGTTTGTCACAGTCAGTTTGTCACAGTTGTTTGTCACAGTTGTTTGTCACAGTTGTTTGTCACAGCCAGTTTGTCACAGCCAGTTTGTCACAGCCAGTTTGTCACAGTTGTTTGTCACAGCCAGTTTGTCACAGCCAGTTTGTCACAGCCAGTTTGTCACAGTCAGTTTGTCACAGTCAGTTTGTCACAGTCAGTTTGTCACAGTTGTTTGTCACAGCCAGTTTGTCACAGCCAGTTTGTCACAGCAGTTTGTCACAGTCAGTTTGTCACAGCCAGTTTGTCACAGCCAGTTTGTCACAGTTGTTTGTCACAGTCAGTTTGTCCCAGTTGTTTGTCACAGCCAGTTTGTCACAGCCAGTTTGTCACAGCCAGTTTGTCACAGTTGTCACAGCCAGTTTGTCACAGCCAGTTTGTCACAGCAGTTTGTCACAGTCAGTTTGTCACAGCCAGTTTGTCACAGTTGTTTGTCACAGCCAGTTTGTCACAGTTGTTTGTCACAGTCAGTTTGTCACAGTCAGTTTGTCACAGCCAGTTTGTCACAGTTGTTTGTCACAGTTGTTTGTCACAGTTGTTTGTCAGTCAGTTTGTCACAGTCAGTTTGTCACAGCCAGTTTGTCACAGTCAGTTTGTCACAGCCAGTTTGTCACAGTCAATTTGTCACAGTCAGTTTGTCACAGTCAGTTTGTCACAGCCAGTTTGTCACAGTTGTTTGTCACAGCCAGTTTGTCACAGCCAGTTTGTCACAGCCAGTTTGTCACAGTTGTTTGTCACAGTTGTTTGTCACAGTTGTTTGTCACAGTTGTTTGTCACAGCCAGTTTGTCACAGTTGTTTGTCACAGTCAGTTTGTCACAGCCAGTTTGTCACACTTGTTTGTCACAGTCAGTTTGTCACAGCCAGTTTGTCACAGCCAGTTTGTCACAGCCAGTTTGTCAGTTGTTTGTAACAGTTGTTTGTCACAGTCAGTTTGTCACAGTCAGTTTGTCACAGCCAGTTTGTCACAGTCAGTTTGTCACAGTCAGTTTGTCACAGCCAGTTTGTCACAGTCAGTTTGTCACAGTTGTTTGTCACAGCCAGTTTGTCACAGTTGTTTGTCACAGTCAGTTTGTCACAGCCAGTTTGTCACAGCCAGTTTGTCACAGTTGTTTGTAACAGTTGTTTGTCACAGTTGTTTGTCACAGTTGTTTGTAACAGTTGTTTGTCACAGCCAGTTTCTCACAGTTGTTTGTAACAGTTGTTTGTCACAGCCAGTTTGTCACAGCCAGTTTGTCACAGTTGTTTGTCACAGTTTGTCACAGTCAGTTTGTCACAGTTGTTTGTCACAGTTTGTCACAGTTGTTTGTCACAGTTTGTCACAGCCAGTTTGTCACAGCCAGTTTGTCACAGTCAGTTTGTCACAGTTGTTTGTCACAGTTGTTTGTCACAGTTGTTTGTCACAGCCAGTTTGTCACAGCCAGTTTGTCACAGCCAGTTTGTCACAGCCAGTTTGTCACAGCCAGTTTGTCACAGCCAGTTTGTCACAGCCAGTTTGTCACAGTCAGTTTGTCACAGTCAGTTTGTCACAGTTGTTTGTCACAGTTGTTTGTCACAGCCAGTTTTTCACAGTTGTTTGTCACAGCCAGTTTGTCACAGCCAGTTTGTCACAGTTGTTTGTCACAGTTGTTTGTCACAGTTGTTTGTCACAGTTGTTTGTCAGTCAGTTTGTCACAGTTGTTTGTCACAGTTGTTTGTCACAGCCAGTTTGTCACAGTCAGTTTGTCACAGCCAGTTTGTCACAGCCAGTTTGTCACAGCCAGTTTGTCACAGCCAGTTTGTCACAGCCAGTTTGTCACAGCCAGTTTGTCACAGCCAGTTTGTCACAGCCAGGTTTGTTTTGTTTCTTTCGCATTCACTGAGTCACAACTCGAAATAAAAGAACTTTCTTCCTGGTTCCTAGAGAGTCTAATGCGTTGAAGTTTTAGTCTCTTCAATTCTTTAATTTTGTAACCAACGAACTCACCCAACAACAACCAACCAACCAAAACAAATCAACAAAACAAAGCTTTCACAAAACATGGGCAGGCCGTGGACTCTGATTTGAGAGATCTTTACGCAGATCATAGTTTTTTTTTAAAATTTTAATCAGTCGCCGTGGTGTAGTGCTTAGCGCAACGGATTACCGACTGGAAGGTTGTGGGTTCGAATCCCCATCAGTCCCTTCAAAAATCATTGTGGGATTTTTCGGCTCTATCCGGCTCCTGCTCAGAGTTGGACGTGCTATGGGCTCATTGGGAAGACTGGGACCACACAGTTGAGTCTCATCCACTTCACGGATGCGTCATTGAGGGTGTTGCTCAAATCTTCTGACAAGCACCGCAGGTTTCTGTATTTCTCGGGCCTGGTTGACGCCAGGATATATGATGATAGTAAGTGTAGAGTATGGCAGATGGAACACCATAACATCATGATTATCATCCTCATCGACATCATCATCATCGCATTATATATATATATATATATATATATATATATATATATATATATATATATATATATATATATATATAAATGCCCCAACTTCTGTGACCATTAAGGTGGCGTAGAAAATGGGACTAAAAAGAAAGGGTAAGCACAAAGGTAACCTCCTTGACTAAGATGGTCCTATAAAAAAATTTTTTATTCAATATTCAAACGTTTCTGGCTCACTTTTATACATATGGGGTAGCATTTCATGGCAGATGTTAATCGGCTGCACGTGCAGACAGACATCACATAATGACAGGCGCTAGATCTTGGCTACGCGATTTTAGCTGAATTTCCCTTGCAGACCTCCCAGAGTGGAGAAATTACCCAGATGTCATCAGCAAGACAGGCATGAGACCAGACATCGCTCTCCACTCTGACTCCTCGAAACAAGTGATTCTGATAGAACTCACTGTGCCATACGAAAGCAGAATGGAAGAAGCACATATCTACAAGACCGAAAAATACGCCGGTCTTGCCAGCACCCTGAAGAAAGCAGGTCTGCGGGTCAAAATCTTCGCCATAGAGGTCGGGGCAAGAGGGTTTGTGGGCACCTCCGCTTATGATCTCATGAAACAACTCGCCATTTCTGGGAAGAAGAGGACTAGAGCCCTTAAAGCGATGGCAGAGGCAGCAGAAAGGAGCTCAAGCTGGATCTGGGCAAGGAGGAACCAAAAAAGTGAACTTCATAAGGATTAAATTCCCTACAGATGATGTGTGCCCCGTTAGCACATTGGTAAAACCGCGTACCGCAGTTCTGAAGCGCAGAATCGCCCAGGTTCGATCCCCGGCGTGGGAAAAAAAAAAAAAAATAGACAACAGCAGAAGGGCATCCAGGAGTCATGACCTGGATGTGGCCCGGCCCCCCGAGAGTGTAAGGAATTCAGGGCCGAAACACTTGTCTAAAGGGGGTTACTTCTCTGAAGACCTTCTGTTGTCTAGCTCTCCCTAGAGTTTCTTTCTACCTAATATTTCATATTACTCAGGACGTGTGTGTGTGTGTGTGTGTGTGGTGTTGTGTGTGTGTGTGTGTGTGTGTGTGTGTGTGTGTGTTGTGTGTGTGTGTGTGTGCACGCGCGTGTGCGTGTGTGTGTGTGCACGCGCGTGTGCGTGTGTGTGTGTCTGCGTGTGCGTGTGTCTGCGCGCGCGCGCGTGTGTGTGTATGTGCACACGTACGCGTATGCATAATATCAAATTGTGCAAGCAGTATTTTCTCAGCTGTTTTTAAGTGACAGAACTATCAAAGTTGACTCAAAGGCGTGGACCGCTGAATAGACGCAAATGCACAGGTTGGAGGACAAGGTTTGAGATTAGAATCACGCGGAACAAAAAAGTGCCTAAAATCAGTAACACCCCCCCCCCCCCCCCCCCGCTTTTTTTTTTTTGAATGGAAGATACAGTACTTTCTGAGGAACTTCTGACAATATTCAAAATCCGAGACAGTCTACCATTATCTGTCGCGGTACGCAAGAATTTTACCACACCTGAAGTATATTCGAAGCCACGTGTGCAGTCTTGATCATTTTTGTATGAAACAAAGGGAGATTTTGAGAATGGCTTGACATAATTATGTGCAATTATCGTCAAAGGAAACTATGTGTCCGTGACGTGTAACCACTTCCCTATGGACAGAGCTGAACCTAGACAACTGGATTTTGAAGAAGTCAGTTTCCACTGCGTAACCTACATTTTGGCATGGTTTTTCTTACGACACGCACAATTACCCCCCTTTGGCATATACGGAGTAACCCAGTTTTGATTATTATAGCTTCTGGCAACAGGCGCGACACCTTGTATGCGTGTTATGTATACGTGCCTGCCTGCCTGCCTATTTGTTGGTCAGGTTAATTTAAGGTTTAGGTGAGAAACATGACACTTTTAGACATGAAACCAGTGGTGAAGATGTGCCAGTAAGAACATTCACCTTTTATCTTGTACTCCATTGCATGAAGACAACAAAGAAACAAATATCATGCGGGCAGGTTGGTTCTACTGACAGAGTCGTGAACTCAAGACCTGATGTCATGGGTTTAATCCCAGGCCACAATATTATAAAAATTGGCCTGTCCACTTTGTCCGTCTTAATACTTCAATCATTCTGGTGGTATCGGATAAATGTTTCATAGGTTTCATGGGTTTAATCCCAGGCCACAATACATAAAATTGGCCTGTCCACTTTTGTCCGTCTTAATATTTCAATCATTCTGGTGGTATCGGATAAATGTTTCATAGGTTTCATGGGTTTAATCCCAGGCCACAATATTATAAAATTGGCCTGTCCACTTTGTCCGTCTTAATACTTCAATCATTCTGGTGGTATCGGATAAATGTTTCACAGGTTTCTCTCCCTTCCCTTTCTCATTTCAAGACAATGCCATCGCATAGGGTTTTGCGCAGGCTCATGCAGTCTGCCAGATAATTGCTGGCAGATTTAAAAAAATGTGACCACCCACCACGAAATCAGTCTTAACTCGCAGTCAGTCGAACAGCACTAGGAGCTGAAAAGGTGACTGAGGGTTTATCTGGGGTGTTTTGACTTTCTCAAAATTGATTTCTGTAGACTATAATCTATCCCCCAGAGAAATTTTTTTCTTGAAAAAATATTATTAATCAATTTAAAATGGCATTTTTATGCACTGATCGCAGCAGAAAGAATGCAATTTCCTACCAAAAGTACCTATTTTTGTCTCTTATTATGAACCGTAACCTGTGCAGTACGCGTACATGTAATATACTGACGGAAAGCCCTTTGGTGCACCTTTCAGACAATGACAGCGAAAATTAGAAACAAACTGGGTCAAAGCCATCAAATAAAGAAATTTTCTCAAAATGGCCATCATACAACTTGATGACTTTAAACATACATAACTTCTATATTTTTTTGAGTACAAGTTTTATTCAAGTACCAAAATAATCCGCAGAATGTACACTTTCCAATGATATGTATACCTCAAAATGCCCAAAATGCTAGTCAAGACTGATTTCGTGGTGGGAGGTCACAAATGTTTAGGATCATTGCACTCAGGGAGGTTACCTTTGTGCTTACCTTTTTTTTTTTAATCCCACTTTCTACGCCACCTTAATGGCCACAGAAGTTGAAACAATTTTTACAATGCCATGATGATGATGTATAATATATAATAATTACAATGTTTATATAGCGCAAAATCTTGATAAAATCAAATCTAACCGCTGATGTCGATGAGGATGATAATCATGACGCTATCACACACACACACACACACACAACACACACACACACACACACACACACACACACACACACACACACACACACACACACACACACACACACACACACACACACACACACACACAAAAGGTGAAAAAATAGGAAACTTCCTAAGTGCGTTGATCGTAAAAGGCAAACAAACAAACAAACGAACAAACAAACAAACAAAAAACAAAACAAAACAAAAACAAAAGAAAGAATGAAAGAAAGAAACAAACAAACTAGTGAACTAACGAACTAACAAACGAACAAACGAACGAATATATGAACGAACGAACGAACAAACGAACGAACGAACAAACAAGCGAACGAACGAACGAACGAACAAACGAACGAACGAACAAACGAACGAACGAACGAACAAATATTAAACACCATCATCATCTAAACAACTAACTAACTAGCTAATTGGGAAACAAGACAAGCAAGAAACCAGTCAACTAAGGACAGAAACAAAACCAAAGCAGATCAAGCAAAATCAACCCGAAACGGGCAAACAAAGAAACAACACACACATAAACAAACCACCTTCACCTCCACTATAAGAGAAACAAACAAACAAAAACAAAACACCCAAACCAAACCACACCAAACCAAACCAAATCAAACCGAACCAAACCAAACCAAACCAAACCAAACCAAACCAAAAACCCCTTTGTGGTTAAAAGTTTATGAATAATTGTGAAGATGTACGTTCCAGGTTTAACGTGTACATACCCGTCTTTACTATGTTGCCCACAACAACCAGACACCAACAAGAGACTAAAAAAACCAACCAGTGCAGCACTAGTTTGCATCACTGTCATTACCATAACCCACTTCAGCACATGATATAACAAATAATGTAATGTATTCTCCACATATACAAAAGAAAACAACTACAACAGTCACAACAAAAACAATTCCGAAACATTACAAAAAAACAAAAAACAAAAAAAAGCATTAAAAAATTTCCCGCCATTTTGTACAGTGAGACATTATGCAAAGACTCTAACCTGTCGGTGAAGAAAAATTAAATGTCCACAGGCGCCATCACAGTATCGATGAGAACATTCAGGTGTATGTAAACTAATCCAGCGAGAAGATGAAAACGTCTGTAAACAATTGAACTCCAAAGCTGGTGTGAATGTGTCTGTTTTCTTTTCCCAGTTTGAGCTGCGCGGATCCCAATGATTATAATAACCGAAGGGACTGAAATAGATTTTTTTTTTTTTGTTCCTTCTCGGTCGTCCCTTTAAAGAAAAAAGGATTAAGATCAACTCACGGCCTCTGCCTCTATCTCTGTCTGTCTGTCTGTCTGTCTGTCTGTCTCTGTCTGTCTCTGTCTCTCTCTCTTTCTCCCTCCCTTCTCCCCTCTCTCTCAGTCTGTCTGCCTGCCTGCCTGCCTGCCTGTTTGTCTCTGTCTGTCTGTCTGTCTGTCTGCGTCTGTGTTTCCGTGCCAGTGTCTGCATGCGTTGGGGAGTTCTATGTATTTATTTCTGACTCCATATCTGTGTTTGTTAGCCCGCGTATCAGTCTTTCTAATGATCTCCTTGTCAAAAAGACTGGTTTTATCGCCACATTCGTACAGCCTTCAGCTCTATGTTTGATCTAAAAAAAAAATCAGATTCAATTTTTCACAGAAATTTGAATCATGAATTCAGTCTGAAGACGAACCGTGAAACAGGAAATTGACTATCATGATAAAAGTTTCAAACTACGAGTATTGATATAGATCTACAGAAACGCTGACCATCATAGCAATATGCTTTATTAAAGGTCTCAATAACTTAGCGACAGACAACGTAATTGTAATAAGGAATTTGGAATTTGTGTTAGAGGGCTTCATCCTTCTTGGAATATATGTGGTTACTTATTTACTGCTCGTTATGCCATTGCTTGTAGGGCAGCAACGGAGATGCGCCGCTCCTTTTTGTTCTGTGCAAGCCTCTGTATGTTGTCCCAGGTGAGTGTCAGGGCCTTAAAGTTTCCTTCTACTGTTCGTTGACACGTGTTCTTTTGTCTTTCTCTCTTGCGTCTTCGTTCTAGTGTCCAGTGAAGGTGAAGTCCTGGTGATCATATCTTGCTCTCTTAATATTCCCATCTTCTGGATATTCTAAGTTAGAATTTTTTTCTTTTATTTTCTGTCACTCTCTTTATTTCTTCATTTGCTTTCTGTCATTCTGTTCCAATCATTTTCTGCCTTGCTGTTTCCCTTTGTTTCTTCCTTCCTCCTTTACTTTCTGTCATCTATTTCTATCATTTTCTGTCTAGCTGTTCCCCTTTGTTTCTTCCTTCCTCCTTTACTTTCTGTCATCTATTTCTATCATTGTCTGCCTTGTTGTTCCCCTTTGTTTCTTCCTTCCTCCTTTACTTTCTGTCATCTATTTCTATCATTGTCTGCCTTGTTGTTCCCCTTTGTTTCTTCCTTCCTCCTTTACTTCCTGTCATCAATTTCTATCATTGTCTGCCTTGTTGTTCCCCTTTGTTTCTTCCTTCCTCCTTTACTTTCTGTCATCTATTTCTATCATTGTCTGCCTTGTTGTTCCCCTTTGTTTCTTCCTTCCTCCTTTACTTTCTGTCATCTATTTCTATCATTGTCTGCCTTGTTGTTCCCCTTTGTTTCTTCCTTCCTCCTTTACTTTCTGTCATCTATTTCTATCATTGTCTGTCTAGCTGTTCCCCTTTGTTTCTTCCTTCCTCCTTTACTTTCTGTCATCAATTTCTATCATTGTCTGCCTTGTTGTTCCCCTTTGTTTCTTCCTTCCTCCTTTACTTTCTGTCATCTATTTCTATCATTTTCTGTCTAGCTGTTCCCCTTTGTTTCTTCCTTCCTCCTTTACTTTCTGTCATCTATTTCTATCATTGTCTGCCTTGTTGTTCCCCTTTGTTTCTTCCTTCCTCCTTTACTTTCTGTCATCTATTTCTATCATTGTCTGCCTTGTTGTTCCCCTTTGTTTCTTCCTTCCTCCTTTACTTTCTGTCATCAATTTCTATCATTGTCTGCCTTGTTGTTCCCCTTTGTTTCTTCCTTCCTCCTTTACTTTCTGTCATCTATTTCTATCATTGTCTGCCTTGTTGTTCCCCTTTGTTTCTTCCTTCCTCCTTTACTTTCTGTCATCAATTTCTATCATTGTCTGCCTTGTTGTTCCCCTTTGTTTCTTCCTTCCTCCTTTACTTTCTGTCATCTATTTCTATCATTGTCTGCCTTGTTGTTCCCCTTTGTTTCTTCCTTCCTCCTTTACTTTCTGTCATCTATTTCTATCATTGTCTGCCTTGTTGTTCCCCTTTGTTTCTTCCTTCCTCCTTTACTTTCTGTCATCTATTTCTATCATTTTCTGTCTAGCTGGACCATTCACCTGTATGTGTTCTATAAAGCCTTACATACTTTCTCATAGGATTGATAATTGGATACATGTGTAGACCGCGTGTTCTGCTCTCAGGAAATGTGCTGTGCTAGCAATTTTATGTAATTTAGGCCATTTTTATGTATGCTATAGAGTCCTTACTTATGTTCATGCTTGTATTCAGGTCTGTTTTTTGAAATCCCCTGTGCGATAAATTGGACGGAGTGGTCAACGCCAGGGACGTATTCTTTGATTATGTGCGTTCATGTTTTGATAAGTGTATTTAAATTAATTTTCTTTTCCAACTTGTTTCTCCAACCAGATGCTGTGTACGTTTTAAATTGGTCGTAATTCTGATTTGGCTCCGTGCAAAGTCGGCTGGACTTTAAACGATAAGAATAAGAATAAGGATAGAGCACCCGATCCATCCCTATTGTCTTTTGAAGATCGTGGTCTCCATCTTCCCTTGATTGCATTGGGTGAGTGACTGTAGGTTGAAGATGGTACTGGGCCAGAATATTAGCATGAATTTACGAAGATTTTGTGTGTGTGTAAGAATGATAGCTTGGTAATATCTCTCTTTGTCATCCTCACCAGCATTATGAGCCACTACACGCCAAGAACCACCTCAGCAAAACTGGAAACTCCTTCAAAATGCTAAACAGTGTATGTTCTGTCTTGTGTGTGTGTGTCTTTGGTCAGTTCAAGAATAAAAGACTATGTCAATCTTGAACATAAGACCAATATATTGTATGTATTTCTCTCCTCTCTCATAGCTGTGTGTAGGGTAGTTGCAGAGTATAAATGTAGGCTTGGGCGCTCCTTTTTTGAGGAGTGCTCTGAGCTTACTGTTTTTGTATTTGTATAGCTTCTATGCTAGCTGAATGGGTAGCGCAAACTGTTAGATTTGAGAAGTACAACATGGGAGATGATTCTCAAGAGTTATGTTCTTTGATTAATAAAAGTGTATGGAGATTCCCCCAATATAGTACCAACACCAAGCTTGGATAGTACCAGAACTGAATTGTTCCCTCCCCCCCCCACCGAACTGTAGCATGACTTGCATGATCTTTGACGTGTATACTTGATCTTCTGCCTAGGCATACGCACACGAAGGTAGTTCAGGAACCAATAGGTCTGCACATCATCTTGACATAGAAGATCGAATAAATCATCACCCTTTACCCATTATGCGGTTCCCAAGAAGATCTGAACCCAAACGTTCCAACAGGAAATCCAGTGTCTTATTCATTTGACTATCGCGCCCGTTGGCACAGTCATTGATAAAAAAAAACCCAACCAAATGACCGACCAACCAACCAACCAATCAACCAACCAACCAACCAACCAACCAACCAACCAACCAACCAACCAACCAACCAACCAACCAACTAACCAACCAACCAACCAATCAATCAACCAGCCAAACAACATATCCATCCAATACCAACCAACCAACCAACCAACCAACCAACCAACCAACCAACCAACCAACCAACCAACCAGCCAACCAACATATCCATCCAATACCAACCAGCCAACCAACCAATTAACCATACCCACTCAATGAAGTCCATAAACACAAAACAAATGAAAGGAAATAATCATCAATAAATCGAAGAATGAATAAATGAATAAAAAAAAGAAAAAAAGAATAACACAACAATATATACATACATACATACATACAACGCATGCATATACATACAGACATGATTGTGTGGGAACTTAAGTTTGTTCCTCCCCCCCCCAACATTTTGTAACATCAGATGTTGGGTCATATCATGAAG
>CM060312.1:16028065-16035565 GCA_030674185.1 Monoplex corrugatus
CGACTACTACTACTTCTACTACTACTACTACTACTACTACTACTACTACTACTACTACTACTACTACTACTACTACTACTACTACTACTACTACTAATGATAATAATAATGTCGCGGTGTTTGTCATCTCTCCACCTTGTCATTCGGTTTGTAAACAAGGTAACTGATGACTGGGTCCGAATGGGTCATGCAGCGCATGGACAGCCCCCCTTTGCTTGACGAAATGACAATCGAGTGGTGTTGGGAGCTTGGGAGGTGATGCTCCGGAGAGTGGCGAGGCATTGGTGCTGCGGGTCCCATCAGCAACCTCGTGGTGTTTCTTTGTTAAATAACAATGATCATAATAATAATTCCATTTACATTACGTAAACAGCTTATGTCAGAGAACGCTTGTTGCACTGTGCACACACACACACACACAAGCACGCACACACACCACACACACACACACACACACACAAGCACACACGTATACACACACGCACGTACGCACGCACGCACTCACACATACACGCACACACACAAGCACACATGCACACGCACACGCACACCGTCTAATATCACTTATAGTGAAAAGACGTTAAATCAAGCAACGAACGAACGCACACGCACACGCACACGCACACGCACACATACCCACACCCACACACTCTCTCTCTTTCATACGAAAAGAAAGGAATGGAATTTTTATTTAATGTCTGTTCACAATAGTGATTTTACACACACACACACACACACACACACACACACACACACACACACACACACACACACACACACACACACACACACACACACACACACAACACACACACACACACACACACACACACACACACACACACACACACACACACACACAACACACACACACACACACACACACACACACACACACACACACACACACACACACACACACACACACACATACACAGGGAAAAAAAAAGAGGGTGGGGGACGGGGATGGGAAGGGTAGTGGAAGTTTGAATGTAAGAAGGGAACAATTACAATTAAGAATTCAGAATATTAAGTTAACAGTGTCAATCATAACAGACAACAATTAATTAACTCTTCATAACAATCTGCCAACAGGGGATCTGAGAATCAGCTGGACTACCGAAATAACATCATTATTTTTGTTGTAAAGGATATCTCTAAAGAAGGGTAGGCCAGGGAGAGTTGTCATGTGAACACATTAATGCAGTACAAACACAGTCGGATACACCGATACATCAAAGCAGCATAAACAGAATCAAGCAAGATTAATAAGGGATCATACTATGAAATTAGAAATATGTACTAGTAATCATCATCATCATCAGGTGCCTTGCCACATGGCGTTGGCGATCGTGGACTTCCATCTGTCTCTATCTCTTGTTGCCTCAAGCATCTGTTCCACCCTCCTTGTCTTCAGCCACTCTGCAAGTCCATCTAGTATCTTCTACCTGGTGCTCTCCTTCCCTCCAGCTTTCCCGTTGTGACCAGGTGCTCCAATTCCCCTTTCCTCATAAAATGGCCTATAAATATTGCCTGTCTTTTCCTAATCTTCCTTATGAATGATCTTCTTGTGTCTGCCTCCATCAAGACTGTCTCGTTTGTTTTCTTTGCTGTCCGTGGAACTCTCAACATTCTTCTTAGAAACCACATCACTGCTGCTCAATCTTGTTCTGGCTTTGCTTGCTGACTGTCCACGCCTCACAACCGTACAACAGTTCTATGTAACATTCAAGAACTCTCTTCCTGATGTTAATTGATAGGCATTTGTTGGTAAGAATGCTTTTTATCTTCTTGAATGCTGTTTTGGCTTGGCCGATTCTGCTACTATTTCTGATGTGCATCTGCCATCTGGTGAAATGATCGTTCCCAGGTATTTAAACTTATCAACCTGTCTCAAGGTTGTGCCATTTGCTGTTATTTTGCATGAGGGGATTTCATGTTATTTACTTATTTACTGATCACCATGACTTCAGTCTTCCTGCTGTTTAGTTCTAACCCCTGTCCTTTGCTTTCTATTTCTAGTATATTCACAAGGTTTTGTAGGTCCCTTTCACTTTCTGCAATTAGCACGGTGTCATCTGCGTATCGAATGTTGTTTATCATTTTCCTCAAACCCTTTAATCCAGGGTCTTCCTCTAGGTTTCTCATGATGTTTTCGCTGTAAAGTGAAAACAGATCTGGTGACAAAACACAACCCTGTCTGACCCCTTTTGAAGTTTTATCTCCCTTAGCCTTATTCTCTCCCGAGATGTCCACAAGGCAGTGGAGCTATTTACCCATAGCTTGGGGATCTGGTTCGTGGGCACCAGGGCATATCCACGCGCCGGTGGGCCTGCGTGCCGCACGTCTGGGGGCCTAACCTCCTCCGAGTCCCTAGTAATACTACCTGGTAAATTTAATCTTTCAGACACACACACGCACACACGCACACAGACAGGTAAACCTAGCATAGATGGCTCTGTAAACAGCTGTCTGTCTATGAATCAGTAAAGATAAAGGTACAACGAAGAGCCGTAACCAAGCACCACACACACACACACACACACACACACACACACACACACACACACACACACACACACACACACCACACACACACACACACACACACACACACACACACACACACACACACACAAGAAAGAAAGAAACGAACAAACACACGCATGCACACACATACAGCACAGTCACATACAAAAGCAAACACACACACACTCACACACACACACACACACACACACACACACACACACACACACACACACACACACACACACACACATCTACACACTCAATCACATACAAACACACACAAACACACACACAAGCGAACAAACAAACAAACAAACAAACAAACAAACATACACATGGAAACACATACAAAGACACAGACAAACATACACACAGACACAGACAGACAGACAGACAGACACACACACAAACACACAGACACAGACAGACAGACAGACAGACACACACACAAACACACACAGACACATACAAAAGTACACAATCACACACACACACAGACACACACAGACACACAGACAGACACACACACACACACACACACACACACAACATACACACACACACACACACACACACACACACACACAAACACACACACACACACACACACATACACACACACTGTCATACACGAAGTTCATGAGACATTGAATTTCAATTGCTCAGTGGGCTGAATCATGTCAGTGGCGCATAGGATCGGAGTCAGATATTTCACTTCTTGCAATCTACTCCCTCCTTCCCCGTGCCGCCCCCCCCCCCTTTTTTTTTTCAATGCAAGTGACTTGGGTTTTTTATTACCTGGGCGAGGACGTAGGTATGTATGTGTGTGTTTCAGAGAGAGAGAGAGAGAGAGGGAGGGAGAGAGAGAGAGAGGGAGAGAGAGAGAGAGAGAGAGAGAGAGGGAGAGAATGTGTGTGTGTGTGTGTGAGCGTTTGTGTGTATACGTTTGCATGTATGTGTGTGTCTTTGTGCGTGTGTCTTTGTTCGTGTGTGTATGTCTGTATGTGTGTATGTATGTATGTACGTATGTATGTGTGTGTGTGTGTGTGTGTGTGTGTGTGTGTGTGTGTGTTGTGTGTGTGTGTGTGGTGCGTGTTCTGCTTATGTGTGTGTGTATGTGTGTGTGTGTTTTGTGAGTATGTGTATGTGTATGTCTGTATGTGTGTCTTTGTATTCCTTTGTCTCTGCGTGTATGTGTGTGTATGTGTTTGTGTGTTTGTGTGTGTATGTGTGCATGTTTCTATGTATAAGTGTGTATGCGCGTGTACGCGCACATGTAACCACAATGTGTCAGCAAGAATTTCTTAGTTGTTTCGGGGTGGATCTTTACGAAATTTTGGTCAGAGGCTTCGACGGTTGACAAATCGCAAATACCTAAATTTGGAGAGCAAGGTGTCAAAGTCAAGGTCACATAGGCAAAAACAAACAAACCAACCAAACAAAAACAAAAATCAAAACAAAACAAAAAAGAAAAACCAACCAACCAACCAACAACCAACCTACTACAACAAGCAAGCAAGCAAGCAACAACAACCAACAACCAACCAACCAACCAATAGACCAACCAACAACCAACCAACCAACCAACCAACCAACCAACCAACCAACCAACCAACAACCAACCAACCAACCAACCAACCAACCAAACCGACCAACCAACCAACCAACCAACCGACCAACCAACCAACCATCCAACCAACCAACCAACCAACCAACCAACCAACCAACCAACCAACCAACCAACCGACCAACGAACGAACGAACCAACCAACCAACCAACCAACCAACCAACCAACCAACCAACCAACCACAACCAACCGACCGACCAACCAACCAACCAACCAACCAACCAACCAACCAACCAACCAACCAACCAACCAACCAAAAAAAAGACTAAAAATCAGGGTTGTGTTAGGTAGATGTATGAAGAGTATTTTCTAAAAAAAAAAACAACAACATACGAGTCAAGTTGTTGTTTTTTTTTCAGCTGAAGCTTCTTCAAGGTCGCAGTGACATTGAGAAGTAGAGAATCTAGATTTTCTTTGACAATAAATTGTATAAAAGGGACATTGTCAGAATGGTTCGGCCTTTAGAATGGTATGACCATATTTTTCTTTTCGCTTTTTAAAAAAAAAAGCTATTTAATCAGACCAGTTTGTGCTTGCTTTTACAATCTAATAATAAACAGCGGCACAGGCTGAGGAAAAAAAAAAACCAACACCAACAACAACCAAAACATCTTATCATTATAATGCAACGATCGTTTTCATCGATCGGTTCTACAGCATGCGGTCCTTTGGTCTGTGTCTGGTACTGCATCACGAAGATCTTTTGTGATCACACTACGACCCTAAATGCTTTATGAGCTCTATTTGCCAGGAAGGTAACCTATCAGCTGAGAAATCTTTTGAATCCACAAAACAGGGGCGTTTTTTTTTTTAACCTTTGATTCCCGTACCCAAGCCACCAACTGCAAAAAAACTTAACTCTTTGGTTCCTTCATCCTATCCACCAGTTTCCTCCAGGAAGCTGGCGGATGGGGAGAGGAAGCCGAAGGGTTAAGTGTTTGCTTTGCTAGCATGGTTGACAACACAGGATGCTGGTGGACAGGGTGCAGGAGTCAAAGAGTTAAAAGCTTTTCACATTATTTAATCGGGTTGGTTTTCAGAACGAGTGGCAGCCATGTCTTGTCTTGACGTTGTTTTCTCTCTCTCTGTGTCTCTATCTGTCTGTCGTCTGTCTGTCTCTCTCTCTCTCTCTCTCTCTCTCTCTCTCTTCTCTCTCTGTGTGTGTGTGTGTTTAGCGTTCCTATCATTTCGGATACGTGCACGCACATTGTTTTTCCCACCCTGTGCAGGCAGTATGTATCTGCCCATGTCTGCGTACTCCATCTTTAGTGAGCGTGCATGCTGCATTTTTTTCCTGTTTGCGTGCAGCACAGCACAGCACAGCACAGCGCGGCAGGACAGAATACGACACAACACAACACCACACAACACAACACGACACGACACGACACGACACGACACGACACAACACAACGCGACACGACACGACACAACACAACACAACGCGACACGATACGGCACGACACGGCACGGCACGACACGACACAGCACAGCACAGCACAGCACAACACAACACAACACAAACAACACGGCACGGCACGGCACGGCACGGCACGGCACAGCACGGCACGGCACGGCACGGCACGGCACGGCACGACAGAATACGATACAGCACAACACAACACGACACAGCACGACAAGACACAACACGACATGACATGACATGACATGACACGACACAACACAGCGAAGCACAGCACACACAGCACAGCACAGCACAACACAACACAACACATACAACACGACACGACACAACACAGCACAACAAAGCACAACACAACACAACACGACACAACACAGCACAGCACAGCACAACTCAACGCGACACGACACGACACCGCACAGCACAACACATCATAAACCAGCCCAACCCAACCCAGCGCAACACAACTCAGCACAGCACCGCACAACACAACACACCCAACCCAACCCAACCCAACCCAGCACAACACAACACACCCAACCCAACCCAGCACAACACAACACACCCAACCCAACCCAACCCAGTACAACACAACACAACACAACACACCCAACCCAACCAGCACAATACAACACAGACACAACACAACACAACCAACCCAACCAGCACAACCCAACCAAGCACAACACAGCACAACACAGCACAACTGAGCACAGCACAGCACAACACAACACAGCACAACACACAACACAACACATCCAACCCAACACAGCCCAACACAGCACAAACAGCACAGCACAGCACAGCACAGCACAGCACAGCACAACACAGCAAACACAACACGACACAGCACAACACAAACACACACAGCACAACACAACACAAAACACAACACAGCACAACACACACAAGCACAGCACAACACAACATAGCACAGCACAACACAACACAACATAGCACAGCACAACACAACATAGCACAACACAACACAACATAGCACAGCACAACACAACATAGCATAGCACAGCACAACACAACATAGCACAGCACAACACAACACAACCAACACAACACAGCACAACACACAAACACAACACAGCACAACACAGCACAACACAACACAACACAACACAACACAGCACAGCACATCACAGCACATCACAACACAACACACACAACACAACACAACACAACACAGCACAACACAACCACAACACAGAACAACACAACACAACACAACACAGCACAACACAGCACAACACAACACACACAAACACAACACAGCACAACACAGCACAACACAACACAGCACAACACACACAACACAACACAGCACACAGCACAACACAACACACTCCAACACAACCACAACACAAACACAACACAGCAACCAGCACAAACACACACACACAGCACAACACAACAGCAACAAACACAGCACAACACACACACAACACAGCACAACACAAACACAACAACACAACCCCAGCAACAAACACACACACAGCACACAACACAGCACCAACACACACAACACAGACACACAACAACACAACACAACACAGCACACACAACACACTCCAACACACACACACAACACAACACAACACAAACACACACACACAACACAGCACAACACAGCACAACACAGCACAAGCACAGCACAACACAACACAACAAAACACACACAACACAGCAAACCACACAACACGACACAACCACACAACACAACACCAACACACAGCACAACACAACACAACACAACACAGCACACACAGCACAACACAGCACACACACACAACACAACACAACACAACACAACACAAGCACAACACGACACACCACAACACAACAACACAGACAACACAACACAACACAGCACAACACAACACAACACAACACAACACAACACAACAC
>CM060312.1:16040565-16043065 GCA_030674185.1 Monoplex corrugatus
CTCAGGCCCAGCGTTATGAGGGCAGTGCTTATCTCCTCTCCCTGACTGCTTTACCTTTCCCTAACTGTGAAGTTCCATTGATAAGGCTTGGTAGGGCCTCAGGACGTGGCCAGCTCATGGGTTTACTGTATGTGCAGGCTTAAGGCTTGTGCCATGATCACCATACACCTGGCACCTGTGACGTTAGTGCATATGCAATTCGCTCCGAGCGCGGAGATGTCATCTTGAGAAACTGAAACTGAAACTGAAACTGAACCTAACTTTGAAGAAAGTCAAGTGCCTCATTCACAAATGGGCAGACGTGAGGCCACACGCCCATGTAAAATTCCAGGGGTGTGATTCACAGCTGCACATACTCCTGCGGACAGACTGGGAGATGAGATCTACCTCTACGCCAACAAGGCATCAACTGGGTCTGTGCATGTGTTCCATTAAAAAATGGCAATGAAAAGAGAAGCAGCAATACCAAGAACGACAAATCCATTTTTGATATTCAAGAGAGTGGCATTAGCAAAACATTGCTGTTTCAATAGAGTGACATCAGCAAAACATTGCTGTTTTAATAGAGTGACATCAACAAAACATTGCTGTTTTAATAGAGTGACATCAACAAAACATTGCTGTTTTAATAGAGTGACATCAACAAAACATTGCTGTTTCAATAGAGTGGCATCAACAAAACATTGCTGTTTCAATAGAGTGACATCAACAAAACATTGCTGTTTCAATAGAGTGACATCAACAAAACATTGCTGTTTTAATAGAGTGGCATCAACAAAACATTGCTGTTTCAATAGAGTGACATCAACAAAACATTGCTGTTTCAATAGAGTGACATCAACAAAACATTGCTGTTTCAATAGAGTGACATCAATAAAAAAAAATTGCTGTTTCAATAGAGTGACATCAACAAAACATTGCTGTTTCAATAGAGTGACATTAGCAAAACATTGCTGTTTCAATAGAGTGACATCAACAAAACATTGCTGTTTCAATAGAGTGACATTAGCAAAACAATGCTGTTTCAATAGAGTGACAACAAAAAATTGCTGTTTCAATAGAGTGAACAACAAAACATTGCTGTTTCAATAGAGTGACATCAACAAAACATTGCTGTTTTAATAGAGTGACATCAACAAAACATTGCTGTTTCAATAGAGTGACATCAACAAAACATTGCTGTTTCAATAGAGTGACATCAACAAAACATTGCTGTTTTAATAGAGTGACATCAACAAAACATTGCTGTTTTAATAGAGTGACATCAACAAAACATTGCTGTTTTAATAGAGTGACATTAGCAAAACATTGCTGTTTTAATAGAGTGACATCAACAAAACATTGCTGTTTCAATACAGTGGCATCAACAAAACATTGCTGTTTTAATAGAGTGACATTAGTAAAACATTGCTGTTTTAATAGAGTGACATCAACAAAACATTGCTGTTTTAATAGAGTGACATCAACAAAACATTGCTGTTTTAATAGAGTGACATTAGCAAAACATTGCTGTTTTAATAGAGTGACATTAGCAAAACATTGCTGTTTTAATAGAGTGACATTAGCAAAACATTGCTGTTTTAATAGAGTGACATCAACAAAACATTGCTGTTTTAATAGAGTGACATCAACAAAACATTGCTGTTTTAATAGAGTGACATCAACAAAACATTGCTGTTTTAATAGAGTGACATCAACAAAACATTGCTGTTTTAATAGAGTGACATCAACAAAACATTGCTGTTTTAATAGAGTGACATCAACAAAACATTGCTATTTTAATAGAGTGACATCAACAAAACATTGCTGTTTTAATAGAGTGACATCAACAAAACATTGCTGTTTTAATAGAGTGACATCAACAAAACATTGCTGTTTTAATAGAGTGACATCAACAAAACATTGCTGTTTTAATAGAGTGACATCAACAAAACATTGCTGTTTCAATAGAGTGACATCAACAAAACATTGCTGTTTCAATAGAGTGACATCAATAAAAAAATTTGCTGTTTCAATAGAGTGACAACAAAACATTGCTGTTTCAATAGAGTGACATTAGCAAAACATTGCTGTTTCAATAGAGTGACATCAACAAAACATTGCTGTTTCAATAGAGTGACATTAGCAAAACAATGCTGTTTCAATAGAGTGACAACAAAAAATTGCTGTTTCAATAGAGTGACAACAAAACATTGCTGTTTCAATAGAGTGACATCAACAAAACATTGCTGTTTTAATAGAGTGACATCAACAAAACATTGCTGTTTCAATAGAGTGACATCAACAAAACATTGCTGTTTCAATAGAGTGACATCAACAAAACATTGCTGTTTTAATAGAGTGACATCAACAAAACATTGCTGTTTTAATAGAGTGACATCAACAAAACATTGCTGTTTTAATAGAGTGACATTAGCAAAACATTGCTGTTTTAATAGAGTGACATCAACAAAACATTGCTGTTTCAATACAGTGGCATCAACAAAACATTGCTGTTTTA
>CM060312.1:16048065-16098065 GCA_030674185.1 Monoplex corrugatus
GACAGATAGACAGACAGACAGAGAAAGAGACAGACAGAGACAGAGAGAGAGAGAGAGAGAGAGAGAGAGAGAGGAGAGAAAGAGAGAGAGAGAGAGACAAGAGAGAGAGAGAGACAAAGAGAAAGAGAGAGAGAGAGACAGAGAGAAAGAGAAAGAAAGAAAAGAAAAGAGAGAGGCCAGCATACGCGTTGACCTGGGAGATAAGGAAAAATGTCCATCATTTACCCACCACGTGGATGGTACTCAAACAACATCGAACCCAGACCCCCCCAAACTCTGAATCCTGACACCTTTTGTTTACAGGTGAACACAGAAAGACAGAAAAACAGACAGGCAGGCAGGCAGGCAGATAGACAGACAGACAGACAGACAGGTGCACACACAGACACAACCACACAGACACAGACAGACACGCACACACACACATACACAACACACACACACAAACACACACACATACACAAACACACACACACAAACACACACACACACACACACACACACACACACACACCACACACACACACACACACACACACAGCTTTCTCAGACCGATGTGAAACAATTACCCAGGCTTTCCTTTTGTTGATGTTATCATTACTCCCTGTGTATTTCAACTTCTAATGACTGATCATGTAGCATCATGTGAACAGTTATGACGGCTATGTGTAGATTCTTAAAACCTTGTCTATCTGTCTATCTGTCTGTCTGTCTGTCTGTCAATCTATCTATCTATCTATCTGTCTGTCTATGTGTCTGTCATCTATCTATCTATCTGTCTATCTATACTTATCTATCTATCTGTCTGTCTGTCCATTATCTGTCTATCTATCTGTCTGTCTATCTATCTATCTGTCTGTCTATCTATTATCTGTATTATACTATCTGTCTGTCTATCTATCTATCTGTCTATCTATCTGTCTGTCTATCTATCTGTCTGTCTATCTATCTGTCTGTCTATCTATCTATCTGTATCTATCTACAGTATCTATCTATCTGTTGTTGTTATCTATCTGTCTTCTGTCTATCTATCTATAGTCTGTTGTCTATCTGTTTGTCTATCTATCTATTACATGTATATATCTATCTATCTGTCTGTCTGTCTATCTATCTATCTGTCTGTCTGTCTATCTATCTATCTGTTGTCTATCTATCTATCTGTCTGTCATCTATCTATCTGTCTGTCTATCTATCTATCTATTATCTGTTGTCTGTTACTATCTATTGTCTATCTATCTATCTATCTGTCTGTCTATTATCTATTGTCTATCTATCTATCTGTCTGTTATCTATCTATCTGTCTGTCTATCTATCTATCTGTCTGTCTATCTATCTATCTATCTATCTGTCTGTCTATCTATCTATCTGTCTATCTATCTATCTATCTATCTATCTGTCTGTCTATCTATCTATCTGTCTATCTATCTATCTATCTGTCTGTCTATCTATCTATCTGTCTGTCTATCTATCTATCTATCTGTCTGTTGTCTATTGTTATCTATCTATCTATCTAATATCTATTACCTATCTATCTATTATTATCTATGATTAGACGCTATAACTATTCATTCATTTGTGTAGGCATACGAAAATATGAAAGTGTATATTCTGATGTGTACAGTATATGTATATATATCAGTGACTCTGTATATACTACTTTGTGTGTATTGTAAATGTTTACTGAACAATGAGTCCTGATGAGTTTGGAGAAGACTGTTATACAGGGGGGTGCAAAAGTAGGTATACAGTAAGTATCACATCATTATTATAATGCTTAATTCATTAAAATTATTAGCACATTGTTAGTTGGCCTTATTTTCGATATTTTCAGTGTCATTAATTATATTTTATCGTAACCAGTAATATGCATGTATATTTATCCTAACTTTTATTTTTTTTATTTATTATTTTTTTTGCAGATAAAGCGGCAATTTAATTTAGATCGAAGCGGCAATTTAATTTAACCATGGCTGGTAATTTGACAGACGAGGAGTGCAAATGGATTTTAAAACAATACTGGAAGACAGATGGACTTCTTTTTTGGGGGGGATATGTAAAGGAAAGCATTTTCGCACGCAAGCCGCGCACTGTGAATGACATGATTCAGTTCATCTTGCAGGCTTGTCAAGAAATTGATGCTGATAAAGATCTTTGTGCTAGAGTGTGCATAGTGTCCGCTCTCGATTAGAGGAGTGTGTGAATACCGACGGCAAGCAGTTTGAGTATCTGAGGGATTAAGGCTGTGCTTGTTATTACATGTGTATGCAATATTCATTTGTTTGTATAATAAATGCAATGAGTATTGTACGTGTTTTCTTTTTTCATAACTGTATACCTACTTTTGCACCCCCCTGTATAAAGAATGATTGATTATGATTAACTGTTTTCTCTCCCAAGGGAGGCTTATAAAAGAAAAGGTCGTCTAATGTATTCATTGTACATAAGGTAAAATTAGGGCATTTGACTTTTGCCGCTAAAGTCACTGTTCAGTTTGATTGTAATCTACGTTAAACGAATTTCTTGAAAATTTGAATTTAGCGCCATTTGTGGGTGTATGTGTATATGTGTATGTATGTGTATGTGCGTGCGTGTGTACGTGTGTGTGTGTGTGTTTGTGTGTGCGTGTGTGTATGCGTGTGTGTTTTTAATAAATTTCTGTTCAAATCATTTATTATCTATATTATGTTTTTACCTTTTTATTTCTTCGGTAACGTATGTATGTATGCATGCATGTATGTATGTATGTATGTATGTATGTATGTATGTATGTATGTATTGTATGTATGTATGTATGTATATGTATGTATGTATGTATGTGAATGTATGTATGAATGTATGTGTGTATACATGTATGTATGTATGTATCTTCTGTTTGTCTGTTGGTCTGTGTGTGTCTCTCCATCTATGAAAATGACAGACAGACAGACAGACAGATACACAGACAGATAGACAAGTAATCACTTTTTAAATTTAATCCTCAGCTTACAAACAGACCGAGCCACACTCGCACGAAGAGACAACGAAAGACGTTATCAACAGTTGTAACGTCTTTGCTGCTGTATAGTCTGAATAACACGGCCCACTTTTACTAGGCATTCACACAACATCACACAACGGTACCTGGCAGGTGGAGTGATTGGAAAAGGGGCGCAGAAAGGTGCCATTTATCTGTTGCATTCAAGCGTATCCACTTAAGTTAAACCTGTTTTCATTTCTGCACATAAACAGAGACCCACACAAGAAAGAAAGAAAGAAGAAGAAGAAAAAAAAAAAAAACGGGGGTAGGGGAACTTTCTTTTATTGGTTGTTTACCTGGCATCTGGCAGTGAACGTAGGAGGGGATTAAAAAAAGCCTGAATACAAATTTAAACATAACCAAGGACACTAAAACATATAATATATATATAATCTGGCCTAAATTACCTTAAATCGCTTCCGCATATCTCATTTTCCCTAGAGCCAAAAATGCACGTAATACATGTATGTACCCAATTATCAATCCTAAGAGAAATTATACGTAAGGCTTTATCGAACACATACAGGCGAATGGACCAGCAAGGCAGAAAATGATAGGAAGAAATGACAGAAAGCTAAGGAGGAAGGAAGAAACAAAGAGAGTGACAGAAAAGAGGAAATTTCTAGCACTGAATTTCCAGAAGTTGGGGATACTATTTATACTGAAGGAGCCCCCGGCATCCCCACAGGGGGAGCTTTGGACGTAAGCAAATTAAGAAATGACGAGGTTTGCGCATGTGCACTCAGAAGGTAAGAAGCTTAATATGTTAACTGATTTCCTCCCTTTAAGAAAATTTTTACCGTTAAGCACACTTACGGCACTCTAAGATCGCCTGTGCAATCATGCCTTGGTGAGACACAGGACCTGACGCTACTCTACCTTGAAGAGACTTCAATGGATAAGTGCCATCATCGTCTGATGTAGATGACTGTAAAGACTGCCCATGTTTTTACCTCCCTTATGTGGGATGCAATTTCCATGTACACTTGTATACACAGGGGGGTGGGTGCAAAAGTAGGTATACAGTTATGAAAAAAGAAAACACGTACAATACTCATTGCATTTATTATACAAACAAATGAATATTGCATATACATGTAATAACAAGCACAGCCTTAATCCCTCAGATACTCAAACTGCTTGCCGTCGGTATTCACACACTCCTCTAATCGAGAGCGGACACTCATGCGCACTCTAGCACAAAGATCTTTATCAGCAATAATTTCTTGACAAGCCTGCAAGATGAACTGAATCGTGTCATTCACAGTGCGCGGCTTGCGTGCGAAAACCCTTTCCTTTACATATTCCCCCCCAAAAAAGTTCATCTGTCTTCCAGTATTGTTTTAAAATCCATTTGCGCTCCTCGTCTGTCAAATTACCAGCCATGGTTAAATTAAATTGCCGCTAAGATCTAAATTAAATTGCCGCTTTACCTGCAAAAAAATTAAAAGTTAGGATAAAAGTACATGCATATTATTAGTTACGATAAAATATAATTAATGACACTGAAAATATCGAAAATAAGGCCAACTAACTTAATGTGCTAATAATTTTAATGAATTAAACATAATAATGATGGGATACTTACTGTATACCTACTTTTGCACCCCCCTGTATATCAATAAGCGTTTACGTGTATGGCTGATTCTTTTTTAATCCACCATTAGGGAAGTCACACTATTTTTTTGAGTCATTTTTCCATAAGCTACTGAACGCTGACAAGACTCACAGGACTTTAACGTGTATATTTGATAGTCTGCGTGCATATACACGTGAAGGAGGTTCAGGCACAAGCAGGTCCGTACCAGGGCTTAAAACAGGAGGAGGAAAAAAAAACACTGAAACTAGGGGGGGTCCGGGGGGGGGGGGGGGGGGGCAAATCAGGAGCCATAACTTGCGCGCCGTTGCTATGAACGCTTGCAAGCCGATCACGGATGTTTTGCTCCTTTCGTTGTGTTTTTTTGTTTTTTTGTTTTGACAAACCGAAATCGCGGAATTCCGCCCAGACGCGGAACGTTTTAAGCCCTGCCGTACACATGTTGACCTGGGAGATCGGAAATATCTCCATCCTTTACTCACCGTAATTCCAGTGGTAGGCTGATAAAATAACAGTATGAAATATAGACTAGGCATAACATAGTCTAGGTAGGGCCTCAGGACCTGGTCAGCTCATGGGGTTTTTGTGCAGGCTTAAGGCTTCTGCCATGATCACCATACACGTGGCACCTGTGACGTTAGTGCATACGGAATTCATTCCGGGCGCGTAGACGTCATCTTGAGAACCTGAAACTGAAATCGGTCTGAACCCAGACTTTCCCATCGAAAGACTGGTGCTCTAACCCTTGACTGTTGCGCCCATGTGCATTTGGCTGCAATGGATTAGACTGGATTTATTTTAGACATTTGGCTGCATTGGATTTGACTGGATCTATTTTCGAGGGTCATAACGAAAAGATTCTCAAATGACATGCATCATCCTCTTTTGTCCTTTTTGTATGTGTGGTCTTTTCTTTCTTTCTTCTTCTTCTTTTTTTTGTTTTGTTTTTTGGTTTTAATCTGCCAGAGTGGGTATTCTATGGAATTTTTCCATGGACAACTTCTTTCTTGCCATCCATGGGTTCTTTTACGTACTCTTCAATGCGTGCTGCACATAGGACATCGGGTTATTGTCTCTTCTGAAAGACTAGCACTCTGACCACCACTCTATGTCTATTGCAGTAGGGAGAAAAATCCTTATCCAACAGGGATTTGAACCCTAGTTTCTCTTGGCAGGCAGCTTCCAAGCACTCATATGTATACAAGAAGATTCATCATCATCATCATCATCAGGTGCCCTGCCGCATGGCGTTGGCGACCATGGACTTCCAACCATCTCTTATCTCTCGTTGCCCCAGCATCTCCCCACCCTCCTCATCCCCAGCCACTCTGCAAGTCCGTCCATAATTTCTCTCCCTGGGTCTACCTGGTGCTCTCTTTCCCTTCAGCTTTCCCGTTGTGACCAGGTGCTCCAAATCCTCCTTCCTCATAAAATGGCCTATAAATGTTGCCTGTCTTTTCCTAATCTTCCTTATGAGTGATCTACTTGTGTCTGCCTTCATCAAGACTGTCTCGTTTGTTTTCTTTGCTGTCCATGGCACTCTCAACATTCTTCTGAGAAACCACATCTCGGCTGCATCAATCTTGCTCTGGCTTTGCTTGCTGACTGTCCACGCCTCGCATCCGTACAACAGTATTGGTTCTATATAACATTCAAGGACTCTCTTTCTGATGTTAATTGATAGGCATTTGTTGGTAAGAATGCTTGTCATCTTCTTGAATGCTGTTTTGGTTTGGCCGATTCTGCCAGCTCTTTCCGATGTGCATCTGCCATCTGATGAAATGACCGTTCCCAGGTATTTGAACTTATTAACCTGTGTCAAGGTTGTGCCATTTGCTGTTATTTTGCATGAGGGGATTTCATGTTTTTTACTGATCACCATGACTTCAGTCTTCCTGCTGTTTAGTTCCAACCCCTTACCTTTACAAGAAGATTGCATGTGGAAAAGTGTATACTAAAACTTCTCTTTCAGGGTGATGTTTTGTCTATCCAGATAGACTTGGCTTTTGCAGCTGTTGCTGGTGGATATATTCCTGATGTGAATGCATTGCGTTGTATCTTGTATTGTAACACACATGCACATACAAGAAAACAAAATCACTGTAACACCAATGCAATAGATCACTGATTTGTTTTCATCTTTCATTCCTTCACATCTCGCTCGTTTAAACTTAACAGTGTCTCCACCCTTCAGCCCACTTTTCTTTCAGCACTATAACAAAAACTGACATAAAACAAGACTGATCTCAATTTATTCTTGTTTATTATTGACTTAGTTTTATGTGATAATGCTTGAATGATTATCTACAAAAATAGCAATGAACAACTTTCAAATTAAACATATGATATTAAATGCTGCTAACATTTATAAGTAACAACAACAACAAAAACCAAAAAGCATTGAGGATTTGCTGTAGTCCTTGTTGCCTAAAACATGTCAAGTGTAAAACCAGATCCTTTAAAATATGTGCATGCACGTACATATATACACATGCACACACACACTACATATACATAAACAAACACATACACACACATGTGCATCACGCATGCTCCAGCACATGGACGTACACCTATACTTATTGTACTTTATCATAATAAAAATAAATGAAATTAAAAAAAAAGACACCACACAGATATATAAGTATGCTCAATTACACACAGATCTGTAAGTTTTGTATTTTCAACAGTGATGGAATGGGCGAGTACTGTCATTTTCTCCCATCTTGACATACAGAACAACAAACTCTTTATCTCCAGTTTGTCTACAGTTTGGACACACAGAGCAAACTGTTTATCTCTAGTCTGTCAGAACTCAACACACACACACACACATGAAACTGAAAGACAGAATGATTTTCTACAGCTCTGACATGCAAAAAAACCCCTGTTTCATCTGTCGAACTCAACTCACACACAGAGACACACAAACACACACACAGGGGCACACACACACACACACACAGGGGCACACACACACACACACACAATCACACAGGGGGCACACACACACACACACACACACACACACACACACACAACACACACACACACACACACACACCACACATGAAAGACAGCATTATTGTCAGATCTAAGCAGTCACAACACTGCATGCTCCTCAATTTGCATAGTTTCAACAGCTGGAATTCTGAACACAGTTAAAAAAAAAAAAAAAAAAAATATATATATATATACACACACATATGTAATCAAAATTATTCATATACGATACAGAATTAAAACAGACTACCGGATTTTATCCCTGATGCAGTATATGGTGACCTGGCACAACTAAGTCCACAGAAAAAGAGGCACAAATAAGCCGAGGGTGCAGAGTCACAGGACTCCTTCCTGTGCAGTGCAAGTGGGACAACATGTTTTCTATTTCACATGGAGACCCACACCAGGTGCTGAAGAATAGTACACCTATTCATCTGATGAACTGAAGGGGGCGGGGGGGGGGGGGGGGGGGGGGGGAATCCAGCAACAAAGTACTATTACACCATGCTCTCAAATCACAAACGGCGGTGTCATTTGTCTCTGTGGTTCAGTCGTAACCAGCAGATATCACAACACTACCATTGCACTCAAGTATGGAATTTATGCATCTGTCCATGTTTGACAAAGTAATGCACACAGTTTAGGGCAGTACAGTCCAGTCCATACATACACACACACATACACACACACACACAACATATCCACATATATGTACATTTGTGTGCACACATGCACACATACACACACACACACACACAAACACACACTGCACACGCTGCTAAAAATACTGACAACATGATAAAACTGGTCTACAGTACGTTATGTATCTTTTTGAGTCCAGTCAACCTACAGATAAAATAAATATACATACATAAATGTTCAAAGAACTGAATACTGGGTGCTACGTGTGCATGAAGAGATATACACGGACAGGAAACTGATATCAAAGATTACCCTGCTTAAACCTCTTTAAGAAATGCATCATTTTAGAGAACTCAGAAAAATGAAACAGGCAGCCATAGCGATCAGTCACAGATTTCTGTATCTTAAAAGCAGACTCACAAAAAAGTGGAAATGCATCAGATACAGAACAGTAAGATTAGTCACAACCTTTCCCATTGTTTCGGCAAAAATGCAGCAACTTCAAACAAAAACAACAATAACAAAACAGACACATATACACACACAAAAGAAAACAAACACACAAACAAATAAACCAAAAAAAATCTCTCAGGAAAACAAAATATACACACATACATACTTTCACACACCCTGCTTTGCAATATACAAACGCACACACAAAGAAAGGAAAAAAACAAAAACAAAAAAAACCCCAAGGGGGTAAACCATGCAAGTCTTCCAATCCTGACATCAGAACAAGGGGGGTAAACCATGCAAGTCTTCCAATCCTGACATCAGAACAAGGGGGGTAAACCATGCAAGTCTTCCAATCCTGACATCAGAACAAGGGGGTAAACAATCCAAGTCTTCCAATCCTGACATCAGAACAAGGGGGGTAAACCAAGCAAGTCTTCCAATCCTGACATCAGAACAAGGGGGGGGTAAACCATGCAAGTCTTCCAATCCTGACATCAGAACAAGGGGGTAAACCATGCAAGTCTTCCAATCCTGACATCAGAGATGTTGTGTCCAAAGCCTAGCTGAAACTGAAAGTAGATTGTGACGTAAAGTGTGAGTTGTTTCCCTTGAATAAAGACACTCCGGTTTCCGGCAAGAGCAAAGATGGTTGTTCAGTTTTCAATGTGCGCAAGCCGTACGATTGTAATTTGAATGCGTCAGGCCACTAGCTGGTCATCCAACACCAAACATAACAACTGGCGACGAGGTGAAGTTCGTTTTTCAAGTCTACACCATCAAAATGGCGACAAGTCTGCCAAACTTCGAAAATTTCCACATCTACCAAGACAATGAAAACGCGGGAACGCGTTGGCGAAAGTGGCTGACGAAGTTTGAAAATCTCGTGTGTGCTTTGGATATTACAGCAGACGCTCGGAAAAAAGCCCTACTCCTCCATTATGGAGGTGAAGAAATCTATGAAATCTACGAATCTTTCTCTGAGGATAAAAAGGGGATCGGCGCAACTGCGAACGGCGAACCGAACGAATAGAACGTGCTAAAGAAATCTTTCACGGACTATTTCACCCCAAAGAAGAATACCAGTTATGAACGTCTGAAGTTCAGGAATGTGACACAGAACACAGGTGAGACAATTGACAGTTTCCATACTCGACTCCGTGCGTTAGCAATTAACTGCGATTTTCACGATGTGGACAGTGAAATTCTGACACAAATCTTGCATGGTTGCACATCGTCTCGCCTGAGGAGAAGAGCGCTTAGGGATTCATTTACATTGGACCAGATACTTTCTGAAGCACAATCACAAGAGCTATCCGAAGCTAGGGCTACAGACATTGAACAAACAGCTCACAGTCACAAAGTAAACGCAGTCAAGAATTCTGCCGGTCGTAAGCATGGAAGAGGAGGAGGCCAGGGTCAGTCCTTTCACACAAACAATCGTGAGGGACAGAGTGGCTTCCAGCAGAGAGGCAGAGGTGGATTTTCTCAAAGAGGTAGAGGAAGTTCCAGACCGCCAAGACAAAACACGACATGCCGAAACTGTGGTGGACCATTCCCACACCCTGACGGATGTCCAGCAGCGGGAAAGCAGTGCAGAGCTTGTTCGAAGGTAGGACATTACTCCCGTGTATGTAGATCAAAACGAAAACCTGTGAAGATAAACAATGTATCGAATGCCTGTGACAAATCGGCCGATAGCTCTAGTGAGGAATCAGTCTTCCACGTCACCCACTGTTTCAAAATTCCAGCAGTCCACGCCACACTGTTCGGGAAAGAAACGTCATTCCTTGTTGACAGTGGTGCGACAGTAAATATTGTGCACACGTCGACATGCCCCACAAACTTGAAACTCAAACAGCCATGTCCGAGGATTATGGCCTACGGTTCTGACAAACCCTTGCCTGTGGATGGACACTTTTCGACAGACATAGAATACAAAGGCAAGAGAACACATGCAAAATTCTACGTCGTCAATAGTGACAAGAAAACAGAGAATCTTCTCTGCGCAGACACTGCACAAGCCTTGGGACTGATACAATTCGCACTCTCGGCTAGCCTGAATACAGACCCATCTGCCCAATCAACGAGTTCCATCGCTGACAACTTCACAGAACTTTTTGATGGTAAACTAGGATACATCAAAGGCACGAAAATCAAACTGCATGTGGATCCAGAGGTACAGCCTGTTGCTCAACAGCACCGACGTGTTCCATTCCATCTTCGAAAACAGGTGGAGGCCGAACTGAAGAAACTTCAAGATTTGGATATCGTCGAGCCGGTAACTGGGCCGACTCCTGGGTCAGCCCTATTGTGTGTGTCCCCAAGAAACGTGAAGGTGAAGTTAGAGTGTGTGTTGATATGTGCGAACCAAACAAAGCGATAGGTAGAGAAAAACATCCTATGCCAACACTCGATGACCTGATTGCTGATCTAAATGGTGCTACAGTGTTCAGCAAACTCGACATGACTCAAGCCTATCACCAGCTGGAGATTGACGAAAATTCTCGTCAGATCACCACGTTCTCGACTCACATTGGATTGTTCAGATACAAGAGATTATTATTCGGAGTCAACGCTGCTTCAGAAGTTTTCCAGAACGCCATAGCCACCGTACTACATGACATTCCTGGTGCTAGAAATTTGTCTGACGACATCATCGTTTTTGGTGCTACTCAGCAAGAACATGACAGAAATTTGAAGAAGACACTTCAGCGCCTACAAGAGGTAGGAGCGAGGCTCAATCGCCAGAAATGCATCTTTTCTGCGTCCGAGCTGACATTCTTTGGCCATGTGTTTGGAAGAGGGGGGATGACCGCAGATCCTGAGAAAACCAAGACAATTCTCAATGCCCCTGCCCCTACAAACATCGCTGAGCTCAGATCGTTCCTCGGTATGACTCAATACATGGCGAGATACATCCCTGCGTATGCGACAATCACCAGTCCGCTGCGTGAACTACTCAAGAAAGACGTGAGTTGGACCTGGTCAGCAGCTCAACAAGCAGCGTTCGAAAAGCTGAAAGAGATGCTCACGTCAAGCCCAGTCATGGCGTACTTTGATCCTGCCAAGGAAACATCCATCCTGGTTGATGCTAGCCCGGTTGGTCTTGGGGCGATCCTCGTCCAAGACAACAAGGCGATCTGCTACTCGAGCCGAGCACTCACAGACGTCGAGAAACGGTACTCACAGACGGATAGAGAGATGCTCGCTGCTGTCTATGGAATCGAACATTTCCACTTGTACGTGCAAGGAGCTCCATTCAGACTCATCACTGACCACAGACCACTGCTCGGGATAGTCAAAAGCCGAAACCCCACAACAGCCCGAATCGAGAGATGGCGCCTTCGGCTCATGCCGTACGAGGTCGAATTCGTGTACAGGCCAGGCAGAAATGAACAAAACCCAGCTGATTACATCAGTCGGCATCCTCAAACAACTCCTGCCAGAGAAAACGCTGGTGAGGAGTACATTGCATTCTTGACTAAATTTGCAGTGCCGAAAGCAATGACGCAAGACGAGGTTCGAGCTGAAACTCAGAAAGACCCTCAACTAGAGAAAGTTATGCAGGCAGTCCAAACTGGACAATGGAGAAGTGACATCTCAGACTTTGCACGATTCAAAGACGAGTTATCCGTGCACGATGGACTTGTTCTCAGAGGTCATCGTCTCATACTTCCTCAATCACTTCAGAACCGAGCCATAGACATTGCTCACCAGTCACACCAAGGTATAGTGAAAACCAAGCAACTGATCAGGGAAAAAATCTGGTTTCCTGGTATCGACAAACTGGTTGAGAATACTGTGAAGTCAAGTATCCCGTGCCAGGCCACGTACAAAGGGCCAACACAGAGAGAACCACTTCAACCTACACCACTCCCATCAGGCCCATGGGTAGCGGTGGCGATTGACTTTGCTGGACCATTTCCATCGGGTGATTACGTGTTGGTGGTCACTGACGAGTATAGTCGATACCCAGAAGTGGAGATCGTCTCGTCCACTTCAGAAAGGGTCGTACTTCCGCGCTTGGATCAAATCTTTGCTCGCCAAGGTTTCCTGAGGTCTGTAAGACGGACAATGGCCCACCGTTCAATGGTCAAGCGTTTTGCAAATTTCGCTGAGAAGAGCGGCTTCAAGCACAGAAAGATTACGCCTGTGTGGCCTGAGGCGAACAGTGCAGCTGAACGCTTCGTGGAAACGATCAAGAACAACATTCGCGCATCAACAGCTGACGGCCGCAATTGGAAAGAACAAATTCCAACATTCCTTCGAACGTTTAGGGCAACGCCACACAGCGCAACTGGTGTCTCGCCGTTTGAGGCAATGACAGGACGGAAGATGCATGTCGGACTACCCACAGCTCCGAAACGTCTCTCTCCGGTCCCTGTACACACCCGTGTCGCACACAATGACAGTTACAGCAAGGGAAAGATGGCGGAATACGTCAACACCCGCCGTCACACCACACACACAAAGATGGCACCTGGTGACTACGTTCTGGTCAAACAGCCCAAACAAAATGCGTTGACCACGCCGTACAATGCGACGCCATGTTTGGTTAAAGAGAAGAAGGGGAGCATGATAACAGCTTGCCGCCCTGACGGATCTCTTATCACCAGAAACTCATCTCACTTTCGACAACTGCCACCACACATCACGGTTCCTGGCGACGTTACAGAACTTGATGCTCCAGAGGCTGAAACTCCACCACCAGACATCAGCATCCCTGGAGACATCATTCCTGCAGAGACCTCTTCAACTGGAGATACTGGTAACATCAATACAAGCTCCAACCAGTTTCCATCACCCAAAACCAGACGTTCAGGCAGAGAAACCAAGACTCCCACTTACCTGAAAGATTACGTCCTCGACTAACCCATTCTTTCTGCATTCATTTCAACTGCAAAATGATTCCAGGACGTCGATTTTGTGCATGGCCTGTCACTAGAGGACAACGTGTAGTTAGGTTGTCTCTCTAGTTAGTTGAATTCAAGCATTGCTTGATATTGAATCTCATTTTGTGTTCTAGTCATTGGTAGAGAGCATCAGAATGCTCTGTAGTTTTGGTTTGTGTTTATGGTCTGTATGTCAAGGAGGACAGCAGTGCAGCTAGGCTGATCCAACTTGATTTTAAGTGATCGTGTGGAGTGGTCACAATATTATAGTTTCTTAAGTGATCGTGTAGATTGGTCACAATATTATAGTTTCTTTCATTTTCATTTTATTCATGGAAGCTCAAGAGTCAAGGCACATGCCTGCTTACTGATGTTTATTCAATATGCATTGATGAAGCCAAAGATTTAATTTTCAGAAATTGTGTTGTCATTCAGAGTAACGATTAATTCTAAATTGATAAACCCTAAGTTTAAATGACAACGATAATCTTTCAGAAACCATTGAGTTTAAATTAACACACAATACGTATCTTCCTTAAGTTTTCAAGTTTGACAGTTACTCTTTGACAATCCATTTCATTTAATTGTCCATTCAAGTTGAGGAGGGATGTTGTGTCCAAAGCCTAGCTGAAACTGAAAGTAGATTGTGACGTAAAGTGTGAGTTGTTTCCCTTGAATAAAGACACTCCGGTTTCCGGCAAGAGCAAAGATGGTTGTTCAGTTTTCAATGTGCGCAAGCCGTACGATTGTAATTTGAATGCGTCAGGCCACTAGCTGGTCATCCAACACCAAACATAACAAGAACAAGGGGGTAAACCATACAAGTCTCCCAATCCTGGGTAAACCATGCAAGTCTTCCAATCATGACATCAGAACAAGGGGGGTAAACCATGCAAGTCTTCCAATCCTGACATCAGGACAGTTGTGGCTATGTGTAAGATCCAGAATGACTGGACTAATCCAGGCTGCCCGTCACACCCTTGCGAATCCTATGAACGTAAGAGAAAAAGATGCAGCGATGCACAAAGGTCAACGTCTGTTGGTACAGATCACTCTCACGGCTGTCCGGTTTACAAATGTCAATATGGCTGAGTGGCAATATGCAGAACTCTCCCACTCCTGGATCTGCAACACACCATCAAAATCCTTTACAGTCTGATTTGATAGAAATATGTTAAAATCCGTACATGTCTTTTTTTTAACTTGCACACACACACGCACGCACACACGCATATACACACACACACACACACACACACATAGTGAATATAAGACATTAAATCAAAGAACGAACGAACACACACACAAACACACACATGTTTATATGGACCACATCAGTCTATTAAAAACAAAGAAAAGCAAGGAAGTTTCTGACTGCATGAGATTTCAAAATTCCATTATGAATTCAAGCGGTAACACAGCTTAAAAACATAAGCAATAAACACACATTCCACTCATTGCCTTTCCAATACACTTTCTCCTCTACCCAATGCACACCTGCACGGATGCATGTATGCACGCAAGCGCACACACACACACATACACACACACACACACACACACACACACACACACACACACACACATATGCGCAAACATGAAGTCACACTTTAAAAATCAAAAGAAGTACAAGATAACATCCCATGCTGGGGTCTCTTCCTTGGTCTGGCTATACGACAAAGCAGTTACTGTCATTACTAAGCAGCTTACTAGACAGTCTCTTTGGTAAGCTGGATCAGAACAGGCATTGTTTAACTCCACCAAAATGACCCAGCAACAGTGAAGTCTCCTACGGTGGGTGGCCCTAAGGTGACTTGAGTTCCCGGGCTCCAATGGGCTTTCTGGTACTAAAGGTCTGGCTGAATGAACCTGGAATTGGTGAAGTGTTGTGGGGCTGTTATAGGCCACTTGGGATCAACATGACTGAGGCAAAGCAGAACTTGGGACATAAAATAAAATGATATTATCCTAAGCCCCCTCCACCTACCGCTAGACTGTGGAGGCACCAGGAGCACTTTGGGCAGCGTTTTTCCAAGGCGTGTCTTGTTCTGCTCTCCAAAACTGAGGCAGGGGATGCCGTTGTTCTCAACAAACTGCTTGAAGTGTTTGTGCAGTCGATTTAGGTGAGGGGAATCTGTGACAAAATCACCATCATTACAATCCTTCATTTAGTCTCCCTCATTCAAAAAACAAACAAACAAAACAAAACAAAAAAAAGAAAAAAAAAGGGGGGTAAGGGGTGAGGGAGGGGGGAGTCCTCGAATCGTTTCATACCGACTGGAGAGAGGTGCGCATCTATGTGCCTGTCTGTCTGAGTCTCGGATAAAAAGACTTTAACCCTCTGACTCCTGCACCCTGCCCACCAACAACCTGCATTGTCAACCATGTTAGCAAAGAAAAAACTTCACTCTCTCACCCTATCCACCAGTGGATAGGGTGAGGGAGTGAAACAGTTATCACGAAGGCATAAACTTAGAACACAAGGTGTCAAGGTCAAGATCGAGATCAAAAGGACCACAAAGGAGCCTAAAAATCAGCACTTTTGGGGGAAGGTGTGTGAACACCACTTTCTCATCAGGTCCTGATAAAATCTGTTTTCACTGTCGTGACAGTCTACCAAAGTCCTCAATGCACATACAGTTTTATTTTAAAAGAAATTTCCTCAGGATCACAGTGACCATGAGAAGTACACAATCTGAATTTTCTGTAATCATTTTTTGTATACAAAGAGACTGCTAGAATGGCTTGACCATCTTGTTTAATTTTCTTCTCCCTAACCCCAATGTCTTCCTTTTTTTTCTATCAGCTGTTACGTCTTAAAATTGTTTTACTATTTGTCTGTTTTGTGGATTTTATCAAAGATGCAAGTGTATACGGTTCATGTCCAATAAAGGGCTGGTTGATTCTTTGGATAGAGCCATGGACTTAAGATCTGATCTTTTTTATCCACTGGACGAGGCAGCAGGGAAGTTTTTAGTCCTCTTTTTATTATCTGTTGTTGGGTGTTGTTTGTGGTCTGTCTGTGACCGTGCATTCACGCTTGACAAAGGCCGGTTGGCCGAAAATTTGCACTTGTCTTGTTGTGTTGGATTTGCGCTTGCTTTGATTTGCTTGTTCTTCTGGTTCCTGTTATCTTGAGCTCAGTCCCAGCCCGCAACATTAACAAACTAGTCTATTAACAGGCTAGCATTTTAATGCTTCCATCATTCTGGTAGTGTCAGCTTAGCATTTCATAAATCCCCCTCCCCCCACCCCCATTTCAACACCTTGTCAGTGTTTTGCACAGGCTCAGGAACTATGCCCGGTACCTGCTGGCAGATTTGGGTGGAGCACTTGCGGTAGTGTCCGAGCATGACGAATGTCTTTTGAACAAACTCCAAACTCCAAGATCTAACAGCAGATGCCATTGTTTATCTTGGATCTTTGTCTTTGCCATTTGTGATATGGTGCATACAGAACTACTCGCATGCCTTGATGTTTGAGCAAACTGAAACTAAAACATAAAAGCCACATCAATTGTCACACCGAAATAATAGAAGAAAACTTGGATGATGGCTCATGATGTGATTTTCCATTTAATTTACGTTTATAAAACCCACATGATTAAAAGTGATATTTCATAGATGTACATCAAACAACTGAGTCGGTTTCATCTAAGAATACAAATCCTACGTAAGTATTATAAGTATTGACACATTCTGGTCGAACTGGAAAACCAACTGGTTTCTTCTGAAAAATGAAAGTTTTCAAAAAGATTCTTTTTGTCAAGACGTATAGGCCCTTATGATGCTCTAGGCAGTGTATCATTCTGCACTATTTCCACACACACACACGCACACAAATATACAGACAGACAGACAGACAGACACACACGCACGTGCACACACGCACACACACACACACACACATGACACACATACACAAGACACACACACACATACACACACACACACACACACACATACACACACACATGCACACAAATATACAGACAGACAGACAGACACACACACACACACACACACGCACACACACACACACACACACATACACACACACACACGACACACACACACATACACAAGACACACACACACGCACACACACAAACACCCACACCCACACAGATATACAAGTACATACCTGATTTTAGCTCTTGCACTTCAGTGGAAGGGTAGAGGAGATAACGGATCTGACTGCTGAGGGCAGCAATGGACAGACCATGATGAGGCACCGAATACAGCAGAAAACCGCATGTCTGCTGCTTCAAGGAGTTGTGCTCCTGGCCCCGGTCACACATCTCCAACATCTGCTTGATCAGCAGACCTGGCACAGAGACACAATTTAAAGACGACCTATGGCAATACACAGTTTGGCAAACTGAATAGCAATGATGGCAAACTATGTAAGATTGACCTATCATTATGGCAAACTACATGGAAATGACCTACAATTATTGCAAACTGCAAGGCAATGACCTACAATTAAGGCAAACGGCATGGCAATGATCTATAATTATGGCAAATTGCATGGCAATGACCTATTACAAACTGCTCAAAGTCTCTGAAAGTATGCTGAGCAATCGACCCAATCTTAGTCATATAAGCAGCTAAACAAAATCCCAGAAGAAGTATCTTTTTATGTTTTAGGTCAAAGTGATACAAAATCATGCCTAGTTGAACTTACGTACTTTAAGATTGGGTCTGTGATTCAAAGATCCAGGTTAAGTTCTTTGTTCACAACACACACACACACACACACCACACACACACACACACACACACACACACACACACACACACACACACACACACACACACACACACTGGTCTCACTCAAATACAAAATAATAAACCAACATTAACAGAAAAAATCCAAACCAAACCAAATCCAAACCAACCCAAACCAAATCCAAACCAACCCAAACCAAACCAAACCAAATATCCAAAGAGGAAAACAAACCCAAATCAGACAACCATCATTTACTCAGTATAACTTCTGAAATATCTAAACTCAACTATTTACATCAAGTTCTCAGTTAACTATTCTCTCTACATACTGTACCTCCCATGGAATGGCCAACCCAAATGACTGGTCTCTTGCCCACTCCAGCCTTGTGCAGCTTGTCCAGAAGTTCTTGGCTTCGGCCTGCAAGAGTGCATCTGAAAAACAGCTCTGTTATATATACATATTTGTTAGGTTTACACAAGCCTGATTTTAAAAAAAAAGTTCAGACCATTTTTCACAAACCTTTTCAACCATTTTCCTACTTAATCTGAAAAATAATACAAAACATCAGAGGCACATCTACTTTAAAACTTAAAAAATCACGTGCATATCTTTTGTCAATGTCATTGTTAATCTCTTCTTCTTATTATCGCTTAACTCTATGAAGACTCATTAGGCTGCCGCACTCAAGAACTGTTCACCACATCATCATCATCATCAGGTGCCCTGCCGCATGGCGTTGGCGACCATGGACTTCCATCTGTCTCTATCTCTTGTTGCCCCCAGCATCTCTCCTACCCTCCTCGTCCCCAGCCACTCTGCAAGTCTGTCCAGCATTTTTTACCTGGGTCTACCTGGTACTCTCTTTCCCTTCAGCTTTCCTGTTGTGGCCAGGTGCTCCAAATCCCCCTTCCTCATAAAATGGCCTATAAATGTTGCCTACCTTTTCCTAATCTTCCTTATGAGTGATCTACTTGTGTCTGCCTCCATCAAGACTGTCTCGTTTGTTTTCTTTGCTGTCCATGGAACTCTCAACATTCTTCTTAGAAACCACATCTCGGTTGCCTCAATCTTGTTCTGGCTTTGCTTGTTGACTGTCCACGCCTCACATCCGTACAACAGTATTGGTTCTATATAACATTCAAGAACTCTCTTCCTGATGTTAATTGATAGGCATTTGTTGGTAAGAATGCTTGTCATCTTCTTGAATGCTGTTTTGGCTTGGCCAATTCTGCCAGCTATTTCTGATGTGCATCTGCCGTCTGATGAAATGATTGTTCCCAGGTATTTGAATTTATCAACCTGTGTCAAGGTTGTGGCATTTGCTGTTATTTTGCATGAGGGGATTTCATGTTTTTTACTGATCACCATGACTTCAGTCTTCCTGCTGTTTAGTTCCAGCCCCTTACCTTTGCTTCTATTTCTAGTATATTCAGAAGGTTTTGTAGGTCCCTTTTATTTTCTGCAATTAGCACGGTGTCATCTGCGTATCGAATGTTGTTTATCATTTTCCCTCCAACCTTTAATCCAGGGTCTTCTTCTAGGTTTCTCATGATGTTTTCGCTGTAAAGTGAAAACAGATCTGGTGACAAAACACAACCCTGTCTGACTCCTCTTTTGATGTTTTGGAAAGAGTTTACATTGTTTTCTATTCTCATTGCAAAATGAAAGTATATGCACTGCAAACCTTTATACAGCAGGGGTGGGAACTGCTGAAAAGAATTAAAAAAAAAAAAAGAGGAAATCTACAGAGGACTGAGGGTATGCTCCCCTGGAAAAAAGTTTTGCAGGATTAAAATCTATGCCCTGTGGTACATAATCAGGTATCGAAATTAGACATTTAGAGTGTTTCAAAAGGGTTTTTTTTTGCACTATGCATTACTCATTTTCTATACACCCGCATGTTACATCACTAACTGTACTTATTGTGCTTACTTTGTTTTGAAAAAAAAAAAAGAAAATGGATATGGAAGCTTGAGTAGTTTACTTTGGTTTCCTGCAGGAAGGTACAGTCTCAGTCCTCTTTCATCATCTTTCTGGAATCTGATCTGATTTGCTGCAGGAGAGTTTAGGATCCATTGTTTTTCAAGAGTTTGAATGAGATGAATATGCTACAGACTTTAAAACAGATTCTGTCTGTTGCACTGTCTTAGCTTTTTCCACAATGTCTTTACTGATCATTTTCTCCATCTATTCCCATCTACAAGGATTTTTAACACCACTTCATTGAAGTTGTGCTGTCCTTGCTTTACGATGTCCTGTCAGGTAGCCATGTTTGCTGTCAACAGTGTACAGTGTCCCTCAAGTCTATGTGCAGCACGTTACCTTATCAGAATGCGCCAAGTGGGAGAACAAACATAGTTCTGGGAAGGAGTTTGCAAAGTTGGCAAGATGCAAAAATTTACTTTGTGGAATTTATTTTTTCAAGGAAAGGGCATATGTAGCCTGAGGAACCTGATTCCTTCAGCAGTGGAAATATGTAGCTCTGAGGAGAATTACCACCCCTGATACAGACACAGACATAGACACTTACACCTGCTTACAATCTCTCTTTGTTTCTCTCTCAGTGTCAAATTGTCCATTATGTAAAAGGGTTACTGAAAATGAAAATCACTTTATTCTATGTTGTCCAGCCCTTGAAGATCTGAGATGCCAGTTAATTCAGCCAAAGTAGCCTACTACTATAATCCAAATGATCTCAGATTAAGAGTGCTCATGGTTTTAAAACAATGAGCACACAAATAGCTCACGGCGCACAAATCCAAGATACTTTAGTTGGCCACTTTCTGCCAGCTATTAATAGCGCGGCCCTTTCCTTCCACTCCCCACACCCTTTTCACCCATCCCTTTATCACTAGTGCGGGAGCACAAAGACGCGCTACACTGACGGACTTTGGTCGACCCTGCCTGGCTAAAAATAGCACACGCAGGCGACGCCAGCTCGCAACTAAAGGGTGGCAGAATGGCTGGGAAAATGCAGCCATGATAGAAATCTGGCAATGCACTTCTATTAAGCTTTTAAGAGAAGAGGGTCTGCCTTATCATAAAGTTAAAATATAGTGACAAGTGTCTGTCAAACCTATTTATATGTTCCTATTGTAGTATTGAAATACGACTATGGGACACACATTGCATTTATTCCTTAATATATAACTACACATTATCCAAGAACGACTATGTATTATAATTTATATTTTGTGTTTGTATACTGTTTATAATGTGTTCACACCCCTTGAAATTGCATTATGAACTTACTGAATAAATTTCTTACTCTGATTCTTATTCTGATTCTCTCAGTGTCACACACAAACAACTGGATCTATTGAAGTCTGAAGACCAAGAAATACCCTGTCAGTAAAAACAGTAAAAAAAATCCCCTACTTACTTCTCTTTACTGTCATCGTCTGCTGCTGAAGACCAAGAACTAAGAGCTGTGTTATAGTGAACACTGATGATTCGAACATGGGGACAATCCTCTGCCAGCCAGTCCTGAACATAGCATACAATCGAATATAGCTATCAGATACATACACTTCACCATGCAATCTTTTCACAATAAATATAGCTATCAGATACATACATCACCATGCAATCTCTTCACAATCAAATATAGCTATCAGCTACTCACTTCACCATGTGATCTCTTCACAATCAAATATAGCTATCAGCTACATGCACTTCACCATGCAATCTCTTCACAATCAAATATAGCTATCAGATACATACACTTCACCATGCAATCTCTTCACAATCAAATATAGCTATCAGATACACACTTCACCATGCGATCTCTTCACAATCAAATATAGCTATGAGATACACACTTCACCATGCAATCTCTTCACAATCAAATATAGCTATCAGATACACACTTCACCATGCGATCTCTTCACAATCAAATATAGCTATCAGATACACACTTCACCATGCGATCTCTTCACAATCAAATATAGCTATGAGATACACATTTCACCATGCGATCTCTTCACAATCAAATATAGCTATGAGATACACACTTCACCATGCGATCTCTTCACAATCAAATATAGCTATCAGATACACACTTCACCATGCAATCTCTTCACAATCAAATATAGCTATCAGATACACACTTCACCATGCAATCTCTTCACAATCAAATATAGCTATCAGATACACACTTCACCATGCAATCTCTTCACAATCAAATATAGCTATCAGATACACACTTCACCATGCAATCTCTTCACAATCAAATATAGCTATCAGATACACACTTCACCATGCAATCTCTTCACAATCAAATATAGCTATCAGATACATACACTTCACCATGCCATCTCTTCACAATCAAATATAGCTATCAGCTACTCACTTCACCATGCAATCTCTTCACAATCAAATATAGCTATCACATACATACACTTCACCATGCAATCTCTTCACAATCAAATATAGCTATGAGATACACACTTCACCATGCGATCTCTTCACAATCAAATACAGCTATCAGATACACACTTCACCATGCCATCTCTTCACAATCAAATATAGCTGTCAGATACATACACTTCACTATGCGATCTCTTCACAATCAAATATAGCTATCAGATACACATTTCACCATGCCATCTCTTCACAATCAAATATAGCTATCAGATACACACTTCACCATGCAATCTCTTCACAATCAAATATAGCTATCAGATACACACTTCACCATGCAATCTCTTCACAATCAAATATAGCTGTCAGATACACATTTCACCATGCCATCTCTTCACAATCAAATATAGCTATCAGATACACACTTCACCATGCCATCTCTTCACAATCAAATATAGCTATCAGATACACATTTCACCATGCCATCTCTTCACAATCAAATATAGCTATCAGATACACACTTCACCATGCAATCTCTTCACAATCAAATATAGCTATCAGATACACACTTCACCATGCAATCTCTTCACAATCAAATATAGCTATCAGATACACACTTCACCATGCAATCTCTTCACAATCAAATATAGCTATGAGATACACACTTCACCATGCGATCTCTTCACAATCAAATATAGCTATCAGATACACACTTCACCATGCAATCTCTTCACAATCAAATATAGCTGTCAGATACACACTTCACCATGCAATCTCTTCACAATCAAATATAGCTATCAGATACATACATTTCACCCTTTGGCTCAACACAATGAATAAATATATGACAAAATCCAAACAGTCAGTCTACATCCATTCCACTAAGCATCCTATATAATGCAATCATACTTGCTTCACATTCACTTGTTCTGTCCTCATAATGACAGACTGACTTCAACTGTTCGTTCAGAAATATATCATCAATACCAACAACTACAAAAAAGACAACAACAACAGCAACAGAACCTCTGTAGATAAATAAACATAAAGCAAAAATACAATGTTTTTGATGCAGATTCTGACCATCATCCAGATAGACATACGCTTTCCTTCTTTCGTTTTCTGTCAGCTCGTGAAAGATACAAACAAACAAAAAACAAACAAACAAACAAACAAAAAAATCAGCCTGGCATTCAAAATTTTTTGTCCTGAGGCTGTGAGAGAAAATGTGGCATGAGTGCCATACGTGTGATGCTGTTGCATAAGAATAAATGAAAATATGTCAAAGCTAGAAGCTGGAGAAACCATTTTATGTATGCTGCTCTGAATTCCTATCCAAATCTTACTACTACAATTAAGACAACATAGAGCTCAACCATGCCACTAGCAGCATAAAACCCAATGCTTGTAAGAAGCAGCAAACACACACCTTAGGCCAGCAGTCAGTGTGAGGGGTATTGTTGGATTTTGATGACACTGCTGCATCTTGCTGTCGCCATGTTTTCACAGCTCCTCCCAACAGCCCATGCACAAACACCATGTCTGCATGCACTGTTTTCCTGCAAACACAGACCGCAGCATGAGATATATGTGCTGTATAAACTATGTAGGCCTACACTGGCAAGACATACCTATGAAATGAATAAACAGACTTCCTTATACTAAACCATGCATGAATACTAGGTTTACAAAGAGATATATTAAAAAAAAGAATGACTGCCAAGTATTGCATTTCCAAATAAAGTGAACGCAGGTAACACAGGTAACACAGTAGACTGGGTAGTCTACAGAGACAGTGATCATTTACTCAAGTCTTCAACTGTTGACACTAACTTAGCATCGGATCATTATGCTGTGAAGTGTGAATTAGACATCATTAGGCCCGCCGTTCCAAAGACGTACAAGGAAGTTAGGAAAATTTCTGCTATCGACATAGAGGCTTTCAAATCTGATCTGATCACGACCATACCGAGTGAGCCATCGGCTTTTCAGCTGACCTCTGCCCTCCGTGCCATGCTTGATAAGCATGCTCCAGTGAGCAGGCGCTTGATCTCTGATCGCTCATTGTGTCAATGGCACAGCACAGTGGGTCCTGAGTTGTCGGAAGCCAAGCAGGAGAGGAGGAGGGCTGAGAGGCGATGGCGCGCCACGGGTCTGACTGTGTACTGGGAAATATATCAAACCGCTAGAAATCATGTTACTGATATTGTTCATCAAGCAAAAACTTTGTTCTATTCTTCAAAGATATTGGCTTGTAATACGGCCAAGCAGTTGTTCAATGTCACAAATAGTCTGTTAGGTAAAGTCAGCTGCTCCACCCTCCCCACCATCTTCCAAGCTCAAGAGCTCCCTCAGAAATTCTTAGAGTTTTTCAATGGCAAAATTGATACTATCCGTGAAAACCTAGATTCTACTGCACCTGTACACTCCCTGAATGACAAAGTTTACTGTGGACCTCCTTTGACTTCTTTCAGCCCTGTTAGCCAAGACTATGTCAAAAAACTTTGTTTGCGATGCAGCCCTAAATCATGTGAACTTGATGCCATTCCTACTCACTTGCTCTTCCAGTGTATCGATGACGTTCTACCCCATATTACTCATGTTATCAATACCTCTCTGTCCTCTGGTCACGTTCCTGAAATCTTCAAGTCTGCAGTGGTACGTCCATTGATCAAGAAACCTTCACTAGACAAAAACGTTCTAAAGAATTATCGGCCTGTGTCAAATTTGTCATTTCTATCAAAATTATTGGAAAAGATTGTTCTGGAACAAATTCTAGAACACCTCGAAAAGAATCACCTCTTGAATCCTCATCAGTCTGCTTATCGACAAGGCCATAGCTGTGAGACAGCACTCCTCCGTGTAGTCAATGACCTCCTCTGTGGGCTTGATGATGGGAACGTTTCCTTGTTAGCGTTGTTGGATCTTTCCGCAGCATTTGACACGATCGATCATAATATTTTGTTCTCACGGCTTCAAACTTCCTTTGGTTTCAAAGACACAGCCCTCGACTGGATTATCTCTTACTTGACTGAACGTACTCAGACAGTGTGTGTACAGGACAGATACTCAGACAGTTCTCCTCTTAGGTACGGTGTGCCTCAGGGTTCTGTACTGGGGCCAGTCCTTTTTGTGCTGTATGCCGGTCCTGTGTCTGACGTCATTGGTGGTCATGCCATGTTGCACGAGAGCTTTGCTGATGATACACAGCTTCATCAGTCGGCTCCCATTGCTAAAATTGACTCACTGATTTCTCAGGCGCAGGGCTGCATTGCAGACCTAAAGGACTGGATGACTACCAACAAACTACAACTAAATGACGACAAGACGGAACTCATGTTCGTGACAAAACAACCTAACCATCCTTCTCTACCTTCAACTGTCACTATCAATGACTGTACTGTTTCTGTGTCCACCTCTGTCCGCAGTCTAGGGGTCATTCTTGACCAATCCCTCTCCTTTGAGAAACAAGTTTCAAATATTTGCAAGATTGCTTATTTAGAACTAAGAAGAATCAGTTCCGTACGTCACCTTCTCTCTACAGATGCTACAAAAACTCTCATTTGTGCCTTTGTTTTATCTAGAATAGATTACTGCAACTCACTTTTGGCCGGCCTTCCGAAATACCTGATAGAAAGATTACAGCGAATCCAAAATCATGCAGCCCGGGTAGTCTGTAGAGCAGGTAAATATGATCACATTTCGCCACTACTTCACTCTCTTCACTGGTTATCTGTCTCAAACCGTATCTCGTACAAAATCTCAACTCTCACTTTCTCTTCTCTCTTTGAAAATGGACCTTCTTATCTCTCGGATCTCCTTCAAATCTATACTCCCTCTCGACAACTACGCTCCTCTGCAGACGACCGTCTTCTACGAATGACTCGCTTCAGAACTACTACTGGTGAAAGGTCTTTCTCTTTTCAAGCTCCATCGATGTGGAACAGACTGCCAGACTCTCTCAGACATTCAGATTATTTCTCTTCTTTCAAGTCTAAACTTAAAACCCATCTATTTTCTCACAACTAGTCAATGCTGCGTAGGGGTACCACCTATGTCATAGCCGTCTAAGCCTTGTTTTGACATACTGTTTCAGGGTGTGTTTTCTATTGCATGTGTTTGTTGTATAATTGAACGTTGTGTGATTTGGTTTTGTAGCAATGCTTGAGATGAGTGAGTGTTGTGCTCGTAGGATTTGTTGGTTTCTGTAGTGGTGGTATTCGTAGTTGTTTGTGAGGTGTGTGGTTGTGTGTGTAGGAGAGGTGAATGCAGTATATTTTTGTAAAGCACTTAGAGAAATTATTTTGATTAAGCGCTATATAAGAAGCCATTATTATTATTATTACGTTGTTACAGCCCCAAGAGCGGGAAAGTAGGGTGGTCACCCTTGGCAATGGTATAAACAAACAGAAAGACAAAAACATGGGCTCGTTGAGAAGACTGGGACTACACAGTTGAGTCTCATCTACTTCATGAATGCATCACTGATGGTGTTGCTCAAATTTTCTGAGCAACAAGGCAGGTGTCTGTACTTCTCAGGCCTGGTTGATGCCAGGATATATTATGATAGTAAGCATAGATACGGCCCTGTCACGCAGTCTCAATCTATCCTAAATGGAACTCTATAGCGTCATGATTATTATCGTCATCATCATCATCACTGTATTGTAAAAAACTGTGGCAGCTTCCACAGCCATTAAGTGGCATAGAAAATGGGGAGGGGGGGGGGGGGGGGTGAGTACAAAGGAAATCTCACTGAATGCGACGATCCTTAATAAAAACTAATACAAACAAAAAACAAGAAAACAAAAAAGAAAAAAGAAAAAACCCATAAATCATATACTGTACACTTCAGCCCTAGCTAGCTATGGCTATGGCTCCTGTAACATTCCAGCATCATAGAAGCACCATAAACATGAATATTGTGCCAGTTCCTCCATTGCTTGTTGATGCATGCTGACACTGAAGCAAACCTCTTTCCCATCCACTCTGCAATATTTTCTGTCCATTTCTTCTTCTGTTTGTCTTTCCTCCCTTTCCCTTGTACTATTCAAAGAAGGACGGTGTTTGAGAATCTGCTGATTCTTATAACATTACCATACCACCTCAGCTTTCTCTTTACTATAGCCAGTAGGTTTTTATAGTGTCTTATGTGTTGAGTGTTTATTCTTAATACTTTGTCATGTCATGTGGTTTAAGTGAAAATAGTAAGGAGTCATCTGAGTCTTCTACTAAAGTGGCAAGTAATAAAATTGAATAAAGATATGCAAGGATTTTTGTGGTTACTTGATAAAGTGAACACAAAAAGTCACTTTATTAAAGCATTAGCATATTGTGGATATATGCTTTAGGTTAAAATAAATTGTCCCTTCACGTTATGTCATTCAGAACAGATTAAGATATAATACCTGTGCACATTCACAAGCAGGAATGTCTGCATGTACTTTCCCATCACCACACAGAGGAACAATCAGTATCTGATTGTATCAGCACTGGTGCTGATCTAAGCTTTGTATCAAAACTTCATAACAAATCGTAGCTTCTTTCTCCCATGATTTAACTTACCTGGACCTATAAAGAGGATGAAGCATGACAACACCATCGTCCAAAACCTCACATGACCATTCTTGGTCCATGTTGGCCAATGTCCTGGCTGCTGTCACAGCCAGCTTGCTGTTCTTGCCCTCTGTCCAGTTCTTCAACACCCCCAGCCAACCTGCATGTATGTGACACTGGATAACTTTTATTCTCTTTCTATTTTTCCTTTTTGTCATTCATGACATTTCACATTTCACGCATCGTAACATATTTCCTGATTCTGCTTTTCAAAAATACGGAATCACTTATCTGCAGGAGCCTCCTATTAGCTTCAATTGTTGAACAGTTCGTCTCCAGTCAAGCTTTTCTTCAAGTCAAGTATGCTATTCTTCAGTCTGGCTACAGTGGAAACAAGACCTTTTTGGCAAATCATTAATTCTGAACACAAAAGCCAGAATTTTCAGAAAAGAAATCTGAAATACCTTAAATATCAAGCAATTGAAGTCCTCTAATTCTGACCACAAAAGCCAGAATTTCCAGAGGAGAAATCTGACATACCTTCAATAGCAAGCAACTGAAGTCCTCTAATTCTGACCACAAAAGCCAGAATTTCCAGAGGAGAAATCTGACATACCTTCAATAGCAAACAACTGAAGTCCTCTAAAAAAAAACAAAAAAACAAAAAAAAAACAAAAAAAACAATCGGTACCTCACCAACATCTACAAAATATCAATCAGATCATACAATGTAGGAGATAAATCCTGTCAATAGATGTAACGAAGAAATGAATACATTTTATTTGATGAAACTCACAGGAATAGATTGAAAGTTTGAGACTTATACCTAAGGAAGATTTTGCAGGTAAAATTTTCAAAAGTTCAAATGTAAATAAAAATGACAAAGGTTTCCTTATCATACACTAAACTGTAAATATATGACAGAAGGAATAAAAATTCAAAATGACATTAGAGATTCTTGTTCTGCTTAAAGAAATGCGTCAATATCGTTTCTTGTTTTTTTGTTGTTTTTTTGTCGGTAAGAAATCTTAACAGAAATAATTTCAAGTTCCAGAAACTTCAAGTTCTGAAGAAGGGTTGCTTGCTAACTACAGATTTTTTCTCATCAAACACCAGCTTCACTGGACAGGACATGTCCATATGGGACAACAGCATCCAAAAGATGCTCCTGTATGTAGCAAGAATACACTGATAAGGGGAGACCACTCAAGTAATATAAGGATATTCTGAAGGCCAACCTCATCAGCTGTGGCATTATCGCCAACTGGAAAGACACTGCCCACAACAGAGTAAGCAAGCGACAGTAGTGCACACAGAACACAGCCATGCTTGAACAGTTCAGAACAGCTGCTATTTAATAGAACAGGGACTGGCGCAAGCAGAGCCCAGAGCAGCAAGACTCCTTCCCATGCAATGCCTCCACATCTGGTTACGTCCCCTTATGAAGACCCATACCAAGCAATAAAGGACCAGAATGTCTACTCATCTGTTGGATTCATAGGAGAGTCCATTACAGAAGTAGCTGGAATTGTTCATGGACAATGAATAATTTTAACTTTCCTCACACGGTTTTCAATGGAACATTTACATTTTTTTTGGTCTGAAAATGATCAGGAAGATTCTCTTTATTTATAGGAAGCCATTTTATACGGTCCCCTTCTTCAGACTGAATCATTTTTATGACAACAGCCAAACTATACAACAGAAATAATGAACTTGAAGCTGGTATGCACCCATGTACAAAGTACATTCAATGATCCACTTTAACACTTGCGCTCAATACCCTAACTTACAAAAGACAGACAGATGTACAAATACATTTTTTTCTTTTCTATTCAATTTCTTTCAATTTCTCAAGACAGCATCTCCACATTCAGAATAAGTTCCATATGCACTGACACCATTGATGCCATGTGATGGAGAAGACCAAAATGGTCATGGCATAAGGCATAAGTCCTATAACCTGGCAAAGACCAAAATGGTCATGGCATAAGACATAAGTCCTATAACCTGGCAAAGACCTAAATGGTCATGGCATAAGGCATAAGTCCTATAACCTGGCAAAAAGACCAAAATGGTCATGGCATAAGGCATAAGTCCTATAACCTGGCAAAGACCAAAATGGTCATGGCATAAGGCATAAGTCCTATAACCTGGCAAAGACCTAAATGGTCATGGCATAAGACATAAGTCCTATAACCTGGCAAATACCAAAATGGCCATGGCATAAGGCATAAGTCCTATAACCTGGCAAAGACCTAAATGGTCATGGCATAAGTCATAAGTCCTATAAGCTGGCAAATACCAAAATGGTCATGGCATAAGACATAAGTCCTATAACCTGGCAAAGACCAAAATGGTCATGGCATAAGGCATAAGTCCTATAACCTGGCAAAGACCTAAATGGTCATGGCATAAGACATAAGTCCTATAAGCTGGCAAAGACCTAAATGGTCATGGCATAAGTCCTATAACCTGGCAAAAAGACCAAAATGGTCATGGCATAAGACATAAGTCATATAACCTGGCAAAGACCTAAATGGTCATGGCATAAGACATAAGCCCTATAACCTGGCAAAGACCAAAATGGTCATGGCATAAGACATAAGTCCTATAACCTGGCAAAGACCTAAATGGTCATGGCATAAGACATAAGTCCTATAAGCTGGCAAAGACCTAAATGGTCATGGCATAAGGCATAAGTCTTATAACCTGGCAAAGACCAAAATGGTCATGGCATAAGACATCATCATTATCATCAGGTGCCCTGCCGCATGGCGTTGGTGATCATGGACTTTCATCTGTCTCTATCGCTTGTTGCCCCAAGCATCTCCTCCACCCTCCTCGCCTTCAGCCACTCCGCAAGTCCGTCTAGCATTTTCTCCCTGGGTCTACCTGGTGCTCTCTTTCCCTCCAGCTTTCCCATTGTGACCAGGTGCTTCAAATCCCCCTTCCTCATAATATGGCCTATAAATTTTGCCTGCCTTTTCCTAATCTTCCTTATGAATGATCTACTTGTGTCTGCCTCCATCAAGACTGTCTCGTTTGTTTTCTTTGCTGTCCATGGAATTCTCGACATTCTTCTTAGAAACCACATCTCGTCTGCCTCAATCTTGTTCTGGCTTTGCTTGTTGACTGTCCACGCCTCACATCCGTACAACAGTACTGGTTCTATCTAACATTCAAGAACTCTCTTCCTGATGTTAATTGATAGGCATTTGTTGGTAAGAATGCTTGTCATCTTCTTGAATGCTGTTTTGTGATGTCACGTGCGCCGCATGATGGTCCCTACTGGACGAAGGTGCTCCACAGAAGCACCTATTTACATCGTTATCTCCATTTTCCTTTTGTTTATTCATCCATGAGTATCCTGGGGAAATTACGATGGTGGTTTCCCGTTGCCTTCCATCGGTTTCTTTACTGTCTCTCCGCTAGCTTTTGTCGTTCCCACGACAACCTACAAGGTAGTAGGGTAATTTTTTTTTTAGGATTAACTCCCTTAGCCTTATTCCCTCCCGAGATGTCCACAAAGCAGTGGAGCTATTTACCCATAGCTTGGGGATCTGGTTCGTGGGCACAAGGGCATATCCACAAGCCGGTGGGCCTGCGTGCCACACGTCTGGGGGCCAGACCTCCTCCGAGTCCCACGAGATTTAGCCTGAGTCCGTGAGGTGCTCAGTTACCGCCTGTCGCCACGAGGAGGCACAACGTAGGGCTTGCTGATGGAGAGGCTATGTACTGACAGGAAGAGACTTACGCATTCTGCTCTTCTTTTCGCATAGCTGCAAGCAGCAGTGCTAGCCAGCAGTCACTAGCCGACACACTAGACGCATCACACCCGCCTTTGACAAACGCATAAGATATACATCCTATAAACTGGCAAAGACCAAAATGGTCATGGCATAAGACATAAGTCCTATAACCTGGCGGCAAGTCTGTGAGTAAAGAAAAAATATATTGAAATCTTAAGGCCCAACTGAGCATCAAACCCAGGAAACCAGCATTATCAGCATAGTGCTATAACCACCTGGACTAATGGGGTCATGAAAAAACTTGACCTATTTATCAAAGAATGTGGGGTTAACGGCTTGCTGATAGTTGATACATACACACATTTTATATAATATAAAGAAGACATATGAAAAAAGAACCCAACATATACAGTAAAACTCCTACCTGTGCGTACAATGGTTTCATGAGTGCTGGCATGCAAGGCAAGGTTGCCCAACACAGAAGCTACTGCTGTGAAGGTTTCTGCGTTGTCATACTGCTCTGTGATTCTTTGTAGAATAGCCAATCCATTTCCCCTGACAAACTGTGAAGCTTGTTCGGGATTCTAAAAGGGAAGAAACCAAATGGTTACAGAAAATAATCAAAAGGAAAGATTTATCAGACTGCCAGTAATTTTTTTTTCAAAGTATGCATTTAAGGAATGATATACATCTAATCCTGAAATGAACAACTTTTGGGACACTTGGCTAAACCACTATGTCTCAAATTCAATATCATCTGCTGAAAAAAATACATTCTCCTATTCAAATTAATATATGTCATTCTCCAGCAAAAAGTAAGTTGCTGTATGACACTAACCTTCTAAAACACAAGAAGAAGTAAGTAATGATAAAACTGATTGGACAAGTAACACTGAAATTTGGATTAGAAAAAAACTTAGTCTTGAAATGCGTATCTGTAAATATATATGACAAAGTCTGTTTGAAGCTAAGATAAGATCTGGAAATACCACATGGAAAAAGTATTCATTTATCAAATAATGCACTTCTGTAGTTAGCCATCAAGATTTTAATTTGAATACTGCTTTCTATTTCTTCTCTTAAACTTGACCCAAGACATCAACTTTCAGTATGTATGACAAACTTTCTAAAGGAGAAGGGGGTGAGTAACACCGTTTGGTACACATTCCTGAAAAGTTATTTCTAATTCAACTAATAACATGCTTGAAAGAAAAACCAAAAAAGATGCCCTAAAACAATAAAATTCTAGCACAAAAAATAAACATTGAAACACAGATGTATGAGTATCTATGCACATGCTCACACAATTGTGTGCGTGCCAACACACACGCACACACACACACACTACACACACACACACACCTACACATTGAGACAATGAGACAGACAGAGACACACAGAGACAGACACAGACACACACATACAGACACACACATGCACGCACACACACACACACACTCACACACACACACACACACACACACACACACACATACACACACGCACACACACACACACACACACACTCACACACACACATCACACACACAAGCAGATGAAACAAACGAAATAGCCAATACAGATAACACATACACAGCACAGCTGAGCCAATGCGGACAAAAACTGCTGCAACAACTGGTCCTCTGCAGGTTGATCGTCTACAGAAGCCACATCTAGTGATGACCCATCAAAGCCCCAGAAATGGATCTGAAGCAAACACACAGAGAAATGCTTACAAAAAAAGGCATGTACAGACAAAATATTAAAAAATACCTTGTTTGTAAAAGATCCTTTACTTGACAAAGGGCCTGGGCTCGAAACGTCGTGTTTTATACTCCAAAAGATCTTTTACAAACAAGGTATTTTTTAATATTTTGTTTTTACCCTCAAGATCCAGTAGTCATAATTTGTTTTACCTTCATGTACAGACAATTTCTTTTTTAGAGACAGACAGACATAGCAAGCAGTAGTCACTGTATACAAGATGTACCATTAAAAAAGGTAAAGGTTGTCCCATAACCCTGAGGTCAAAGGAAAACGAAGTGGTTAAAACTTCTACTTTTCTTGAAGCAAACATTATGATGGTGGTGCCAATCTTCTCTTCCTTGATGCTTTACCTTCCCACTCACAGCTGGGTGGACTGGAGACCGCATGCACATATAAAGATTCCTAGGCACGATTCACACTCCTACAAACTCAAGCAGGCAGACTGTAAGATGAGTGCTGTACCTCCGTGACAACCACACCTGCTCTACCCTTTGTAAGACTACATCATGTCAAAAATGACTCATAACAAAGAACATGTGTAGAACTCAGGGAAAAAAATCAAAACAACTCACACACACAAACCAGAGTACTCTTGGGTCTATATGTAACAGAAGTTTGAAAACAAGCCTAAAAAGCTCCATGGATTACCTACCTTATCATCAGTGGGTCTCTGCTTGAGCTGAAGATGTTGGTAAGCTGATATTGCGGCTCTGCTGTATGATGATGATGATTCCTTGTAGTCATCACCACCGTAGCCCTTTTCTTGCTGATCCAACTTTAACAACACAGATGCCAGCTCCTCCATCACAGGTGTCTGAGACAATGGTAAACACCAATTCATTTACATACAAGAGTTTGTTCAAGAGGGATAACTTGCACACAGACAATGCCATACGCACTTCCCTCAAATCTTCCAGCAAGTATCTGGTGGATTCCTTTAGCCTGTGCAAACTCCTGTGAATTGGCATGGTAAGGTCTTGAAAGGGAATGGGGGAGGGGAAAAAGGGCAGGATCTGTGAATCACTAAGCTGATGGAAACATGATGATGAACAGTGAACAGGAAAGCTTTTATGTTTGTGTTGTGGGCTGGGACTGAACTTGAACTCGAGAGACTAGATCCTGAGTCCATGGCTCTATCGAAAGAAGCAAGCAGCCACATAAACGTACATCATACCAAAGCAGCAATTTGCCAAAGATGAGAGTGGAAAATTTCTAATCACTGCAGTAAAATATCAGAATTTCACGGCAGCAAATTACCAATAATCACAACAATATTTAAGAACAATTGATTAAATCAGATTATCAGCAAAGCAACAGCAGTATAAGCATGAAGACTCAGAGCAGAGAAATTACCAAACAGACATCATGAATGTATGTGTAATGATACTGATACAGCTGTGCTCACCTTCTAGTTTCATCCATTTACATGTCTGCTTTCAGTAAGGTACAAATCAGTGAAACACCAAAAACAGATATCAGCAGGCTATACATACATCTGAAAACAAATCCCACCTTTGTCATGACAAGAGAAGGCTGGGGCAGAAAGAATCTGGCATCTGCACCACGTGACCTGGATAATCCAATCAGTGTGACGTAGTCTGCTGCTTGCGCCACATAGCGATACTGGTAATCTGTTGAACGGTTATTGTAATTGGTCATTTCTACACAATATGGATAAAACAGTTTTCATAACATTCGTCTTTGTATTTCAATGTTCCCTTTCTCATCCTGCTTTCATAAGAATGATGAACATTTTCATTTTGGATTTATCTGGACACTTTGTAATGAATTAAAAATACCTGAAGTTTTAGATGCAAATGTGTACTCACATGCACAAACATACATATGCCTAACCTTATATTCTCTAAATTCCCATGAATGACAAGATAATGCACATACTGTTGATACATGTACCAGTCACACACACACACACACACACACACACACACACACACACACACACACATATATATACACACACACATATATATACATACACACACACACATACAGAATTTCATATGAAAAAAAAATCAAGGCTACTTTTGGCAATGCTGTCAGGTGCACATCTGTATTTGTATTTGTGTTTGAGTGTGAGTGAGTGAGTGAGTGTGTATGGTGTGTGTGTGTGTGTGTGTGTGTGTGTGTGTGTGTGTGTGTGTGTGTGTATGCGTGTGTGTGTGTTTGTGCATGTGCATGTGTTTGTGAATGTGTGTATGTGCGTGCATGCATGTTTTTGTGTGTCTGTGTGTGTTTGTGAATGTGTGAATGTGCATTTGCATACATGTCTGTGTGTGTCAGTGTGTCATGTGTGTGTTAGTGTGTGTGTGTGTGTGTGTGTGAATTTGTTCTCTTACTACCAAGCAAAGAATAATTCAGTTCTACAGGTGATCTCATGGTGTTCATTCATCTGTAGGCAGAATTAAAAACAACCCATATCAGATCCTGGAAAAAAGCAAAGGACAGACTCAGGCTGCAGAGTGAACAGTTTACTCAAGTGGGACTCAATGCACTCAGACAATTCCATTGTGCGCTCCACGCAATCTGCACTCTATCATGTAAGACCCCTTATGCCTGTGCAAACACTGTCCACTAGTAACGTTTTGAAATGGTAGAGAAAGGGAACAGAACCTGTGAAACACTAATCTGACACTATCGTATCGACTGGAACTTTAACCCTTTGACTCCTCACCTATCTGCCAACTGCAAAAACTTGACCCTCTGACTCCCTCACCCTATCCACCAGCTTCCTGCAGGAAGCTGGTGCATATGGTGAGGGAATTGAAGGGTTAAGTTTTTGCTTTGCTGGCATGGTTGACAATGCAGGATTTCGGTGGACAGGATGCGGGAGTCAAAAGGGTTAAGATGTACAGTGAACAGGCCTGTTTTTTTATGTTGTAGACTGGGGTTGAATATGAATACATCAGATCTTGAGTTAACACCTTTATTTCAAGACCTGGCCAGGATGCTAAGTGTAAGATAGAAAACAGAATTAAACCAACATGTTCCAGTAGGTATAAAGAGGATCAAGTCCGGTGAGTCACGTTTTGGTATTCATAGTAATGAAATCTGTATGAAAATGTATAATGGGATGTATGCCAGTTCACCTTCCCAGGCAGTTTTGGCAGCAAGAGCTTTGACACCCAATCTGCGAACAGCTGGGCTCTTGGAACGGCACAGTTCTAGCAAAGTGAAGGGATCCTGGCTCTTGGACTGTAGCCATGGGAACCACACCCCTACACAAACCAAGCACGCAAATCCCTAATCCACAGATTAAAACCTGAAAAAAGTTAACAGGAACCAGAAAAAAAACATGAAAAAAGAACAAGAATGTGTATTCAATACAACCAGACAAGACAGTTGGGTAAAGGGTGGAGATTTTTCCAATCTCCCAGGTCAGTCTGCATGCAGACCTCTAAGTGCTGAAACACCCTTTACATGTACACACAAGATTGGTTGTGTTAACCCTCTGACTCCCGCACCCTGTCCACCAGCATCCTGCATTGCCAACCATGCCAAAAAGCAAAAACTTGACCCTTTGATTCCCTCATCCTATCCACCAGCTTCCTGCAGGAAGCTGGTGGATAGGGTGAGGGAGTCAAAGGGTTAATTTTCTGCAGTTGGTGGATACGGTGCGGGAGTCAAAGGGGTAAATACGTATTCTTATTCTTTTTTGTACACTTTTTTTCTGGTTCCTGTTGGCTTGAACACGGGCAGTCACACTTGTTTTGGATTCTGAAAAAAAGTTGTCTAGGCTTCTCTACATTACATATAAACGACATGACAGTCAAGTAGATAAAATCTCGGACTTCCAATCAGAGGTCCTGGGTTTGATCCTGCCTGGCTACCCCCTTCCTGCTGGGTAAAGGTGGAGATTGTTTCCGATCATCCAAGTCCACATGCATGCAGACCTCTCAGTGCTGAAACCCCCTTCATATGTACACACAAGCAGAACATGAAATATACATGTTAAAGATCCTGTATGCTATATCAAGTGTCTCACGGCGTATGGAAACATGTAAACACCCAGCACACACACCCCATGAAGACAGAGATCGCAGACTGTGCAGCAACACATCACCTGCACAGGTGGGTAAAACAATAAGCATACACAAATCCAGGAAAAATTGGAACATGCTGAAAATAAAAAGTATGTATACAAATGTTTCATAAGTAGTACTGCTGTGACAAGTGATTAACAACACAATCAAACTAGGCACGGGCCCTTTTTAGGACAACCTGTGTGTATATCAAAATACTACTGTAGTCTTGTTGCATGACAGATTTCACTGTAGGTGACAGGTGGCTTAGACATAACACCATTATGAAATTAAATATGAAACACATGTTCCCTAACCTACAGATGTAATTAGAAGCAGATAATGCAGTGAGTATTTTATGCATTCTGACTCACACAACCATTATTCTATGCATTTTTTCTTCTAATTTTGATATGCTGTTGTGTTGTCATTGTGTACCAAATGGAAACTGTACCCACCAATGCAGGATACTATTGCTAGGACAGAACAAAACTATGTCGAAATCAAAATTGCATACATGTATTTAAAATCATATCTTCAAAATTCTACTTCTGAAACGGATCTTCACGTAGTCTAGCATGGTATCAATCACAATGCTGAGTGCAGGTGGGTCAAAGAATTAATTATAATCTTTTGCAACGTTCAGTAGACAGCAAAGTTTGGCAACTCTTTGGCTGATGAAACGTTTGGAGTTTTGGTGCTTGGATTTTTTTCAAGAGGGATTCATCGCACCTGGACAATTCCACATGTGCTCCACCCAAATCTGCCAAGAATTATCTGGCAGACTCCCTATGCGCTGGCAAGGTCTTGAAATTGGGGAGGAGGGGGAAGGGACTTCTGAAACACTAAGCTGACACCACCAGAATGATGGAAACATTAAGATGGGCAGCAAACAGGCCAGTTTTTAATGTGGCAGACTGGGGCTGAACTCAAGATATCAGATCTTGAGTCCATGACTCTATCAAAAGAACCAACCAGCCCGCGGAAGCAAGAACAAGTAGTCAAAAATGTAATTCTATGAATATCATAAGCTCCCCCCCATTTCCATCCCCTCCCCCCCCCCCCCCCCAAGAAAAGAAGAAAAAAAAAATGAAAAAGAAGATATTCATGTATGTACTATTTATGACAGACTTTCAATGTTTTCTTGAGGCAATTAGACAGAAAAAAAAAGAAGAAAAAGTACACCCTACTGAATTGATTGTGCACACAGTAATTCAACATTTTTACAGGTGGGTCAGTACGTGATGATGATGACAGTAATTCAACATTTTTACAGGTGGATCAGTACCTGACACACACAAATTCTGCATGGTCCAGAGATACATGCATCTGAATATTTGATGGACATTTATGTCAGCATCTGAATATTTTGATGGACATTTATGTCAGCATCTGAATATTTTGATGGACATTTATGTCAGCATCCGAATATTTTGATGGACATCTATGTCATCCTGAAATTGAAATGTAACACATTCCTAATGTAAATGACTACTGAACCTTATTCAACAGTAATGTTATTCAACAGTGTTCCTCTAATACATGTGTATGGCTTTCACAATGCAGGAACTCTAAAGAAAGACTAGAAATATATGTGATTTTGTGTGTATGACTTTCACAAAGTAGGACATCCTGAAGATGGCTAGGAATGTGTGTTTACACAAGTGTATAAGGATACACAAGAATATCGCAATCGGCTCCAAGATCAGACTGATGCGTTCCCTGGTCATGTCAATATTTTTGTATGCATGCGAAACATGGACCATAACAGCAGACATTGAAAGAAGGATACAGGCAATGGAGATGAGATGCTTCCGCAAACTCCTTGGTATCTCGTACATAGATCATATAACCAAATAAGAAGTGAAAACCCGAATCGAAAACGCCATCGGGCCGTATGAAGACCTCCTGACCTCAGTGAAAAGACGCAAACTGAGGTGGTACGGGCATGTCACACGATCATCTGGACTGGCCAAGACCGTCTTGCAGGGAACAGTTCAGGGAGGGAGACGAAGAGGCAGACAGAGAAAAAGATGGGAAGACAATATCAGAGAGTGGACTGGCCTTGAATGGAATATCATTCTGCGGAAAGCTGAGGACCGTGAGGAGTGGAGGAAGTTGGTTGCAAAATCTTCATTGGTGCCCCAACGGTCAACCAGACTACGGGACTGATGATGATGATGATGATAAGGATACAATTACAAATCAAAATTTACTACACTAAATCATTTTTTACTGGAGGAGTTGTTACACTTTTTGTTTGTTTGTGCATTTCTAAGCTTGTTATGTGTGTTTATTTTTGTTTGCTTGTTTGTTTGTTTTATGTTTGTTTCATTTTATCTTTTTTTCTGTTCTTTTTTAATCTTGTTTTATTTTGTCTTTAGTTTTGCTTTGTTTACTTGCTTGATTCTTTGCATGTTTTCTGGTGTCATGATGTGGTGTGTGTGTGTGTGTGTGTGTGTGTGTGTGTGTGTGTGTGTGTGTGTGTGTGTGTGTGTGTGTGTGTGTGTGTGTGTGTGTGTGTGTGTGTGTGTGTGTGTGTGTATGTGTGTGTGTGTGTGTGTGTGTGTGATTTTTTCCCTCTCTCTCTCTCTTTTCTTTTCTTTTTTTTTTGAAGGAAGGGGAAGGGTGATGGACTGGGGGAACAATAATAATGGATATGTTACTACAATTATGTTGGTGAACAGATTGAAGTGATGTGTCGTATTTATTGGGGATGATTTATGTGATGCGGTTAAACAAGCCATTGGTGAGGTAAGTCTATACTGAATGGCTGATTGTGTTTTCATTCTATTACTTTTTTTTTCAGCATTACAGATGTGTATGTAACATTCCAATGTAGCTGAGATTGTTCCAATGACAGACTGTTACAAACAGAAGATATAAACCCGTACACTAATGTGGATGCCAAGACCTTACAGAGAATAGCGCTTACTTGCAGGCTGAAGCCTTACGCCATGATTAGTTTGGATCCTCTCCATCACATGGCGTCGGTGACATCGGTGCATATGGAATTCATTCCAAATGTTATTGTGAGAAACTGAAACTGAAACTGATACACTGGCGGAAACTATAATAAGAATGATGTGACACCATAAATGTGAGAGCACGGGAAGAATTGTCATTAGTGCCAGCTTTAACCCTTTGACTCCTGCACCTTGTCTGCCAACTACAAAAACTGAACCCTTTCACTCCCTCACCCTTTCCACCCCAGCTTCCTACAGGAAGGAAAGGGTGAGGGTGTCACCGGATTAAGTTTTTGCTTTGCTAGCATGGTTGACAATGCAGGATGCTGGCAGACATGCTGCGGGAGTCAAAGGGTTAAAATTTAGATAGAAGCAGAATAGCAGTCTAGTATTAGAATAATTACAATTGCATAAATGACAACTGGTGGAATTGCAGTCAAGTATTAAAATAATAACAAATACAATCAAGTAAAACCTTGCTGAATAATATCAGGGAAAAATGAACCAAATTTAAAGTAAAATATAACACACAGTCCTGCCTAGGATCATTCTATGTCTTTTTATTTCATGCCCCACCCCTCCACTTATACAGAAAACTTGAAAAGAAAGACAAAGCTAACACACATATCATCCAATACATGCCACTGCACAGTTATTTCATCAAGATCAAACTACAGAAGAACCATGCAAAACCACCTGAATTTTCTGATAACATTTAACCCTTTCATTCCTGCACCCTGTCCACCACCATTCTGCATTGCCAACCAAGCTATCAAAGCAAAAACTTAACCCTTTGATTCCCTCATCCTATCCACCAGCTTCCTGCAGGAAGTTGGTGGATAAGGTGAGGGAATCAAAGGGTTCAGTTTTTGCAGTTGGTGTGTAAGGTGCGGGTGTCAAAGGGTTAAAATTTTAAAAATTCAATGTCACTTGTCAGCTATTAAACGAAAAATATAATATACCAGTTACCCAAGTCATTGTTGTTGGCTGTGCTGGGCTGGTTGCTAGTGGACTGGAATGTTCGCCATGGGTATATTGATAGCGTTAGCCCAGTGGCCTCCCTCTGGGTACCGGTCAGGGTTGTCGTCACACTGGACATGCTACGTTTTAATGACCACAGCTCCCACCAGATCACTGTCGTACTGCACACCATATTCTGGTTTTGTTTTGTATTCAAAATAAAAGCTTGTGTCCAAAATTTTGCTCCAGATTACTTAAAAAAAAAAAAATTTAAAAAAGGGGTGGGGGTGGGGTGGGGGGTGGCACCAATGCATCATCAATGCAAAAAGTCATGTGTGTGCATGTATACATGTATGTGTTTTATTTTGAACCATAAATCTGGTATTGGTCAAGCCAATGTTTTTCTATTTGTTTTTTTTTTTTCTCAATGACACAACATGAAAATGAATGAAATGAGTGAAATGACAAATAGTTTGATCCTTACCAGAGTCAGTTTTTCATAAAGGTATCATCTATGTCACTTTTTCATAAAGTTCTAAGCTTCAAACTCTACATCAGGACATGAAGCCTTCATCAGAATGAGCGTTAGCTGTGTCTGCAATCTACAGGCACGGTAGTCACGTGGATAAACATCAGATTCCAATCAGAAGATCCTGGACATCTCTGCCTGGTGCATAATAGGTGTAAATTTTTCTGATCTCCCACGATCAACATACGTGCAGACCTGCCAATACCTAAACCCCCTTAGTGCACATATGCATGCAGAATATTATCAAATATGCGCATGAAAGATTTGGTAAGTCATGTCAGTGTCAGATGGCTTACGGAAAAATGAAAACACCCAGCATACATGCCTACGAAAAGATGCAGACAGTGTAACAACACTGTGGAAAATGGTCAACTCACAAACCACCTGAGTTCTCTGTGGTCCATTGACTGTGTATAATAAGCAAGAAGCCTAACTGAGTTTGGAGAACAGTGTGAAATGAGAACCATTAACAAAAAATAAATATGTCCTTAAATCAGACAAAAGAGACAAAAACCAAAGACACAGCCAACATTCATCCTATGAGGGCCTCACACAGAGTTGAAGATAACTGCAACTTTACGAAAACTGACTCTGCTGTAAGCATCGAGTCATTTCACAATGTACATGCATAGATCAAAATGTGTTTCCAGTCATTGTTATTTTCATATCGTATTCTTTTTGAATTCAACCAAAAAAGAGACTACAGCTTATGGATCTTATGAGTAATATGTATAATGTATATTATGATTATAAATATTATGGATGAATACAGAGAATGTGTCACTCAGTCAGTGTGTGTGTGTGTACATCAATTTGATCAAGGTACATATCTCATGCATGAAATTTACAAGCATATGCATGGATAGGCTGAGAAAGAGAGAGAGAAAGGGGGGGGGGGGGGGGGGGGGGGGGGGGGGGGGGGGGGGGAGAGAGAGAGAGAGAGAGAGAGGAGGAGAGAGAGAGAGAGAAGGAGAGAGAGAGAGAGAGAGAGAGAAGAGAGAGAGAGAGAGTTAAATCTCACATTTGTGGAGAGGGTGAGATCTGCTCACGTGCAGTGGCACGAATGGGGTGTGTGCTCTGTTCATTATTGATTATTGCTAATTGACAATATTGATCAATGGACTTAAATTTTTTTATATCTTGTTCCTGGTGTTGCGCTGAATCCACTGATGTAGTTTTTTGAGACATTAGTGCCGGTGTTATCATTTGTGAGAGCCATATTGCGGTGTGGGAGAGTGTGAAGACCGGAGCGATGGAGTAACTGTGTGTGGTGCGGTGCTGCAGTGTTGTGTGCTATTCGTGATTATTGTGTTTTTCCTACACTAGCTTCGTTACGATCTTTCACGATAGAGAATGCAAGTGACATTTGTTTGCCTGAGATCTTTATTTCTTATGGAACCATATTGTTTGTGACTGTATCAAGGGTGTAGGACTATAATTTTTGATATGCGTGGCCGGTAATGTCGATCACTAGCTACTTCAAATAGCCGGCGCAAAAGAGAAAAGCACCGTCAACATCCTCTAGTGACTTGAGCCCCCTTTCTCCTAAGTTACAACACGAGAGAAAAAGAATTTTTCACCAGATTTCTGATTTGTGTGAGGAAGACAACAACGATGAAATCGGGAGCCAAGCCACATTGGATGATATTATGAAGCGCCTGGACTCATTAGTGAGTAAAGAAAACATTGTACAGTTGAAAGCAGACATAAAGGGTAAATAAAATGAGTGATAAAATAACTGATAGAATGGACAAACTAGAAGCGAAATTCTTCGATATTGAAAAAGAAATGGACGATATTAAAAATGTTCTTTTATCAGTTAAGAAAGAAAACTGAATTGAAAGATCGCGTGAACCAGCAAGATCAGACTATCTTGAAACTTCACAGCAACTTGAGTGACAAAGAGCAGTATGACAGACGTTGGAACCTCCAGGTGTATAATGTGCCTGAATAAAAGGAGGAAACTACAGACATGTGTGCCAATAAAAGTATAAAGATTTTCAGTGAACTAATCGGAGTGACCACCAATGAAAGTGATCTGGAAGTTGCGCACCGCACTGGCCCCCCTCAGCCAGGTAGAAAACGCCCCATCATTGTGCGCTTCCACTCCAGAAAAATAAAAGACAGTATTTTGCAAAACAGGAAAAAACTGCTGAAGACTTGACCGCCGCCAATTATAAACTTCTAAGAGAGGCGTACAAACATTCTTTCTCGTTGGCGTCTTGGTCTTCACAGGGAAAAATATTTGCCAAATTAAAAAATGGAAAAACATTACAGATCCGTTACGGTGCCAGTATCGACAAACTGTTTAGAAAAGAAATGTTAGTGTAGTGTTTACGGTGTGTGCTCAGGAGAAGGGGAGGGACAGAGGCTCCTGTTTTGGAACAACAAGATCAGCTGTCTTACACACTCTCTCGACTTTCAACCCCTTCCTCCCCCCTTCCTCAAAAACAAAACAATAACAAAACAAAACAAGAAACAAAAAACAAAAATAAAATAAAACAAAAATAAAAAAAACCCTGCTCATTCCACACCCGGTCCTGTTTGGTTTCCATCCCCTGATGATAGTTTTGCTGTTTGAACAAATGGGAGTATGTAAATAATATTTGTGTCTGTTTATGTCTGTTTTTTACAATTATTATTGGACCTCCACGCTAATATTGTGCTGTCACAAGTCAAAGTCTCTTGACTGTGTAATGTAATAGAGAGAGAAAAATATTAAAAAATGTTAAAATGATAGCACCACCACCACCATTACTACTACTGCTACTGCAGCTATTTCCAATGATAATGACAATAATACTGTTGTTTGATTATTATAACAGATTGGTCATTATAATGCTTATGATGGTTGCGTCGTTTTTATTATAACAGATTGGTCATTATAATGTCTATGATGGTTGCGTCGTTTTATGTACATGAACTGTGTGCACTGCTCTAAAAAGCAGATTTCCTGATAACTAACCATGTTTTTACTTCTTTTTTCTTTTGATTATGTACACTGGTATGATGATTTATATATACATTCTTGTTTTCATCTATTGTGCTGAAACGTGTGTATTTATATGCAAGATTGTGGACAAAAGTTATATCTATTAATATATATATGGCAAAGCAATGTGCGTGCGAGAGAAATGGGGTCACATACGATTTTTTGGATGCATAAAAATGGCTGTACACTACAGAGAAATCTTTGTAAAAGAGGTCATTGTTTGTATGCAGACAGATATTCAGATGTGTGTATTGCTATCTAAGATGATAGCATTTGTATATAATGATGAGGACATTTGTGTTCAGATTATGACTAGACAAGCATTGTTAGCGATACGTAGTCGGGGAAAGAACTATATTTCAATACCCAAGATTATTTTAATGACTTTGTTTAACCTTTTGCTATAATGTCTAGCATAACAATATCTTCCCTGAATTGTCAGGGACTTGGTGATCTTCAAAAACGAAGAGATGTCTTTCATTTTCTTAAGAAGAAATCATACAGTATATACTATCTGCAAGACACTCATTTCTATACAAAGTTAGAAAAATATGTCACATCAGAATGGGTTACATATGTTTCTTCGCATCGCACAAATCTAATGCAAGGGGAGTGGCAATATTGCTTAATAATAACTTTGAATTTAAGGTTAACAAAGTAGAAAAAGACGAGAATGGTAACTTTATTATTATATCTTTGAATATAATGGAGAAAGATATTGTCTTGATAAATATTTATGACCCAAACAAAGATAGTCCTTTGTTCTACGAAAGAATACAAGAAAAGATCCTTAATTACAATAGTCAAAATCTTGTCTTAGTAGGTGACTGCAACCTCGTCCTCGATCCATATCTAGACTATGACAACTATATCAATATTAATAATCCAAAAGCAAAAGAAGCAGTTGAAAATATGATGCTACAACTAAACTTAACAGATGTCTGGAGAGAACAAAAATCTGCAAGTTAAACGTTTTACTTGGCGAAAGACGTTACCTTTAAAGCAAAGTAGACTAGACTTTTTTCTTCTGTCTGAAAATCTCATGTTGAACTTTGAAGACACAGATATCATACCTGGGTATAGATCTGACCACCACCAACAATTAAAATCTAAAACTGTATAAATTAAACGACCTTATATTGTTTAAGACAACATAACAGACTAATACTAGATTAGTAGATATGGCGCATGTACATGATTTTTGCTCAGTCCATTGTATACACATCTCGTTCTTTTCTTATGATATTATAATAATGTTCAGCAAACATTGTATTTATTTGTGTTTTGTCAAAAAAGAATTTTAAAAAAAGTTTGAGAAAAAAAAATCTCACATTTGCATCAGATTTGTGTATTATACAATATTTAATAACCCTTTGTCTCCAGCACCCTATCCACTAGCATCCTGCATTGCCAACCAAGCCAGAAAAGCAAAAATTTAACCCTTTGACTTCCTCACCCTATCCATCAGCTTCATGCAGGAAGCTGGCGGATAGGGTGAGGGAGTCAAAGGGTTATTTTTGCAGTTGGCGGATAGGATGCGGGAGTCAAAGAGCTAAGACTAACATTTTACATGGGATGGGATAGCATAACAGTTAGTATTTTGATTTTCATCACAAAAGCCATTGTTACTTATCAGCAGCCAAGAGTGGTAGCCAAACAGTATGGTGATCAGGTTTGTGCCCAGGTTTGAACCCTCACCTCTTCAACTGTAAATGTTACCTGACTGTAGGGATGGGAATGGTAAAGCAGTGAAGGAACCCACAGAGAAGCTGTGATGTCTTACACCTTGCCCATCAAAAAACACTCATGATATGAGAAGGAGAATAACCTTATTACTTTTATCGTAAAACATATTGCATAACCACATTCTAACGACTACTGATGTGACGTCATAATATCATGAATTGTAAATGACTGTAAATTCATGCACATAGAACCTTTGATGAAGATGTAGGTGTTTTGCATGTGTTTTGAACTTTGGGCTCATGCGGATAATCTTGCTTAGCTAATGCGTTTATCGTTGACCTTACCTCACAACTGCTGTTGTAAGAAGGGATACCACACCTGAAACCATAAATCATTCATTTTAATTTTATTACTATGCACTTTTTTTTTTAACATATATATCACTATGACAATTTTGACAATTTCAGTGTTTCTACTTCACTAGTCAATAAATAAGTCTGCAGGAATGTGTGTGTGTTTGTGTGTTTGTAGGTGTGTGTGTGTGTGTTTGTAGGTGTGTGTGTGTGTGTGTGTGTGTGTGTGTGTGTGTGTGTGTGTGTGTGTGTGTGTGTGTGTGTGTGTGTGTGTGTGTGTGTGAGTGTGTGTGAGAGAAAATTTATTAACTCTACTTATTTGCATGCTTGCATCCATGCATACATGCGTGTGCATACATACACATACACAAATGTACATGTATACATGTGGACATGAACATGACCGTTCATTCTAGCAATATATTTTCTCAAGCAATAACTGAATTAGTGAATAAGACCCTGTTTCTTTATAAATAGTTTTCATTAGATCCTTTCTCTTAACCCTTTGGCTCCTGCACCTGTCCACAGGTGTCCTTTATTGCCAACCAGGCTAGCAAAGCAAAAACTTGACCCTTTGATTCCTTCGACCTATCCAGCAGCTTCCTGCAGGAAGCTGGTGGATAGGGTGCGGGAGTCAAAGGGTTATGATAAGAAAGGTCAATTTTAATCAAAAGCCTACATCAATACGTCACATGTGAGTGTGTGCATTGTAACTGTATAGTATGTGCGTACACACGTGTGTGTGTGTGTGTGTGTGTGTGTGTGTGTGTGTGTGTGTGTGTGTGTGTGTGTGTGTGTGTGTGTGTGAGTGTGTGTGTATGTGCATGTGTTTACTATGTATGTGGCTGGAGAAATGCATATATATACACTACAACAACGAACAGCCAAACAGAGCAAACCCCCCCCCCCCCCCCCATTCCCAAGAAATTACAACAAAATCAATCACTCCATTCTCAATCAGATGGGCAGAGAAACTGCTGCTGCCCCTGGACCATTCACAACAGAGAGAGAAGAGAGAAAGATGAGAGAGAAAAAGCGAGAGAGAGAGAGAGAGAGAGAGAAAAGAGGGAGAGATCAGAGAGAGTCATAGAGAGAGAGAATGACAGCGAGAAAGACACAGAGAGAGAGAGAAAGAGAGAGAGCGAGTCATAGAGAGAGAGAATGACAGTGAGAGAGAAAGAGAGAGAGAGATCAGAGAGAGTCATAGAGAGAGAGAATGACAGTGAGAGAAAAAGAGAGAGAGAGAGAGATGGTCTGAAATTTGATGGGTACAGAAATCATGTGTCAAGAACAAACAAATAAACAAACAAATAAAAAACAAAAACAAACAAACAACCCCCCAAAACAAAACAACCACCACCCAGCCCCCCAAAACTAAAACAAAACAATACACACACAACGCATACAAGACAACTCAAACAAGCAAACCATTGCACGCTATATAGAATGTAATTTGCTGTCAACATTTGCAACAATACATGAGAGAGAGAGAGAGAGAGGAGTGCTTTCTGTAAAATTTCCTCGCCCGATTTAAACTCCAAATCGCACGCTGAATGACATTGACACACGCATCCAAATTACACAGAGTGGCACACACCAACAACGAACAAATAAACACAAAAAAGCTCACCCCATTTTAAAAGATATACCAAAGTTCTCGATTGTTCCGAAGCCTCAGTGTTGTGTTTTGTCGAGTTGAGCCTTACTTTCATGACTTTCAGTTTCACTCGTTTGCCTCTGACCAGATCTAGTGTCTGTCCCGATGAAATGCACCGTGCTCGTTCCCATCCACATGTTGCAGTTGAACATGACTTCGCACTTGTCACATGTAATCCAGATCGAGCACACAGACAAGTCCAAAAGACTCTCTGACAAATCCACATGACGACATACGGGCCCTAGTCAGTTTGTGGTTGAAGTCACCTTCCCAGCTTTCAAAAGTTTCAGCTTTTCCCGTCACAACTGCGTCCGTGTCCAAAATCTAGTCTTTCTCTCATCAGACTTGAAGACAGACACGCAAAATGTCACCAGTGCGAAAATGAAACCGAGATAATCTACTGATCAAATAAAAACGCACATTGCAGCACCAGTTACAAATCACTGCCGTTCAGGAGTGTGTTGTTTACGTTATAAAACGACATCTGTGGTTGAGAACGAAAGTTTGAGATCTGAAGCTACCGCGACAGAGCAACTAAGCTGTTTGGGTATTGGACAAGTTAGTTTTGAACCGAGTTCTATTATTGTTTTACTCGAATTTGGCAAAAATGATCTAGATATGCGTTTGAGGGAGCGATGAGGGATGGTGTGTGTGTGTGGGGGGGGGGGGGGATAGGGGAGGGGTGTCGTGGAAAAAACCCAGGTGGGTGGGAAGGAGAGGCGAGTGAAAGGAGGGGAGGGATTATTCCATGGCATTAGAACTATTGTATCTGTTTTGATAGTTACCATATGACCTATCAAACAATAAAGGGATATAGGTTATCGTCTGCACGCTGTAACACATTTTGTGTATATTTTACAGATTACCTACAGGCAACTGGTATACATAAAGGAAGCAGATATTTCATCCGAATTTTAGGCGTCGCAATGCTTACATACGCACAAGGTCACTGAAAGCGAGTTGTTGTCTAAGGAAAATAAATCTTGTAAAAGATTTCGAACATACAAGCCTTGAGTGATTATTTCCCCTGAATCCCGTAATCG
>CM060312.1:16100565-16105565 GCA_030674185.1 Monoplex corrugatus
CCCGGATATATTATGAAAGTAAGAGTAAAGCGCAGCCCTGTCACATATTTTCAATCTAACATAGAACTCTACGGAATGTGGAATGTAGTGTGGAGTTTGTTCGAGAGAGATTCATCACACTCGTACAATTCCATACGCGCTCTACCAAAATCTGCCAGCAATTACCTGCCAGACTTTCTGAGCCTGTGCAAAACCCTATGCACTGGCAAGGTCTTGAACCGAGGAGCGGAAAGGTGGGGGTAGGGAGGGGAAAGACGTTTGAAGCATTCAGCTGACACACCACCAGAATGATGGAAACATTAAGATGGGCGGCATACAGGCCGATTTTTAATATTGTGTGTTGGGATTGAACTCAAGATATCAGATCTCGAGTTCACGGATCTGTGGAAAGAACCATCACCACTATATCCCCCATCATCATCACCATAGCACTGGGAAAAATCGTCCCAGATTCTATGGCCATTCACGTCTTGCTCTCTCTCTCTCTCTCTCTCTCTCTCTCTCTCTCTCTCTCTCTCTCTCTCTCTCTCTCTCTCTCTCATAGTGATCTCCGTTTTCAGTGAGTTTGGAGCTGTGCTTAGTGAGAGCCGAAAGGAGCAATGTATGAGCAGTGCTTTGGGAATGGTGGAGAAGATGGTGCAGCATAAACACACACACACACACACACACACACACACACACACACACACACACACACACACATACACACACACACACACACACACACACACACACACACACACACATACACACACACACACACACACACACACACACACACACACATGCGAGCTCGCGCAAACACACACATACTCACACACATACACACGCACATACACACACACATAAATACACACACACACACACAAACACACACACACACACACACACACACACACACACACACACATGCGAGCTCACGCAAGCACACACATACTCACACACATACACACACACACACACACACACACACACACACACACACACACACACACACACACACACATACACACACACACACACACACACACACACACACACATGCGAGCTCGCGCAAGCACACACATACTCACACACATACACACGCACATACACACACACATAAATACACACACACACACACAAACACACACACACACACACACACACACACACACACACACACACACACACATGCGAGCTCGCGCAAGCACACACATACTCACACACATACACACACACACACACACACACACACACACACACACACACACACACACACACACACACACACACACACACACACACACACACACACACACACTAAAATGTGTTTCAATATGTAATCAGTTGTTTTAATAGCTGGTAGGGGTATACCAGTCATAGACCATTATGTTCATAAAAATATAAAGCATATAAAACTATGAACTACTTAAAAAAAAAAAAAAAAAAAAAAAAAAAAAATAGACAACAGCAGAAGGGCATCCAGGAGTCATGACCTGGATGTGGCCCGGCCCCCGAGAGTGTAAGGAATTCAGGGCCGAAACACTTGTCTAAAGGGGGTTACTTCTCTGAAGACCTTCTGTTGTCTAGCTCTCCCTAGAGTTTCTTTCTACCTGCACACGGTCAATCCATTGACTTCCGGGAATAGTTCGGAGGACATTCGGGAAAGACCGAAGGACACTGGGAAAGACTAGATCTGCAGGCTTTGTGGGTTGGCTTCCCACCTTGCCTTTGATAACATGCCACGAGTTCTTTAAATGAAAGATGCTCCCAGGATTCACCGAAAGGGGGAGAGAATGATGAATCCATCGGCACTGACTCCATCACGACTGGAAACGCACAACGGACCATGATTAATGACCAGTTGGAATTTCCGTGTGCGTGTGGAAGGAGATTCACCACCAAACGCGGCATGAAGATCCACAGGACAAAAATGGGCTGCTTGAAGACACATACGAACCAGCAGCAGCGCACTGCGATAGCAGGTGAGACGTTGGATGACCAAGGCCAGGAATTAAACCATAGTGCCAAGGACATCCACGCTGACGGTTCTGATGCGGATTTTGCACAAGCTCTTAACGCCAAACGTGGAAAACTCAATTTGCCGCCTGCCGGTGCAAAAGAACAATGGGAGAAATTAGATGAGGAACTTGTCCTTAAGCTGAATGCGCTAATAGGGAACAGTACGCTGGAACACAAACTTGACACATACGGAGACATCATATACTCTATCTGCAGGGACACTTATGGAGTGAAGCAGCCAAAGACAAAAACGCCTCCCAGAAATCCAGAAGACAGCAACAGATGGAGAGCATCCGGAGGAAGAAAAGGAAGCTTAAAAAGCGAATGAAAACAGCCTCAGAATTCGAGAAGCAAGGGCTCCTGGAACTCTGGAAAGATCTGAAGGCCAAACACAATGCTCTCAGCAAAGTGGAATCAGCAAGGCGAAGAAAGAGCAAAAAGAAGAAGACTCAAGATCGTTTCTTCAAAGATCCCTTTGACTTTGCAAGAAAGCTGTTTGAACAACCCAAATCAGGGACTCTCACAGTGGGCAAGGAAACCCTAGAGCAGCATCTCAGGGAAACATATTCCGAATCTCAGCGCGAGGCACCACTTGAAATCCAGAATCTGGTTTGGCCTGCAGCGCCAGAAGGAAAATTCAATAACAAACCACCAACACTGGATGAAGTGAAGAACGTAGTAAAGAAAGCCAGAGCGAAGTCAGCACCTGGACCAAATGGAATACCATACCTGCTCTACAAGAAATGCCCAAAAGTGCTCGAGTGGCTCCACAAGATGATTCGATCAGCATGGAGGAACCAGAAGATCAGCGACCAATGGATGAGAGCTGAAGGAGTGTACATTCCGAAGGAGCAGAACTCTAGCAGCATCAATCAGTTCAGGCCAATATCACTTAATAATAATAATAATTACAATATTTATATAGCGCAAAATCTTGATAAAATCAAATCTAAGCGCTGAAGCAGACACACACGCAGGCACGCACGCTCGCACACACACGCACGCACACATACAGACACACACACACACACACACACACACACAGCATGGCTATAAATGGGGAGAAAGAATAAAAGCAATAAAAGCAAGAATAAAAGCAATGGAAAATTATAGAGAGCATAGCATACAATTATATATTATAACCATGTGGTTCCCTCCGAGCGGAGACAGGCTGCAGAGGGGAGGGTTGAGTGAGGTTAGGATTTTATGCAGGAGAGAAAAGGTGAGTTTTGAGAGCGGACTTGAAGGAGACAAAAGTAGGTTGCTGACGGACTGAGAGAGGAAGTTTGTTCCAGGAGAGTGGACCAGAAACAGAGAAGGCTCGTGGACCATAGGTATTGAGCTTAGTGCGTGGAAAGCGAAGAGTCAGAGGATCAGAGGCAGAGCGGAGGGTACGTGAGGGAACATAGATCTCAAGTAGGCTTGACAGGTAATCGGGGGCTGCGTTATTGAGGCTTTTGTAGCACATGGTGTCTAGTTTGTACTGTATGCGCTTTGATACAGGGAGCCAGTGAAGTTGTGCCAGGAGAGGAGATATGTGGTCAGCTTTTTTCTTTTTGAGTACAAGGCGTGCAGCATTGTTTTGAATGCGCTGTAGGATGTGAATGGTGGAGGCAGGAAGACCAGACAGGAGTGAATTGCAATAGTCAATGCGAGACATTATGAAGGAGAGAACAAGTTTTGCAGTTGTTTCGACAGAGAGATACTTCCTGATCAGCTTTATACGATGGAGATGATAGTAGCAGGATCTGGCAGTTTGAGAAACAAAGTTGTTCATGGAGAGGGTAGAGTCAATGCAGACACCAAGGTTTTTAGCTGAATCAGAAATTGGGACTGATGTGTTACATAATGGGAGAGAAAGAGGAGGCAGCTGAGAAAGTTTCTGACGGGTGCCAATGAGGATAGCTTCTGTTTTGTCGTCATTAAGCTGAAGTTTATTGTGTGTCATCCAGTTCTTAATGTCCGAGTAACACTCAGTGGTGCGAGTCAACAGGCGCTGTATATTATCAGGTGAGTCACTGAACGTCGAGGGGAAAATCTTCTTCTCTGTTATGGCAGCAAGATTGACAAAATACCTGACTGAAAACAAGTATCTGGATATGTCAGTCCAAAAGGGAGGCATACCAGGAATGCCTGGATGCTTGGAACATGCCACGTTGATTTGGGATGCCATCCAAAAAGCAAGAACAGAGAAGAGAGACATTGACGTAGTTTGGCTTGATCTGGCGAATGCATATGGATCAGTTCCACACGATATGATCCAGCTGGCTCTTGAAATGTATCACATCCCAGAAAACATCCGAACAATGCTGAGGAAGTATTTCCAAGGGTTCTCAATGCGGTTCTCTACCAAAGAATACACCACGGACTGGATAGACCTAGCGGTGGGCATTGCAATGGGCTGTGCAATCTCTCCCATACTGTTCGTGTTGGCAATGGAAGTCATCTTGAAAGCTGCAATGAAGAGTTCAGGTCCAGTGAATCTGGGAGATGGATACCAGATGCCTCCTCTGAAAGCTTTCATGGATGACACAACAGTCTTGTCCATGGATGAGGAAGAGACACACCAAATCTTAAAGCAGCTGGATGAGCTGGTGGCCTCTTCAAGAATGAGGTTCAAACCTAAGAAATCCCGAAGTCTCTCACTGAGAAAAGGAAAAGTGGCAGATTCAGTCAAATTCATGGTAGCCAACCAAGCCATCCCCACTGTCACAGAAGAGCCAGTAAAAAGTCTCGGAAGATGGTATGATGACTCCCTGAAAGACACACAAAGGGGATGTGAAACCAAGCAAACAGCAGAAGAAGGCCTGAAGAAAATAGATAACTGCGGACTGCCAGGCAAATACAAAGTCTGGTGTCTACAGTTCATGCTGATACCAAAGCTGCTGTGGCCACTGCTAATCTATGACATTTGCACCAGCACAGTCGAAGCAATGGAAGCCAAAATCAACAAATACACAAGAAAATGGCTCGGTGTCCCACCTGGTCTCACTGAT
>CM060312.1:16110565-16138065 GCA_030674185.1 Monoplex corrugatus
ACAAAGGGTTATGGTTTAAGTGTTGCCGGTAGGGGCCTCAGCTGAATGTGCGAGTCAGTGCATGTGAGTATGAATGTGTGTGTGAATGGATATGTGTGTTAAAGCTATTGCATTTCATGATTTAGAGTTAAACTACACATTTTATGATTATTTGTTTTGAGTATTACTTGTATTACAAATCACCTGTATTTGATAATTTGAAGTTTTGCTTTTTCCGTTGGATTATGATTATCCTGGTGTTTCCAGATCATATAGATTTGCTTCATAGTTTAACTTTTTGTTTATTTTAATTAAAATGAAATGGGCCCAATGATATGGAGTAAACAAAAAACCCAGTGAACACAAAACATGAAAAGATCTAAACATACACACTCGCATTTAAAAAAAAAAGTTTTTGTTTGTATGAAAAATCTCAATCTTAAAAACCTGTGTATATTTGATGTTGATATCAAATGACTTGCCTTTCTGGCAAATAAAATTCGGTCTGATATAGCCTAGTATCCTTTGATAGACTTTGACTTGTCATTGTCCATTATGATGCCTACCCCTCTTTTATGTGTACTGTACCAGATTATATAATTCTATGCTTTCCAGATGTTACCATGCCTGCTCCCTTCCATCTCGGCTCCCGTAGTCCATTTTTATATTGATATCCTCTAATTGTCCTATCTGGAGCATTGCTCGGAACATTGTAAGTTGCAGTGTTTATATTTTTAACTTCTTAACCATATTGTGTCAAATCCATTAAAGGTGTAGATATTTCTACGAATAAAGAATTGGAAGATGAGTCATATAAATCAATGAAAATAGGGAACAGTAGAATGAAGAAGTCCATCATTCCATTTGTGTTCATACAACAAGTGTGCTATTTTTAAACTGTTAACTATTGATTAAAATCTGATGACTGGGATTTTCCACTGTGAAGTTATGAAATCGAATCAGATTGTTGTTGTTGTTTCAAGCCCAGCCGACTGCGTAGAACCATGTCAGGGCTATAACCGCCTCAATTATACAAAACTTCAACAGGAAAAAGAAGAAAAGAAAATTAAGTACACATATCAATGCATTCGCGCATGTATCTAAGGACATGCCCCTGGCATTGACCATTCCGTCCAATTCATTGCACAGGGGATTTAAAAAACACACCTGAATACAAATTTAAGCATACTTAAGGACACCAAAAAATGAAAACAGGCATAAATTAAAATTGCTTCCGCAATATCTCACCTCCCTTGAGCCAAAAATGCACTTAATACGTATACCCAATAATCAATTATAAGAAAAAGTGCTTAAGACTTTTATCAAACACATACAGGTTAATGGACCAGCAAGGCAGATAATGATAGGAAGAAATGACAGAAAGCAAAGGAGGAAGACAGAAACAAAGAGTGACAGAAAAGAGGAAATTTCTAGCATAGGATTTCCAGAAGGTGGGGATACTATTTATACTGAAAGAGCCCCTGGCATCCCCACGGGGGAAATCCAATCAGATAAGATGAATTCAAATGGGTTTAGTTGGTAAAGCATCATACTGCCTGTCATGTCGAAGTTATTCTAAGGGAGATGTTAGAACCAGAGAAACACAACACGCATATGGTCAAACTGTGGAACTTTTCACAGTAGACTTTGGCCTGTGACTTACAGTTATACTGTATTGTACCTTTTTCCTTAGAATATAAGGCTTCTGATTTACAAAAAGTACTTGTGCTATGGATTTTCAGTATGACATCAGTGAGACTTGAGCTACTTGTTTGCATGTGTTGTCAATCTCTAGTACTAGTAGTTTAAAGTCCCTGTTAACAGTTTACAATATCCATACAAAACAATTTCACATGAACAGTGCACGCTCCTGGCCCACCTGGCCCTTGGTCATCTTGACAATGAGTGACATGACACACACAAAAAAGCCAACTTTTTATACAGCACACTGAAGATGGGAGAATGACTACCTTCAGACTGGTTCTGTGAGGGGAATAGTCTATTACTGACAATGACGTGACATCCATCAAGATACCAGCATGCTGTAAGTGGCCTTGATCCCTTCTTCAGGCTGGTTTTGTGATGGGAATAAGCTACGCACAAAAAGTTGAGGATCACTATGAGAAAACAGGTGCGTAATAAACTCAGTTCGCTACTGTTATTTATTTCTCAGTCCAGCCAAATTGTTATGAATTCTTGTTCAGCTGTAAGTGGGCGATGTTGTGTTAGTGCGAAAATTGCACGGGATTCTCTACTACTGAGCTTGGCCGCAAACGGAAAAGCGGAAACTTGCGAAAAAGGACCTTGTTTTGGACCGTTCTGCCTGAACACATTGCACAAGCCAGATGGAAAAACCATTATGCACGTGCAAGCACTGCTGTTTATGTGTGAGATGCTGTCTCTTGCTTGGCTTTATAAGAAGACATTCCACCAGTAGTAGGCCTGATCTGACAATGCCTCCACGACGAAAATTGAGCGAGTTTGAGAGGGGATGAGCTGTTGCATGGTTCCAAGATGGTGTTCCCAAGCGAGAAGTGGCCAGGCGACTTCAGGTGTCCATCTCGGTCATTGTCAGACTGATTCAACGCTTCACAGCCACTGGGAGGGTCCATGAAAGATGCAGATCTGGTCGACCGAAGAAGACAAACCCACGTGAAGATCGTCTCATTGAACGACAAGCCCTGCAGACAAGAACAGCCTCTTCCAGCATCATTCGAAGGCAGCTGAGGGTGGCTACTAACATCAACATCAGCCAGCAGACCATACGGAACCGCCTTCATGGGTTTAACCTCTGTTCTCGTCGCCCAGCTGTACGGCCACGCTTAACTCCAGCCCATAGGGCAGCACGCCGCGCCTTCTGCAGACGTCACGTGAGGTGGACACATCAGCAATGGTCCCAGGTCCTGTTCAGTGATGAATCACGCTTCACCATGAACCACAACGACGGCCGACTGAGGGTCTGGAGGCGCCCAGGGCAACGCTTTATTGACACCACTGTCCAAGAAAAGGTGGCCTTTGGTGGAGGTTCTGTAATGGTCTGGGGGGCCTTCAGCCTTCACCACAGAACACCCTTGTATCATGTACAGGGTAACCTGACTGGCCTCCGATACCGGGATGAGATCCTTCGACCGCTGGCTGTGCCTACACTGCAGCAGATGGGACCGACGGCTGTCTACCAGAATGACAACGCTCGCCCCCACAGGGCAAGGGTGGTCAACGACTTCCTGCAGCAGTCTGGAGTCAACAGAATGGAGTGGCCAGCATGCAGTCCCGATCTCAACCCGATTGAAAACCTCTGGGATGAGCTGGATCGCAAAGTGAGGAGCAACCACCCCCTCCCAGGGATGCCCAACACCTCTACCAGATGCTGCAGGCTGAGTGGCAGGCGCTTCCACAGAGGTTCTTCACCAACCTGGTCAACTCGATGAGGACTCGCTGCGTCGAGTGCCAGAACAGCCATGGCGGTTACACGCATTACTGAACTTTTGGGAGCATCAGAATGCCCTGTCTTGTGATTTCAATGACTTTGGGAAATCAAATTTCGATACGTACCCACTTTGATCAAATGTACACACCAAACGATTGCTCGAAATTGAAGGTAATTGTGTATCGTTATCACTAAAGCATGGAATTAAATGTTTGCCAAACTTCAACGCATTGGCTTTCTTATTTTGAAAGTTATGAATTTTTGTGCAAGTGATCCTTAACTTTTTGTGCGTAGTGTAGTTTAGTGCTGACAGTGATGTGACGTCTACCAAAAGCACAGCGTATCATAGGTGGTGTCACACTCAGAGGTAAGCGATACCACTTTCAGGATAGCTTTGTGATTGGAATTGTTAATGCTGATGTTATAATGTAATGTCCATCAAGAGCCTCCCAACAAAACACCAAATGAAGAACTCCCATCTGTATTCTCCAAGTATTTCACCACCAAAATACAAACACTTCGTGACAGGCTTGACAGGACACCCTGTCAACCATGTCCACCTGACCCTCCCTTCTCTGGCACACCTCTCACTACTTTTACCCTAGTCTCACAAGAAGAAATTCTCAACACAATCAGATCCATGTCGTTCAAAACCTGCGAACTGGATCCTCTTCCAGGTTCTCTCTACTCCGATTGTCTCCCTACTCTCCTTCCATTCATCACTGACATCATCAACACTTCTTTTCAAACTGGAACTGTCCCAGATTCTTTCAAGTCTGCTATTGTTCACCCTCTCCTCAAGAAACACAATTTAGACCCAAATGAACTGAAAAATTACCAGCCTATCTCTAATCTCTCTTTCTTGTCAAAACTCCTTGAAAAGGTCGTCCTCAACCAGCTGAACTCTCACCTGTCTGCCAACAATCTCCTCAATCCTTTCCAGTCAGCCTACCGCTAGTGCCATAGCACTGAAACTGCCCTGCTACACATTCTCAACAATCTCCTCCTTGCAACTGATACTGGCAAAGTCTCTCTCCTCACACTCCTTGATCTGTCTGCAGCCTTCGATACCATTGACCATGGTATTCTCCTTTCTAGACTTCATCATACTTTTGGCATCTCTGACATTGCTCTCTCCTTTTTCACTTCGTATTTATCAAACAGAAAACAAACTGTTCTCATCAATGGCACTTACTCTCAACCTGCATACCTGACCTGTGGTGTTCCACAAGGATCTGTCCTTGGCCCTGTTCTTTTCACTCTTTATACCTCCCCCCTGTCCACCATCATCAACTCCCACTCTATAAAACACCACTTCTATGCTGATGACACCCAACTTCAAGATAGTGACTCACCTGATAATATACAGCGCCTGTTGACTCGCACCACTGAGTGTTACTCGGACATTAAGAACTGGATGACACACAATAGACTTCAGCTTAATGACGACAAGACAGAAGCTAACCTCATTGGCACCCGTCAGAAACTTTCCCAGCTGCCTTCTTTTTCTCTCCCATTATGTAACACATCAGTCCCAATTTCTGATTCAGCTAAAAACCTTGGTGTCTGCATTGACTCTATCCTGTCCATGAACAACTTTGTTTCTCAAACTGCCAGATCTTGCTACTATCATCTCCATCGTATAAGCCTGATCAGGAAGTATCTCTCTGTGGAAACAACTGCAAAACTCGTTCTCTCCTTCATAATGTCTCGCATTGACTATTGCAATTCACTCCTGTCTGGTCTTCCTGCCTCCACCATTCACATCCTACAGCGCATTCAAAACAATGCTGTACGCCTTGTACTCAAAAAGAAAAAAAGCTGACCACATATCTCCTCTCCTGGCACAACTTCACTGGCTCCCTGTATCAAAGCGCATACAGTACAAACTAGACACCATGTGCTACAAAAGCCTCAATAACGCAGCCCCCGATTACTGTCAAGCCTACTTGAGATTATGTTCCCTCACGTACCCTCCGCTCTGCCTCCCATCCTCTGACTTTTCGCTTTCCACGCACTAAGCTCAATACCTATGGTCCACGAGCCTTCTCTGTTTCTGGTCCACTCTCCTGGAACAAACTTCCTCTCTCAGTCCGTCAGCAACCTACTTTTGCCTCCTTCAAGTCCGCTCTCAAAACTCACCTTTTCTCCTCTGCATAAAATCCTAACCTCACTCAACCCCCCTCTGCAGCCTGTCTCCGCTCGGAGGGGAATCACTTTGTTTTAATATATAATTGTATATGATGTGCTCTCTGTGGTTTTCCATTGGTTTTATTCTTGCTTTTATTGCTTTTATTCTTTTCTCCCCATTTGTGGCCATGCATGTGTGTGTGTGTGTGTGTGTGTGTGCGTGCGTGCGTGCGTGCGTGCGTGCGTGCGTGCGTGCGTGCGTGCGTGTGCGTGCGTGCGTGTGTGCGTGTGTGTCTTTTCGGCGCTTGGATTTGATTTTGTCGAGATTTGCGCTATATAAATATTGTAATTATTATGTATGCATGTGCGTACGTATGTATGTATGTATGTATGTATGTATGTATGTATGTATGTATGTATACGCTTAGATTTATGTATGTATGTATGTATGTATGCATGCATGTATACGCTCAGCTTAGATTCATGTATGTAAGTATGTAAGCATGTATGTATGCATGTATACGCTCATATGTATGTAGGTATGTATGCATGTATACGCTCAGCGCTTAGATTTGATTTTATCAAGATTTTGCGCTATATAAATAAAATATATTATTTATTTTTACCTCTTACTACTTTTACCCCAGTCTCACAAGAAGAAATTCTCAACACAATCAGATCCATGTCGTTCAAAACCTGCGAACTGGATCCTCTTCCAGGTTCTCTCTACTCTGACTGTCTGCCTATTCATCACTGACATCAACACTTCTCTTCAAACTGGAACTGTTCCAGATTCTTTCAAGTCTGCTATTGTTCACCCTCTCCTCAAGAAATACAACTTAGACCCAAATGAACAGAAAAATTACCAGCCTATCTCTAATCTCTTTCTTGTCAAAACTCCTTGAAAAAGTTGTCCTCAACCAGCTGAACTCTCACCTGTCTGCCAACAATCTCCTCAGTCCTTTCCAGTCAGCCTACCGCCAGTGCCATAGCACTGAAACTGCCCTGCTACACATTCTCAACAATCTCCTCCTTGCAACTGATACTGGCAAAGTCTCTCTCCTCACACTCTTTGATCTGTCTGCAGCCTTTGATACCATTGATCATGGTATTCTCCTTTCTAGACTTCATCATACTTTTGGCATCTCTGACACTGCTCTCTCCTGGTTCACTTCATATCTATCAAACAGAAAACAAACTGTTCTCATCAATGGCACTTACTCTCAACCTGCATACGTGACCTGTGGTGTTCCACAAGGATCTGTCCTTGGCCCTGTTCTTTTCACTCTTTATACCTCCCCCTTGTCCACCATCATCAACTTCCACTCTATAAAACACCACTTCTATGCTGATGACGCACAACTTCAAGACAGTGATTCACCTGACAATATACAGCTCCTCTTGACTCGCACCACTGAGTGTTACTCGGACATTAAGAACTGGATGACATACAATAAACTTCAGCTTAACGACAAGACAAAAGCTATCCTCATTGGCACCCGTCAGAAACTTTCTCAGCTGCCTCCTCTTTCTCTCCCATTATGTAACACATCTGTCCCAATTTCTGATTCAGCTAAAAACCTTGGTGTCTGCATTGACTCTACCCTCTCCATGAACAACTTTGTTTCTCAAACTGCCAGATCTTGCTACTATCACCTCCATCGTATAAGCCTGATCAGGAAGTATCTCTCTGTGGAAACAACTGCAAAACTCGTTCTCTCCTTCCTAATGTCTCGCATTGACTATTGCAATTCACTCCTGTCTGGTCTTCCTGCCTCCACCATTCACATCCTACAGGGCATTCAAAACAATGCTGCACACCTTGTACTCAAAAAGAAAAAAGCTGACCACATATCTCCTCTCCTGGCACAACTTCACTGGCTCCCTGTATCGAAGCGCATACAGTACAAACTAGACACCATGTGCTATAAAAGCCTCAATAACACAGCCCCTGATTACCTGTCAAGCCTACTAGAGATCTATGTGCCCCCACGTACCCTCCGCTCTGCCTCCGATCCTCTGACTTTTCACTCTCCACGCACTAAGCTCAATACCTAAGGTCCACGAGCCTTGTCTGTTTCTGGTCCACTCTCCTGGAACAAACTTCCTCTCTCAGTCTGTCAGCAACCTACTTTTGTCTCCTTCAAGTCTGCTCTCAAAACTCACCTTTTCTCCTCTGCATAAAATCCTGACCTCACTCAACCCCCTCTGCAGCCTGTCTCCACTCGGAGGGGAATCACATTGTAATATATAATTGTATATTATATGCTCTCTATAATTTTCCATTGCTTTTATTCTTTCTCCCCATTTATAGCCGTGTGCGTGTGTGTGTGTGTGTGCGTGTGTGTGTGTGTGTGTGTGTGTGTGTGTGTGTGTGTGTGTGTGTGTGTGTGTGTATGTGCGCGTGCGTGTGTGTGTGTGCGTGCGTGCGTGTGTGTGTCTGTTTCAGCGCTTAGATTTGATTTTATCAAGATTTTGCGCTATATAAATATTGTAATTATTATTATTATTATTATTATTATTATTATTATTATTAAGAGCCCAGCACACTGTAGGTGGTAGTCCACTCAAGCTAGGAGTGTGACTATTTTCAGGCTTGTTTTATGATGGGAATGGCTCAGTGCTGATGATGTGAGGTCCATCAAAAGCCCAGTGAACTGTGGGTGGCCTCACACTCGTAGGGGAGTGATCCCACCTTCAGGCTGGTGTTGTGATGGAAACACGTTAGCACTGATGACCATAAAATGTCCATCAAGAGCCCAGCACACTGTAGGTGGTAGTCCACTCAGGCTAGGAGTGTGACTACTTTCAGGCTTGTTTTATGATGGGAATAGCTCAGTGCTGATGATGTGATGCCCACAAAAGCCCAGTCAAATTGTCGGTGGCCTCACACTCGGAGGGGAGTGATCCCACCTTCAGGCTGGTGTTGTGATGGAAACACATTAGCACTGACGACCATAAAATGTCCATCAAGAGCCCAGCACACTGTAGGTGGTAGTCCACTCAAGCTAGGAGTGTAACTACCTTCAGGCTTGTTTTATGATGGGAATAGCTCAGTGCTGATGATGTGAGGTCCACAAAAGCCCAGTCAAATTGTCGGTGGCCTCACACTCGGAGGGGAGTGATCCCACCTTCAGGCTGGTGTTGTGATGGAAACACATTAGCGCTGATGACCACATGATGTCCATGAAGAGCCCAGCACACTGAAAGTGGTAGCGCACCTGGAAAAAAATGATCCTATCTTGAGGCTGGTTCTGTGATCGGAAGTTTTAAAATGAATTAGCTTCTTATATAATAATAATTACAATATTTATATAGCGCAAAATCTTGATAAAATCAAATCTAAGCGCTGAAACAGACACACACGCACGCACGCACACACGCACACGCACACGTACACACACACACGCACACGTACACACACACACACACACACACACGCATGGCTATAAATGGGGAGAAAGAATAAAAGCAATGGAAAATTATAGCGAGCATATTATTATATACAATTATATATTACAATGCGATTCCCCTCCGAGTGGAGACAGGCTGCAGAGGGGGTTGAGTGAGGTCAGGATTTTATGCAGAGGAGAAAAGGTGAGTTTTGAGAGCGGACTTGAAGGAGACAAAAGTAGGTTGCTGACGGACAGAGAGGAAGTTTGTTCCAGGAGAGTGGACCAGAAACAGACAAGGCTCGTGGACCTTAGGTATTGAGCTTAGTGCGTGGAAAGCGAAAAGTCAGAGGATGGGAGGCAGAGCGGAGGGTACGTGAGGGAACATAGATCTCAAGTAGGCTTGACAGGTAATCGCGGGCTGCCTTAGTAAGGCTTTTATAGCACATGGTGTCTAGTTTGTACTGTGTGCGCTTTGATACAGGGAGCCAGTGAAGTTGTGCCAGGAGAGGAGATATGTGGTCAGCTTTTTTCTTTTTGAGTACAAGGCGTGCAGCATTGTTTTGAATGCGCTGTAGGATGTGAATGGTGGAGGCAGGAAGACCAGACAGGAGTGAATTGCAATAGTCAATGCGAGACATTAGGAAGGAGAGAACGAGTTTTGCAGTTGTTTCGACAGAGAGATACTTACTGATCAGGCTTATACGATGGAGGTGATTGTAGCAAGATCTGGCAGTTTGAGAAACAAAGTTGTTCATGGAGAGGGTAAAGTCAATGCAGACACCAAGGTTTTTTAGCTGAGTCAGAAATTGGGACTGATGTGTTACATAATGGGAGAGAAAGAGGAGGCAGCTGAGAAAGTTTCTGACGGGTGCCAATGAGGATAGCTTATGTCTTGTCGTCGTTAAGTTGAAGTTTATTGTATGTCATCCAGTTCTTAATGTCCGAGTAACACTCAGTGGTGCGAGTCAAGAGTCGCTGTATATTGTCAGATGAGTCACTGTCTTGAAGTTGGGTGTCATAAGCATAGAAGTGGTGTTTTATAGAGTGGAAGTTGATGATGGTGGACAGGGGGGAGGTGTAAAGAGTGAAAAGAACAGGGTCAAGGACAGATCCTTGTGGAACACCACAGGTCAGGTATGCAGGTTGAGAGTAAGTGCCATTGATGAGAACAGTTTGTTTTCTGTTTGATAGATATGAAGTGAACCAGGAGAGAGCAGTGTCAGAGATGCCAAAAGTATGATGGAGTCTAGAAAGGAGAATACCATGATCAGTGGTATCAAAGGCTGCAGACAGATCAAGGAGCGTGAGGAGAGAGACTTTTGCCCAGTATCAGTTGCAAGGAGGAGATTGTTGAGAATGTGTAGTAAGGCAGTTTCAGTGCTATGGCACTGGCGGTAGGCTGACTGGAAAGGATTGAGGAATTGGCAGACAGGTGAGAGTTAGCTGGTTGAGGACAACTTTTTCAAGGAGTTTTGACAAGAAAGAGAGATTAGAGATAGGCTGGTAATTTTTCAGTTCATTTGGGTCTAAATTGTACTTCTTGAGGAGAGGGTGAACAATAGCAGACTTGAAATAATCTGGGACAGTTCCAGTTTGAAGAGAAGTGTTGATGATGTCAGTGATGAATGGGAGGAGAGTAGGAGACATCGGAGTAGAGAGAACCTGGAAGAGGATCCAGTTCGCAGGTTTTGAATGACATGGATCTGATTGTGTTGAGAATTTTTCTTGTGAGACTGGGGTAAAAAGTAGTAAGAGGTTTGCCAAAGAAGGAAGGGTCAGGTGGGCATGGTTGACAGGGTGTCCTGTCAAGCTTGTCACGAAGAGTTTGTATTTTGGTGGTGAAATACTTGGAGAATACAGATGGGAGTTCTTCATTTGTGCGTTTTGTTGGGAGAGGTAATCTTTTTCGTGTGCCAAGGAGATGATTCATGGTTGTAAAGAGTTCTTTTGAAGAAGAGGCATTCAAGATTTTGGTTTGGAAATAGCTTGTTTTTGCAGATGCAATGAGGGTGGATACTTTTGTTTTAGAAAGTGTCAGTCAATTGTTTAAAGAGGGCAATGATTGCGAGCCAGTCGGGAGAGGATGATGTTTGCAGGTTGGTGTGTGGGTTGGTCAGTTCACAACACTTGAAACCAGAAAACAACAAAGGTTTGGGAGCTGTAGTGTTGGGCAAACACAGTAGGCCAAAATGTAAACACAGTTCACAGATTAAATGTCCGACGAGCGGCTGAATTAAAATGATGAAAAACTTTCAAATCACGATTATCTGATAAAATATTCAAAATTTAAAAAATAGTTACATCACCATATGTTGGGATTTAGGAACAGACTGATACAAAATTCAATGCATAAAATCAAATAGAACCACGATAAAATCACTGTAAAACACCACACACTTTTGTTGCCTGCTGGCACGACATCTACTCACATATTACCATATTTACATATCTAGAGCTCTTTTTGGTTAAAAGTTGATCTGATACTTAATATCAAAGTTAGATATTGTGAATTTGCTGTGGTATATTGGTTAACGCAATGGACTACTGACTGGAAGGTTGTGGGTTTGAATCCCCATTAGTACTTTCAAAAATCATTGTGGGATTTTTTGGTTCTAACCAGCACCTACCCAGAGTTGGGCATGCTAATGGGCTCATTGGGAAGACTGGGACCACACAGTCAAGTCTCATCCACTTCACGGATGTGTCATTGAGGGTGTTGCTCAAATCTTCTGCCAGCACCTCAGGTGTCTGTATCTCTCGGGCCTGGTTGACGCCAAGATATATTATGACAGTAACCGTAGAGTACAGCCCTGTCACGCAGTCTCGGTCCTAGATGGAACTCCATAGCATTATGATTATCATCCTCGTTGACGTCATCATCATCATCACATTGTTAAAAAACCAAAAAAAACCCAAAAAATGTGTCCAGGTGGCCGCCATTAATTGCCGCAAAAAAAAAAAAAAAAAAAAAAACAAAAAAAAAAAAAAGATGAGCGCAAAGGTAACCTCCCTGGGTTATGACTAAAAAAAGTTAGTCAATATTTGATTGGTTGTCCTTTTATTGAACAGAACTTATGAACTGCATTGGTATGATCAATTAGTCTTGTGGTACTCGTATTACAATTGATCTGAGTATTGCTCTTAGTATTTTATCAGTATTACTTGTAGTATTTTTATGATATTGTGGTACACATTGCAATTGCTCAAGTATCTTGGCATTATCATTATAATGTAGTGAATGATATATTTCAGGTGCTGTAAATTACTGTGGAACACATTCCGGTTGCTCACAGTCTCTTTGAGTATTGTCACAATATTGACAAACACACCACTTTCCCAACCATTGACATTTGATGATTAATGTCTGCATTGTTTGCATGAGGCCTGCTTGACACAGAGATCGAGACTTCCCTCGGACAGCACAAGTTTGTCAGTAAAAACTTTGTGCATGCATTCTTTAGTTCACCTAGCTGATTGTTGGCTGTGTACAGGGTTGGGGAAGATGAAGCAGTGAGACAAAAGAGATGAGCACTGCCTTTGTAATGTTTGTCCCTAGAAAAGTATAATCCACCACCCATCATTACTGTTCAACCTGGCCTTTAGGAGACAACCTGTATTGATTGCATGTTTGATTTAACTGATGTATTGATTCTCAGTTACAGCAAACATTCAGCGGCTGTTAACAGACAGGTGGAGTCTTGCAAATTTAAGCTCGAGACAGAGGTGACACTTTCGTATCGCTTGTGCTTGATGTTACCGCTTAACATTAATCTCTTCTTATCGTTTGACTTTGATGTCGTCTCTTGACGTTGATGGTATCACTAGACATTTGTGCTGGATGATTTATTGCCCTGCTGTGTCCTGGTACTTGAGGAATGTAGTTAATTGGGCAAAATGGCTTATTGCAGTTTTGAACTCCATGTGGGAAAAAAAGACTGTACTTGCCACTTCCAGTCTGCCCAGAACTGAATGGGCACACTGACTTTTCATGGTGTGGGAAGTTGAAGCAGTAAATGAGAGAGGGGGGATGCCATTCCCATATCTCTTGTCTTGAGAAATACCACCTTGCTTCCTTCAAGGTTAGGGAACAAAGCGTGCATGTTATTGACATTCTTTACCTTGTATTAGTCAGCGTGACACACAGTGGAGTTTTATTACGCTCAGAGAACAGAGGTGTTGATTGGTGGACATGGTAATCAAGTAGTTAATGGACTTTGTTTAAAATGGATTAATGGTGAACTTTTTAGTTTTAATTTTACAATCTAATTTTCTTATCTTGTTTTTTAATTATTTTTCATTTCATTTTTTTTTTTGGGGGGGGGGGGGGGAGGCAGGGGGTGTTGGAGAGGGAAATGGGAATGTGGGAGGGGGAAGGGATTGGGAAAGGAATGAAGGATGGGGAGGGAGGGAGGGAAGGGGTTGGGGAGAAGGGGTTGGAGGTGGAGGGAAGGGGTTGGGAGGGTGGAGGAAGGGGTTGGGAAGGGTGGAGGGAAGGGAGGAGGGAAGGGGTGGGGGAGGGGAGGGGATGGGGAGGGAGGGCAGGGGTTTGGGGGGAGGGGAGGGGGAGGGAGGGCAGGGGTTGGGGGGGGGGGGGGAGGGGGGGCCTCTGTGTGACTGCGTGTGTGTGTGTGTTTTTTCGGATATAACGGCTTGGTTTCTTTCTGTTACAGGGAGACGACCCCTTCCAGACTGCTGGAGATGATCTACAGAACAAAGATAAGTATTCGTGTATGTCTGATATTAATGTTTAAGCATGTTCTTTTTCCATGGGCATCATGTTAGGTGTTTTCATGTTTCCTTAAGCGAGACACTGATCTGGCTGACAGGATCTTTAACGTGCATGTTTGGCATTTTGCGTTTCTGTACGCATGAAGGGTATGCGTCTAGGCAGTGGCAGGACTGCCCACACATTAACCTGGGAAATCGGAAAAATTTTCATCTTTTTCCCCACCAGAAAGAGTCAAGATGGATCGAACCCATGACTTTGCTATAGGAAGCCAAACATTTATTCACTTGACTACCGTGCCCATTGTTTTAGTTTAAAACTGTTGTAGTTAAAATTGTTGTAGCCTTTAGTTATGAATAAAAAGTAGATTGTACACTACGCACAAAAAGTTAAGGATCACTTGCACAAAAATTCATAACTTTCAAAATAAGAAAGCCAATGCGTTGAAGTTTGGCAAACATTTAATTCCATGCTTTAGTGATAACGATACACAATTGCCTTCAATTTCAAGCAATCGTTTGGTGTGTACATTTGATCAAAGTGGGTAGTATCGAAATTTGATTTCCCAAAGTCATTGAAATCACAAGACAGGGCATTCTGATGCTCCCAAAAGTTCAGTAATGCGTTTAACCGCCATGGCTGTTCTGGCACTCGACGCAGCGAGTCCTCATCGAGTTGACCAGGTTGGTGAAGATCCTCTGTGGAAGCGCCTGCCACTCAGCCTGCAGCATCTGGTAGAGGTGTTGGGCATCCCTGGGAGGGGGGTGGTTGCTCCTCACTTTGCGATCCAGCTCATCCCAGAGGTTCTCAATCGGGTTGAGATCGGGACTGCATGCTGGCCACTCCATTCTGTTGACTCCAGACTGCTGCAGGAAGTCGTTGACCACCCTTGCCCTGTGGGGGCGAGCGTTGTCATCCTGGTAGACAGCCGTCGGTCTCATCTGCTGCAGTGTAGGCACAGCCAGCGGTCGAAGGATCTCATCCCGGTATCGGAGGCCAGTCAGGTTACCCTGTACATGATACAAGGGTGTTCTGTGGTGAAGGCTGAAGGCCCCCCAGACCATTACAGAACCTCCACCAAAGGCCACCTTTTCTTGGACAGTGGTGTCAATAAAGCGTTGCCCTGGGCGCCTCCAGACCCTCAGTCGGCCGTCGTTGTGGTTCATGGTGAAGCGTGATTCATCACTGAACAGGACCTGGGACCATTGCTGACGTGTCCACCTCACGTGACGTCTGCAGAAGGCGCGGCGTGCTGCCCTATGGGCTGGAGTTAAGCGTGGCCGTACAGCTGGGCGACGAGAACGGAGGTTAAACCCATGAAGGCGGTTTCGTATGGTCTGCTAGCTGATGTTGATGTTAGTAGCCACCCTCAGCTGCCTTCGAATGATGCTGGAAGAGGCTGTTCTTGTCTGCAGGGCTTGTCGTTCAATGAGACGATCTTCATGTGGGTTTGTCTTCTTCGGTCGACCAGATCTGCGTCTTTCATGGACCCTCCCAGTGGCTGTGAAGCGTTGAATCAGTCTGACAATGACCGAGATGGACATCTGAAGTCGCCTGGCCACTTCTCGCTTGGGAACACCATCTTGGAACCATGCAACAGCTCGTCCCCTCTCAAACTCGCTCAATTTTCGTCGTGGAGGCATTGTCAGATCAGGCCTACTACTGGTGGAATGTCTTCTTATAAAGCCAAGCAAGAGACAGCATCTCACACATAAACAGCAGTGCTTGCACGTGCATAATGGTTTTTCCATCTGGCTTGTGCAATGTGTTCAGGCAGAACGGTCCAAAACAAGGTCCTTTTTCGCAAATTTCCGATTTTCCGTTTGCAGCCAAGCTCAGTAGTAGAGAATCCCGTGCAATTTTCGCACTAACACAACATCGCCCACTTACAGCTGAACAAGAATTCATAACAATTTGGCTGGACTGAGAAATAAATAACAGTAGCGAACTGAGTTTATTACGCACCTGTTTTCTCATAGTGATCCTTAACTTTTTGTGCGTAGCTTATTATTGATAGCATGTAAAAAGCATGAGTGATAGTATGTAATTGGCTTATAGCTAATCTTTAGATTTATTTATGTACTAAATTCAGCTTTGTTTATAAACATTTTAAAGTTATTTAAGATGTGATAAGTGGGAATGATAATATTTGTTCATTTTCTGGAGATAAAGTTGTTTCAGATGTGATATGTGGGAATGATGATATTTGTTCAAGTTTGGTGATCATGTTGTTTATATTTAATGTTAGGTCTAAATTTCATTAGTACTTGCATTAGAGGAGGGAAAAAGTATGGGAATGGGGTTGGAAGGTATTACCTGCCTTTTGGTATTTTAAGGTATTAATCCGATTTTTCCCTCTTCTGTTGGCAGGTTGGATTTCCCAGAAAGACAAGGATGATGGCAATCTTCTGAGCACAGATACTGGGGTAGGAGGCAGTGGGTATATGCCATTTGACACTTATATTCCTCTTTTTGTTGTTGTTGTGGTTGCTGCCAGTGAGGTGATGTTTTAAAAATTCCACAAGTGTGATGTGCCATTACAGTCAATGGCTGAGCACTGAGGTGATGTTTTAAAATGTTCTTTCGACAGATGTGATGCCCCATCAGGGCTAGTGGCTGACCACTGACATGTTTTAAAATGTTTTTTCTACAGGTGTGACGTCTTGTCAGGGTCAGTGGCTGAGCACTTAGGTGATGTTTTAAAATGTTCTTTCGACAGATGTGATGCCCCATCAGGCCTAGTGGCTGACCATTGACATGTTTTATTTTTCTACAGGTGTGACGTGCCGTCACGGCCAGTGGCTGACCATTCTCATGATGATCTAAAATGTTCTTTTGACAGGTGTGACACGCCATCACAGTCAGCAGAGACCACTGACGTGATGTTTTAGAATGTTTTTTTTTCTACAGGTGTGCTGTGCGATCACAGTCAGTGAGTGACCACTGACGTGATGTTTTAAAAATCTTTCTACAGGCTTGATGTGCCATCACATTTTGCACAGTCAGGCTGACCACTGATGTGATGTTTTAAAATGTTTTTCTACAGGTGTGATGTGCCATCACAGTAAGTAGGTGACCACTGATGTTATGTTTTGAAATGTTTTTCTACAGGTGTAACGTGCCAACACAGTCAGTAGGTGACCACTGACGTGATGTTCTACAGGTGTGACGTGCCATGACCGTCAATGGGTGACCACTGACATGATGTTTTTTCTACAGGTGTTATGTGCCATCACAGTCACTGGCTGACCACTGATGTGATGTTTTATTTTCTACAGGTGTGATGTGCCATCACAGTCAGTAGGTGACCACTGACATGATGTTTTAAAATTTTCTGCAGGTGTTACGTGCCTTCACAGTGAATGGCTGACCACTGCCGTGATGTTTTAAAATGTTTTTCTGCAGGTGTTATATGCCATCACAGTCAGTAGATGACCACTAACGTGATGTTTTAAATTTTCTGCAGGTGTTATATGCCATCACAGTCAGTAGGTGACCACTAACGTGATGTTTTAAAATGTTTTTTCTACAGGTGTGACGTGACACCACAGCCAGTGGCCGACCATTTACTTGATGTTTAAAATGTTTTACATTTTTCTACAGGTGTGATGTGCCATCACAGTTAGTAGATGACCACTGACGTGATGTTTTAAAATGTTTTTTCTACAGGTGTGACGTGCCATCACAATCAGTAGGTGACCACTGACATGATGTTTTAAATGTTTTTCTTCAGGTGTGACGTGCCATCACAGTCAGTCAGTGACCACTGACGTGATGTTTTAAAATGTTTTTCTACAGGTGTGACGTGCCATCACAATCAGTAGGTGACCACTGACATGATGTTTTAAAATGTTTTTCTACAGGTGTGACGTGCCATCACAGTCAGTAGGTGACTACTGACGTGATGTTTTAAAATGTTTCTACAGGTGTGACGTGCCATCACAGTCAATGACTGACCACTGACGTGATGTTTTAAAAAAAAATGAAGAGTATTTCCAACACCACAATGGCAAAGATATTCCATATTGTGAATTCTAAAAATAATATAAGAACTGATAAGAAATGCCATTATGAGATCCAAGGTATGAAATAGAAATAAAACATGAACAAAATGTAGAAATGCACAGGAGTCCTTTTGGCACCAATCTGTGGAGAAAACAACCAGAAGAAACAAACAAAAACAAACTTAGGCCTGAGGTGGAGGAGATTGTAGTATGAGGTATGAGATAGGGAAATGACACTCAGGCCTGAGATGAAACTACTATGATGCCTGATATAAAGGAAGTGGTACTATGAGACCTGAGATAAAACAGACTCTAGTGTGATGTGTGATGTAAAAGAAATGGCACTATGAAGCATGAAATAAAGGAAATGGTACCATGAGGCCTGAGATAAAGGAAATGGCACTATGAGTCCTGAGAAAAAGATGGCAATATAAGGTCCGTGACAAAGGAATGGCAGTATAAGGCCTGAGGTGAAGACATGACACTATGAGTTTTGAAATAAAGGAAATGGCATTTAAGGCCTGAGATATGAAAGAAAAACATGAGGCCTGAGATATGAAAGAAAAACATGAGGCCTGAGATATGAAAGAAAAACATGAGGCATGAAATAAAGGCACTATGAGGCCTCAGATTAAAACAAAAGCAGTTTGAAACGTGAGAAAAGGAAATTACACACAAAGGATATTTGTAGCATGAGGGTCAGGGTATGTGAAACGGCATTTGAGGCACAATATTTAAAATGGCACTGTTAGGCCTAAGATACGAAATGGCATTAATGAGGCCCAAAGTAAGAAATGGCATGATGAGACTCGAAATAGGAAATGGCAGATATAGACTAGAGACTTCTGACCTTTAGAGATTTGAAGAAAATCTTGAATCACGTACGAATTAAACGAATGAACACGCAGATATATACTCCTAATCATAATTTAAGGGCCACTTCTTCCTTCCTCTCTAATTTTAAGTTGAAATAATTGACAATGTTTAGAATTGATTCTATGTTTTATTTCATCATTTCCACACCTGTTTTGGAAAAAGAAATTAGCACAATGACCCATTAGTGAACAGCACATGCATTTAAAGGAACATCCCCCCTTTTCAAAAAACAAAGTGTCAGATTTGGCCAATCTGTTTTCAATATCGCGTGTGTCCGCCCCGAGCCTGGATGCATGCTTCACAGCGCCGATGCATCGACCCCACAAGGGTACGGAGTGTGTCCTGAGGGATGGCCGCCCACTCGATCTGCAGGATGTCGACCAGCCTGGCCAGGGTGCCCGGTGGGGGGTGGTTGTCCCTGATGCGCCTCCCGAGCACATCCCAGAGGTGTTCAATTGGGTTCAGGTCAGGTGAGCACGCTGGCCAGGCCATACGGACGACTTCATGCTGCTCCAGGAAGTCGGTCACAAGGCGTGCTCGATGCGCAGGTGCATTGTCGTCCTGGAAGATGGCGCCTTGACCAAGGTCCACAAGCGCAGGCAGTGCCACGGCCGCAGGCAGTGCCACGGCCGCCAGAACCTCGTCCCGGTACCGGACCCCGTTCAGGATGCCGTCAATGGGGAGCAGGGGGGTCCGGGTACCACGGCTCATGCCACCCCACACCATCACCGACCCGCCGCCGTACCGGTTATGCTCTTGGACAGTGGCGTCAGCGAACCTCTCCCTTTGACGTCGCCACACCCAAGCCCGGCCATCGTTAAAGGTCAGGGTGAACCTGGACTCATCCGAAAACAAGACCCGGGCCCACTGTTGCCTTGTCCAGGTCACGTGCTCCCTGGCCCAGGTCATGCGGCGCACTCTGTTGACCGGTGACAGCACGGGTCGGACGGCCGGTCTCCGTGACCTCAAGTTTGCCTCATGTAGCCGTCTTCTCACCGTGCTGCAGCTGATGTTAGCACCTGTTGCGTCCCTCAGCTGACCCCTCAAGGTCACCGCAGTGGATGCCCTTTCTCTCAGGACGGAGAGGGCAAGGTAGCGGTCTTGCTGTCTTGTCGTTACTCTGGGTCGACCCGTGTGACGCCTTTCCTGGACTGCTCCAGTCTCATTGAAGCGCTCCAGCAGTCTCTGGATTGTGGAATGCGACACTTCAAGTCGTCTAGCAACTTCCCGCTGCGCTAGGCCTTCATCAAGCAGAGCGAGGGGTCTCCCCCGCTGCTCATCCGTCATCCGTCGTCTTGCAAGCATGGTTAAAACGAACCAAGAACGGGTCCTTTTTATCCTCGTCTGCGGGCAACTTTGGCTGGAGTAGTGTTCAAAAAGGGCTTGCCTTGCACGTGCAAAGCGAATTTTGTCGCTACCTTACCTGCGTCGTCAGAGAGACCCTGCTGAAGATTCGACAATTTCGTGTGGAAATTGTCTTACTTGGGCCGCCCATTGCAAATCGGCAAATCCCCAAACACGTGCCAAAAGGAAACTGCAATGTTGTCTGAGCTCTTATCCATTCAGTTACGGCAACGAATTGGAGAAAAGAGTAAGAGAAAATAGGTTATTTCTCCTTTCAAAAATTGACTCAAAAACGTAACCTGGCCCTTCAATAATGACGTGTAGTATATACAGGAGTCCTTGAGTTACATACAAGTTGGTCCGATTAATAATTCTACTGTGACCTTGAATAATCTTTGAGTTGAAATAAAACATGACATGCTTGAAGGACAATGCTAGCACATGGGGGGAATTAACAAAATAGAGAATGTCATATGTTCTTTGGAAAGTGGCCTACTGTTTGCACACTTTGCTCAGAAAGTGCTGATATTAGGCATTTATCTGGTCTATGTGACCTGATTTCTCCTGCTTGTGCATTCTCAATGGTTGACGAAAATAAAGTAAAAATCCACCCCGAAACAGGTGGGAATATCTTGCTAATATATTGTAATAACCCACACGCACACACATACAGACAACAGACAGAGGTATAGCCTTCACAGGTAAAACATAAAACACTAGCCCAAGTTCCAGCTTAAAACGGAAGTCTGTAAAAATAGAACATGGAGACAAATGAACACAATGATTTCATAAGGTGTGAATAATGTAAGAAGATTCCACTAACCAACCACAAAGAACGCTCCAAACTATGAAAAAGTAGACAACACACCCTCCAATAAATAGATAAAAATAAATAATAAACAGCAACAGCAAACCAGACCACTGAATTGTCAACAAAAGTATCAAGACAAACAACATGGCATAGGTTTAGTTGAGAAAAGATGCAAGAGAGAAACCAGACAAATGGTGTGGAAATAGTATTTCCATAAATGTTATTAGAAATGGCACTGAAAGGCATGATTCGTTTTGAAAACTGACGTAACAGGAAAAAGGAGACCTGCAATCTAAAACCTCTGTGTGTAAGGATAATCGCCCTTGAATGAAAATACGGCGCTGAATTACCGTTTGGTTCTGCTATACAACACATCTCCGTGACAGTTCACGTCGTAATAAATTCCAACCCATAAAAAAAACAAAAACAAAACAACAAAAAAACAAACAAAAATCCCGAAAATGAATTATTAGCAATTGCTAAAATTAAAAACAAGAAAACGAAGAAAGACAAAATGAAAAAACAAACAAAAAACAGAAACATGAATTTACTGGTACCATTTGGACGATTTCTTACCGATATACAGAAATGCCAAGATTCTTCACGCATACATACAGAAAAACCAGACCTGCACATTAACAATTAAGATACTTAAGATACACAACGGACATATAAACCTAAAAAATACGTTGATTTTGTCAAGATTTCTATGCCACTAAAAGGAATTTGGTATAGAGTATAAACACTATCGGACCTGAGGTAAGAAATGAGACTCTTAGGCCTGACATAAAGGAAATGGCAGTACAGGGTTCGAGATAAAAAAAAAAAATGACACTATGAAACCTGAGAAAGCTATAAAAACTGATATAGGTAATGGTTTTATAAGAGTCTAGATAAGAAATAGAAATAAAACGGGGAATAAAATGTAGAAATGTACTGGAGCCCTTTTATCACCAGATACAAATATAATAATTTGAGGCCTGAGATAAAGGAAATATGATGACTGAGATAAAGGAAACTTTAGTATGGTACCTGATATGAAATAAATAGCACTATGAGGCATGCGATAAAGAACATCGTAGCACAAGGCCTTAGACAATAGAAGCGGCACTGCTAGACCTGAGACACAGGAAATGGCACTGTTAGACCTAAGACAAAAGAAATGGCACAGACCTAAGACAAAGGAAATGGCACAGTTAGACCTGAAACAAAGGAAATGGCACTGTTAGACCTAAGACAAAAGAAATGGCACAGTTAGACCTGAGACAAAGGAAATGGCACTGTTAGACCTGAGACAAAGGAAATGGCACTGTTAGACCGAAGACAAAGGAAATGGCACTGCTAGACCTAAGACAACGGAAATGGCACTGTTAGACCTAAGACAATGGAAATGGCACTGTCAGACATAAGACAACGGAAATGGCACTGTCAGACATAAGACAACGGAAATGGCACTGTTAGACATAAGACAACGGAAATGGCACTGTTAGACCTAAGACAACGGAAATGGCACTGTTAAACACAAGACAAAAAATGGCACTGTTAGACATAAGACAATGGAAATGACAGTGTCACTGTTAGACCTGAGACAAAGGAAATGGCACTGTTAAACACAAGACAAAAAAATGGCACTGTTAGACATAAGACAATGGAAATGGCAAACTCAGACCTAAGACAACGGAAATGGCACTGTTAGACCTAAGACAACGGAAATGGCACTGTTAGACCTAAGACAATGGAAACGGCACTGTTAGACCTAAGACAATGGAAACGGCACTGTTAGACCTGAGACAACGGAAATGGCACTGTCAGACCTAAGACAACGGAAATTGCACTGTTAGACCTAATACAATGGAAATGGCACTGTTAGAGCTAAGACAAAGGAAATGGCACTGCTAGATCTAAGACAACGGAAATGGCACTGTTAGACCTAAGACAATGGAAATGGCACTGTCAGACCTAAGACAACGGAAATGGCACTGTCAGACCTAAGACAACGGAAATGGCACTGTTAGACCTAAGACAAAGGAAATGGCACTGTTAGACCTAAGACAACGGAAATGGCACTGTTAGACCTAAGACAATGGAAATGGCACTGTCAAATCTAAGACAACGGAAATGGCACTGTTAGACCTAAGACAACGGAAATGGCACTGCTAGACCTAAGACAACGGAAATGGCACTGTTAGACCTAAGACAAAGGAAATGGCACTGTCAGACCTAAGACAACGGAAATGGCACTGTTAGACCTAAGACAAAGGAAATGGCATTGTTAGACCTAAGACAATGGAAATGGCACTGTTAGACCTAAGACAACGGAAATGGCACTGTTAGACCTAAGACAAAGGAAATGGCACTGTTAGACCTAAGACAATGGAAATGGCACTGTTAGACCTAAGACAATGGAAAGCTTGAGATAAAGGAAATCGTACTGTGACGCTTGAGATAAAGGACACACAGCATCGGTAGGCCTGGGATGAAAGGAAATGGCACTATGAAACATGAGATAAAAGGAATGGCACTGTTGGGCCTGAGATAAAGGATACTGGTAGTATGAGACCTGAGACGACGGAAATGGAGCAATGAGGCTTAAAGTTCAATGAAATGGCATTTGAGGCCCGAGAACAGAGACGGCATCATTAGGCTTGCCGCTATAAATACAAAATGGCTGTAATGAGCTCCAAAATAAGAAATGGAATGATGAGACTCGAATTGAGAAATAGGCTGGATACTTTGAATTCCAGAGATTTTGAACAAAACTTTGAATCGCCTGTGAATTACATGTAACTAGAAAGAAGAATCCACTAACGGATCACAAAGAACGCTCCAAATTACAAAGAAGTAAATTTAACACATCCACCAATGAATGAATGAATGAATGAACGAATGAATAAATAAAATGAGCAACAACGACAAATCAGACCACAGAAATGTGAACAAAAAAAGTATGAAGACAAACTGCAACAGCATAGGTTTAGCTGAGAAAAGACGCAAGATAAAGAAACCGGACAAATGGTGTTTCCAAATGGTGTTTCCAGAGATGTGATTAGAAATGGCACCGAAGGGCATCATTTAAAAAAAAAATTACATAGTAGGATAAAGGAGACATGCAAACTAAGGCCTCTGTGTGAAAGAATAATCGCCCTTGAATAAATATACGGCGCTGAATTACGGTTCTGCTGTACAACACATCTTTGTGGCAGTTCACGTCATTCTAAATTCAGCCCATGAAAAACAACATGAATAATAAGCAATTGCTAAAATTGATATAAAAACACACAACAACCCCCCCCCCCCCCCCAATAACGACAACAAAAGAAAGGAAAGAAAATGAAAGAAAAGCAAACAAAACCAATACAGAAACATGAATCTACTGGCACCATTTGGACAATTACTTATCGATATACAGAGCATGCCAAGATTCTTCACGCATACAGAAAAACCAGACCCTGCATTTGAATAATTATTTCAGATGATACACTGCACAAACGGACATATACTCCTAATCATAATTTAAGGGCCACTTCTTCCTTCCTCTCTAATTTTAAGTTGAAATAATTGACAATGTTTAGAATTGATTCTATGTTTTATTTCATCATTTCCACACCTGTTTTGGAAAAAGAAATTAGCACAATGACCCATTAGTGAACAGCACATGCATTTAAAGGAACATCCCCCCCTTTTCAAAAAACAGAAAGTGTCAGATTTGGCCAATCTGTTTTCAATATCGCGTGTGTCCGCCCCGAGCCTGGATGCATGCTTCACAGCGCCGATGCATCGACCCCACAAGGGTACGGAGTGTGTCCTGAGGGATGGCCGCCCACTCGATCTGCAGGATGTCGACCAGCCTGGCCAGGGTGCCTGGTGGGGGGTGGTTGTCCCTGATGCGCCTCCCGAGCACATCCCAGAGGTGTTCAATTGGGTTCAGGTCAGGTGAGCACGCTGGCCAGGCCATACGGACGACTTCATGCTGCTCCAGGAAGTCGGTCACAAGGCGTGCTCGATGCGCAGTTGCATTGTCGTCCTGGAAGATGGCGCCTTGACCAAGGTCCACAAGCGCAGGCAGTGCCACGGCCGCCAGAACCTCGTCCCGGTACCGGACCCCGTTCAGGATGCCGTCAATGGGGAGCAGGGGGGTCCGGGTACCACGGCTCATGCCACCCCACACCATCACCGACCCGCCGCCGTACCGGTTATGCTCTTGGACAGTGGCGTCAGCGAACCTCTCCCCTTGACGTCGCCACACCCGAGCCCGGCCATCGTTAAAGGTCAGGGTGAAACTGGACTCATCCGAAAACAAGACCCGGGCCCACTGTTGCCTTGTCCAGGTCACGTGCTCCCTGGCCCAGGTCATGCGGCGCACTCTGTTGACCGGTGACAGCACGGGTCGGACGGCCGGTCTCCGTGACCTCAAGTTTGCCTCATGTAGCCGTCTTCTCACCGTGCTGCAGCTGATGTTAGCACCTGTTGCATCCCTCAGCTGACCCCTCAAGGTCACCGCAGTGGATGCCCTTTCCCTCAGGACGGAGAGGGCAAGGTAGCGGTCTTGCTGTCTTGTCGTTACTCTGGGTCGACCCTTGTGACGCCTTTCCTGGACTGCTCCAGTCTCATTGAAGCGCTCCAGCAGTCTCTGGATTGTGGAATGCGACACTTCAAGTCGTCTAGCAACTTCCCGCTGCGCTAGGCCTTCATCAAGCAGAGCGAGGGCTCTCCCCCGCTGCTCATCCGTCATCCGTCGTCTTGCAAGCATGGTTAAAACGAACCAAGAACGGATCCTTTTTATCCTCGTCTGCGGGCAACTTTGGCTGGAGTAGTGTTCAAAAAGGGCTTGCCTTGCACGTGCAAAGCGAATTTTGTCGCTACCTTGCCTGCGTCGTCAGAGAGACCCTGCTGAAGATTCGACAATTTCGTGTGGAAATTGTCTTCCTTGGGCCGCCCATTGCAAATCGGCAAATCCCCAAACACGTGCCAAAAGGAAACTGCAATGTTGTCTGAGCTCTTATCCATTCAGTTACGGCAACGAATTGGAGAAAAGAGTAAGAGAAAATAGGTTATTTCTCCTTTCAAAAATTGACTCAAAAACGTTCCTGGCCCTTCAATAATGACGTGTAGTATACACACCAAATAAACCACAAACAGTATGGCAACCTGTACCGTTATCCAGCTGTCTTTTCCATTTCTTTTTCTTTTTTCTTTTCCGAAATAAGTGTGCGTTCAACCAAACAGGAACCCGAAAACACGAAAATAGAATCGCACACACACACGCACACGCACACGCACGCGCGCGCGCGCGCGCGCACACACACACACACACGAAGGCACGACACACACGCACACATACACGCACGCCCGCGCGCACACACACCAAACAAGACGGACTATCAAACAAGGCACGAATGGATTTATCGCAATTCAATTTATCATGATTTGTGAGCGTGTGAAATATTCAGAGATAAGCACGATTTTCTTGACAAGGGAGACGACTTATCAAGCACGAACGTTTTTGCATTAGAAGGATTGCTGCCCTTCAACAACTTATCGCTATGGTTTATGAGCTGTACAGCAAGACGTTAACGCGATGTTTCAAAAGTTATTTCGAACAACTAATACCAATCTTGCAATCCTAAATGTGAATTACATAATTTCTGCACCATTTCCACATCCTTAATTTTTTTTTACCAGGCGCACATCGCAGTTTGATGTTGCTAGTTTTAAAGAGTTACTATAATACACGCACACGCGTGTGTTTTCATTTCTGCTATATTACCGTTCAAATTTGTCATTCACTGATGGCGATGGCGATGATAACATGATGCTATGGAGTACATTCTGGACTGAGACAGCGTGACAAACACTGTACTCTAAACTTACCTTTATAATAATATTATATCCTGGCGTCAACCAGGCCCGGGAGATACAAGACCACCTACGGTTATTGGTCCAGATATTTAATTAAGCAACACTTAAACGTAATGCATCCATGAAGTAGATGAGTCTAAAGTGTGTGGTATCGGTGTTGTTACTGAGCCTATGGTATTCGCATTTCTTAGTCGAAGCCGGCTGGGGCAATAAAATGCCACAATTATATTGAGAGATGACTGGTATGGTGGTGCAATTTCATATCGCTTGTAGCCCAGCCGGCTACTACAGCCATTTAGGGCTAAGACCACATCAAAAACGACAACCAGGTTTAGATAAAAGACAACAGTCAAAAAACTGCTGACTGATAACCTTACAAGTCTCTGGTATCGTAAATCTTCGTAACAAGTACACATAATGATAAATAAGCAAAAAACAGAAAAACCAACAAAAAAACAAACAAAAACCAACCAAAAACAAACAAACAAACAAAAACAACAAAGAAATGAAACAAACGGACGAAACAAACAAACAAACAAGAAACAAACGAACAAGCAATTAAACAAACAAACAAACCCAAACAATCTAACCACACAAATGCATAATAAGTTATATATTTATACATTCGCAGTCATAAAAATGTTAAATAATTAAGCTCAATAACATTTGTCAGAGTGTATTATTTTATGTATCGTAACAGACTTCTTGCGCGCTCCTTCCTATCGTTTATCGTTTGACACAAGTGGTGAATGAACATATAAAGACTACAAAGACAAGTTTGGTTTGGGATATCAATAGAACACGGCATGGTAGTCAGTCAAAAACAAACAAACAAACACACACACACACACACACACACACACACACACAAAACAACAATCATCTGCTGTAGGCCCGTTGGGAAACTGGGACCAAAGAGTCGAGTCTCATCAACTTTATGGATGCAGAA
>CM060312.1:16143065-16150565 GCA_030674185.1 Monoplex corrugatus
TTTTTCGTGTTTTTTCCTTCTTTTTTCGCGGTTTTTTTTCATCTTTTTTGTGATTTTTTTTTCTGGTTTCTTTTATCCTGTTTGACAACAGCGTTGATTAGTACAACTGGATTCACATACACACCCCATGCAGGTAATTGATTGTAGTCTTATTCTTCTTCTCCCCGAACTCCGTGCCGCACTAAAGAACTGTTTACTAGATTCCTCCAGCTATGTCGGTTATGTGCCAAAGCCTGGGTCTCTGCGAATGGTTTCTCTGTCCACTCTGTAATGATGTCAGTCCGTCGTTTTTCTGTCTCCCCCCCCCCCCCCCACCCCTCGTTTCCGTCCGTCAACAGTTCCCCGGAGGACTGATTCAGCGAAGCCATTGGATATTCAAGTGTCACATTGCCACACCAACGTAGTTTTCTTTCCTTAATTAACTCTTTGACTCCCACACCCTGTCCACCAGCATCCTGCGTTGTCATCCAAGCTACTAAAACAAAAAACTTTACCCTTTGATTCCCTCACCCTATCCACCAGCTTTCAGCAGGAAACTGGTGAATAGGGTTCGGGAGTCAAAGGGTTAAGTTTTTGCAGTTGGTAGATAGGGTGCGGGAGTCAACGGGTTAAGTTTTTCAGTTGGTAGATAGGTGCGGGAGTCAAAGGGTTAAGTTTTTGCAGTTGGTAGATAGGGTGCGGGAGTCAAAGGGTTAAGTTTTTGCAGTTGGTAGATAGGGTGCGGGAGTCAAAGGGTTAACCGATGTGTCAGCAGATCTTGATGTGATCCAGTGTGCTGCTTGATGGTTTGAGCACTTGTTCAATGGTAAGGTGATCAGTGTATCTGATGTTTAGTCATCATCATCATCATCAGGTGCCCTACCGCATGGCGTTGGCGACCATGGACTTCCAACAATCTCTATCTCTAGTTGCCCCCAGCATCTCCCCCACCCTCTTCATCCCCAGCCACTCTGCAAGTCCGTCCAGCATTCTCTCCCTGGGTCTACCTGGTGCTCTCTTTCCCTCCAGCTTTCCCGTTGTGACCAGGTGCTACAAATCCCCCTTCCTCATAAAATGGCCTATAAATGTCGCTTGTCTTTTCCTAATCTTCCTTATGAGTGATCTACTTGTGTCTGCCTCCATCAAGACTGTCTCGTTTGTTTTCTTTGCTGTCCATGGAACTCTCAACATTCTTCTGAGAAACCACATCTCGGCTGCCTCAATATTGCTCTGGTTTTGCTTGCTGACTGTCCTCGCCTTGATGTTTAGTATCTTACAATAACATCTCATTTCCATGGCTCGGATTTGTCTTTCTAAATCCGATGTAAGGGTCCCAATGTCTGATCTTTCGTGTAATTCAAATATCAAATAGCTTATACAGCGAACCCAGGAGGTCGTGGAGCTACGTCCTGTGGTGGACTGGAGGTATCGGTGCTGTGTATGTTTTGTGTCCTCTTCCTTACTGGTGTTTGATGCCTGTAAGCCTCATTAACATTTCCTTTTGCTCCTTCTTTTCACCTACTGCCTGCAATTTTAATTATAAACAAAGAAACAAAGAAGCAACAAAACAAAAACAAAAACAAAACAAAAAAGAGGGAAAAGAAAAAGCGAACAAGCAAGAAAGCAAGCAAGCAAGCAAGCAAGCAAGCCAGCCAGTCAACCAACCAACCAACCAACAAAAACTACCGATAAAAACAAAATAAACCACACACACACATACACACATGCACACACAGACACACACATATAGACACACGCACGCACGTACGCATGCACGCGCGTGTGCACACACACACATTCTCTTTTATTCTCGCATGTCTACACACACAGTGTGTGTGTGTGTGAGAGAGAGAGAGGGAGGGAGAGAGAGGAGAGAGAGAGAGCGAGAGAGACAGACACAGACAGTCAGTCAGACATACAAACAGGCACACAGAGACAGACAGATAGACAAAGAGACAGAGACGAGAGATAGTACCAGACAGCCACAGAGAGACCGACAAACAGAGAAATCGAGTTTGATTGTGTGTGTATGTGTACATGTAGGTGTGTGTGAGCGCGCGTATTTGCGGACACGTCAATACGTGAAGTCGCGCGTAAGTGCGTGCAGGTCGTTTTCTTCCCATTGATTCTATCAACTGAATCGAGACACACTGTGTATCTTTGAGTCTTTCTAACTATACCATTCCACATTCTATTTCAAACCAATACATTGGCGCTGCCACACTCTGGACTGACCCAATATACGGACGTGAAAGAAGGGATTAACAGCCGGAATCGATTGAAATCGTATCATCATTGCTTGCAGAATAGGTGTATTGATCTTTTGATCGATTTCTACGTTCGAAAGTGTTAGGTTTTAAGTATTTTGTCGTCAGGCTTGTGTGTTGCGTGCACGCGCGAGTGTGTATGTGTAGGTGTGTGGGGGGAGAGAGAGAGGGGGGGGGGGGGAGAGAGAGAGAGAGAGGAGAGGGAGAGAGAGAGAGAGAAACAGAGACAGAGACAGAGAGAGAGGCACAGAGAGCGTTTGTGAGTGAATGAGTGTGTGTGTGTGTGTGTGTGTGTGTGTGTGTGTGTGTGTAGGAGCGCACGCGCGTGTGTGTGTGTGTCTGTGTAGGAGCGCACGCGCGTGTGTACACGTAAGAAAGAGTGAGAGTGAGACAGAAAGAGAGAGAGAGAGAGAGAGGGAGGGAGGGAGGAGGGACGGAGAAAGGAAGGGTGAGGGTTAAATACGTGTGTTGAGCTGCGTGTGTGTGTGTGTGTGTGTGCGTATGTGTGTTAGTGCGTGTGTGTGTATGTTAGTGCGTGTGTGTTAGTGTGTGTGTGTGTTAGTGTGTATGTGCGTGTGTATACGTGTGTTTATGCGTGTGTTAGTGTGTATGTGTATGCATGTGTGTGCATATTAGCATAACTGAAAAATGCATGCGCTATGTTATTCTCCAATGATTTTGTGCATTTGATTTTAAGCGTGAACATTGCTAAGAGATACTGTAGATACCATTCGAGATTCGATTTTAACTGAGGCATTGAACCTGTTACACTCTGGAATGGTCGACTTACATTCATCAAAGAGGGGATTAACAGTCGGAATCGACTGAAGTCGTGTTATTACCTGGAACTAATGACTTGCAGAATGGATTTTATTGATCTGTTGATCGTTCTTTATAAGGGTAAATGTATGTTGTTGTTTTTATTGTGTGTGGTGGTGGTGGTCTTTGATTTAATGTCTATTCACTAAAGTGATTTTAGACAAAAAAAAAAAAAAAAAAAAAAAAAAAAAAGGGGGGGTGGGGGCCGGGGACAGGGGAGGAATGAAGAGGATATATGAAAAGAGTCAATTTTGATCTTGATAAAAGACGATCCAGAAAACAACTGTTTCGAGGAGGGGAAGGTAAACCTAACTAATAACGTTACCATAATTAGCGATTTAAACAAACAAACTGACAAAACAAAATTTATAAATGTATAGACTAAATGAAAGAAACGAAACTTAAAAATTGGCTAACCATAACACTGAACAAGTGAAATAACATTTTAAAGATAATTCGCTATAGGACTTTTCAACAGGCAAACAAAAAATTCATATATTAATGACGAAGAGGCAAATATGTCAGAAACTGTCTTCTTATTGTGTGTATGTGTGAGTGTGTGTAGGTAAATGTGAGTATGTTGTTTTTGTTGTTGTGTGTATGTGTAAGCGAGTGCGTGTAGGTAAATATATGTCGTTGTTTTTGTTGTTGTGTGTGCGCGTGTATGTGAGTGTGTGTAGGTAAATGTATGTTGTTGTTTTTGTTGTTGTTGTGTGTATGTGTGAGTGAGTGTGTGTAGGTAAATGTGAGTATATTGTTGTTTTTGTTGTTGTTGTGTGTATGTGTGAGTGAGTGCGTGTAGGTAAATGTATGTCGTTGTTTTTGTTGTGTGTGCGCGTGTGTGTGAGTGTGTGTAGGTAAATGTGAGTATGTTGTTGTTTTTGTTGTTGTGTGTGCATGTGTGCACGTGTATGTGAGTGTGTGTAGGTAAATGTATGTTGTTGAACCTATTGTTGTTATTGTTGTTTGTGTTTGCGTGTGTGTGAGTGTGTACAGGTAAAATGTATGTTGTTGTTGTTCTCGTGTGTGTGTGTTTGTGTGCGTGCATGCGTGTGCGTGCGTGGTGTGTGTGTGTGTGCGCGCGCGCGCGCGCGCGTGTGTGTGTTTGAGTGCGCGTGTATATGTATGTTGTTGTCAATGTGTATGTGTGTGTATGTGTGTTGTTGTCAATGTGTATGTGTGTGTGTCTGTGTGTCTGTGTGCATGCATGCACTGTTTTTGTTTTATGTTGCAAACTTTCGTGTCCGTTAAACCACACGAATATGCGCGCACGCGCGTGTGTACACGTAAGAAAGAGTGAGTGAGGGAGAGAGAGAGGGAGAGAGAGAGAGAGAGAGAGAGAGAGAGAGAGAGAGAGAGAGAGGGAGGGAGGAGGGACGGAGAAAGGGAGGGGGAGGGTTAAATGTCTTTCTGTGTTTTGTTGTCAGCTGTAAATCTGTGTCTCCCAGCATAAACAACAGTATGTTTTAAATCCTCCTCCTCTGCTCTGAAATGACTGCAGTCAACAACATGCAATAATCAACAAATCTCTATTCAACAATGTGTGTTGTCCATGTCACAGTCTTTTAATGTTTTTTGACATAGGTTGGGTTTCTTTGAGTTTTCAGTCGTCCAGGTAGGTATATAATCGTGCAAGTGAAGTTTCTCAAAATTTTGAGTTAATCAATAAATGCCTGCGGTCTTTTTTGATGCAAGTGTATGATACTCGCGTTAGTATCAACAGAGACATGACTTGATCCCTCTTTGCCTCTGGTACCAGCAGAAAGACTCTTTAAGAGATTCAAGAGATTTTACGAATAGTACGTGCGTCCCACTGCAGTCAGCTAATCCCCATCTTGTTAGCACTTGGGGGAATCGCGTGTGGTCTGCACGAAGCAGCTCTTCAGAGGCTTTTGTAGCTTTTCCTGGGAACTGTCTGATGATGTCTTGACCATCAGCACCAGATTGGTATCTGTTTCTTCTGATCAGTTCCAGGTGCTCTAATCTCGTCGTTTTGATTGGTTCTTTTTCTGGTTGGTTGAAAGTGATGAAATGAGTACGGTTGTCTTTTCTGATTGTTGGTTTAAATTCATTTTTCAGGGGTTTATTGTTTTTGTTGTTGTCTGAAGTTTGTTTGTTGTTTGTTGTGTGTGTGTGTGTGTGTGTGTGTGTGTGTGTGTGTGTGTGTGTGTGTGTGTGTGTGTGTGTGTGTGTGTTGTATGTATGCATGCATGCATGTGTATGTATGCATGTGTATGTATGTCTATCTGTCTGTCTGTGTGTCGTGTGTGGTCTCTGTGTTGTGTGTTGAGATGTATGTGTGTGTGTGTGTGTGTGTGTGTGTGTGTGTGTGTGTGTGTGTGTGTGAGTGTTGTCTGTCTTCTGTCTGTGCGCGCACAGACACACACACACACATATATACACACACAGACACAGAGAACAAACCACACAGACACACACAGAGACACATACACACACACACACACACACACACACAACACAACACATTCCCTTTATTAACGGCAACAGTCAATAACTATAGACAGAGACGAAATCAAGAAAAGACGACATACAAACAGACACACAAACAGACATACAACAAGCAGACGACAGAAACGACACACAACAGACAACAGAGCACATTGAATGAAGAGACCAGCAAAATGAGAATACAGCAGGCAGACAGCAAAACATAGACAGATAGACAGACAGCAGACAGATAGACAGAAAACAGACAGAACAAACAGACAAGCAAACAGACGGATAGAAACAGTCAACAGACAGGACAGACAGGGAAGCACAGACAACAGAGACAGCGACAAAAAAGAGACAACAGGCAGGCAGTAGGCAAGAATAGACAGACAGCAAACAGGACAGACAGACAGATAAAACAAGAGACAACAGACAACAGACAGACAGACACAGCAGACAGACAGATAGATAGACATACAGTCACACAGACGACAGGACAGACAGACAGACACAGAACACATCACACGCAGACAGACAAGCAGACAGACAGACACCAGCAGACAGACAGACAGCACAGACAGACTAGGCAGACAGACAGACAAGGCAGGACAGACAGACAGACAGACAGACAAGCCAGACAGACAGACAGACAGACAGACAGACACACACACAGCACAGACAGACAAGCAGACAGACAGCAGACAGACAAGCAGACAACACGGCAGACAGACAAGCAGACAGACAGAACAGACAGCAGACAGACAGGACAGACAGACAGGACAGACAGGACAGACAGACAGACAGAACAGACAAACAGACAGACAGACAGCCAGGCAGACAGACAGACACAGGAAAAACAGCATCGTAGCACCAGTAATTACGGGCAGGTTCATACGGTAACCTTGGGATACATTACCGATACGGTTAGGATCTGCACATCAATAAGTCAGACAGTACAGTTTTTTTTTTTTACCAAATAGTCACCTTGTTCTATTCTCGACCGACCACCTCCGGTAGGTGACTTAAGAAGGATACAAATACGTCTTGATATCTGATGAAACAGTAGTTTAGAGAGACACGCAACATTTTAAAAGTTGAACTCACCTGCAAATGTCCCCACCTCAGATTTGCACTGGTATTTTTTTTTTGCGCCTGTCACATTCGACTTTTAAGTCTTTTTTTTTTTTGGTTGTGCGTTGATTCGAGGTATACTGCAAGTGTTTTGTATTTGGTTCGTTGCGTACTGGAAATGTTTCGTACGCTGATTCGTGGCGTATGCTGATTCGTGGCATACTGGAAGTGTTTTGTACACTATTCGTGGCATACTGGAAGTGTTTTGTACACTATTCGTGGTATACTGGAAGTGATTTGTGCTCATTGTGCATCTGGTATTTTTTTGCGCATGTATTCGTTTTGAAGTCTTTTGTTGTGACTTGCGTGATTAATATGAAGTGTTTTGTATTTGTTCGTGGCTACTGGAAATGTTTTGTACCTATCTGATTCGTGGCATACTGGAAGTGTTTTGTACACTATTCGTGGCATACTAGAAGTGTTTTGTACACTTATTCGTGGCATACTGGAAGTGTTTGTACTATTCGTGGCATACTGGAAGTGTTTTGAGGTATCGTGCATATGGAAGTGTTTTGTACACTATCGTGGCATATAGTGTGTTTTGTATCTATTCGTGGCATATGGTGTTTTGTACATATTCGTGGCCATCTAGAAGTGTTTTGTATACTATTCGTGGCATACTGAAATGTTTTGATATTACGTGGCATACTGGAAGTGGTTTGTATATTCGTGGCATATGGAAGTTTTTGTGGCTATTGTGGCGTTGGAATGTGTTTTGTATCATTCCGTGGCATACTGGAAGTGTTTTATACCTATCGTGCATACTGGAATGTTTTGTATAATACCGTGGCATACTGGAAGTGTTTGCATATTCATAGCATACTGGACGTGTTTTGTATGCTATTCCTGGCAT
>CM060312.1:16155565-16163065 GCA_030674185.1 Monoplex corrugatus
GAGAGAGAGAGAGAGAGAGAGGAGAGAGAAGAGAGAGAGAGAGAGAGAGAGAGAGAGAATTAAAAGAAAAGAAAACGAAAAAGAAAGAAGGAGGTGAGTGTGAGGTGGGAGTTTGAAAATAAGAAGGGGAACAACTACAATGAATAATTTACAACAATAAAATAACAATGTCAAATAACACAACCTACAACAATTTAATCAACTTTTCATAACAATGCCAGGGACCTATCTGGAATGGATACCTGGGCTGGCTCGCTACACATACACACACCTGTCCTCGCGCGTCCCACCCACACGTCTTTAGTTGGCTTAGTGCTGTGCCCCAGGCTTTAATCAGTGGCTGTGAACAGTCAGATACTGGCCGCAATTGTTCGCGCCATGGTTATCACTGACTAATGGCAGGTCAGGTTACACAAGGGGAGACTACTTGGCGCGACAAGTACTGCCACGATTGACGTTGAAGAGCGAGGAACAGGGAGGTAACCTATGAACGGTTTGGCATTCAGACACTCACAGCTGATACGAGGACTGGGTCAAATCATTGACTTGAAGTCAGAGGTGAAAAACTAAAGAAAGCAACTGTGCTAACTAAGCAGTTTCCGCTGACTCAGAGTAAATCGCACTACAGTACGCTGGTGTTATACTTTATATTTTCTGTGATGAGGATTGTCTTCCACCATGCGAACGTGACAACAACGTGATCTTCTGGAAGCAGTGGCAAATTTCCAGAAGACGAAGTGCGGCTGCCAAAGTGCAGTGTCATTGTAAGCGGTCTTGCACTGAGGTTGGTAATTTTCCAGTTCATGAAATGGCAGGTGTACAATTACAGGCACACAGACAGGATGTGGCACAGAATGTGTCACTGTGGTAAGTACTTACAAAGTGAAATCTGTAAAAGGTTTCCTGTTGTATCTGTTTAATTTCACATGTTATTGTGACACCGATTGAATGTAGCGAATGACTATTTTGCACTCCACAGTTTTGTTCAAAGGATTTCATAATTTTCTGTTAAGACAGGCGGTATTAGTATTGGCATTTGTTTAGTTTTAATTGTAACATTGATTGTAACACTGATTGAATGCACCGAATGACTATTTTGCACTCCACAGTTTTGTTCAAAGAATTTCATAATTTTCTGTCAAGACAGGCAGTATTAGTATTGGCATCGTCATTTTAAAGTTTACCCAGGAGTAAAATCTACAGAAGGACTGTGGACAGAGGGGGAGGGAGACAGCTGGCGGCTACCATCAAGAATGATGTCGCCGACAGGTGAACAGGGGAACAGGAGTGAAAGGCGGAAAAAGAAAAATGAATACAATGAAAGGGTATGACAATGATGGAGTGATTGTAATCAGACAAAAATCAATATTTGGTAATAAAAGATTTGTCAAATTTGTACCTACGGATCATTGGTAACATCAAATAAGAGTCCAAGCCGTACGTACTGTTAGACTAAAAAGTGCGTGTAGACAATGTAAATTGAATTGCGCAGGGCTGACTTTCAAGGTCACAGCTATGAAATAGATGCCTGACGGTACTAGTAAAGAAGACTTACTTAACTGAAACGCTGTTACTCATGTGTTTGGAGTTTTGGAGTTTGTTCAAGAGATATTCATTACACTCGAACAATTCCATATGTGCTTCACCCAAATTTGCCGGCAATAATTTGGCAGACTTCCTGTGCCTGCACAAAACCCCACGCAGGGATAAGGTCTTTATGTAAACATAGGTAATCAATGCAGATTCTCCATTTCAGTTTGTCGTCGTGGACAATGCTTTAATCTGGACCTAGGAGTAGAAGTATCTCAACTGCTGCTCTTCTGCATGACGTAGTGCTGTGCGCCTGTGACACAGTGGCTGGGGCATAGTGGGTTGGACATAGTGTGTGTGTGATGCGGGTTTGTGACATAGTGGACTAATGACATTAGTAAGTCTGTGATGTAGTATGGTCGTAGGTGTGGTGACATAGTGGGTGTAGAGGACATAGTGGATGGTGACATAGCGGACTATCAACATATAGTGGGCCTATGACATAGTGGATTGGTGACATGTTGGGCTATCAACATATAGTGGGCCTGTGACATAGTGGATTGGTGACATATTGGGCTATCAACATATAGTGGGCCTATAGTGACATAGTGGATTGGTGACATGTCGGACTATCAACATATAGTGGGCCTTGACATAGTGGATTGGTGACATATGGCTATCAACATATAGTGGGACATATTGGTGACATAGCGGACTATCAACATATAGTGGGCCTATGACATAGTGGATTGGTGACATAGCGGACTATCAACATGTAGTGGGCCTATGACATAGTGGATTGGTGACATATCGGACTATCAACATGCTAGTGGGCCTATGACATAGTGGATTGGTGACATACGGACTATCAACATATAGTGGGCCTATGGGCATAGTGGATTGGTGACATAGCGGACTATCAACATGTAGTGGGCCTATGGCATAGTGGATTGGTGACATAGCGGACTATCAACTATAGTGGGCCTATGACATAGTGGATTGGTGACATAGCGGACTATCAACATATAGTGGGCCTATGCATAGTGGATTGGTGACATAGCGGACTATCAACATATAGTGGGCCTATGGCATAGTGGATTGGTGACATAGCAGGACTATCAACATATAGTGGGCCTATGACATAGTGGATTGGTGACATAGCAGGCTATCAACATATAGTGGGCCTATGACATAGTGGATTGGTGACATAGCGGACTATCAACATATAATGGGCCTATGGCATAGTGGATTGGTGACATAGCGGACTATCAACATATAGTGGGCCTATGGCATAGTGGATTGGTGACATAGCAGGACTATCAACATATAGTGGGCCTATGACATAGTGGATTGGTGACATAGCGGACTATCAACATATAATGGGCCTATGGCATAGTGGATTGGTGACATAGCGAACTATCAACATGTAATAGTGGCCTATGACATAGTGGATTGGTGACATAGCAGACTATCAACATATAGTGGGCCTATGGCATAGTGGATCGGTGACATAGCGACTATCAACATATAGTGGGCCTATGGCATAGTGGATTGGTGACATAGCGGACTATCAACATATAGTGGGCCTATGGCATAGTGGATTGGTGACATAGCGGCTATCAACATATAGTGGGCCTATGGCATAGTGGATTGGTGACATAGCGGACTATCAACATGTAGTGGGCCTATGGCATAGTGGATTGGTGACATATCGGACTATCAACATATAGTGGGCCTATGACATATGGATTGGTGACATAGCGGACTATCAACATGTAGTGGGCCTATGGCATAGTGGATTGGTGACATAGCAGGACTATCAACATATAGTGGGCCTATGACATAGTGGATTGGTGACATAGCGGACTATCAACATATAGTGGGCCTATGACATAGTGGATTGGTGACATACAGACTATCAACATATAGTGGGCCTATGGCATAGTGGATTGGTGACATAGCAGGACTATCAACATTAGTGGGCCTATGACATAGTGGATTGGTGACATAGCAGGCTATCAACATATAGTGGGCCTATGACATAGTGGATTGGTGACATAGCGGACTATCAACATTAGTGGGCCTATGGCATAGTGGATTGGTGACATATCGGACTATCAACATATAGTGGGCCTATGACATAATGGATTGGTGACATAGCGGACTATCAACATGTAGTGGGCCTATGGCATAGTGGATTGGTGACATAGCGGACTATCAACATATAGTGGGCCTATGACATAGTGGATTGGTGACATAGCGGACTATCAACATATAGTGGGCCTATGACATAGTGGATTGGTGACATATCAGACTATCAACATATAGTGGGCCTATGGCATAGTGGATTGGTGACATAGCAGGCTATCAACATATAGTGGGCCTATGACATAGTGGATTGGTGACATAGCAGGCTATCAACATATAGTGGGCCTATGACATAGTGGATTGGTGACATAGCGGACTATCAACATGTAGTGGGCCTATGGCATAGTGGATTGGTGACATAGCGGACTATCAACATGTAGTGGGCCTATGACATAGTGGATTGGTGACATAGCGGACTATCAACATGTAGTGGGCCTATGACATAGTGGATTGGTGACATAGCGGACTATCAACATATAGTGGGCCTATGACATAGTGGATTGGTGACATAGCGGACTATCAACATATAGTGGGCCTATGACATAGTGGATTGGTGACATATAGGACTATCAACATATAGTGGGCCTATGACATAGTGGATTGGTGACATAGCGGACTATCAACATATAGTGGGCCTATGACATAGTGGATTGGTGACATAGCGGACTATCAACATATAGTGGGCCTATGATATATTGGATTGGTGACATATCGGACTATCAACATATAGTGGGTCTATGGCATAGTGGATTGGTGACATAGCGAACTATCAACATGTAATGGGCCTATGACATAGTGGATTGGTGACATAGCAGACTATCAACATATAGTGGGCCTATTGCATAGTGGATTGGTGACATAGCAGACTATCAACATATAGTGGGCCTATGGCATAGTGGATTGGTGACATAGCAGGCTATCAACATATAGTGGGCCTATGGCATAGTGGATTGGTGACATAGCAGGCTATCAACATATAGTGGGCCTATGGCATAGTGGATTGGTGACATAGCAGACTATCAACATATAGTGGGCCTATGGCATAGTGGATCGGTGACATAGCAGGGTATCAACATATAGTGGGCCATGGCATAGTGGATTGGTGACATAGCAGGCTATCAACATATAGTGGCCCATGGCATAGTGGATTGGTGACATAGCAGACTATCAACATATAGTGGGCCTATGGCATAATGGATTGGTGACATAGCGGACTATCAACATATAGAGGGCCATTGGCATAGTGGATTGGTGACATAGCGGACTATCAACATATAGTGGGCCTATGACATAGTGGATTGGTGACATAGCGGACTATCAACAGATAGTGGGCCTATGACATAGTGGATTGGTGACATAACGGACTATCAACATATAGTGGGCCTATGGCATAGTGGATTGGTGACATAGCAGACTATCAACATATAGTGGGCCTATGGCATAGTGGATTGGTGACATAGCGGACTATCAACATATAGTGGGCCCATGGCATTGTGGATTGGTGACATAACGAACTATCAACATATAGAAGGCCTATGGCATAGTGGATTGGTGACATAGCGGACTATCAACATATAGTGGGCCTATGACATAGTGGATTGGTGACATAGCGGACTATCAACATATAGTTGGCCCATGGCATAGTGGATTGGTGACATAACGGACTATCAACATATAGAGGGCCTATGGCATAGTGGATTGGTGACATAGCGGACTATCAACATATAGTGGGCCATGGCATAGTGGATTGGTGACATAACGGACTATCTACATATAGAGGGCCTATGGCATAGTGGATTGGTGACATAGCGGACTATCAACATATAGTGGGCCTATGACATAGTGGATTGGTGACATAGCGGACTATCAACATTAGTGGGCCCATGGCATAGTGGATTGGTGACATAGCGGACTATCAACATTAGTGGGACTATGGCATAGTGGATTGGTGACATAGCGGACTATCAACATATAGTGGGCCTATGACATAGTGGATTGGTGACATAGCGGACTATCAACATATAGTGGGCCCATGGCATAGTGGATTGGTGACAAAACGGACTATCAACATATAGGGGCCTATGCATAGTGGATTGGTGACATACGGACTATGAACATGCAGTGGGCCCATGGCATAGTGGATTGGTGACATAGCGGACTATCAACATGCAGTGGGCCCATGGCATAGTGGATTGGTGACATAGCAGACTATCAACATATAGGGGGCCCTATGGCATAGTGGATTGGTGACATATCGGATTATCAACATATAGTGGGCCCATGGCATAGTGGATTGGTGACATTGCGGACTATCAACATATAGTGGGCCTATGCATAGTGGATTGGTGACATATCGGATATCAACATATAGTGGGCCCATGGCATAGTGGATTGGTGACATATCGGATTATCAACATTAGTGGGCCCATGGCATAGTGGATTGGTGACATAGCGGACTATCAACATATAGTGGGCCTATGGACATAGTGGATTGGTGACATAGCGAACTATCAACATATAGTGGGCCTATGGCATAGTGGAATGGTGACATAGCGGACTATCAACATGTAGTGGGCCTATGGCATAGTGGATTGGTGACATAGCAGATGTACAACTGACATAGCGGACCATTTACTTAGAGGGTCGGTGACATGGCAGACCATTCACTCAGCAGGCCAGTAGCAAAGCATACCGTTGATTTAGTGGTCTTTTGACATAATGGGCCGTTTACATAGAAGACAGGTATTTAGCAGACAGTTGACATGGCAGACTGGTGACTTAGTGGGCCGATGACGTGGTGGACCATCGACATAATGGGCTGGTGATTTAGGCTGTGGGCCGACGTGACATCAGTGGGCCACTGAACATAGTGGGCTGGTGCATGACATAGTGGGCCACTGACATAGTGGGCCGGTGACATAGTGGGCGCGGCCAGTGACATAGTGGGCCGGTGACATAGTGGGCCAGGTGACATAGTGGGCCACGTGACATAGTGGGCCGGTGACATAGTGGGCTGGTGACATAGTGGGCCGGTGACATAGTGGGCCGGTGACATAGTGGGCCGGTGACATAGTGGGCTGGTGACATAGTGGGCTGGTGACATAGTGGGTGCCGGTGACATAGTGGGCCACTGACATAGTGGGCCTGACATAGTGGGCTGGTGAATAGCGAAAACTGACACAGTGGGCTTATGTGACATAGTGGACCATTGACATAGTGGGCTTGTGAAATAGCGAACACTGACACAATGGGCTTGTGACATAGTGGACCATTGACATAGTGGGCTGTGAAATAGCTAACAGTGACATAAGTAAGAAGAAGAAGAAGAAGAAGCAGAAGAAGAAGAAGAATGCGAAGAATGCGAAAAAGAAGAAGAAGCAGAAGAAGAAGAAGAAGAAGAAGAAGAAGAAGAAGAAGAAGAAGAAGAAGAAGAAGAAGAAGAAGAAGAAGAAGAAGAAGAAGAAGAATGCAAAGAAAAAGAAGAAAAAGAAGAAGAAAAAGAAGAAAAAGAAGAAGAAGAAAAAAAAAGAAGAAGAAGAAGCAGAAGAAAAAGAAGCAGAAGAAGAAGAAGAAGAAGAAGAAGAAGAAGAAAAGAAACGAAAGGGGAGGAGGGGATGACACAAGACAGAAAAAAAAAATTCTTACAATAAAGAAGAAATTAAGATATACAGAAATAAAAAATAACCGAAAGAAACACGCGAAACTAGAAGAAAGAAACGATAGAAAGAAAGAAAGAAAGAATGTTAAAGCATAGGTACACTCATTCACTGTATCTAAAAGAACCGACTTTCTCTTGGCTTTCATTCAGAAGTATAAACACGC
>CM060312.1:16170565-16178065 GCA_030674185.1 Monoplex corrugatus
GCATATATTATATATATATATATATATATATATATATATATATTTTGTGTGTGTGTGTGTGTGTGTATGTGTGTGTGTGTGTGTGTGTGTGTGTGTGTGTGTGTGTGTGTGTGTGTGTGTGTTTGTGAGTGTGACAGAAATCCATATACCACTTGACTACACACTCCACCAGGTCGCTAAGCCATTATATTAGACTTTTACTGAACACACACAACACACACACACACACACAACACACATAACAACACACACACACACATACACACATATACACACACATACACACATACACACATACACACACACATACACACACACACACACACACACACACACTAACACACACACACACACACAGCATACACACAACGCACACACGCTCACTAACAATCACCACTACACACACACCACACACAACACACACAACACACACACCACACACAGAGAAACAACACCACACTCATACACAATCACACACACACACACACTCACACACACACACACACACACACACACACACACACACACACACACACACACAAAACAAACACATCATACAGATCACACACTCACACACTCACCACACTCACACACACATACACACACTCACACACACACCACTCACACACACACACACTCACTCCACACCACACACACACACAACACACACACACAACACACACACACACACACACACACACACACTCAAACACAATGTGGTATCAGTCAACCATCTGACTGGAGTGACTGACATTGGAACTGAAGTTCAACGATCTATTAATGGCTAAATCCAATCACACCTTGACGCGATATGCCAGACATTTTCAGGTTGTCCCGTTTTCGTTCATTGGTATTGTTGCTAGGTATGATAGTTATATCTGAAATATTGATCTACCTTTTGGATTCCAAAGTTACTTTCGTGTAAGGCAATTTTTGTTGAATGGTAAAATCCCGGGCGGTTATATTTAGAATCAGTGCCAGAATCAACTTTAATTGTCACAGAAACAGCAGTGCTTGCAATGACAGTACTGGAAAAATTACTGTGCTTATAAATACGACAACACGGCATAAATTACAGTGTTTATAAATACGAGAATACTGGGTAAATTACTGTGCTTATTAATATGACAATACTGGGCACATTACAGTGCTTATAAATACGACAATAATGGGTACATTACAGTGTTATAAATACGACAATAATGGGTAAATTACAGTGTTTATAAATACGACAATCATGGGTACATTACAGTGTTTATAATTACGACAATAATGGGTACATTACAGTGCTTATAAATACGACAATAACGGGTAAATTACAGTGTTTATAAACACGACAATAATGGGTAAATTACAGTGTTTATAAATACGACAATGATGGGTAAATTACAGTGTTTATAAATACGACAATAACGGGTAAATTACTGTGCTTATAAACACGACAATACTGGGTAAATTACAGTGTTTATAAATACGACAATACTGTGTAAATTACAGTGCTTATAAACACGACAATAACGGGTAAATTACAGTGTTTATAAACACGACATTAAGGGTAAATTACAGTGTTTATAAATACGATAATCATGGATAAAATACAGTGTTTATAAATACGACAATACTGGGTAAATTACAGTTTTTAGAGACATAGCAATGATGGATAAATTGCAGGCTTTTATAGACACGTCGATGATGGATGAATTACAGTGTTTACACACAGGGCAATGGTGGTCTAAATTACAGGCTTTATAGACACGGCAATGATGGATAAATTACAGGTTTTATAGACACGGCAATGATGGATAAATTACAGTTTATAGACACGGCAATGATGGATAAATTACAGGTTTTATAGACACGGCAATGGTGGTTTAAATTACAGGCTTTATAGAAACGACAATGATAGATAAATTACAGGTTTTATAGACACGGCAATGATGGATAAATCACAGGGTTTATAAACACGGCAATGATGGATAAATTACAGGGTTTATAGACACCGGTGAGGATGGATACAGTACAGGGTTTATAGACACGGCAATGATGGATTAATTACAGGTTTTATAGACACGGCAATGATGGATAAATTACAGGGTTTACAGACACGGCAATGATGGATACATTACAGGGTTTATAGACACGACAATGATGGATACATTACAGGGTTTTATAGACACGACAGTGATGGATACATTACAGGGTTTATAGACACGACAATGATGGATAAATTACAGGGTTTATAAACACGGCAATGATGGATAAATTACAGGGCTTATAGACACGGCAATGATGGATAAATTACAGGTTTTATAGACACGACAATGATGGATAAATTACAGGTTTTATAGACACGGCAATGATGGATAAATTACAGGTTTATAGACACGGCAATGATGGATAAATTACAGGTTTTATAGACACGGCAATGATGGATAAATTACAGGTTTTATAGAAACGACAATGATAGATGAATTACAGGTTTTATAGACACGGCAATGATGGATAATTACAGGGTTTATAAACACGGCAATGATGGATAAATTACAGGGCTTATAGACACGGTGATGATGGATAAATTACAGGTTTTATAGACACGGCATATATGGATAGATTACAGGCTTTATAGACACGGCAATAATGGATGAAGTCCGTGCGTTTAGGAGACGGCAAGGATGGGTAGATTACAGAGGGTATAGACACATCAATTATGGATAAGTCAAAGGTTAATAGACACGGCAATGGTAGGTGAATTACAGGACTTATAGATATGGCAATGATAATATAATTACAGTGTTTATAGACACAGCAGTGATGGCTAAATTGAGGGTTTTATAGACACGTCAATTATAGATCAACCAAGCGTTTATGGCCCGGAATTTTGTTTGTAACCTAGACCAAAATATTATGCACGTGTGTGTATGGTTTGTATTATATTTCTTATAACCTGGACACAAAAAACAAGTAAATTTGTAACACACCATACATTTCCTGTATGTCTTACGTTTTGCAAGTCATTAATAGGCTGATAGCTATATAGCTGCAATAACACTGGATAACCTGTCATCAATGGCCTTGTTGTGTCCATCCATCGATTCGTCCTTACTGTGTTATTTCTTCTTTGTTGCAGACAATTCATCTTTGTGGCACAATGAGATCATGAACTGACCACTACAGCAACTTTTTTACGAGAACCTCATGACGCAATCATTTCATCGACGTCATCAGAGAAAGGATGTACTAACGTCATATGAATATAGCCATATGACACAAGTCATAAGATGTTGTCACGTCGTCGTCAGTCGGAACAGTGTGAATCGTAACCGGTAGTTACATTTGGTTTCCGAGAGTTATCGTCCGACTGTTCTCTTCGTCTTGTTAGACAATTAAAGAGAAGATGATGAATTCTGTGTTATATCATAAGTGGTCCATGCTGATTTCGCACGATAAGATGTCAGACACGAAAAAGTAACTAAACATGTCATTCCCATGTGAATGGTGTATATTAGTCAACGCTTCCACAGTGTCAGGGACATGTTTGTGATCGTCTCTGCTGCCATGGTTTCAGTCAACGGTGATAAGTTGCTTTAGAATCAACTAGTAAAGAAGAAGGAGAGTGATAGAAAGAAAGAAAAAGAAGAAAGATTCTTGCATATATATATGTTGCCTTTGGAGAATATTAACGAAAAGAAGAGGAGGAAGGATACGACGACGAAGCAGGTGAAGACAGTAGTTCACACCCAGTCAGCCTGCCCCTAGTGACACGCATTTAATGGTGACGTCAGCGTGGCGGTAATGTCAAACGCTCGGTGACGTCATTTTTGCTTTGACGCCCATAAACTTAATTTTTTTTCAAAACTTGAAACACATATGAACTTTTTTTTTTAAAAAGCTTGGAACATACATGAATTTTCTTTCAAAAAATTTGGAACACACATGAACTGTCTTTCAAAAACTTGGAACACACACGAACTTTCTTTCAAAAACTTTAAAAACAGTGACACGGTGACAGTTCCAACCTCCAAATAAATAATCATTAAAACTTTTCAAACTTTAACCTCGCTGACGTGGGCGAAAAGACGTCAGCTTGACGTAATTTTATCAGTGACGTCAGTGAATCTGTGACGTAGACCTAGCTAGGTCAACGAGCAACTGATGACAATGAGGCTGCAGAAGGAGAAGTGGAACTTCAAGAATCTGAACGAGGTGCATCAGTCTGCGAATACGGTGCTCCGCTTTGCCATGTTCAACGAACGCTCCAAACGATGGCCAAAGGTATGTGTCGTCGTTTTGTTGTCGTTGTTGTTGTTGTTGTTGTTGTTGTGAGCTGTGTGATAATAATGTTTGTGATGATAGTGGTGATGTTAGTGGTGATGTTAGTGGTGCCCCTGTGGTGATGGTGGTTTGAATATGTGTATGTGTGTGTGCTTGTGTGTGTGCGTGCGTGGACGTGCGCGCGTGTATGTATGTATGTATGTGTGTGTGTTTGTGTGTCAGAGAGTGGAAGGAAGACGCTGAGAGAGAAAGAGGGGGGGAGATAGAGAGGCGGAGATAGAGAGAGGGGAGAGAGTGAGAGGATAGAGAGAGAAAAACAAAGAGAAAGAGATAGAGACAGAGGGGGAGAGAGAGACAGAGAGTCACAGACAGACAGAGACGCAGAGAGAAAAGAGAGAGAGAGAGAGAAGAAGAGAGAGAGAGAGAGAGGAGAGACAGATAGAGAGAGAGAGAGACAGATAGAGAGAGAGAAGAGAGAGACAGACAGACAGACAGACAGACAGAATGGGATAAAGATGGAATTATATAAAACAATGATAAAGTTACAATTAAATGCACGTACATTTCAGAAAAGGTTATAATTATCTGTTAAGAAAAAGTTCTGTTCTTTGGGTTCCAAGGAAGGAGGTGTACATGTACTTTGTTACAAACACTGATTAAACTCCGTTTCACCAAACCTTTACCTAAATAAAACAATGCACTTGTGATAGGTCAAGTACCATGATGGTACTCAGTGCCACGATTGCCTTCGTACCAAAGACGTATTTGCTTTGAACTAATAAAAAAAAACAAAAAAACCCAAAACAAACCCATCACAGTAACTGAGACAAAAAGAAAATGGTCAAGCCATTCTGATAATCTCCCTTTTTCAAACCCCACCCCCACACCCACACCCCACCCACACACAAAATGCAGATTTTGTACTTGTCGAGGTCACCGTGAGATGAAATTAAGACTTGAGACGTGAAACGTGGACAGCGACAGATTGTCATTACGATGAAAACAGAATATAGATAATGGTCAGAAGTTAGTTCCTGAGAAAGTGCTGTTCAGGCAACTCACTCCAAGAATGCTAATTTTAGGCGCTTTTTTTGGGGTCCTTGTGACCTTGGATTTTGAGCTGGGTGCTATGACTTCCGTCCGTGACTTCTCAATGGCCTACACATTTGACCCAAATTTGGACAAAGATCCATCCAGAAACAGTTGAGAAAATCTTGCTAACACGATTGTTTTGGGTCACAGACACATGCATACATACATACATGAATACATACATATATACGTATATACGTACATACATACGTACGTACGTACGTACTTACATACATACATACATAGTACATGCATGCATACATACACACATACATATATAAATACGTAAATAATACGTACATAAATATGTACATGCGTACATACATACAGACAGACATACAGACATACGTACATACGTACGTACATACATATACATGCATACATACATATATACATGCATACATACATACATATATACATACATACATAAATACATACGTACATACATGTACATACATACATACGTACATACATACATACGTAAGTACAAACATACATACATACATACATACATGCATACATACATACATATACACATACATACATACAGACAGACACACAGACAGACACACAGACAGACACACAGACAGACACACAGACAGACACACAGACAGACACACAGACAGACACAAAGACAGACACAAAGACAGACACAAAGACAGACACAGACAGACACACAGACAGACACACAGACAGACACACAGACAGACACAAAGACAGACACACAGACAGACACACAGACAGACACACAGACACACAGACAGACACAAAGACAGACACACAGACAGACACACAGACAGACACACAGACAGACACACAGACAGACACACAGACAGACACAAAGACAGACACACAGATAGACAGACCCGTCTGGTTGATATGATACATGGGCGCGCGCGCACACACACGCACACACACACACACACACACACACAAACAACCATTACACACACACACAAACACACACACAAACAATCATTACACACACACACACAAACACACACAAACAATCATTACACACACACACACAAACACACACACAAACAATCATTACACACACACACACACAAACACACACACAAACAATCATTACACACACACACACACACACACACACACAAAAACAAACAAACAAACACATCACATACACAGACAGAGACAAACAAACAAAAATCACACGCACACACACAAACACCACACGCACACACACACACATACACAAACACCACACGCACACACACACGCACACACACAAACACCACACGCACACACACACACACACAAACGCATAACACACACAAACACACACAAACAAACACCATACGCACACACACACACAAACAAACATATCACACACACACGCACAAACATACACACTCACACACATACTCACACATACACACACACGCACAAACATACACACCCCCCACTCACCCACACCCCCCCACACCCACACTCACACCCACACACCCACACACCCCTCACACACCCCCACACCCCCCACACCCCACACCTCACACACTCTCACACACACACACATACACATACAGACTCACACACACACAAACACACCCACACTCACACACACACACAAACACACACACACACACACACTCACACACACACCCCACACACACACACCACACACACACACACACACACACACACAAACACACACACAGACACAAGCACACATGTAACTCGCTATATTATTTTTAAGGGAGAATGAAGAAAGAACTGACCAAGCTTTATTGCTGCTCTTGGAGCTGTGCTGAATAAAACGTGTAGTCTCCAGCTGACATTTCAGCCCGCGGCGTCGTTTATCCTATCCGTAGGATTAGTCCTTTGTAGTGGCTTGTTAAACTTTACACCCTGAACAACTCTCTCCCCAATACGATACGTACTTAAAACGGGCCTCAGTATCCCAATTGGTTTAGCGTCAGTTTGACAAGCGAATGGCTGAGGATTCGAACGATGGTGTACTCTGCATTTTAAAACTGGCCTTCTTACTGTCCATCTAAACATAATTGTTTGTTCTGGTGGTGTCGGTATAGGATTAGATAAGTCCCAATCCACCCCCCCCCCAATCATCATCATCATCATCAGGTGCCCAGCCGCATGGCGTTGGCGACCATG
>CM060312.1:16195565-16200565 GCA_030674185.1 Monoplex corrugatus
ATATATACACACATGACAATTTAGACCCTAATGAACTGAAAAACTACTGGCCTATTTCTAATCTCTCTTTCTTGTCAAAACTCTTTGAAAAAGTTGTCCTCAACCAGCTGAACTCTCACCTGTCTGCCAACAATCTCCTCAATCCTTTCCAGTCAGCCCACCGCCAGTGCCACAGCACTTAAACTGCCCTACTACACATTTTCAACAATCTCCTCCTTGCAACTGATACTGGCAAAGTCTCTCTCCTCACACTCCTTGATCTGTCTGCAGCCTTTGATACCATTGATCATGGTATTCTCCTTTCTAGACTTCATCATACTTTTGGCATCTCTGACATTGCTCTGTCCTGGTTCACTTCATATCTATCAAACAGAAAACAAACTGTTCTCATCAATGGCATTTACTCTGAACCTGCATACCTGACCTGTGGTGTTCCACAAGGATCTGTCCTTGGCCCTGTTCTTTTCACTCTTTACACCTCCCCTGTCCACCATCATCAACTTCCACTCTATAAAACACAACTTCTATGCTGATGACACCCAACTTCAAGACAGTGACTCACCTGAAAATGTACAGCGTCTCTTGACTCGTACCACTGAGTGCTACTCGGACATTAAGAACTGGATGACATACAATAAACTTCAGCTTAACGACGACAAGACTGAAGCTATCCTGATTGGCACCCGTCAGAAACTTTCTCAGCTGCCTCCTCTTTCTCTCCCATTATGTAACACATCAGTCCCAATTTCTGATTCAGCTAAAAAGCTTGGTGTCTACCTTGACTCTACCCTCTCCATGAACAACTTTGTTTCTCAAACTGCCAGATCTTGCTACTATCATCTCCATCGTATAAGCCTGATCAGGAAGTATCTCTCTGTCGAAACAACTGCAAAACTCGTTCTGTCCTTCATAATGTCTTGCATTGACTATTGCAATTCACTCCTGTCTGGTCTTCCTGCCTCCACCATTCACATCCTACAGTGCATTCAAAACAATGCTGCACGCCTTGTACTCAAAAAGGAAAAAGCTGACCACATATCTCCTCTCCTGGCACAACTTCACTGGCTCCCTGTATCAAAGCGCATACAGTACAAACTAGACACCATGTGCTACAAAAGCCTCAATAACGCAGCCCCCGATTACCTGTCAAGCCTACTTGAGATCTATCTTCCCTCACGTACCCTCCGCTCTGCCTCATATCCTCTGACTCTTCGCTTCCACGCACTAAGCTCAATACCTATGGTCCACGAGCCTTCTCTGTTTCTGGTCCACTCTCCTGGAACAAACTTCCTCTCTCAGTCCGTCAGCAACCTACTTTTGTCTCCTTCAAGTCCGCTCTCAAAACTCACCTTTTCTCCTCTGCATAAAATCCTGACCTCACTCAACCCCCTCTGCAGCCTGTCTCCGCTCGGCCTGGAATCACATTGTAATATATATTTGTATATAATATGTTCTCTATAATTTTTCCCCATTTATAGCCATGTGTGTGTGTGTGTGTGTGTGTGTGTGTGTGTGTGTGGTGGTGTGTTGTGTGTGTGTGTGTGTGTGTGTGTGTGTGTGTGTGGCGTGTGTGTGCATGCGTGTGTATGTGTATGTTCAGTGCTTAGATTTGATTTCTATCAAGATTTTGCGCTATACAAATACTGTAATTATTATTATTATTATATGTATATACCATTCAGACCAACAGAGCCCTATCGAATGCAATGCTTTATCACACAATACGATAGAACGTCAGGAAATATATAAAAAAAAAGTCCTCTTGTCGTACAGGGGTCAGGTCACCTATCCCACCCATCTGGTCTACCTAGTCAGTACCTGCCACGTTTATCGGGTCAGGATTTATGACAAGGATTATCAAGGACTGGTCGTTTGACCGGTCACTGTGAAGGAAAGTCAGTAGTAACGTCTGTTTGGCGGCTTAATGAAATCAGATTATCGGCTCAATGTTATTTTTTGCCGGCCATCCAGATTTCACACTGTACCTAAAAGCTGTTGTTTTCAAAGTTGTTCAGGTGAATGACTCACCAGGCTGTACACACGGTGATGGATTTAGATGTCTGTACTGGCGATTGATAATTGTATTGATTCCGCAAAATCTGATTCAACGTTGAACGAAAAACAAAACAAAACAAAACAAAAAACAAACAAAAACAAAAAAACCCCAAAAACAAGAACAAAAACAAAACAAACAAACAAACAAAAATCCACGAAAAAAGAATAAGAACGCGTATTTAATACAAGACAAGACAAGCGCAAAATTTCGGCCAACTGGCCTTTGTCGAGTGTAAGATCACAAACAAATACCAGATACAAAAATGAGGAGAAAAAGACTGAAACTTCCCTGCTGCTCTGTCCAGTGTGAGAAAAGGAATAAACGTTGTCATGACAGAGAAACTGTCTAACAAAGGGATTATCATCATCATCATCATCATCATCATCATCATCATCATCATCATCATCATCATCATCACCCAAGTGCACTGCCGCATGAAGTTGGCGATCATGGTCCCCTCCGTATATATCTATTCCCTTGCTGCGACAAGCATCTTCCACCCTCTCCGTCCTCAGCCACCCTGCAAGTCCGTCCAATATTTTTCTCCCCGGCTCTACCTGGTGCTCTCTTTCCCTCCACCTGTCCTGTTGGGGCCAAGAGCTCTAATTCCCCTTTCCTCATAAAATGGCCTATAAATGTTGCCTGTCTTTTCCTAATCTTCCTAATGAATGATCTTCTTGTGTCTGCCTCCATCAAGACTGTCTCGTTTGTTTTCTTTGCTGTCCATGGAACTGTCAACATTCTCCTTAGAAACCACATCTCGGCTGCCTGAATCTTGTTCTGGCTTTGCTCGTTGACTGTCCACGCCTCACAACCGTATAACATTATGGTTCCATATAACATTCAAGAACTCTCTTCCTGATGTCAGCTGACTGGCATTTGTTGGTAAGAAGGGGTCATGTCCTTGTTATTTTCCGTGTCATACAGGCACAGCATGACATTTTAACCCATGCATTGGCTCCTGCCAGAGGTCAGCGACACTCCCTGCTGTGTGTGCCAAGAAAATGTATTTAGAAAACAGGCAGGGCACAAAATGCTCTTACGATACTCCTTAGGGTCTTACTGTTACGTGAGTTATTTTTGTTTAAAACCCAACCGACTGCGTATAGCCATATCAGGCTCTGGCCGTTTCAAACACACACAAAACTTCAAAAGGGGGAAAAAAGAAAAGAAAATTACGTGCACATATCAATGCATTCGTGCACATATCTAAAAATGCCCCTGGCGTTGACCACTCCGTCCAATTTATTGCACAGGGGATATAAAAAAAAAATAGTTGAATCACAGATTTAAACATAACTAAGGACACTTAAACATATATAAAAAACATGCCCAAATTACCTCAAATTATTTCCGCATAATCTCATTTTCTTTGAGCCAAACACGCGCTTAATAACATGTACCCAATTATCAATCCTAAAACAAAGTACATGTACCTAAGACTTTATCGAACACATACAGGTGAATGGACTTGCAAGGCAGAAAATAATAGAAGTGTGTGTGTGCGTGCGTGCGGTGTGTGTGTGTGTGTGTGGTGTGTGTGTGTGTGTTGTGTGTGTGTTGTGCGTGCGTGTGTGTGCGTGCGTGCGTGCGTGCGCGTGTGTCTGTGTGTGTGTGTGTGTGTGTATTCTGTGTACGCCCGCGCGCGTCTCTCTTTTCAGAGGATTTTTACTCTGACAATGTTTCATTTCCCTCACACACAACTGGCAAACGTTAATTTTGAGGCAAACATCACTACAAACAATGCCACGCCCCATCACCACTCCATCATCTTATACGCATTCATCCATCCAAACATTTCTTTTAAAAGAAAGAGAAAAACACACACACACACACACACATACACACACAAACACACACACGAACACACACACACACACGAACACACACACACACATACACACACATACATACACAAACACACACACGAACACACATACACACACATACACACACAAACACACACACGAACACACACACACACACGCACACACACACGCACACACACACGCACACACACATACTCTCTCTCTTTCTCTCTCTCTTCTCTCCATCTGTCTGTCTCTGTCTCTCTGTCTCTGTCTCCCTGTCTCTGTCTCTATGTTTGTCTGTCTCTGTCTGTCTGTCTGTCTGTCTCTGTGTCTTTCTCTACTCTCAAATCACACATAGATCAGAACACTGTATTTAACATATCAAGACAAGACAGGCGCAATTTTCTTCTGCCAAACGCAAGACAACAAAGAATCAATAATGAACAACACAAACTAAACACAAACATTAGCAAAACTCTCTTGCTGTTTTGTCGAGCTAGAGAAAATGACTGATCATTTAACTACTGCTTCTGCTGCTACTACTGCGACTACTGTGCTGCTATTCAAGAAGATGAAAAGCGTTCTTAACAACAAATGCCTATCAATTAACACCAGGAAGAGAGTTCTTGAATGTTAAATAGAATCGATACTGTTCTATTCTATCGTTGTGAGGCGTGGACAGTCAACACGCAAAGTCTGAACAAAATTGAGGCAACTGAAGTGTGGTTTCTAAGAAGTATCTGTTAAGAGTTCCATGGGCAGCAAAGAAACAAACGAGACAGTCTTGAAGGAGGCAGACACAAGAAAATCATTAACAAAGAAGATTAGGAAAAAAAGACAAGCAATATTTATAGGACATATTATGAGGAAAGGGGAATTAGAACACCTGGTCACAACAGGAAAGCTGGAGGGAAAGAGAACACCAGGTAAACCCAGGGAAGAAATATTGGACAGACTTGCAGCGTTACTGAGGACAAAGAGGGTGGGAGATGTACTTGCAGCGACAGGGGATAGATTCGTGTGGAGGGCCATGATCGCCAACGCCATGCAGCAAGGCACATGATGATGATTATGACTATACTGTTGCTACTGATACTTCTACTACGGCTTGTAATACTGCTGCTGCTTCTACT
>CM060312.1:16203065-16208065 GCA_030674185.1 Monoplex corrugatus
TTTGCTTTTTGCTGTTTTTGTTTTTATTTTGTTTTTGTTTTTTTGCTTCTGTTTGCTTGAACGTGGGCAGTCGCGCTTGTTTTGGATTTTGTTCTATTTGAAGTTCTAGTAATCATCGTTGCTTTAATTTCAGATGTACGAGTTACACTATCATCTAGGAGTGGCCCTCCAAAGGCTGGACCAGCACCGTAAGGCCATTGTCCAGTTCACTAAGGCCATCCAGTCCGTTTCCATACCTAAAGTACGTACTGGACATTAGAATGCAAATGGATTTATTAATAACAATGCGTATCGTATCGTATCGTATCGTATCGTATCGTATCGTATCGTATCGTATCGTATCGTATCGTATCGTATCATATCGTGTCGTGTAGCGATGTGTCGTATCGTTCCGTCACTCATCATTTGATGTTGTATCGCATCATGTCGGCTTGTTTTGTTGTGCCTATGTATTGTGTTGTGTTGCGTTGCACGGTATAGCATTTTTGCTTTGTAATACTCAGATAAGGGGTTGGAACTAAACAGCAGGAAGACTGAAGTCATGGTGATCAGTAAAAAACATGAAATCCCCTCCTGTAAAATAACAGCAAATGGCACAACCTTGACACAGGTTAATAAGTTCAAATACCTGGGAACGGTCATTTCATCAGACGGCAGATGCACATCGGAAATAGCTGGCAGAATCGGCTAAGCCAAAACAGCATTCAAGAAGATGACAAACATTCTTACCAACAAATGCCTATCAATTAACATCAGAAAGAGAGTCCTTGAATGTTATATAGAACCAATACTGTTGTGCGGATGCGAGGCGTGGACAGTCAGCAAGCAAAGCCAGAGCAAGATTGAGGCAGCCGAGATGTGGTTTCTCAGAAGAATGTTGAGGGTTCCATGGACAGCAAAGAAAACAAACGAGACAGTCTTGATGGAGGCAGACACAAGTAGATCACTCATAAGGAAGATTAGGAAAAGACAAGCAACATTTATAGGCCATTTTATGAGAAAGGGGGATTTGGAGCACCTGGTCACAACGGGAAAGCTAGAGGGAAAGAGAGCACCAGGTAGACCCAGGGAGAGAATGCTGGACGGACTTGCAGAGTGGCTGGGGATAAGGAGGGTGGGGGAGATGCTAGGGGCAACGAGAGATGGAGATGGTTGGAAGTCCATGGTCGCCAATGCCATGCGGCAGGGCACCTGATGATGATGATGAATACTCATTTATACAAAAATAAAGTCAGAACACGCATTTGATAGAAGAAGAGAGGCACAAATTTTTGGCTCCCTGGCCTTTGTCAAGCATATACATATATATCATTTTTTACAACACTCCTTTTAAAAGATACTGCATCAAGGAAATGAATAGTGAAAGAATAGCCAAAGCACACACACACACACACACACACACACACACACACACACACACACACACACACACACACACACACACACATATATATATACATACATATATATATCTGTATATACAATACACAATATTAATGTATATTAATATATACAATATATATACAATATATACATATATGTACACACACACACATATATATATGTGTATATATATATATATATATTTATATACGTGTGTGTATGCATGTATATGTATATGTAGACGTATTAACGATAAAGGATAAAGTACAACATAAGAAATAGCGTACAGGCGTCGGTAAAACTTTTTTTAATTCAATAAGCATTTGAGGAAGTTAGTCGTATAATTTGTCTCTCACTGACATTTCAAAATTCAAAAAATAGGCTGGGAATTGACCTGACTGAGTCGCTTAAGTCGTGTCTCATTGACACCTTTAGTGTGTCCTGGCGAGCAGAAGTGACAGAATGTCGATACTGTGATTTATTGCACCACCTGGGACCCATGTATGTTCACCCGGGGTGGTGGTAGGTGGTGGTGATGTCGTTTTCAGTTTCGGATCGCTCATGAACGTGTCAATGCGTGCGGGTGATCCCACGTGTGTTTGATCACAAAATCCATCTGATCATTTTGATCGCTTGTGTTGTGTGTGTGTGTGTGTGTGTGTGTGTGTGTGTGTGTGTGGGTGTGTGTGTGTGTGTGTGTATGTGTGCGTGTATGTGTGTGTGTGTGTGTGTGTGTGGTGATATATATATATATATATATATATATATATATATATATATATATATATATATATATACTACACGTCATTATTGAAGGGCCAGGAACGTTTTTGAGTCAATATTTGAAAGGAGAAATAACCTATTTTCTCTTACTCTTTTCTCCAATTCGTTGCCGTAACTGAATGGATAAGAGCTCAGACAACATTGCAGTTTCCTTTTGGCACGTGTTTGGGGATTTGCGATTTGCAATGGGCGGCCCAAGGAAGACAATTTCCACACGAAATTGTCGAATCTTCAGCAGGGTCTCTCTGACGACGCAGGCAAGGTAGCGACAAAATTCGCTTTGCACGTGCAAGGCAAGCCCTTTTTGAACACTACTCCAGCCAAAGTTGCCCGCAGACGAGGATAAAAAGGACCCGTTCTTGGTTCGTTTTAACCATGCTTGCAAGACGACGGATGACGGATGAGCAGCGGGGGAGAGCCCTCGCTCTGCTTGATGAAGGCCTAGCGCAGCGGGAAGTTGCTAGACGACTTGAAGTGTCGCATTCCACAATCCAGAGACTGCTGGAGCGCTTCAATGAGACTGGAGCAGTCCAGGAAAGGCGTCACACGGGTCGACCCAGAGTAACGACAAGACAGCAAGACCGCTACCTTGCCCTCTCCGTCCTGAGGGAAAGGGCATCCACTGCGGTGACCTTGAGGGGTCAGCTGAGGGACGCAACAGGTGCTAACATCAGCTGCAGCACGGTGAGAAGACGGCTACATGAGGCAAACTTGAGGTCACGGAGACCGGCCGTCCGACCCGTGCTGTCACCGGTCAACAGAGTGCGCCGCATGACCTGGGCCAGGGAGCACGTGACCTGGACAAGGCAACAGTGGGCCGGGTCTTGTTTTCGGATGAGTCCAGGTTCACCCTGACCTTTAACGATGGCCGGGCTCGGGTGTGGCGACGTCAAGGGGAGAGGTTCGCTGACGCCACTGTCCAAGAGCATAACCGGTACGGCGGCGGGTCGGTGATGGTGTGGGGTGGCATGAGCCGTGGTACCCGGACCCCCCTGCTCCCCATTGACGGCATCCTGAACGGGGTCCGGTACCGGGACGAGGTTCTGGCGGCCGTGGCACTGCCTGCGCTTGTGGACCTTGGTCAAGGCGCCATCTTCCAGGACGACAATGCACCTGCGCATCGAGCACGCCTTGTGACCGACTTCCTGGAGCAGCATGAAGTCGTCCGTATGGCCTGGCCAGCGTGCTCACCTGACCTGAACCCAATTGAACACCTCTGGGATGTGCTCGGGAGGCGCATCAGGGACAACCACCCCCCACCGGGCACCCTGGCCAGGCTGGTCGACATCCTGCAGATCGAGTGGGCGGCCATCCCTCAGGACACACTCCGTACCCTTGTGGGGTCGATGCATCGGCGCTGTGAAGCATGCATCCAGGCTCGGGGCGGACACACGCGATATTGAAAACAGATTGGCCAAATCTGACACTTTCTGTTTTTTGAAAAGGGGGGGATGTTCCTTTAAATGCATGTGCTGTTCACTAATGGGTCATTGTGCTAATTTCTTTTTCCAAAACAGGTGTGGAAATGATGAAATAAAACATAGAATCAATTCTAAACATTGTCAATTATTTCAACTTAAAATTAGAGAGGAAGGAAGAAGTGGCCCTTAAATTATGATTAGGAGTATATATATATATATATATATATATATATATATATATATATATATAGAGAGAGAGAGAGATTCATCTTACGATTTTGTCCCCTATGCACTCTTATGACTAATGGTACAAATGCCTTTATTTGATTTTGTAATATGACTCTGTTTTTATTCTTGATGAACTGACTATGCTTGCTGCTGTGACGTAATCCCCCCCCCCCCCCCCCATCGCCTATACAGAGTAAGCATATTATTATCATCATGTAAAATATACTAATCAAATAATACTACGAGAAGTGTAGCCAACAAAATCTGGACATGGGCTGTTTACACTATACAAATGAAATTATTATTACTGAGATGAAACTGAACTTGGCAGAAGACATAAGCTTGTGCCTAAAGCCTGCCTTGGTGATGTCTTGAGATTTTCTACTATAATATAACAAATATCCAACTGGGATATATCGAAATAAACCAGTGACAGTGTTCATGTTTGTGTATATATGATGCTTTCACATTTTTTATTTACATAGACACAGTTTGCCAACAAATGCATATCAATTAACATCAGGAAGAGAGTTCTTCAGTGTTATATAGAACCGATATTGTTGTACGGATGTGAAGCTTAGACAATCAACACACAAAGTCAGAACAAGATTGAGGCAGCTGAAGTGTGGTTTCTCAGAAGAATGTTAAGAGTTTTGTGGACAGCAAAGAAAACAAACGAGACAGTCATGAAGGAAGAAGACACAAAAAGAACATTACGAAGATTAGAAAAAGAAGGAACGTTTATTGGACATTTTATGAAGCAAGAGAATTTAGAGCATCTGGTCACAACAGGACAGCTGGAGGGAAAAAGAGCACCAGGTAGACCCAGGGAGAAGAGATTGGACAGACTTGCGTCGTGGCTGAAGACATGAGAGGGTGGGAGATGCACGTGCAGCAACAAGAGACAGACTCGTACTGAGGGTCATAATCGCCAACGCCATGCGGCAGTGCCACTGATGATGATGATGATGATGATGATGATGATGGACACAATCTTAGATGACTTCCGTAATTCTGGAGTATTCTTTTAGCTACAAAGATTTTTTTCCAAATTATTATCGATGAATGAATGAATGAATGATCTAATCAATAAATTAATCAGTCACTCAAGTAATTAACATGTATTCATTTGTTAATCAAGAGGGCAGATGTTTGGCAGGTTGTGTGGCCAACTGAATCTACGAA
>CM060312.1:16235565-16245565 GCA_030674185.1 Monoplex corrugatus
ATTTACTATCGATTCGTTGCTGGGAATATGTGTGTAGAAATATTATTAGCGAGCTGCATGCTGTGAAGTCTTCACGTATGACATATTGGTGCCAGTTTGACGATATTAAAGTTTTTGTGTGTGTGCATTTTATATCATGGTAGCCTTGATATTTAGGCGAGCTATTTTGCATCTTACTTTTGTTTTTCTGAAGAAAGATCAAATATGGCATCATGGTGTTTACATGAAATGTCTGATGCAGAAATCAGGAATCACAGGAATACTGAAATCCTTCCAAGTTCTAAGCAAAACAGCTGTAAGCATTGTAGTAAATGATTATTACCACCATTTATTTTAAGCATGTAGTAAATGACTATTACCACCATTTATTTTAAGCATGTAGCATGTGACTATTACCACCATTTATTTTAAGCATGTAGCATATGACTATTACCACCATTTATTTTAAGCATGTAGCATATGACTATTACCACCATTTATTTTAAGCATGTAGTATATGATTATTACCACCATTTATTTTAAGCATGTAGCATATGACTATTACCACCATTTATTTTAAATTAAGCATGTAGTATATGACTATTACTACCATTTGTTTTAAGCATGTTTTGATATTGAACCATCACCACCATTTGTTTTAAGCATGTTTTCAATATCATAGTCATGAACGTATTGCGCTTCTCTAACAATAAATCTAATACTATGATTATTACCACCATGTATAATAAGCATGTTTTTAATGTCATAGTCATGAACTTTATTGCGCTTCTCTTGTCATCATGATAAATCTAATACTATCATCAGTTGTACAGTAATCAGTCAAAGTATCGATGGAAAACTTGATACATTATCGTTACCATTGTTTCTATTGATGATGTGTACATGTATATGTCGTGGTATTATTATTGGCATGTATGATATTCATTGTTATATGTGTTTGTTAGCAATAACTTATGACCATGTTAACCTTTTATTTTCTTTTGTTTGACTGTGTTTTTAAAAATCTTCTTTGCCATTTTGTGTATTAAAACCAACACCATTATCACGTATTTTCACTATGCATTCTTTAGTCAACTGGAAAAAGTTCTAGCCAGCTGTTTGTAAGTATTTTTGAAAACTTTCTAAAACTGTTCCTGCAAACTGTATGATATTTGCTGTAGCTGTCAAATCTATGAATAATGTTCCCTCCTCACCCAAAGCTTACTCTTCTTTCCATTTCACTCCCTGTCTCGCTAACTTTCCTATTGAAAACCTGTTTGAATTTCCCCTGTTTTCAAAGATAAAGTTGGATTCAGATCGATATCGTAGGACATTGACGACGTAGCGCATACGGGGTCACCTGCACGCCTTGAAGCCATCAAGAGCTTATAGAAAACTGATACTGTGTGTGTGTGTGAGTGTGGTGTGTGTGTGTGTGTGTGTGTGTGTGTGTGTGTGTGTGTGTGTGTGTGTGTGTGTTGTGTGTGTGTGTGTGTGTGTGTGTGTGTAGTTGTGTGTATATGTATGTGCACGTTCTTGTGTGAATGCGTGTGCGTATGTGAGTGTGCATGCGTGTTTGTATGTGTGCATGTGTACATGTATTCGTGTATATGCATGCATGCGTGTGTGTGTGTGTGTGTGTGTGTGTGTGTGTGTGTGCGTGCGTGCGTGGTGGTGTGTGTGTGTGTGTGTGTGTGTGTGTTTTGTGTGTGTGTGTGTGTGTGTGTGTGTGTGTAGTCTGTGTGTGCAACAGTTTTCTCACTAGGTCTAGACAGATATTGCCTAAAATGTGCTTTACACAGACAGTGACAGCTATCAAATAAGATCGCCACGAATGAATACTTTTTCATAGTCACATGCACAAAAATATTAAACGAAAGAAGAAGAAAAAGAACAACAGAAAAAGAACAACAACAATAAGAAGAAGAAGAAGAAGAAGAAGAAGAAGAAGAAGAAAAGAAGAAGGAGAAGAAAAAAGAAAATGGAGATTTGTTACGCATTGTTTAAAACAAAGGAGCAAGCAAGCAAGCAAACAAACAAGCAAGCAAGCAAGCAAGCAAGCAAGCAAGCAAGCAAGCAAGCAAGCAAGCAAGCAAGCAACCAACCAATCAAGAACAAACACAGATAAAGAAGCAAAACCAACAAACGACTTCCCCCCTTCCCCTTTCCCCCCAAAAAAATGACCCTCAAAGAAACAAACATGCCACAAACAAACAATTTCAACCTAAAGAAAGATCCATTCGAATTACAAATAAAAAAAGAAATTTCGTATGGCTTGATCATCCTGCGTTAAACCTTTTTTCACCTTGATTTTGTCTGTGTCTTTTTCTGTATTTGGTGTTCATGGTTTAACTTAAGCTGGCTTTGACGGTGTCATCATCATCATCATCATCAGGTGCCCTGTCGCATGGCGTTGGCGACCATGGACTTCCATCCATCTCTATCTCTCGTTGCCCCTAGCATCTCCCCACCATCCTCATCCCAGCCACTCTGCAAGTCCGTCCAGCATTCTCTCCTGGGTCTACTGGTGCTCTCTTTCCCTCCAGCTTTCCAGGTGCTCCAAATCCCCCTTCCTCATAAAATGGCCTATAAATGTTGCCTGTCTTTTCCTAATCTGCTTATGAGTGATCTACTTGTGTCTGCCTCCATCAAGACTGTCTCGCTTGTTTTCTTTGCTGTCCATGGAACTCTCAACATTCTTCTTAGAAACCACATCTCGGCTGCCTCAGTCTTGCTCTGCTTTGCTTGTTGACTGTCCACGCCTTGCATCCGTACAACAGTATTGGTTCTATATAACATTTGACGGTGTAGAAGTAGAAAGCTTCCCCTTTCTTTCACTGATGTCATAGAATGTTAATTATTCAGTTGGCACTAACCTTCACGAAATTCTGTCTGTGTGCCCTTTTCCCTTCGCCTTCGGTCCCCCCTCCCTTTCTTTGTTGGTTTTCTTCTCCCCATCCTCCCCCTTTCTTAGTATGTGGGTGTGCTTGAATGTAAGTGTGTGTGTGTGTGTGTGTGTGTGTGTGTGTGTGTGTGTGTGTGTGTGTGTGTGTGTGTGTGTGTGTGTGTGTGTGTGTGTGTGTGTGTGCACGCGTTTGTGTTTGTGAGTATATATATATATTGTGTGTGTGTGAGCGAGTGAGCGTCTTGCGCACAAACGTGCTTGCAAGTGTATGCATGTATGCTATATTATGTACATATGTATCTTAAATTATGTATGTACGTAAGTATGTATGTATGTATGTACGTATACATATGTTTATGTATGTACACGTAATGTATGGATATTATATATATATGTATGTATATATATATATGTGTGTGTGCGTGCGTGCGTGTATGTGTATGTGTGTACATACGTTATAGATATACATATATATATATATATATATATAGATATATGTATGAATGTATGTATGTATGTATGTATGTATATATCTATGTATCTATATATGTATGGACGTACGAATATATGTATTGTGTTTGTAGGCATGCATGGATAGATTGTATGCGAGTATATATGCATAAACGTGTGCATGTATATGCATATATGTATGTGCTTGAGCAATTCACATCGTCACTCATGAGCAACATTGATATATGAAATGCCTATACATAAAAGAAGTCCAGAATGTTTCTATGCCTGTGACCATTTGGGTACGTTGTTTTTTTTAGTGTATTTACGGTAAGTTCCTCGGTCTGTGTGTGTGTGTGTGTGTGTGTGTGTGTGTGTGTGTGCGTGCGCGCGCGCGCGTGTGTGTGCATGTGTGCGTGCATGCATGTGTCTATGTGTGTGTGTGCGCTTGGGTATGCGTGGCAAGATGTATGTGTATTGTGGTAGATATGTTCTCTTGTGTCTCTTCAAATATGTCTATGAAAGATGATATTTGGTGATATTTAGAGTATACTGAATGCTTCTTGGGTTGATTTTCATGTAAAACAATAGATTAATCACGTAATTTGTGTGTATTTCCATTGTTTCATCGATAAACCTCATTGAAGTGTTTGTTTTCTCGTGATGACGTGAAGGTTGATGAAGAGAACAAGATCAACAAATTTCATCGGAAGGTATCATCAGTTGAACCATTTTCTATAAAACTAAATGTAAAACCCCCTGTATCATTACCTCTTTCACGTTCACCGTTGTAGTCTAACTCCTTTCCCTTCTCCTTCTGTTCGTAGTTGGACAACCATTTAGCCTTCATTTCTTAATTAATTGTTTACATTAGATCGATTGTATTTTTCAACTCAACCTGGATGTATTTACCAACCCTTTAAACTTGATCAATTGTGTTTTTCATCTTAATATGACAAAACCTTATATAGCCATTTTTTTCCGTTTACATTTTGTTTTACTCACATTGATTTCGGTTTTTGTACTGATGTGGTTTTTGGGTAACTGTGTACCATTCTTTTTTGGTTTTCATTTGTGTACCTTTCACACCCTTTATTGTGAACCGAATATATCGAAATCCAGGGTAATTGGATTTTTCCGTTTTTTTGTTTATATCCTTATATGTATTCCTGTGTTTTTCCATTTCGTGTCTGTGTGATCTATTACTTGTGTATCTGATGTATATTTCACACTCTGCGTTGTACGAATGTACAGTAGATGAATTGTGTGATTCTGTTTAAAATTTGCCTAGCGATTGCAGCGATTTTTCCTCACTCGCATTTTCCCATGTATCATTTCTTGATGGTGTAATTAACACCCGCACATTTAACAAGGTGCACCCTTTATCAATGTATCTCTTGCACATGTATTCCTTTATTCACTGCACCATCTTGCTATTCAAATGTTGCTATCGTCTATTTCATATATGTGTTTGTATATATATATCATTATCTCTCTCCCTCTCTCTGTCTGTCTGTGTCTCTCTCTGTGTCTCTTTGTCGCTGTCTCTCTGTCTCTCTATGATATACGAGCTGAATAATTATCTTGTATTTTGGTATTTGAAATAATCATTGTATTTATACAAACCGTGGTTTTGAAAAATGCTTTGATTCCATCGATAGCTGAGAGTAGCACGACAGAAAACATGTAAAGCTTTAGACCTTATTCCTTGATATTCCTCCGGAAAATAAATCTGTTTGCTTTCTTGGGAGAAATCAGGGTCTTTCATTTGACATGGTTTTAACACAGGAAAGGCCTGCTTTTAGATAGACCCTTTACTGGATTTGAACATATCTTAAATTGTGAAGTAGTGCCTAATGCAATTTACAAATTGATGATAGTTTTTAATCATGGCTCTTTGTTAGAGGTTTCGTGACAGTTCTGATATGTGAATTTTTAGAGTGATGACAGTTTTTAATCATGGCTTTTTGTTAGAGGTTTCGTGACAGTTCTGATATGTGAATTTTTAGAGTGATGACAGTTTTTAATCATGGCTCTTTGTTAGAGGTTTCGTGACAGTCCTGATATGTGAATTTTTAGAGTGATGACAGTTTTTAATCATGGCTGTTTGTTAGAGGTTTCGTGACAGTCCTGATATGTGAATGTTTAGAGTGATGACAGTTTTTAATCATGGCTGTTTGTTAGAGGTTTCGTGACAGTCCTGATATGTGAATTTTAGAGTGATGACAGTTTTAATCATGGCTTTTGTTAGAGGTTTCGTGACAGTCCTGATATGTGAATTTTTAGAGTGATGACAGTTTTAAATCATGGCTGTTTGTTAGAGGTTCTGCATCAGTCCTGATATGTGAATGTTTAGAGTGATGATAATTTTATAATCATGGCTCTTTGTTAGAGGTTTGGTGACAGTCCTGATATGTGACTTTTTAGAGTGATGATAGTTTTTAATTATGGCTCTTTGTTAGAGGTTTCGTGACAGTCCTGATATGTGACTTTTTAGAGTGATGATAGTTTTTAATCATGGCTCTTTGTTAGAGGTTTGGGTGACAGTTCTGATATGTGAATGTTTAGAGTGATGATAGTTTTTAATCATGGCTCTTTGTTAGAGGTTTCGTGACAGTCCTGATATGTGACTTTTTAGAGTGATGATAGTTTTTAATCATGGCTCTTTGTTAGAGGTTCGTACACAGTCCTGATATGGCTCTAAGTGGGTCTCTGAACACCAGGAATCGAATACAATCCATCCTGTATATATGGTGGTCGCTCAGAACAGGTATGACAGGGTTCTCACTGTCCCACAAGAGTATGAACGAGATGAAATGAATAGAACAGGGCAGTGTGAGGAACAGAAAGATGTACAAAATAAATGGACAAGTGTGTGTATCACTAATGACAGGAGAGGAACAAAATGTTCTCCTCCTCCTCTCCTCTACTCCTCCTCCTCTCATCATTATTATCATTCTTTTATTATTATTTTCGTTATTATTGTTGATGTTATAGTTGTTTGTCTCTTTCATCATCATCATCATCATCATCATCATCATCATCATCATCATCATCATCATCATCATCATCATCATCATCATCATCATATCATCATCATTTTTTTTCCTCTTCTAAAGCATTTTTTGTTATACAGCACTATCGCCAAAGTCATTTTAACTCCGTGCACATCGCACAAATCAAAATTTTAGTCGGATATATCGCTATAAACAAAGAAATAAGAGAAAGAAAAAGAAACCAAACCAAACCAAACCAAACCAAACCAAACCAAACCAAACCAAACCAACCAACCACAACCAAACCAACCAACCAAACCACCAACCAAAACCAAACCAAACCAAACCAAACCAAACCAAACCAAACGGAAACAAAATATAGTCTGACCATTCTAACAATTTCCATCTTTGTACCAAAAATAACATAGAAAATCCCCAGAATGTTTGATACATCGGACTGGGTAGTGAAACTGAGATGCCAGAAAGACGTGTTGAACTAAGTTTTGATATGTTCACATTGCTTACTACCGTTTACAATGAAACGTAATAAGTATGTTATCGTACACAACAATGAATGCCGTGCAATATATGTTCGTCACTGTGCGTCATGTACATGTATGTCTGATTGAAGTGTTGATGTTTTATTTGCTGCACGGATATAGAAATGAGATGAACTTTACGATAACTTAAATCATTTGCCACACCCTTCGCCCAGCGCTCTTTTTGTTTTGAGTTATGAGCCTTGGTCGATGTTTATTGAAGAACATTCGTATTTGTATTCGTATTCGTAACTTCTCTCTTCTCTCTGTCTGTCTGTCTCTGTCTGTCTCTATGTCTCCCTCACCCCTTTCTCTCTGCTCTCTCTCTTTTTCTGTATCTGTATCTGTCTCTCTCTTCTCTTCTCTCCATCTCTCTCTTACACAATATACACACGTGCATAAACACACTCGCATACCCCATACACGTATAAACACACGAGGTACGCATTCGCGCGCGCGCGCGGCGCACAGACACAACACAACACACACACACACACACACAACACATACCACATAACACCACCAGTAAACACAAAGTAACAAGAAACACACAACACAAACAACATATCACTTAATAACAACACACCTAATCCCAATACTCAAACTTTCCGTGGTATCACCACTCCTAATCGAAGCAAAAGCTACAGTGTGTGATAAATATATTTACCCAAAACAACACAAAACCAGTTTTGCTAACAATCTGATTCTTGTACAAGTATAACAATCCTTTGACATGAAAGAGAAACACAATGCAGAGAGCTTTGTAAACTAAAATGTCTTGAGAATAATGATGAACTTCTCAGCGACTGGTACCGTGTGAATTTTTCTTCCTCTTCCTTTCCCCAAACACAGTTTTAATCAAAACAACACTCTCGTTTTAGGAAGTTTTTTTTTTTTGTATTCAGAAATCGAATTCATGATTTGAGAACGAGACTCTTTCGTACTTTGTTTTCTTTTGTCCCATTTTCGACGCCACAATAACGACCACAGAATTGAGGATATATGTTCACAATGCTTATGATGAGCGAAGAAGACGATAATCATGATGTTACGGTGTTCCATCTAGGACTGAGACTGCGTGACAGGGCTGTACTGTAATTATAAAAACGTTCATGCTTGAATCAAACATGCTTGTTTTTAAAAATTAAGACATGGAAAATTCGTGGAATATCATTACGATGAACGGGTTTTAAATTAAAGCAGGAACAAGGAAAAGCGTGCGCGTAGAATTTTAAACCTGTGTGTTATAAGACAAGGAAAATTCGTCGGTATCATTATGGCGAACGGATTTTAAATTAAATTAAAAACGAACAAGGAAAACGTGCACATAGATATTAATGGGTTAACAAAAACTCTTGACCAAACATTACATTTTATTTTAAAACCCTCTGACTCCGCACCCTGTCTACCAGCATGCTGCATTGGCCAACCATGCTAGCAAAGCAAAAACTTAACCCTTGGATTCCCTCACCCTATCCACCAGCTTCCTGCAGGAAGCTGGTGGATAGGGTGAGGGAATCCAATGGTGGTTAAGTTTTTGCAGTTGGTGGATAGGGTGCGGGAGTCAAGGGTTAAATCAGATTATCAAGCAAGCGTCTCTGTGTTCGTAGTAATTCATATGCACTTGATAGGCACAGACAAGATCCAAAAATGATCATACCAAAAGCATGAAACCAAAGCTTGCATTTAGCCCTCATGTTTTAAAACGACGCACAGAAAAAGGAAAAGCTTATACCTTTTCGTTACACGTGTGGGAAGCAATCCTCTTTATATCCGTTTGATTATGCGTGTGGGTAGCAATTTTCTTATAGCCCTTTTCGTTACCCTTGTGGTTGCCATGCTCTTTATCTTTAGGAAACAGGGTTATTTTCTTTGATCAAAAACTTAATTTTTTCTTAGGTATTTTAGGTATCTTGTTGACTTTTTTTATTTTAGTAAGCAAGACGTCTTCCTCAAGAAAAGGGAAAGTAAAAACTATTACGCCCAAAATTGCAGTGGTGAGATCAATTACAGTAATCGTTTACATGAAATAAACTCACGCAGGCTTTGGGTATTGCGTGAGGCATCCCCATAAACCAGTCCCTCTTAAATCAGTCTAGTATCGAACTGAATTCAATTGGAGAGAGAGAGAGAGAGACGAACAGGGAAAGTATCGAACGAAGACGGTGTTGGTAAGAGGGAAAGGGGAAGGGGGAGGGGGAGGGAACAAGACAGGAGGGTGGAGGATGGAGGAGGTGAGACACTTTGGGGTTAATCAGTCTGTTGACGTAAACTGTTCTAGAACCAAAATATGCCCGAGATTTCGCCGAATGGGTGAGATGGTAGATGGTGTAAGGATTTCGCCGAAAGGGGGATGGGTGGGTGATGGAGATGTAGATTCCAGATGGTGGTAGAGGTACATGGTGTAGGTTTCGCCGAATGGGTGAGATAGTAGATGGTGTAAGGATTTTGCCGAAAGGGGGATGGGTGGGTGAGATGTAGATGATGTAAGAATTTCGCCGAAAGGGGGATGGGTGGGTGAGATGGTACATGGTGTTAGGATTTCGCCGAATGGGTGAGATAGTAGATGGTGTAAGGATTTTGCCTAAAGGGGAATGGGTGGGTGAGATGGTAGATGATGTAAGAATTTCACTGAAAGGGGGATGGGTAGGTGAGATGGTATATAGTGTAAGGATTTCGCCGAATGTGTGAGATGGTAGATGGTGTAACGATTTCGCCGAAAGGGAAATGGGGTAGGTGAGATGGTAGACGGTGTAAGGACTTCGCCGAAAGGGGGATGGGTGGGTGAGATGGTAGACGGTGTAAGGACTTCGCCGAAAGGGGGATGGGTGGGTGAGATGGTAGACGGTGTAAGGACTTCGCCGAAAGGGGGATGGGTGGGTGAGATGGTAGACGGTGTAAGGACTTCGCCGAAAGGGGGATGGGTGGGTGAGATGGTAGACGGTGTAAGGACTTCGCCGAAAGGGGGATGGGTGGGTGAGATGGTAGACGGTGTAAGGACTTCGCCGAAAGGGGGATGGGTGGGTGAGATGGTAGATGGTGTAAGGACTTCGCCGAAAGGGGGATGGGTGGGTGAGATGGTAGATGGTGTAAGGACTTCGCCGAAAGGGGGATGGTGGGTGGAGGGAATG
>CM060312.1:16250565-16255565 GCA_030674185.1 Monoplex corrugatus
GAGAGTTACATTGAAAACCTTAAAACAACTGGCAAGTTTTGAGACTGAAGCTTGCAGAATGTTGAAGATGTAGTCATCACATTGAGATAATCCCATAAGTGCTCCGTTTAAATCTGCCAGTAACTATCTGCCAGATTTCTTGAGCCTGGCGCAAAAACCTAAGTGCTGCTGGCAAGGTCTTCACATAGGGAGGGAGATGGAGAACAGGAACCATGAGACATAAAGTTGACACCATCAGAATGATGGCAGCATTAATTAAACCCTTTGACTCCTGCACCCTATCCAGCAACCACAAAAACTTAACCCTTTGATTCCCTCACCCTATCCACCAGCTTCCTGCAGGAAAAGCGTAGAGGCCCGGAAAAAGGTGTGATGGGTCGATTTTGTCAATTTTTACTTTTTAGTCAAAAGTGGAATATTTAATCTTTAAATGACATGTACATGCACTCAGCACTTTATAATTCAATCGGAAAATGTATTTAAAATGCGTTTTAACCAGATAACGGCATGCTTTTTGTGTCAGAAAAAGGGATATATAAACTTAAATAACAAGACCATTACCGTCGATTTTCACACCAATTTTTGTGTGCTATTGTGGCATGATGTGTTTTACCATGGTACAAAATTTGGTAAAGATTAGTGAAGTATGAATACCTGTTCGTGAGGTAAAACTTCACTGAAGTGGTGAAAATTTTAAAACTTGATTTTCTCAAAATGGCTGTTTACTATGTTACAACACTTCAAACACCCATAACTTTCTTATTTTTTAGGAGTAGAATAATAAATTTCATATGAAAAGAAAGTTAATAATCTGGACATTTTGAAAATCATTATATCCTAAAATCCGTTTTTTTTTTCACCTTAGGACTCATTTTATTAAAACGGGTCACATATATTTGTTAAGATGTTGCCTGTCTACAGAGACAACGACGCTATAATGATTCCTCCATCCCTGTCATTGTCATCCATCTTTTTATCCCATTTTTTGTGTACTGGAATCAATATCTTCGTTAAAAATTTGAAGAGCTATGGGCTGAGGTCAAGTATGATACTACCTACCTCAAACGATAATGAAGAGAGTGATTGGTTGATTGAGAGATGATGTGGCCTACCTCTTAAATCAGTCTGGTAGCAAAGAATTCAGTAAAAGAGCTATCCGGCGGCGGAAAGACCTAGCGGCATTGATGAAGGGGGCTTAAAGTTAAGCAGTCTATTGATGTCAGTCATTCTATTCACGTTATTCAGTCTGTCAATGCTATTCAGTTTATCAATGCTAATCAGTTCATCTTTTTCTTTCTCCTGTCCATGGTTTGCAGAGTGGCTGGGGATGAAGAGGGTGGGGGAGATGCTGGGGGCAACGAGAGATAGAGATGGTTGGAAGTCCATGGTCGCCAACGCCATGCGGCAGGGCACCTGATGATGATGATGATGAATCAGTTCATCAGTGTTAGACAGTTTATTAATGTTAATCAGTCTATCAGTGTTGTTCATCAGTGTTAGACAGTTTATTAATGTTAATCAGTCTATCAGTGTTGTTCATCAGTGATAGACAGTTTATTAATGTTAATCAGTCTATCAGTGTTGTTCATCAGTGTTAGACAGTTTATTAATGTTAATCAGTCTATCAGTGTTGTTCATCAGTGATAGACAGTTTATTAATGTTAATCAGTCTATCAGTGTTGTTCATCAGTGTTAGACAGTTTATTAATGTTAATCAGTCTATCAGTGTTGTTCATCAGTGTTAGACAGTTTATTAATGTTAATCAGTCTATCAGTGTTGTTCATCAGTGTTAGACAGTTTATTAATGTTAATCAGTCTATCAGTGTTGTTCATCAGTGTTAGACAGTTTATTAATGTTAATCAGTCTATCAGTGTTGTTCATCAGTGTTAGACAGTTTATTAATGTTAATCAGTCTATCAGTGTTGTTCATCAGTGTTAGACAGTTTATTAATGTTAATCAGTCTATCAGTGTTGTTCATCAGTGTTAGACAGTTTATTAATGTTAATCAGTCTATCAGTGTTGTTCATCAGTGTTTAGACAGTTTATTAATGTTAATCAGTCTATCAGTGTTAAATCAGCCTATCAATGGTAATCAGTCTGTTAAAATTAATCTATCAATGTTTTTCAGTCTATCAATGTTAATCAGTTTATTATGTTAATCAGTCAATCAGCGTTATTCAGTCTATCAATGTTAACCCGTCAATCAGCGTTAGTCAGTCCATCAGTGTCGTTCAGTTTATCAATGTTAATAGACTAACAAGATAACAAGATTTTATTTTAGTCCAGTGCACAGACACAAGGAAAATGTTTTGGCTATGCATACAATCACACTCACACTCACCTCACAACAATAACAATATTCAACATCATAAAAGACAAATTCGTCGATCATCCAAGGAATCGAAGAAACACAGGCACACAACACACACACACACACACACACACACACACACACACACACACACACACACACACACACACACACACACACACACACACACACACGCTCACACCAAGGCGCCCAAATACGAGACACCTTAGCTGGCCACTAAGTGTTGGTTCTGCCCAGCCAGCTAATTAACAGCGCGCATCTGTCCTTCCCCTTCCACTCTCCACACCACCCTCACCCATCCCGTGTCTTCATGAGCAGTAGTAAGAAGTGGGGAGAGGGGAGGCAACTACTACTATGCTCATGAAGACATGGGCATTCCATTTGGTCACTTTTTATCCACTGGACGAGGCGGCAGGGAAGTTTTTAGTCCTGTTTTCATTATCCGTTGTTTGGTGTTTGTGGTCTGTTTGTGACCGTGCGTTCGCGCTTGAATTCAAAGGCGGTTGGCGAATTGCGCTTGTTGTCATGTTTGTTTAACGCGCTTACATGGTTTTTTGTTCTTCTGGTTCCTGTTTGCTTGGGCGCGGCAGTCGGACTTGTTTGGAATCAGTCTATCAGTGTTATTCAATCTATCTATGTCAATCAGTCTATCAATGTTATTCAACCTATCTGTGTTAATCAGTTCTATCAATGTTATTCAACCTATCTATGTCAATCAGTCTATCAATGTTATTCAACCTATCTATGTTAATCAGTCTATCATGTTATTCAATTAATGTAATCAGTCTAATATGTTATATGTTGTTAATATCATCATGTCAACGTTATCAGTTGTTAATATTATAGTCTAGCCAATGTTAATCAGTCCTATTGATGTTAATCAGACGACTGTTTATTCAGTCCCATGAATATTAATCGGTCAAGAATTAAATTTGACACATAGTTAATAAGCTTATAATGTTAAAGCCAATCAGTCTATTGATGTAGACCAGTCTATCACAAGTTAATTCTGTCTGAGTAACGTTAATAACTCCATCAATGTTAATCAGCCTGCTAAACTTAATTAGTCTATCAGAGTTAATTATAGTCTCATCAACGCTATCATTATTATTGTTAATCAATCAGTGTTAATTTGCGTACCAATGTTAATCTATTAAAATTATAATCAGTTTGTGTCAATATCTATCAACATAATTATTAATGTTAATCAATCAATGTTAATTATTCTGTTAATGTTAAAGCAGTCTATCAGTGTTAATCAGTCTATCAGCGTTAATAAGTTAACCCTTTGACCCCACGCCTTGTCCACCATCATCCTGCACTGTCAACCATACTAGCAAAGCAAAAAATTAACCCTTTGAATCCCTCACCCTATCCACCAGCTTCCTGCAGGAAGCTGGTGGACAGGGTGAAGTAGTCAATGGGTTAAGTTTTCACAGTTGGTGGGTAGGGTGCGGAAGTGAAAGGGTTAATGTTGATCAGTCTGAGTCACTGTTAACGAGTCAACCAGAATTAATCAGTCTCTCATCTACTTTGCATTAACTGCCAGTCTATTAACTTTACGAAGGAGGAGTAGTCAGTCTGATAAAGTTTTGGGTAATCACTTACTTGTGATGGAAGAGGGTCCTTAGTCTGTGTAAAGAACCACACCAGACAGTGTGATGTGTTTGAAGTAAGTTCATCAGTAAGAATCATTGTTGCTGAGAGAGGGGTGCTAACTTTCGTGGCATTGTTGTGCAGTTTTTTTCACACCACCACCACTTGGAAACTAATGAAGAGGGTTCATCATCATCATCAGGTGCCCTGCCGCATGGCGTAGGCGACCATGGACTTCCAACCATCTCTATCTCTTGTTGCCCCTAGCATCTCCCCCACCCTCCTCATCCCCAGCCACTCTGCAAGTCCGTCCAGCATTCTCTTCCTGGGTCTACCTGGTGCTCTCTTTCCCTCCAGCTTTAATGAAGAGGGTTAGTGAACTTATTACATGTTAATAAGAGGGCGGTGGTGGGGTAGTCAGTTATTTTGTTAAGAAGAGGTAGTTAACTATTTTATTAAGGAGGGGGGGGGGGAGAGGTAGTGAATTATTTTATTTAGGAGTGGGGTAGCGATTTATTTTGTTAAAGTGGGGTGGTGGGGGTGGAGGGTTAGTGGGTTACTTTGTTAAGAGGAGATAGTTATTTTATTAGGAGGTAGTGAGTTATGTTGTTAAGAGGAGGTAGTGAGTTATGTTAAGAGGAGGTAGTGAGTTATGTTGTTAAGAGGAGGTAGTGAGTTATGTTGTTAAGAGGTAGTGAGTTATGTTGTTAAGAGGAGGTAGTGAGTTATGTTGTTAAGAGGAGGTAGTGAGTTATGTTGTTAAGAGGAGGTAGTGAGTTATGTTGTTAAGAGGAGGTAGTGAGTTATGTTGTTAAGAGGAGGTAGTGAGTTATGTTGTTAAGAGGAGGTAGTGAGTTATGTTGTTAAGAGGAGGTAGTGAGTTATTTTTGTTAAAAAAGGAAGGAGGGGATAGTGAGTTATTTTGTTAAGATGGAGTAATGAGTTGTTAAGAGGGGATAATGAGTTATTTTCTTAAGAGAGGTAATGAGTTATTTTGTTAAGAAGGGGTAATGAGTTATTTTGTTAAAAGGGGGTAGTGAGTTATATTGTTAAGGTGGGGTAATGAGTT
>CM060312.1:16260565-16278065 GCA_030674185.1 Monoplex corrugatus
TAACTGAGCACCTCACGGACTCAGGCTGAAATCTCGTAGGACTCGGAGGAGGTCTGGCCCCCAGACGTGAGGCACGCAGGCCCACCGGCGTGTGGATAAGCCCTGGTGCCCACGAATCTGACCCCAAGCTATGGGTGAATAGCTCCACTGCCTTGTGGACATCTCGGGAGAGAGTAAGGCTAGCGGAGAGACCGTACACAAACCGATGGAAAGCAACGGGAAACCACCATCGTAATTTTTGCCAGGTTATCACGGACAGAAACAGAATAAATGATTATCACACAGAAAACATGTACATTTAAATCAGAGAAGAATGTCATAGAACGAAAGATAAAAACATCTACGTGTACACGAAGACTAGCAGTTTTAGATCTTACGACTGAAGAAGCACTGCTATTTCATAGAGTCATATTTTTTTTCGTTTGTTATTGGAAGCGATGTTCGTCAGTAGGAAGCGATGTTCGTCATTTACTGGAAACAACTCTTTTAAGATTTTGTGAAACAAGACAGTTTAACGTTGTCTTAACATAGTTCATGTGTTTTCATCACAGTGTGGTAGGGGTTCACACACTCGCACACACGCGCGCGCTGGCGTGCACACACCACACACACACACACACACACACACACACACACACACCCCACACACACACACACACACACACACAACCACACTCACACACACAACACACTACAACACAAAATGCCACACAGCCCTACTACACTACATATATGCTTATGTGTTTATTAAGTTGTGTGTTTGTTTGTGTGTGTGTGTTAGTGTGTGTGTGTGTGTGTTGTGTTGTCTTTCTTGTGTTTTGAAGCGCTTAGAGCTCTTGTCAGAATAGGCGTTGTAAATCAGTCATCGTCGTCATCATCATCATCGTCGTCGTCGTCATCATCATTCATCATCTTCGTCGTCCTCCCCTCCTATCACCATAATTATTATTCATTATTATTATTATTATTATTATCATCATTATATATTATATTATTATTAAATCATTATCATTATTATTCATCATTTCATCATCATCATCATCATTATTATCATCATCATTATATATATCATTCTATCATCATTATATTATATATAATCATAATCATTATTATTATTGTTATTTTAATTATTACTATTGTTACTAGTAGTAATAGTAGTTGTTGTAGTCGTATCATCATCATTTATAACACATACTACTGCACTACTACTACTTTACTACTACTATACTACTACTACTACTACTAGCTAATAATATACTCACTACTACAATATAATATATCATCAATCTATCATCATAACATCATATAATATTTCATCATGATCATCTATCATCATCATCATCCATCATCGTCATTCATCTATATCATCGCATTATTATTATTATTATCATCATTAGTATTATTAGAGCTCTAGCGTATATGAAAGGAAGGGTCTGCCTCTGAACGATAAGCAGCTGCAAAGGGTGAGGTGAATAGTGTAACTGCTCCATCACTCACGCCACTGTGGGACTCATGGCTGAGCTCATAAACCAGCCTCTCTTAAATCAGTCTCGTATCGAACTGACTTCAATGGGAGAGGTAGGAAGCGGAGTAAAAGATCGAACGAAGACGATGGATTGAGGAAAGGGGAGAGCAAGGGAGGGGGTGGGGAGTGTGGGGTGGGGTGGGGGGGGAGGAAAGAGATTGGGGGGTTAATCAGTGTGTTAGCATAAGCCTTGGTGACGGACAGGAGGGGTGTTGAATCACTGTATTCGTGTCACCGCATGTAAAACTGGAAGAAATGGGAACCAGAAAAACACGAAAAACGAATCAGAACGCGTGTTTAATACAACAAGACAAGACAGGCGCAAATTTTCGGCCAACTGGCTTTGTCAAGCGTGAATGTAAGATCACAAAAACACCAAATGCAAAATTAGGAGAAAAAGACTGAAACTTGCCTACTGCTTCGTCCAGTGTCAGAAGAGGACTAAATGAACTGGAAGAAATGTAAACGGGTTTGCTTAACCCTTTGACTCCCGCACCCTTTCCACCCACTGCAAAAAATTAACCCTTTGATTCCCTTACCCTTTCTACCAGCTTCTTGCTTTGCTAACATGGTTGGCAATGCAGGATGTTAGTGGACAGGGCGCGGGAGTCCAAGGTTTAAAAGTATCGTGAGATAGTGTTAGGTGTCGATGTTTGTTGTTTGTGTTGTTGTTAGTGCTGATGTGATGTTGATGTTGATATTTCACTGTCGCGTTTTCCATGCCGTTTTTGTGCCAGAGAATCCGGGGCAATTTTTTTACAGTGCTATGATGATGACGACGGACGACGACGACGACAACAGTGATGATGATGATAATGTTGCTGTCGTTGATGATGGTCATAATGCTATGTAGTTAAGTTCCATTCTATATTAAGACTGGTGACAGGGCTGTGCTCTTAAGTTTCATTTCATAACACACCCTCGGCGTCAATCGGGCCCGAGAGATTATATGTACCTGCGGTGTTGTCGAAGAAATTTGAGCAAACACCCTCAGTGACACATCCGTGAAAGTGCGTGCTTGAATGCGGTTGAGCAATGAGGCCATTGATGAGATTCTGAGAAGTAAGGCATTGATTCCACAAAGAGCAACGAAGGAGAATTAAGACTATTTCACATCATCGATGATTCTGTGACAAAAACCGTACATTTAGTCTCACGAGAAGAAAATGCTTTAGATTCTCAGTTGTAAAATGGAAATCGCTCTTTCTAACAGCTGTCACAATGTCCTTCGTTTCTTAGAGAGCAGAAAATGATTCATTAAAGCCATGTTGCTAAAAGTATCCCCAACGCCGTAAAATATTATGAATATTGGGATCCATAAAGGAAACTATACTGGTCACAACGGGAAAGCTGGAGGAAAAGAGAGCACCAGGTAGACCAGGGAGAGAAGCTAGACGGACTTGCAGAGTGGCTGGGGATGAGGAGGGGGGGAGAGATGCTGGGGGCAACGAGAGATAGAGATAGTTGGAAGTCCATGGTCGCCAACGCAAGCGGCAGGGCACCTGATATGATGATGATGATGATGATGATACTGATAAAATTGTCGAACATTTTAAGAGTTCTTTTTATCTTCCGTTGCATCACATGACTTTTTTTTTATTTAGTCCTTTTTCTTCTCTTTTAATTGTTTGTATGATGATATACTACTACTCATAATCGACAGTATTATAGCGATGGACACTTGGCCATTTTGTACATGTAAGTCTTTTACAGCATTCATAATCTGGTATCTGTACGTTTATCTTTAAACAGAAAAGTCTGACATTTTCGTTGTCCTTTACAACACTTATAACGTGCTTACAACCACATCATCTCTCTATCATCATTCATCATCATCATCCCGCAGTCTGTTGTTGACCGTTGGGGCACCACTGAAGATTTTACAACCAACTTCCTCCACTCCTCACGGTCTCAGCTTACCGCAGAATGATGTTCCATTCAAGGCCAGTCCACTCTCTGATATCGTTTTCCCATCTTTTTCTCTGTCTGCCTCACGAAGAGGCGAAGAGGCAGACAGTGTCTGTATATTTGTCTATATATTGTCGGCTTGACATTTTCCGTAGTGTTTTACAACGTGGTATTTTTCTGTGACCTAACTACATGCATAGGTGTGTCTAGTTGTGTGTTCTATGGTAAGCTAGACATATGCAACACTACTTTAAAACATTTGTTCAATATTGTTGACAGCAGATAACTAATTTCATTACAAAACATGTCTGCAAATTGTATCAGTAGTGTATGAATATCTTATCGTCTGGCGAATTGTATCCGGCATTCTGCCTTGGAGAGAAGCATATTGACACAGAAACTGACTGTTGGTATTTATTTATTTATTACTTGTTGAATGATTTTTGCAGATATTGTGGTTGGGAACCAAATTGTGTGCACCGGTTTTCTTTATTTCCTTACTAAAAGTCATAATTTTCTTTTCTTAATTAACATCCTCTTTATTGTTCGCTACTGGTTCTTTTCATTTTACCTTGTACACCCGACGGAGTTTGTATGGAATGAAATAAGACTTTGTCATCCCCATCCTCACAAATTCTTCTGCGCTACCCTCCGCACTACTATTGTGTCCCTGCTTCCACATCATTCATTTTAGCTCTCCGACAGATCTCCAAACTCACCCAAATTGAGGTTACCAAGAGAGCAGAGTATGAAGGGCCACAGAACCTGGGATATTTTTTGTTACAGTGCTATGATAATGAGAATGGGGACTCCACTGACAATGCTATGAAATTCTACTTCGGATTGAGACTATGTGCAAGGCTGTGTTCTACGCTATGATACATCCTGTAGGTAACCAGGCCTGAGAGATACAACCACCTGCGATGTTTGTAAAGAAACTTGAGCAACACGCTCAGTTACACATCCATGGAGTGAATGACACATGACTGTGTATTTCTAGTCCTCCCAGTGGACCCATAACATACTCAGCTTTGGGTAGGAGCTCTTCGAGGTGAAACAATCCCACAAGAACCTTTAGAACTGATAAGGGTTTTGAACTCACTGCATCCCAACCAGTACCCTCCCCCTCCCTCCTGTGGGGATGCCGGGGGCTCTTTCACTATAAATGATTTCTCCACCTTCTGGAAATTCTGTTAGAAATTTCCTCTTTTCTGTCACTCTCTTTGTTTCTACCTTGTTCTTTCGCTTTTGGTCATTTGTTCCTGTCATTGTTTGCCTTGCTCGTCCTTGCAAAAGTATGTATTCGATAAAGTCTTAAGTACTTTCTCTTAGAATTGATAACTGGGTACATGTATTAAGTGCATTTTTGGCTCTAACGAAGTGAGATACGCTGACGCAATTTTAGGTAATTTAGGTCTTTTTTATGTAATGTTTTAGTGTCTTAGTTAAATCTGTATTCAGGTATGCTTTTTTTAAAATCTAAATTCCTAATATGAATATATGTGTAGTTATACATGTCACAGTATGTGCTATATTTTTTCATTTTCGCGAGAACGTTTTTTAATCAGTTAATTTTTGTCAACTTTTCATAACTCACAGACCCTGACAAATATATTCAATCCAAAGAATACTGTCTGAGGTATCTTCTTGCCAAATATCATGGTGATTGGTTAATTAGAACTGAAACACTGAACATCACAATCTTGGTACCCAAATCTGGGTAGGTCTGCCCCCTTAACAAATCACAGACACCAAACACCCTGGCCTCTGGGTGGTTTTTATTTTTTTCTGAGGCAAACAAGTGACAGAAGAAACCGAACATGAAGTAAATTAACTATGAAAACAGGGCACAGGTTACACAGCCAGACATCGTCTTTTTGGAGAGAGCGTTTTTTTTTTCAGTCTCTTTTCAAAAGAAAAGAGATTGCTTCATATCAGCTGGAAATGTGTGTGTGTGTGGTGTGTGTGTGTGTGTGTGTGTGTGTGTGTGTGTGTGTGTGTGTGTGTGTGTGTGTGTGTGTGTGTGTGTGTGTGTGTGTACATATGAATATACATATTATGTATGTACGTATGTATACATGTATATATGTATATATACATGTATTATATGTATGTATATCATATGTAAGTATGTATGTATGCATGTATGTACACATGTATGTATGTATGTATGTATGTACGTATATGATTATGTGCGCGAATGTAATGAAATATGTATTGCAATTTTTTCCTCTTTTTACCTGTTGAAGCGTTTGGTACATTTTGAAACAGTTATAGCCCTGATATGGGTTTCAAGCAATAATGACAATAGCAATAACACTGACAATAACAAAAACAATAACAATAACATCCCAACCAGTAGCCCAGTACGCCGATCATTTTGCCACGTTGACGGGTCCATTCTTTGTTTGCTCGCTTGCTTGCTTGTTTGGTTGGTTGGTTGGTTGCTTGTATTATCTCCCACCTATTTATGTCTTTTTACTCTATCTCCCCTCTGCCCCAATCCAACCCGCTTAACTATCGTTCTACATTTTATTTTACTTATTCCTCCCCCCCCCCCCCCCCCCCGTCCCCCGTCTAATATCACTTATAGTGAAAAGACGTTAAATCAAAGAACGAACGGGTCCATTCCTTACAGTCTGTGGATCAGCATGTTTCGTTCACTGTTTGCATTGTAATTCCGCAGTAGCATACTGTTCTTGTTATTCTTGCCTTACTTCTGTGTCTTCACGCTATTCTCCCCTTTTCTTCAGAGCGATCTTACGCATCGGAAGTCTAGTCGCCATTCCCGCCATACAGACGCGAAGGGGAATAAGTCAATTGTAGAATCCAATTTGAGAGTGGTGGTTCGATTGTCTGCCCACTAGAACAGTGGTAAGGGTGATGGCTCCCTTGGGTAGTCTGCCACTTCCATGCAGTCTCCACAAATCAGTGGTAGCTTTCTCCCATACACACGAAGAGTGACAGACGCCAAGTGATACTTTACGCTGGAGTCCAGTGCAGTCATTTTCAGTACCGAGAGTGAAGTACTAAGGTTTCTGGACTTTGGCTGAATTCTAGTCGTCCGTATGGTGATATAAATATGTGTTTGGAGACCCATGTAGATGTTTACTGATACTGATGTCTATAACATAAACGTGACCTCCCACCACGAAATCAGTCTTAACTCGCAGTCAGTCGAGCAGCACTAGGAGCTGAAAAGGTGAATGAGAGTATATCTGGGGTGTTTTGACTTTTTCTCAAAATTGATTTCTGTAGACTATAATCTATCCCCCACAGAAACTTTTTTTCTTGAAAAAATGTTATTAATCAATTTAAATCGGTATGTTAATGCACTGATCGCAGCAGAAAGAACGCAATTTCCTACCAAAAGTACCTATTTTTGTCTCTGTTTATGAACCGTAACCTGTACAGTACCCACACATGTAATATACTGATGGAAAGCTCGTTGGTGCACCTTTCAGATAATGACAGCGAAAATTAGAAACAAACTGGGTCAAAGCCACCAAATAAAGAAATTTAAGGAAAATATGTAGGAGGGTACACAAAAACTTTAGAGGCTGTTTTCTCAAAATGGCCGTCATACAACTTAATGACTTTAAACATACATAACTTCTACATTTTTTTGAGTACAAGCTTTATTCAAGTACCAAAATAATCAGCAGAATGTATACTTTCCAGTGATATGTATATCTCAAAATGCCCAAAATGCTAGTTAAGACTGATTTCGTGGTGGGAGGTCACAAATACATGTCGAGTTTTGACTTGATCCTAATCCATTGCCATCAGTTTCAGTCAAAAGCAAGGTTGTTGGGTCTCTGAGGAGATGTCTTTGAACAGGTATGAATCAAATCCCTTTGTCTCACACTCCCAGATTTGATGTTGATATATGTCTTCTCGTGTTTGTATTATCTACGATGACTGTTCATGTTTTATGTTGCTATCTAAACAACAGGCAATAGCAAAGATGTTAAACTTACAGTTGAGTTTTTTCCAGTTTGTTCAAAAGGGATTCATCACGCCGGGACAGTTCCATACGCACTCCACCCAAATCTGACAGCAATTATCTGGCAGACCTCTTTCATCATCATCATCATCATCATCATCAGGTGGCGCTGGCGACCATGGACTTCCAACCATCTCTATCTCTCGTTTCCCCCAGCATCTCCCCCACCCTCCTCATTCCCAGCCACTCTGCAAGTCCGTCCAGCATTCTCTCCCAGGGTCTACCTGGTGCTCTCTTTCCCTCCAGCTTTCTCGTTGTGACCAGGTGCTCCAAATCCCCTTCGTCATAAAATGGCCTATAAATGTTGCCTGTCTTTCCCTAATCTTCCTTATGAGTGATCTACTTGTGTCTGCCTCCATCAAGACTGTCTCGTTTGTTTTCTTTGCTGTCCATGGAACTCTCAACATTCTCCTGAGAAACCACATCTCGGCTGCCTCAATCTTGCTCTGGCTTTGCTTGTTGACTGTCCACGCCTCGCATCCGTACAACAGTTTTGGTTCTATATAACATTCAAGGACTCTCAGACTCTTAGCCTGTGCAAAACCCTATCTGCTAACAAGGTCTTGAAATGGGAAGGTGGGGGGGGGGGGGGGGGGGGAGGGGGGCGTTGGAGAAAAGGGACCTATGAACACTGGGTTGACGCCACCAGAAAGACGAAAGCATTAGGATGGGTAGCAAACAGGCCAGATTTTATTGTTGCACGTTATGATTGAACTCTAGACATCAGATCTTAAATTCATGGCTCTTTCAGAAAGAAAGAAAGAAAGAAAGAAAGAAACCAACCAAACAACCAACCAACCAACCAACCAACCAACCAACCAACCAACCAACCAACCAACCAACCAACCAACCAACCACAACCAACCAACCAATCAATCAAATAAACAAACAAGCGAACGAACGAACGAGCAAACAAAAACATACAAATAAAAATAAAACCATCCAACTAACCAACCAACCAACCAACCAACCAACCAACCAACCATCCAACCAACCAACCAACCAACCAAGCGACCGACCGACCGACCGACCGACCGACCAACCAACCAACCAACCAACCAACCAACCAACCAACCAACTAACCGACCGACCTACCGACCGACCTACCAAGCAAGCAAGCAAGCAAGCAAGCAAGCAAGCAAGCAAGCAAGCAACCAAACAAACAAAGCTGCCCGTGTCGTGAAGAAGGTGTGTATCCGTACAGAAAATGGTCCGACAATTATCCTTTCATCCCCACCATGTTGACCACCTTCGCAATTTTCCATCTGAATCATGTGCAGTTGTCAAGACCAGTACGAACATAACCTATCGTTTATCGTATCATATTTTTTTTATGGGAATCAATACTTTCTAAGTCTTCTTCTTCTTCTTCTTGGCGTACGCTGCTACACAATCATCTGAGTCCAGGCGATGAATGCAGCCGTCTTTTCCAGCTCCTGTCTGCAGCCTTGGAGTTTGGTTGTCAGCGGAGTGTCTGTCGGCCACACGTCCTATCTTGCCACCTGGTGAAGGGGACATCTTTGGAGTATATGCTCCGTGGTTTGGTCTTCTTGACCGCAGGGACAGGTTGGGGAGGGCGCCAGCTTCAGTTTGCGCTTTCTAAGTCTGAACAGCTGTGGGCTGAGGTCAAGTTCAACACCGCCTGCATCAAAAGATTATTGTGATATGTGTGTTTATGTGAAAGCTGATGTATCTCATGAATAAATATCTTAACATCGGTCTAGTAACGACATTCACATTGTTGTTTGGAGAGCTGTTGAAGAGCATGGAAAAGATGTCGTAATCAAGTCTGTTAACATGATGTAGGAGATTAACCCTTTGACTCCCGCACCCTGTGCACCAGTATCCTGTATATTGTCAACTATTCTAGCAAAGGAAAAACTTAACCATTTGACTCCCTCATCCCATCCAGCAGCTTCCTGCAGGAAGCTGGTGGATAGGGTGAGGGAGTAAAAAGGTTAAGTTTTTACAGTTGTGTGTATGGTGTGGGATCAAAGGGTGAATCAGTCTATAATATTAACATAAGAGACTTACCAGTCTATTTTCTTACGTCGGAGAGTCAGTCTATTAACACTGACGTAGAAGGTGTACCAGTCTATAAGCATTACTTAGGAGACTTAAGTTTATTAACATTAACACAGGAGACTTACAGTCTCTTAGCATTAACGCAGGAAAACTACAAGTCTATTAACATTACGTTAGAGACCTAAACAATCTATTGACATTAACGCAAGAGAATTACCGAGAGAGAGAGAGAGAGAGAGAGAGAGAGAGAGAGAGAGAGAGAGAGAGAGAGAGAGGGGAGAGAGAGAGAGTCAGACTTCAGACTTCAAACTTCAGACTTCAGACTTCAGAATTTTTATTCAAGAAAGGCCATAACCCCTACTGAAGGGGTGCTTATAAGTACAATGAAATAATCGGATATCATATAGGGTTATTAATCAACAACAAAATAAACTTATATTACGATAAAGCAATTTCTCTGATTTTAGCTGCTTTCAGCGGGAACAAACCAAAATTCTTAATATAATCGAAATGAGTTGAACACATTAACAAACACAGTTTAAACATATTTGGGCATCTATAATACTCTTGAGGGATAAACCTTGAACGGATTTCGTCTAAAGCTGGACAACACAGGACAAAATGTATTGAGAGAGAGAGAGAGAGAGAGGAGAGAGAGAGAGAGAGAGAGAGAGAGAGAGAGAGAGGAAAAAGAAGAAAGGAAGAAATAAAGAAAGAAAGAAAAAGAGAGACAGAGAGAGAAAGAGAGAGAGAAAGAGAGAGAGAAAGAAAGAGAGAGAGAGAGAGAGAGGCAGACAGACAAACAGGCAGACAGAGAGAGGGAGAGAAAAAAGAGAGAGAGACAGGCAGAGAGAGAGAGAGAGAAGAGAGAGAGAGAGGAAAAGAAAGAAAGGAAGAAAGAAAGAAAGAAAAAGAGAGACAGAGAGAGAAAGAGAGAGAGAGAAAGAGAGAGAGAAAGAAAAAGAGAGAGAGAGAGAGAGAGGCAGATAGACAGACAGACAGACAGAGAGAGAGGGAGAGAAAGAGAGAGAAAGAGAGAGAGAGAGGAAAAAAGAAAGAAAGGAAGAAAGAAAGAAAAGAAAAGGAGAGAAAGAGAGAGAAAGAGAGAGAAAGAAAGAGGTGGAGAGAGAGAGAGAGGCAGACAGACAGACAGATAAAGAGAGAGAGGGAGAGAAAGAGAGAGAGAGAGAGAGAGAGAGGAGAAAAAAGAAAGGAAGAAAGAAAGAAAGAAAAAAAGAGACAGAGAGATAAGAGAGAGAGAAAGAAAGAAAGAGAGAGAGAGAGAGAGAGGAAAAAAGAAAGGAAGAAAGAAAGAAAGAAAAAGAGAGACAGAGAGAGAAAGGGAGAGAGAAAGAAAGAAAGAGAGAGAGAGTGAGGCAGACAGACAGACAGAGAGAGAGAGAGGGAGAGAAAGAGAGAGAGAGAGAGCAGCTACAGTACGATATTTTGACGAGAACTACAGGCAGAATGAAGAAGCCAGACACAGTGTAATGATTAGAGCTGCAAGGAAGGTCAGTCAGTTATGGTATACCACTTTCATCAAAATGGTCGTGACAAACATGCTAACGTGAGTTATTATGCATGCCTTAAACTAGCCTCATATCAGCTGTCTAGAAAATGAAATGTAAAATCCATTGAAGAGGAATAGCAGGGGAAGAAGCAGTTGAATGTGCGTGTGTGGGGGTGGGGGTGGGGGTGGGAGGAGGAAGAGGAGGAGAGAATGATCTCATAAACATTCTGTTAATGAAATCTTGTAATGGAATTCAGCTGGAGTGAGGGAATGTGGAGGAGAGTCAGGGGTAGGGTGGTGGCGGTGGTGGTGGTGGTGGCGGTGGAGAAGTTAATCGGTTTGTGAATGTAAAGATGTCGACAGCCACGACGGAGGGGACTCAATCAATATTTGGTATGAACATGTAATGATCATCAGGACTCTATTAGTGCATCGACCAAAGTCATGAGATGATGCATGGGACGAAGGGGGAATAACTCGCTGAGAGAGTCAGGGTGAAGGAGCGTTAGTGGTGGTTTCACATATCTTTCCTTTGGAGAAACAGTCATCATCATCATCATCAGGTGCCCTGCCGCGTGGCGTTGGCGACCATGGACTTCCAACCATCTCTATCTCTCGTTGCCCCCAGCATCTCCCCCACCCTCCTCATCCCCAGCCACTCTGCAAGTCCGTCCAGCATTCTCTCCCTGGGTCTACCTGGTGCTCTCTTTCCCTCCAGCTTTCCCTTTGTGACCAGGTGCTCCAAATCCCCCTTCGTCATAAAATGGCCTATAAATGTTGCTTGTCTTTTCCTAATCTTCCTTATGAGTGATCTACTTGTGTCTGCCTCCATCAAGACTGTCTCGTTTGTTTTCTTTGCTGTCCATGGAACTCTCAACATTCTTCTGAGAAACCACATCTGGGCTGCCTCAATCTTACTCTGGCTTTGCTTGCTGACTGTCCACGCCTCGCATCCATACAACAGCATTGGTTCTATATAACATTCAAGGACTCTGTTTCTGATGTTAATTGATAGGCATTTATTGGTAAGAATGCTTGTCATCTTGTTGAATGCTGTTTTGGCTTGGCCGATTCTGCCAGCTATTTCCGATGTGCATCTACCGTCTGATGAAATGACCGTTCCCAGGTATTTGAACTTATTAATTAACCTGTGTCAAGGTTGTGCCATTTGCTGTTATTTTGCATGAGGGGATTTCATGTTTTTTACTGATCACCATGATCTCAGTCTTCCTGCTGTTTAGTTCCAACCCCTTACCTTTGCTTTCTATTTCTAGTGTAACAAAAGAAAGAGGAGAAACAGTACCAACCACAAAGAGCACAAAAGGAGAGATCAGTATGATATATCATCTGCCATCAATTGATTATGTGAAACCTGATTAGGGGAATGGGAGGGGGGGGGTTGGTAGAGGAAGAAAGAAACGGTGGGGAGGGTTGTATCTGATTACGCAAACACTCTTAGAAGTACGGTGGAAGGGATTCAATGGATCTCTCAGCATGGCAATGTGAAAAGTCACGAGTTGTTTAGAATGCCTGTTGCTTAGAGTCGTGAGAACGTGTGCGGAAAGGCAGGGGCTTGTATTGATATGCCTACTGGACCACATCGAGCACAGAGAAGAAGGAGTCATACTTATCATCAAGTGCCCTGCCGCATGGCCTTGGCGATAATGGCCCTCCGTACGAATCTATCCCTTGTCGCTGCAAGTACATCTCCCACCCTCTCTGTCCTCAGCCAACCTGCAAGTCCGTCCAATATTTTCTCCCTCCGTCTACATGGTGTTCTCTTACCCTCCAGTTTTCCTGTTGTGACAAGGTGCTCTAACATCTCTTTGGAGTCTGACTAGTAGCATATATGTCTACTCCTCTGTCAGATCGACAGGAGAATCCATCACCATTCTGGAACTGATTCGGACTCTCTTTCTCTTGCCTAATAAAAATTTCCTATAAATGTTGCTTGTCTTTTCCTAATCGTCTTCATTAATACTCTTTTTGGGTTTGCATCCTTAATGACTGTCTCATTTGGGTTTTTTTGTGTGTGCTGTCTATGGAACTCTTAGCATTCTTCTTAGAAACCACACTTCAGCTGCCTCAATCTTGTTCTGCGTGTTGGCTGTCCACGCGTAACATCCACACAACAATATGGGTTCTATGTAACACTAAAGAACTCTCTTCCAGTGTATAATAATCCATTTTCAAGCCTGAGGGATTCCAGGAATCGAGGCCCCAAGCATCAGGGCAAATAGCAAGAGGGAGTAGGAGAGAGGGACAGGGAAGGAAACAGCGAACAACTGACAAGACTTAATGTAGCTGGACAGTTGATATGTCAGTGATATTCAACACAAGTGAAAGCAGAATCAAAGAGGAAAGGATCTGTTACACCGGATCGATACCATGGCCAGAAACATTTTCACACAAAAATAAGACATTTTACACTGGAAGCGAAAGGCAGTCAACATTCCATTTACATATCTCTGTACACTTTTCTCTTCTCTACCAGTCCCTGTCTCCGTTGTTTGCTTTTTCTTTAACGATCGTGTGTTATCCACTATTAGTGATTTGCATTTCTGTAGCACCAAGATGTATAAAGTCTATCCCCCTCTTTCTCCATATTTTCTTTTTTCCCACGTCTGCCTCCCTCTCTGTTCGCTCCACAAATCTCTCTCTTTTTCTGTCTTATATTTGTTAGTCTTACACATAGAGAATCTCGACACAGTGTCTACCATATCATTAGAGGGAAAATTACCCAAGGGAGAAATTCAATTTGAAAGCTGTGGTGGTTAGACTGTCTGCCGGCTAGAATGCTGTAGTGGATGCTGGCTCTGTAGGGTGTCTGCCACTTCAACTCTTTGACTCCCGCACCCTATCCACCAACTGCAAAAACTTAGCCCTTTGACTCGCTCATCCTATCCACCAGCCCCCTGCAGGAAGCTGGTGGATAGGGTAAGGGAATCAGAAGGTTGTCTTCCCTTTGCTAGCATGGTTGACAATGCAGGATGATGGTAGAGAGGGTATGAGAATTAAAGGGTTACTGCAACCGTCCCAAACCACACTTACCTTTATTCAGTACATGTACAGTCATGGTTCTCTACATTTTCACCTTTTTTTCTGGCGAATTTTTATTGGGAGTAGTTACAGAACGATAGGTTTGGTCTGTACATTACATTCCTTTCCCTGTCAAGGGAATGCGAAGAACTACTAAGGTTTCTGGACTAGGATTGGAAACTGGTAATGGTTACTGTGAATGGATCCCGATCCTGGAGATCAGCTAATAGAGATGATCATGACCAAGGAGGTCCTGCCCCATGATGGATGTGAAGTGTTTTGACCTGTCCTTGACTGGTTACGGTCAAGGAGGAGGGCTTTGCTGTGACCCTGACCAGGCAATTATCAAATTATATGGCTGTAAATCCCTGTCCATAAAACACAGAAACATAGTGTTAAGACCAATTCATTCAGTTGGTCTGATAAAAAAAGCAAATTCGTTTGGAGAGGACTGGTGGGAAAAGGAAGAGGTTGGACCGGAGAGGCAACATCTGTTAATATATGTATATAAACATATATAGACAAACGAAAAATTCTCTCAAAACCAGATTCTACCAACACCGGTCAAACATCCAAAAAAATACAGGCACTCAGGTCACCAAACACTTCAACCAAACTGGCCATTCACTTCAAAATTTAAAATGTATCGCAGTGGAGAAGGTGCACTCTGAGAACCTGGACACCAGACTGAGGAGGGAGTCTTTTTGGATGAACAAAATGAAAACCATATTTCCTCTGGACTTGAACTCTGTCAATTGACGTCACAACAATATCGAGTCAAGACTACGTAATGTAGCCTACGTAAAATATTCTGATGTGTTTGTGTAGCATATCGTAGTCAGTGACTAAAGTCCCCTTGAGGAAGGCGGGTGTACCGCCGAAAATTTGGGAAATTTTTACATCGATTTGTTGCCTTTTCTGTGCACATGCTGCTTCAATTATATATATATATATATATATATATATATATATATATATATATATATATATATATATATATATATTGACATACGAAGGGCTGAAAACCGCTTTAAGAGCAATGATGGATGGGACTCAAGGGATGAGCTTGTGTGACAGTATAAAGACTACTAAGGCCCGGAGAACATTGTACTGACGACGTTTGTAAATACCGGGTAGAGGACAGGAATTGTTAGGGCGCTAATAAATATTGTAAAACGTAATTCATTAACTCATTCAGATAGCAGTCAAGAAGGGGTTTGTTAAATCCCTAACCAAAAGATATTGCATTTTTTTACAGGCTACAGACTGCATAAAATCAGGAATGAAAACTAGGGACTGGAACAACGTTGAGGCAATGACAGGAAAATCAGCAGTTACAAAGGTTATCTGAGGCTCTCTTCAGACAACAACTTTGAGAATCGCAGGACAGCTTGACTAGTTTAACCGTTAGCAGAGTTTTGAAGATTTGGTCTTTTTTTCACAGGCTCATCATCATCATCAGGTGCCCTGCCGCATGGCGTTGGCGACCATGGACTTCCAACCATCTCTATCTCTCGTTGCCCCCAGCATCTCCCCCACCTTCTCATCCTCAGCCACTCTGCAAGTCCGTCCAGCATTCTCTCCCTGGGTCTACCTGGTGCTCTCTTTCCCTCCAGCTTTCCCTTTGTGACCAGGTGCTCCAAATCCCCCTTCCTCATAAAATGGCCTATAAATGCTGCCTGTATTTTCCTAATCTTCCTTATGAGTGATCTACTTGTGTCTGCCTCCATCAAGACTGTCTCGTTTGTTTTCTTTGCTGTCCATGGAACTCTCAACATTCTTCTGAGAAACCACATCTCGGCTGCCTCAATGTTGTTCTGGCTTTGTTTGTTGACTGTCCACGCCTCGCATCCGTACAACAGTATTGGTTCTATATAACATTCAAGGACTCTCTTTCTGATGTTAATTGATAGGCATTTGTTGGTAAGAATGCTTGTCATCTTGTTGAATGCTGTTTTGGCTTGGCCGATTCTGCCAGCTATTTCCGATGTGCATCTGCCGTCTGATGAAATGACCGTTCCCAGGTATTTGAATGTATCAACCTGTGTCAAGGTTGTGCCACAGACTGCATACAATCAGTTATAAAGACTACAGGGACTGGAACAATGGCGAGGCAATGATAAGAAAATCAACAGTTGCAAATTCACAAGATTGAATGTGTTGGAGTATTTGGAGGAAAGATTCGACAGAGGTGATAGGTCACGTGGAAACAAGAATGAAAGGTAATTAATCTGTTATAACCGATATGTATCATGGGTCTCTAAGGGGTTACACGTAGTCTTAAGGCTCATGCCATGATCATTCTGGGTCTTCTCAATCATAATGCTATCTGTGGCATCAGCGTACTTGGAATTTATTCCGAGAGCAGAGACGTCATCTGGAGAAACTGTAACTGTCTAGTCCCTTGACCAGACACACGCATATGCTTTATAATTTATACAAAGGGAAATGCCAAATTTTACGCTGGAAGAAAATGGTGATCACCGTCCGCCCCCCTCCCCCCCACCCTTCTCCTTCAGTTCTCCACAATCTAGCCATCCATATCCCCAAAGTTGTATGACCATCGTGTCTTATCCTCCATTTCCATCTCAGTGACTTCCAAGCTTGTCCTTCATCTAGTGCCCTGTTCCCTCTCCATCTCCGTTTTCTGGCCTCCCCACCTCACGCCTCTCTCTCACTCACTCACTCACTCACTTAATCTCTCTGTGTCTCTCTCTCTGTCTCTTTCTGTCTCCCTCTTTGTCTCTCCCTCTCTCTCTCTTTCTCCTGCTGCTGCGGCCGTGCATAAAGGAAAAGTTACAAGTCTTGCCATACCGATACAAACGGTAATTGCTCGAAGAAAATTCAATTTAAGAGGTCTGTTAGATTACCACCCCGCTGGAACGGTGGTGTAGGTGATGGTTCCCAAGGGTATTCTCCCAGTTCAGCGCAATTGTCGCAAATCAGATATAGCGTTATTCCATACATCACCGACCTTGGTTTTCTGTTCCTTTTCAGTTCTTTTCTGGAGAGAAGGGGCAGGGGGTGGTGGGTGGTTGGGGGGGGGGCGAGTTTTATTCCTGATAGTTATAAAGCAATACTTCACTGTGTCCAATACAGTTTCTTTCAGTCAAAGGGGTTCCTATAGTTTCCACACTTGAAATGGACTCTGATTATCGTTGCTTTGAACAGATCCTGTTTGCTGAATGCCAGTGGTCGAGGTACCCACATGCATGAAAGCCTTGACTCAAAGGTAACTGTACAAAAATGTTGATTTTATCTCAGACTGTTGCAGTCGGTTCCACGCCTAGGATAACTTGTCAGGTCCCCAGCTAAACACATGTAGTTGTTACTGAGTTGACATGAACATAGTCCTGTTCCCGATATGCAGAATTCCATGTAAATATAGACACAAAAAGTCTGCGCCATCTGTTGTAACTGTTTTCACAATGTTGACGATAACATGATTTAAAATGTGTTGAAATTTAGCGCAGTAACTTTATATAAT
>CM060312.1:16285565-16288065 GCA_030674185.1 Monoplex corrugatus
CATCATCATCATCATCATCATCATCATCATCATCATCAGGTGCCCTGGCGCATGGCGTTGGCGACCTATCTCTCGTTGCCCTAGCATCTCCCCCACCCTCCTCATTCCCAGCCACTCTGCAAGTCCGTCCAGCATTCTCTCCCTGGGTCTAACTGGTGCTCTCTTTCCCTCCAGCTTTCCCGTTGTGACCAGGTGCTCCAAATCCCCCTTCCTCATGAAATGGCCTATAAATGTTGCCTGTCTTTTCCTAATCTTCCTTATGAGTGATTTACTTGTGTCTGCCTCCATCAAGACTGTCCCGTTTGTTTTCTTTGCTGTCCATGGAACTCTCAACATTCTTCTGAGAAACCACATCTCGGCTGCCTCAATCTTGCTCTGGCTTTGCTTGCTGACTGTCCACGCCTCGCATCCGTACAACAGTATTGGTTCTATATAACATTCAAGGACTCTCTTCCTGATGTTAATTGATAGGCATTTGTTCAAGGCCATAACCTTTGCAAAACTTATACGATACTTCAACAGAAAGGGGGGAAAAAAGGAAAAGAAAATTTAAGTACACATATCAATGCATTCGCGCACATGATCTGAGGAAATGCCCCTGCCGTTGATCACTCCGTCCAATTTATCGCACAGGGGATTAAAAAAAAAACATGCCTGAATACAAATTTAATCATAACTAAGAGCACTAAAAATAGGTTAGAGTTTGAAAAGTTAGGAGTTTATTCAAGAGGAAGTTTATGCCACTCGGGCCATTCCATACACGCTCCACCCAATTGTCATCTGTGATCGAGTAAACTCCTTGCGGCTACGCACAACTCTGTGCGATGGCAAGGTCTTGAAAAGAACGAGGTGGGAAAGGGGTGGGGGGTAAAATAAACATCAAGCTGACACCACCGGAATGATTGGGACATTAATTTAACCCTTGGACTCCCGGCACTCTATCCACCAACTGCAAAAAAAAAAAAAAAACCGTTTTGACTCCTTCACCCTATCCTGCAGAAAGCTAGTGGAGTCAAAGGGTTAAGTTTTTGCTTTATCAGCATAGTTGACAATGGAGGATGCATGGTGGACACGATGCAGGAATCAAAGGGTTAAAATGGGCAGCGAACAGGCCAGCTTATACAGGGGGGTGCAAAAGTAGGTATACAGTAAGTATCACATCATTATCATAATGCTTAATTCCGCTCTCAGTTAGAGGAGTGTGTGAATACTGACGGCAAGCAGTTTGAGTATCTGAGGGATTAAGGCTGTGCTTGTTATGACATGTATATGCAATATTCATTTGTTTGTAGAATGAATGGGATGAGTATTGTACGTGTTTTCTTTTTTTTCATAACTGTATTCCTACTTTTGCACCCCCTGTATGTAGCAAGCTGAAACTGAAGTCGAGACATCGGATCTGGAATCCGCGGCTCTTTTACCAAGAGCCACTCAGTCCACTTTGATACTGTTAGCTGTTGCTTATACCCGGCAGAGGAGTACGTTGATACTGTTAGCTGTTGCTTGTACCCGACATAGAAGTACGTTGATACTGTTAGCTGTTGCTTGTACCCGACAGAGAAGTACGTTGATACTGTTAGCTGTTGCTTATACCCGACAGAGAAGTACGTTGATATAGTTAGCTGTTGCTTATACCCGACACAGGAGTACGTTGATACTGTTAGCTGTCGCTTATACCCGACAGAGAAGTACGTTGATACTGTTAGCTGTTGCTTATACCCGACAGAGAAGTACGTTGATACTGTTAGCTGTTGCTTATACCCGACACAGGAGTACGTTGATACTGTTAGCTGTCGCTTATACCCGACAGAGAAGTACGTTGATACTGTTAGCTGTTGCTTATACCCGACACAGGAGTACGTTGATACTGTTAGCTGTTGCTTATACCCGACATAGGAGTACGTTGATACTGTTAGCTGTTGCTTATACCCGAAACAGGAGTCATCATCATCATCAAGTGCCTTGCCACATGGCGTTGGCGATCATGGCCTTCCATCTGTTTCTATCCGTTGTTGCCTCAAGCATCTCTTCCACCTTTTTGTCTTCAGCCACTCTACAAGTCCGTCCAATATCTTCTCCTGGGTCTACCTGGTGCTCTCTTTCCTCTACTTTCCTGTTGTGACCAGGTGTTCCAATTCCCTTTCCTCATAAAATGGCCTATAAATGTTGCCTGTCTTTTCCTATTCTTCCTTATGAATGATCTTCTTGTGTCTGCCTCCATCAAGACTGTCTCGTTTGTTTTCTTTGCTGTCCATGGACTCTCAATATTCTGCTTAGAAACCACATCTCGGCTGCCTCAATCTTGTTCTGGCTTTGCTTGTTGACTGTCCTCGCTTCACAACTGTGTAACATTGTCGGTTCTACATAACGTTCAAGAACTCTCTTCCTGATGTTAATTGATAGGCATTTGTTGGTAAGAATTGCTTTTCATCTTCTTGAATGCTGTTTTGGCTTGGCCGATTTTGCTGGCTATTTCTGATGGGCATCTCCCGTCTGGTGA
>CM060312.1:16295565-16320565 GCA_030674185.1 Monoplex corrugatus
AGAAGAGAAGAGAAGAGAAGAGAAGAGAAGAGAAGAGAAGAGAAGAGAAGAGAAGGAACAGAACAAAACAGAACAGAACAGAACAGAAGGGAACAGAACAGAACAGAACAGGACACAACAGAACAGAACAGAACAGAACAGGACACACAAACAGAACAGAACAGAACAGAACAGAACAGAACAGAACAGAACAGGACACAACAGAACAGAACAGAACAGAACAGAACACAACAGAACACAACAGAACAGGACACAACAGAACGGAACGGAACGGAACGGAACGGAAGAGAACAAAACAAAACAAAACAAAACAAAATAAAATGAAATAAAATAAAATAAAATAAAATAAAACAAAACAAAACAGAACGGAACGGAACAGAATAGAACAGAACAGCACAAAACAGAACAGAACAGTACAGAACAGAACAGAACAGAACAGAACAGAGCAGAACAGAACAGAACAGAACAGAACAGGGCAGAACAGGGCAGAACAGAACAGAACAGAACAGGGGCAGAACAGCACAAAACAGCACAGAACAGAACAGAACAGAACAGAAGAAAAGAGAATGGAACAGAACAGAACAGGGCAGAACAGAACAGAACAGCACAAAACAGCACAGAACAGAACAGAACAGAAGAGAAGAAAAGAGAATGGAACAGAACAGAACAGAACAGAACAGAAGAACAGAACAGAGCAGAACAGAACAGAACAGGACACAACAGAACAGAAAAGGAAGGGATGGAACGGAACAGAACAGAACAGAACAGCACAAAACAGAAACAGAACAGAACAGAACAGAACAGCACAAAACAGCACAGAACAGAACAGAACAGCACAAAACAGCACAGAACAGAACAGAACAGCACAAAACAAAACAGAACAGAACAGCACAAAACAGAACAGAACAAAACAGAACAGCACAAAACAGCACAAAACAGAACAGAACAGAACAGAACAGCACAGAACAGCACAGAACAGAAGAGAACAGAACAGAACAGAACAGAACAGAAGAGAACAGAACAGAAGAGAACAGAACAGAACAGAAGACGTCTTGCTTTTCGAAGGCAATTGCATGATACGTATGAGCACATTCACGTTTTTGTTTCTTACAGTCGCCCGTAGAGTGTCCACACGAATACACATACGCTATACATCTAGAGAATTTCCATGTTAAAACAAATTAACTATGATAACGTGAAAACATCAAAATAATAGACAAATGAAATACTGGGAGCGAGGGGGAGAGAGAGAGAGAGAGAGAGAGAGAGAGAGAGAGAGAGAGAGAGAGAGAGAGAGAGAGAGGAGAGAGAGAGAGAGAGAGAGAGAGAGAGAGAGAGAGAGAGAGAGATATTTTCCAGCCATAGAGTTATAGGCTAAAAGACATTTTTCAAACCTTCCATGAGAGAGAAAAGAGAGAGAGAGAGAGAGAGAGAGAGAGAGAGAGAGAGAGAGAGAGAGAGAGAGAGAGACTGAAACTGAAACTGAAACTGAAAATGGTTTATTGCCATTGACATTTTTGTCCTTGTGGCAAGGAGCATAAAACAAAGTCATTAAATTTTTCGGCGACGTTTTCTCGAAACAAAGATTTATGAATATAGTCATGGCTGACATTACATCCATTTGAATTTTTTTCCTAAAGATGAAGAAAAAATTGAACGGAAAAAGTTGAACAAAATGTTGAACAAAAAGTTGAAGAAACAGTTGACCACCAGACGTAATTAGTCATATAAGTAAGAAGAAGACCCAAATCCGGCAAATAAACATAAGAACAGTATAAAGTGATATCTTCACAGAGAGAGAGAGACAGAGAGAGAGAGAGAGAGAGAGAGAGAGAGAGACAGACAGACAGACAGACAGACAGAGAGAGACAGAGACAGAGACAGAGAGAGACAGAGACAGAGATAGACAGACAGACAGGCAGGCAGGCAGGCAGGCAAACAGACAGACAGAGCAAAACTGTGACACTTTTACCGAATATCATCAATAATAGTGTTCATAATATTATCATTTATCCAAGAGTAACATTAATGGAAATACACGTAATTGCATAAAAGTATATCATCTCTTACAAAAGATGATAATACTTTAGAGCATTGGTCTTTTACAATATCATAAATTGAGTTTAATAAAGAATATGTATATGGATGTACACGGGAAATGGAATACTGCATAGTTACATTGTATTACTGTGTGTGTAAAATTAACAGACGGTCTCTCTTGAATATTGCTGTGATATAATGGTATCCTAGATGATATGATGTGAAAGCATTTATCAAAATAAGATACCGATGTATCAAAGACTTAATTGAAAGAAAGAAAGCAAGAGAGAGAGAGAGGAGAGGAGACGAGAGAGAGGACAGAGAGACAGACAGAGGGAAGACAGAGAGACAGGAGACAGAGGCAGGACAGAGACAGAGAGACACAGAGAGAGGAGAGAAGAGAGACAGAGAGACAGAGACAGAGGCAGACAGAGAAGAGAGAGAGAGAGAGAGGAGAGAAGAGAAGAAGAAGAGAAGAAGAAGAAAGAGAAGAGAAGAGAAGAAAGAAGAGAAGAGAAGAAAGAGAAGAGAAGAAGAGAAGAGAAGAGAAGAGAAGAGAGAGAGAGAGAGAGAAGAGAGAAGAGAAGAGAAAGGAGAGAGAGAAAGAGAAGAGAAGAGAGAAAGAGGAGAGAGGAAAAAAAGAGCGAGGGACACACAGAAAACACAGAAATAGAAGACAAGAACAGAGAGACACACAAACACACGAGCAAGACGACACACACAACAACACACACACAAACCACAACACACACACACACACACACACACACACACACAAACACACACACACACACACACACAACACACAACACACACACACACACACACACACACACACAAACAACAACACAAACAAACACCACACACACCACAAACCACACAAACGAGCAGCCTACACACCAGCACGCAAGACGAGAGTACAAAAATGATTATACACTTGAACAAGCTATAACTGTTTTTTTTTTTTACTCTTTTTTTTTGGTTTTTTACAGTGTCCTTGCTTGCCTTGTCATTGACATTTGCATGAATGGTTGAGTGAAAATGATGAAATGAACTTTCGTAGAATCGATAAAAGACAATCTTCGTATTTCAAGACAGGGGAGTAGAGAGAGAGAGAGAGAGAGAGAGAGAGAGGAGAGAGAGAGAGAGAGAGAGAGAGAGAGAAGAGAGAGAGAAGAGAGACAGACAGACAGAGACAGAGACAGACAGAAAGAGAAGGAGAAAGAGAGAGAGAGAGAGAGAGGGAGAGGTACAGAGACAGAAACAGAGAGAGAGAGAGAAAGAGAGAGAGAGAGACAGACGGATATATATATATATATATATAGAGAGAGAGAGAGAGAGAGAGAGAGAGAGAGAGAACAGATAGACAGAGAGAGACAGAGAGATAGAGAGAGAAACAGACAGAGAGACAGAGACAGACAGAAACAGACAGACAGAGACAAAGAGACAGAGAGAGAGAGAGAGAAACAGACAGAGAGACACAGAGACAGATAGAGACAGAGACAGAGACACAGAAAGAGGACAACGGTTCGGAGATGGATGGACAGAGGCAGCACATGATTAGAATTGTGGCCAGAAAACTTAAATTAACAACTCGGTGAACATGGCAATGGCTTCATCTTTCCTGTTTTTTTTATTTTCGGTTCTTGTGGGGTGGGTGGAAGAAAGAAAAAGAAAGGAAAACAAATTTCTTTGTGCTCACAATCTTTCAGCAACCCCCCCCCCCCCATCTTTTTTGTGGCTTTGAAACATCCAACAAAACCATATCTCCTTTGTGGTTGTGAGGTTTCGAAATAAAACCCATCTCCCTTGTATTTGTGGCTTTGAAACATCCAACAAAACCCTATCTCCTTTGTGGCTGTGAGGTTTCGAGATAAAACCCATCTCCATTGTGACTGTTTAGTCTTCCACCAAATCCCATCTCCGTTGTGGCTGTGAGGCCTACAGTAAAAATCCATGGCATTTGGGTTCTGAGGTTCCAAAGAAAACCCTATTTTCTTTGTGGCTTTGACGTCAGACGCCCACCCACATGCACTAAAGAGGGGAAACATGAACAAGTTTCAAAAAAGTTTAGAACTTCAGTTTGTGTGGATATTGATAACAAGATTTTTGTGTTTGTTTGCTAAGATTTCCGTTTTTTTTTTGGCTATGATTTTTTAGATAACTGTTAGCCAAGGTTTCTTGCTGAGCTGTTTGTGAGGATTTCCTGCTTCAAGTGTTTGTTAGGATTTTCCCTGCTTAAGATGTTTGTTTATTCAACAAGCAAAGCCAGAACAACATCGAGGCAGCCGAGATGTGGTTTCTAAGAAGAATGTTGACAGTTCCATGGACAGCAAAGAAAACAAACGAGACAGTCTTGATGGAGGCAGACACAAGTAGATCATTCATAAGGAAGATTAGGAAAAGATGAGCAACATTTATAGGCCATTTTATGAGGAAGGGAGATTTGGAGCACCTGGTCACAACGGGAAAGGTGGAGGGAAAGAGAGCACCAGGTAGACCCAGGGAGAAAATGCTGGACGGACTTGCAGAGTGGCTGGGGATGAGGAGGGTGGGGGAGATGCTGGGGACAACGAGAGATAGAGATGGTTGGAAGTCCATGGTCGCCAAGGCCATGCGGCAGGGCACCTGATGATGATGATGATGATGTTTGCTAGGATTTTCTTTTTCAGTTGGTTTTCATGATTTCCTTTTTCAAGAGTTTGTCAGGATAACCTGCTTCAACTGTTTCTCAGAATTTCCTGATTCAAGTGTTTCTCGTGATTTTCTGCTTGTAGTGTTTCTCAGGATTTCCGGCTTCGGGTGTTTCTCAGGATTTCTTGCTTCAAGTATTTCTCAAGATTTCCGGCTTCAATTCTTTCTCAAGATTTCCTGGTTCAGGTGTTTCTTAAGATTTCCGGCTTGCGCTAGACGTTAGGATTTCCGTTTTTAGTTGTTCGTGTGCTATGTCCTGCTATATCTGTTTGTGTGGGCTATAGTCATTGTTATTGTTTTTACTGCTGTAAGCCCAGCTAATACTGTTGTACGGATGCGAGGCGTGGACAGTCAGCAAGCAAAGCCAGAGCAAGATTGAGGCAGCCGAGATGTGATTTCTCAGAAGAATGTTGAGAGTTCCATGGACAGCGAAGAAAACAAACGGGACAGTCTTGATGGAGGCAGACACAAGTAGATCACTCATAAGGAAGATTAGGAAAAGACAGGCAACATTTATAGGCCATTTTATGAGGAAGGGGATTTGGAGAACCTGGTCACAACGGGAAAGCTGGAGGGAAAGAGAGCATCAGGTAGACCGAGGGAGAGAATGGTGGACGGACTTGCAGAGTGGCTGGGGATGAGGAGGGTGGGGGAGATGCTAGGGGCAACGAGAGATAGAGATGGTCGGAAGTCCATGGTCGCCAACGCCAAGCGGCAGGGCACCTGATGATGATGATGATGAAGCCCAGCTAACTGCACAGTGCCATATCAGTGCTATTGTGTGGGCTAATGTAATCCTAGACTGACGCCGCCATAATAATTATTATACGAGATGGACAGTTAAAAAGGTCAGTTTAATGCGACAGAACCCACGTTAAAACCCTTCAAACATTTAATCTGACGCTCGTTCTACTGAGCCATTGAGGTCCAGAAAAAAGGAGAGAGAGAGAGAGAGAGAGAGAGAGAGAGAGAGAGAGAGACAGAGACAGAGACAGAGAGACAGAGAGAGACAGAGATAGAGAGAGACAGAAAGAAAGAGAGAGACAGACAGACAGAGACAAAGACAGAAAGAGAGAGAGAGAGAGGAGAGAGAGAGAGAGAGAGAGAGACAGAGAGACAGAGACAGAGAGACAGATAGAGAGACAGAGAGAGAGAGAGAGAAAGCGAGAGAGAGAGAGAGAGAGAGAGATGGACAGAAACAGAGACAGACAGAGACAAAAATAGAGACATAGATAGAGACAGAGAGACAGAGAGAGAAGGGTATTCAAGGAGAGAGAGGAAGAAAGAACATGTGCAAATGGCAGATATACACGCGTACACAGACGAATTACGCATGCCCGAACAAACATGTATAAAGCAATAAATCACATTCATAAAAAAGATTTCTTAAATTAACCACTTGCTTGTCCATTGATTGTCTAACGAGTGAGATGTGTGACTGAGGTGACAAATGGAGAAATAAACTTGATTAGATACAAGGCAGCCTCGTGTCAGAAAAGGAACAGGGTTAAGTTAAAAACTGCATAGTAAAAACGAGAGAGAGAGAGAAAGAGATAGAGAGAGAGAGAAAGAGAGAGAGAGAGAGAGACAGAGAGAGAGAGAGAGAGAGACAGAGGCAGAGAGAGAGAGAGAGAGACAGAGAGAGAGACACACAGAGAGAGAGAGAGAGAGAGAGAGAGAGAGAGAGTCCACACACATATACACGCATATACAAGAACACAAACATTCACACGCACCGCACACGCACACATACACTCACACACATATACATAAACACACACACACGTACACACCCAAACAAAAAGAAACAAAACACACAAATTCTCACAGCCGCCCTCCTACCCATACTCCGTCGGTCAAGCACACGCACACCCCCCCCCCACACACACACCCACACACACACACACACACACACACACACACACACACACACACACACACACACACACACACACGCATACACACCCACAGACACACACACACACACACACCCAAACCCACCACCCACCCACACACACACACACACACACACACACATACACACACACACACCCAAACCCACCCACCCACACATACAAACACACACACAGACACACGCACACACGCACACACACACACAGCACACACACACACACACACACACACATATACACATACTCTATCTCTATCTGTCTGTCAAGGAAACACAGACACACACACACACAGACACACACACACACACAGACACACACACACATATACACATAATCTATCTCTATCTGTCTGTCAAGCAAACACAGACACACACACACACACAGACACACAGACACACACACACACACACACACACACATACACGCGCGCGCGCGCGTTCATCCCCCAAAGTAATTACACACACGAACGAGCGATTACTTCAGCAACTATCTTTGCATTCTTGTCGTTGATATTTGAAGCCAGAGGCGACTGAGGCGGATAATTTGTAAATGAACTTCGGTAGCATCAACAAAAGATAGACTTTTGTATTCCAAGACGAGAGAGAGAGAGAGAGAGAGAGAGAGAGAGAGAGAGAGAGAGAGAGGAGGGAGGGAGAGAGACAGAGACAGAGAAACAGAGAGAGACAGAGACAGACAGTAAGGACGAGAGAGAGGGAGAGAGGAGAAGAGAGAGAGAAGGAGAGAGACAGACAGACAGAAGACAGACAGACAGACAGAAGTGAGAAAACGAACGAAGGATGAAGGAAGGAAGGAAGGAAGGAAGGAAGGAAAGAAGGAAGGAAGGAACGAAAATGTCTTATTGAACATGGGCCTCACCCTTTAAGAGGTGGAAGTAGGCTTACATAGCCATGCACATACTCAGTGTGATTCTGTCAAACAAACACCTGTGTGAACTGCATAAAATGTAAACTTTGCAATTTGCATAGTACGCTTTACATTACGTGATTAAAAATGATAGATAAAGACTGACATACAAGAGTGATAAGTGATTTTCTGTTTTAATTGTTTGAAATATAAACTTTACCATTTGCATAGTACGCTTTACATTACGTGGTTAAAACTGATAGATAAAGACTGACATACAAGATTGTTAAGTGATTTTCTGTTTTAATTGCATGAAATATAAACTTTGCAATTTGCATACGACGTTTTACATTCATCATCATCACCATCATCACCACCACCACCATCACCATCACCACCACCACCACCACCGCCACCATCATCATGATCATGATGATGATCATCATCATCATGATGTGCCCTGCCGCATGGTGTTGGCGATCATGGCCTTCCATACGAATCTATCCCTTGTCGCTGCATGTGCATCTCCTACCTTTTCTGTCCTCATCCACTCTGCAAGTCCGTTCAATGTTTCCTCCCTGGGTCTACCTGGTTGTTTTCTTTCCCTCCAGCTTTGCTGTTGTGGTTAGGTGCTCTAATTTCTCTTGCCTCATAAAATGTCACGTAAATGTTGTTTGTCTTTTCGTAATCTTCTTCATTAATGTTCTTCTTGAGTCTGCCTCCTTCAAGACTGTTTCGTTTATTTTCTTTGTTGTCCATGGAACTCTCAACATTACGTTTTACAGTACATGATTACCATGGTAGATATAGACCGATATATACGATTGTTGAGTGATTTTCTTCTAAGACCTATGTACATAGGCAATCAAACGCAAAATGACATTCATCTTCAGTGATGTTTTTACAAAATGGACACTTTCTGTCATGATCATATTTTATGATATGGCTTAATGCTTACTGACAGCACATTAAACCTTGCCTATGTCACTGCAACTCTAAAGCTACGTATGTCAATATTACATACCATAGATCTTATCCATCATCCGGCCTGTGACGTGAGTGCGTATGGAATTCATTCCGATCACGGAGACGTCATCTTGAGAAATTGAAACAAACTGAAACTGAAACTACATACACATTTCTGTTTCTCAAAAGTAGTTTCAAATGATCTATACTGAGCATATTTCTTTCTATCTCATAATGCCAGACCATTCCGGGATAAACCTATCAACCAGTTTTTTGTCAGAGCGGGCTGCTAGTTGGTAGGGCCATAGATTCAAGATCGGATATCTTGGGTTCAATCCCAGCCCGCAACATTAAAACTGGTCTGCTCGCTGTCCATCTTAATGTTTCCATCATTCTGGTGGTGTCAGCTTCTCCCCTTTCCTCGTTCTAAAACCTTGCCATTGTACAGGGTTTTGTGCAGACTCAGGAAATCTGTCAGATAACTGTTGGCAGATTCGGGTGGAGCGCATATGAAGCAGTTCGAGCGTGGTGAATCCTGCTTGAAATATGTCCAATAATTCCCAAAACTCCTGTCTTTGTCAGAAAGCATTAATAAATCCTAGTAATCTTTATGATTGTATTTTTATCCAGACTATGTTAGATCTAGTTTCTCATAATACTTCTCTTATAGTCGATGTTCCCCATGGTGATCGAGGCTATACCGCTTCTGGTACGCTTGGAGAGAAAGTCTATTTCCTTCCATCTAGACAATCTTGAACCAATAATTATCGTATAACTGTAACATATGTGTTCATGCACACAGGGTATCTTTTCAGATCTCTACAAATCACCTTATTTGGTGATCTGATAGGAATACTGAGGAATCGTTTGCATGATAACAAATGAACTTCTTGCAAATGGTCTGATCTGTCTAGTCCTCTAACGTCAGAAAAATACACCAGAGCTGGTTGAATTTTGATATCTTGAGAGATAGAGAGAGAGACAGATACATATATATAATATATATATATATATATATATATATATATATATAATATATATAGAGAGGGGGAGAGAGAAAGAAAGGGGGAGAGAGAGGGGGAGGGAGAGAGATAGAGATAGAGATACAGACATATATAATATATATATGTATATATAGAGAGAGAGCGGGAGGGAGAGAGAGAGATAGAGAGAGAGATAGAGATAGAGACATATATATATGTATATATAGAGAGAGAGCGGGTGGGAGAGAGAGAAAGAAAGGGAGAGACAGAGAGAGAGAGAGAGAGAGAGATTCACCTCTTGGCCTTCATTTGGATGTGAGATGGAAGGAGAGAGAGATCAAAGAGAACTTAGTCGACATGGCCTCTACTCTTTCCACACATTGATCAGAAGATTTGTGAGACCCTAATCTTTGTATAGGTAAAAAAAAAAAAAACACACACACACACAAACATTTCCTCTGTGAAACCAGGAACTCCTGAAAATAGAATGAAAGCGCGTATTTAATTAATTAACAAAGCAACACAGGCGTTAATTTGTGGCCAACTGGCTTTTATCAAGCTTACACAAACGACAACTAAAAAAACAAACAAACAAATTCATTTGACTTTAAAAGACAAAAACAAGAAATCGATTATCTTCTTCAGCCCAACGAAATAGCAAGGAAATGATCTGATCTGTTGTTTTTTTCCCCTACACTGGTGAATTCGTTCCTTTGTCTCGTGTTTCTTTGTCTCGTGTTTACACTTGACAAAGGCCACTTGGGGGAACATTCTGTTAACATTCTGTGCCTGTCTTGTTTCGTGGATTAATTAACCCTCTGACTCACGCACCCTATCCACCAAGTTGCAAAAAACTTAACCCTTTGACTCCCTCACCCTATCCACCAGCTTCCTGCAGGAAGCTGATGAATAGGGTGAGGGAGTCAAAGGGTTAAGTTTTTGCTTTATGCTAGCATGGTTGGAAATGCAAGGATGCCGGTGGACAGGGTGAGGGAGTCAAAGGGTTAAGTTTTTGCTTTGCTAGCATGGTTGGCAATGCAAGGATGCTGGTGGACAGGGTGAGGGAGTCAAAGGGTTAAGTTTTTGCTTTATGCTAGCATGGTTGGAAATGCAAGGATGCTGGTGGACAGGGTGTGGGAGTCAAAGGGTTAAGTTTTTGCTTTGCTAGCATGGTTGACAATGCATGGATGCTGGTGGACAGGGTGTGGGAGTCAAAGGGTTAAGTTTTTGCTTTACTAGCATGGTTGACAATGCAAGGATGCTGGCGGACAGAGTGAGGGAGTCAAAGGGTTAAGTTTTTGCTTTATGCTAGCATGGTTGACAATGCAGGATGCTGGTGGACAGGGTGAGGGAGTCAAAGGGTTAAGTTTTTGCTTTGCTGGCATGGCTGATAATGCAAGGATGCTGGTGGACATGGTGAGGGAGTCAAAGGGTTAAGTTTTTTACTTTATGCTAGCATGGTTGTCAATGCAAGGATGCTGGTGGACAGGATGAGGGAATCAAAGGGTTAAGTTTTTGCTTTATGCTAGCATGGTTGGAAATGCAAGGATGCTGGTGGACAGGGTGAGGAAGTCAAAGGGTTAAGTTTTTACTTTGCTAGCATGGTTGGAAATGCAAGGATGCTGGTGGACAGGTGAGGGAGTTAAAGGGTTAAGTTTTTGCTTTATGCTAGCATGGTTAGCAATGCAAGGATGCTGGTGGACAGGTGTGGGAGTCAAAGGGTTAAGTTTTTGCTATATGCTAGCATGGTTAACAAATGCAAGGATGTTGGTGGACAGGGTGAGGGAGGGAGTCAAAGGGTTAATTTTTTTGCTTTATGCTAGCATAGCTGACAATGCAAGGATGCTGGTGGACAGGGTGAGGGAGTCAAAGCGTTAAGTTTTCGCTTTACTAGCATGGTTGACAATGCAAGGATGCTGGTGGACAGGGTGAGGGAGTCAAAGGGTTAAGTTTTTGCTTTATGCTAGCATGGTTAGCAATGCAAGGATGCTGGTGGACAGGGTGTGGGAGTCAAAGGGTTAAGTTTTTGCTTTATGCTAGCATGGTTGACAAATGCAAGGATGTTGGTGGACAGGATGAGGGAGTCAAAGGGTTAAGTTTTTGCTTTATGCTAGCATGGTTAACAAATGCAAGGATGTTGGTGGACAGGGTGAGGGAGTCAAAGGGTTAATTTTTTTGCTTTATGCTAGCATGGTTAACAAATGCAAGGATGCTGGTGGACAGGGTGAGGGAGTCAAAGGGTTAATTTTTTGCTTTATGCTAGCATGGTTAACAAATGCAAGGATGTTGGTGGACAGGGTGAGGGAGTCAAAGGGTTAATTTTTTTGCTTTATGCTAGCATGGTTAACAAATGCAAGGATGCTGGTGGACAGGGTGAGGGAGTCAAAGGGTTATTTTTTTTGCTTTATGCTAGCATGGTTGACAATGCAAGGATGCTGGTGGACAGGGTGAGGGAGTCAAAGCGTTAAGTTTTCGCTTTACTAGCATGGTTGACAATGCAAGGATGCTGGTGGACAGGGTGAGGAAGTCAAAGGGTTAAGTTTTTGCTTTATGCTAGCATGGTTGACAATGCAAGGATGCTGGTGGACAGGATGAGGGAGGCAAAGGGTTAAGTTTTTGCTTTATGCTAGCATGGTTGGAAATGCAAGGAAGCTGGTGGACAGGGTGAGGGAGTCAAAGGGTTAAGTTTTTTGCTTTATGCTAGCATGGTTGACAATGCAAGGATGCTGGTGGACAGGATGTGGGAGTCAAAGGGTTAAAATTAAAGATTGATTGATTGATTTGGTTCAGTTTTTACGTCGACATCCACCTCAGGTGATATGGCCGACGGGGATAACCATCCCAGGGAAGTGGGGAAAGGGGGGGGGGGGTCTTATCTAATCCTATACTGACACCACCAGAACAACAATGACGTTAAGATGGGACAGTGAGAAGGCCAGTTTTAATGTAGAGCACCCCGGGATTCGAACCCACAACCATAACATGTGAATCCAACTAACTGAGCTACTGGGGCCCGCAAAATTAAAGTAGGAGTCTTGTCCTATTTATATGTTCCTTATGTCTGGTTGAATGTTGGCAGGTATTTTTAAAATCCAGATTGCGTTATTTCCCTTCGTTGCCCTGACGATTCTATCAAAAACCCATTTCCTTTGTGCCTTTGAAGTCTGACGCCCACCACTGACCTTCAGGAGAAGAAAATAAACAAGTATCTGAAATTTCTAACTCTAGCTTACGTGAACACTAGCGGAAGTATTCACATCAGCTTCGATGTATTTTTTCCCCCTTAAGATAATTATTTTCTTTTGTTATGTTTGGGTTTCTTGATTTAGATCGTCTTTCAGTGGGAAGGTGGAATGGTGTGTGGGTTATTTTTGTGTGTGTGTGTGTGTGTGTGTGTGTGTGTGTGTGTGTTGTGTGTGTGTGTGTGTGTGTGTGTGTGTGTGTTGTGTATGTGTGTGTATGTGTGTGTGTGCATGTGTGTGTGCGTGTCTGTGAGAGAGAGAGAGAGTGAGAGAGAGAAGAGAGACAGAGACAGAGAGGAGAGACAGAGACAGAGAGGAGAGACAGAGACAGAGAAAAGAGAGAGAGAGAGAGAGAGAGAGAGAGAGAGACAGAGACGGAGACAGAAACAGGACAGAGAGAGAGAAGAGAGAGAGGGACAGACAGAGACAGAGAAGAGAGAGAGAGAGAGAGAGAGAGAGAGACAGCGAAGAGACAGAGAGAGTGAGACAGAGACAGACAGAGACAAAGAAGAGAGAGACAGAGATAGAGAAGAGAGAGACAGAGATAGAGAAGAGAGAGAGAGAGTGAGAGAGAGAGAGACAGAGAAGAGAGAGAGCGAAGAGACAGGAGAGTGAGACAGAGACAGACAGAGACAGAGAAGAGAGAGAGACAGAGACAGAGAAGAGAGAGAGAGAGTGAGAGAGAGAGACAGACAGAGAAGAGAGAGAGAGAGCGAAGAGACAGGAGAGTGAGACAGAGACAGAGACAGAGAAGAGAGAGAGAGAGAGAGAGAGAGAGAGACAGAGACAGAGAAAAGAGAGAGAGAGAGAGAGAGAGAAATTTTTTTGTCACTTCGACAGATTAAACAATACAAGATTTCAAATGGATGCACAAAGATAGATAAAATGCCTTCTTCATCTTCTCTATTCCTCCTTCTCCTCCTGCTTTGTTCATGTGTAGGCTACATTATGGTGGTTAAACCTTCAAGAGTTTCGGCAACTGTCTAGGAAGTGGCTGTAGTAGCTCGTGCTTGAAGTAGATTAATGTAAAATGCCTTTGCTAAGCTACAGAATCACAAGAGACTTGGCCTTGATGGCTGGGCTTCCAGTGGTAGTACGAAATGTCATCACAGGCTGAATACCACCAGGCTGCAGTCATCGGCACGCTAAGAACTTTTGTGACCCAGTGATGCTTGAGAGACAGACAGACAGACAGACAGACAGACAGATACACACACACACACACACACACACACACACACACACACACACACACACACACACACACACACACACACACACACACACGATATTAAAAGCAGGAAAATCGAAAACTGATAAAAACAGTTACAGACCCATTGCTTTGACGTCCCACACGAGCAAACTAATGGAAAGATTGATCTTAAACAGACTTTTACACTACTGTGATAAAAATAATGTTATTCCGGTAAACCAGGCGGGTTTTAGAAAAGGGAGATCCGCAGTTGAACACCTGGTTAAACTTACGACTCAGATCAAACAACAGTTTGCCCGCAGAAAAAGTGTTTTAGCTACTTTCTTTGATGTAAAAAAAGCTTACGATCAAGTTTGGCATAAACGTTTATTGTTCAAGCTAAAATCTGTTGGTTTATCTGGCAATATGTACAATTACATTAAATCTTTTTTAGCTAATAGAACAATACAGGCTAGAGTGGGAGCTAGTTATTCTACTTCACGGCACCTCGACATGGGGATTCCACAAGGTTCAGTGATAGCACCTATTTTATTTAATATCCTTATACAGGATCTTCCTAAAGCTTTTTCAAATCGTGTTGTTTTAGTACAGTATGCTGATGATATATGCACTTGGATGAATATCACTTTAAAAAAGACAACTCCACAGAGAACACGGAATTACATCAGGAAATTGTATCAAATTGATCTTGATAATCTTGGAAACTATATGTTAGAAAATGGTCTGTCGTTGTCAGCAGAAAAGACTAACATGATGCTGTTTGATCCTGGTGGTAACTCAAATAACTTGCCTACTTTCAAATTGCTTGGTGAAGTGTTAAATTACAAACAGGTCGTAAAATTTCTGGGAGTTTACATCACTTCGAAATTAAGCTGGAATGTTCATTTTGATTATATTTTAACAAAAGCACGAAAAACCTTAAATTTTCTAAAGATAATAAGCAAATTACCCTGGGGAATGGATACAAATATACTGATTCATCTGTCAACAGCGCTGGTCAGGTCTAAATTATCCTACGCGCAAGAAGTTTTTTTCAATGCACCTAAATATTTACTAAAAAAGATTCAGAACTTGGACTGCAAAAGTCTTAAAATTGCACTAGGTGTACCAACTCATGCTTCTACTCTGGAAACGTACAAAGTTGCTGGAATTCTACCTCTAAACAACCATCGTGAGCTAGCTACAGCAAAGTTTGCAATTAGAACTACTTCACAAGCGAATAATTTTGTGAACAAAGAAATTAAAATCAGGTCTGATATTGACTTTCCAAAACGAGCAAAAAACATTTCATCACAAATTACAACCGCAACTTACATATCTGACCTGATCAAACAATCCAGCATAACTATGGATGAAATAGCCGAAAAACCAATGTTAACGCCTATCCCTACATGGGAAATGCTAAAGGCCACGTTTGATCTCGATTATGCAGACGTTAAAAAAGATGATAATGTCAACATTACGCTATCCACAGCTTGTGAACACATCGATGAAAAGTACCGTACCCACCTCCACATTTTTACTGATGGGTCAGTCTTAGCAAATCAGAGCGCTGGAGCAGCGTTTTATGTTCCAAAATTTAACATTAAAAAGTCTTTTTTCATTGGGGCAAATGTATCTATATATACAGCAGAATTGGTCGCTGTTGTTCAAGCGTTGCATTATTTAATAAGCCTTCGGCCTGTGCCTTTCAAAGTAGTTCTGTTTGTTGATTCAAAATCTGTATTATATGCCTTACAGTCTTTTGATACAGACACAAGACCTGATTTAATAATTGAGGCAAATCATCTAATACACTGTTTAAAGATAAATGGCTCGGAAATCAGTTTATGCTGGGTGCCTTCTCACGTTGGTCTTCACGGCAACAACGTAGTTGACAGAGCAGCTAAATCCGGTGCACTCCGTTTTGAAAATTCCATAGAATTACATGTTAACACCTCGGTAAAAGAAGCTTACAACTCGCTAGAATTAGCATCATGGATTCGATTTCATGAACATTTAAATGAAAAATTTGTGTCTCAAAAAAGAATCGAACTTTCAGTTCAAAATATCTGTAAAAAAATGCAGTATTCTTCGATATATCATTTGAGATTAATTGTTACCACATATTTCGTATTCAACTGAACGCTTTGAAAACAAAATATTGTAAAAACGTTTTATGTATTTGCGGTGAACAATTCACATTGTATCACTGTTTGTTTTACTGCAGAAAGCTTCGTTATTTTTTACCAAAGATGTTTACACAAGGAAACTATCTTGAAAAGCATTTTAAAGAAGTGATATCAGATCAAGTTCTGTTAGTTAAAATTTCAGAATCATTGGTTCACAGTCCTGTTAATGCGTTACTTTAAGGTTATTATTTTAATTATCATTATCTTATTTTGTTTTGTTTTGCTTTTTATGACGATTTTTCTTTTACATTTGATGTTAGCGTTGTTCTAGTTTCATTTCTCTGATCATCCATATCATTTTTCTAAAGACCTTGCCGGTTCCTTTTAATTTTTTTTTCCGTCTCTTACTCTGTTCCCTTCTTTCCCCTCCTCCCCCCCCCCCCCCAATCATCCTCCATGCCATTTTTATCCGTCTAATATCACTTATAGTGAAAAGATGTTAAATCAAGGAACGAAACGAACACACACACACACACACACACACACACACACACACACACACACACACACACACACACACACACACACACACACACACACACACACACACACACACACACATGATCAATACCGTCGCTACATTTCACGTGAGAAATGCATGTCACAAGGATTTTGCGTTGGTTTCTTTTGAAATGAGCTCAAGATATTTCTGTTCATCTTTTTTGTTAGTTCAGCTCTAATTCACCGATCGTTCAGCGACCAATGCACTTGTGTGTGTATGCGGCCCAGTTTTTTTTATTCCTTTTCTTGGTGTAGAGAGATCACTTGTAGCTGATGTAGCTTATGTGTATATATCCCTTATTCCACAAATAGAGGTTTATTTTCTGTCACATTTATGCCTCTGAGATTTACAATAAAGAAACAGGGAACGAACCCAACAGGACTCAAATAAAGTCTGTAAGAGTGTGGTCCTGTCGCACTTTGACTTACATGGAACCCTGCCCTAGCGATAGGTGGTCCATCAGTAGGCAACAACAGTCATCAATAAGCAGCAACAGTAGTCATAAGCATGATAGCAGTGTTACTTAAAATCAACAACGTCCTCATTCAGGCTTGAGAAAAAAGCTTGGAGATCATCAACTAAGTGGTTGAAGTCCTTTCCATGAGATGCAGTGTAACGACTGAATCATCTCATCTCATCTTTTGTAATCTTCTATCTTATTGTTCTTTCGTGTTTGGCTTTTCTCTTTTGGCTTGTTGGAAAACTCCCGTCGCTTATGTGTGGCTTTGGTGGTTTGTTAACGATTGAATAAGAACTGATAAAAGTATGGGTATTTGCACGTCGGTTTTGCTTATCGGTTCTATATAACATTCAAGAACTCTCTTCCTGACAGGTTTGCTACACCTCTCTTATATCTTCACAAAATGGGATAGGATATGAGCCAAGCTCAACAAGTTCCTTTCTCCCCGCTGATTTCGTCAAGGCCAAATGCTATATGCTATATGATAGTTGATATGTCCAGGAGGCGCAGCAGGGATGTCTTTGATAAACTTACGAACTTCTTAATTTCCTCACTTCTGAATGATAGTTTCCCTGTTACTGCCTCAAAGACAGAAATAATCACATTATGCGAGATGGCGTCTGTAAACAGTAGGCTTCCCATGGTCATTTTTTATCCGTGTTTTTATCCGTGGGATATATCTTAAAACATTCCCCAAGATTGTATTTTGAAAAACAAAATACACTAAATATTGAATAAATAACATCCATCAGTGTTGCTGAGATATTACTTATAATGGTGGTAGGTGGGGGGCTGAAGGGAAAGGCTTGTGGATGGAGTTCAACAGCGCTATTACTTCTTGTCTGTGTCTGTGATAACCCAGCATTTTTTTAGTCATGCGCACATTTGTACAGTTCATTTGATTTCCCGCTCAATCTTTGAAGTATTCTATTGCTAATAATCGGTCAGATATTATGATTTTTGAAAGAATGATTCGTTGTGTTGGTTCTGCACTATTGTATTCCAGAATATAAAGTATTGTTCTTCAGTGTTTTCCCTTTCTGTATTTTCTTGGAGACGGTCTCCTCTTTGTGCACGTTATTTTTGTATATTTACCGGTTGCATGATATTTATATGAAGGTTGCTCATTGATTGTGCAATAAGTCTCATGTTATTTGTTAACCAGTTGCATGTCATTTGTTTGATATTTGCATATACAGGGAGGTGCAAAAGTAGGTATGCACTTATGAAAAAAGAAAATACGTACAATACTCATTGCATTTATTATACAAACAAATGAATATTGCATATACATGTAATAACAAGCACAGCCTTAATCTTTCAGATTCTCAAACTGCTTGCCGTCGGTATTCACACACTCCTCTAATCGAGAGCAGAATTAAGCATTATAATAATGATGTGATACTTACTGTATACCTACTTTTGCACCCCCCTGTATATTGGGTTGAATGTTGTTTGTCTAAAAGCTGCATGTTATTTGTGTAATACATTGCTTGTTACCTAGATATATATATATATAGGTTGCATGTTATTTGTTTAATTAACCAGTTGCATGTAATTTGTATAATCAGTTTCAAATAATACTTTGTTTTTAACTTTATCACTGTATAATTGTCCTCTGTAATTTTAACATAATCTGCCATCTCTGTCTGTGACGTAAGACAGTTCTTATGAAAGCATATGGCTTCCAAAACTTCAAAGAAGCTTATACGAAAATGTTTACCACTCTATTTGTCTGTACAGCTCTCTCCTTCTTATAAAATGTTATTTGTGTGTGAATTTACTGGAGATGGTATTTTGTATTTGATGTCAAAATGAAACAGGGTGTGCTACCATGTTCGCCAGCTTTCCGTGGTTGATTTGATCGACGCTTGTCTTTCTACAAAGTTGTGAAAATGCTAGCTGTTGTTAGTTTGTTTCTTTGCTTATCAAACATGTGTATTCTTTAATGTTATTGATACGTGTGATAATGACTGTTATCTCAAATAAGTTAATTTGTTGGATGTATATTCATGACTTAATGTATTCGTATTGTTTCATGTTTTAAAACTTAGAAACCGGCAAGATTTGTGATATAATCATTTTTGTCTCAATTGACTGATTGTTTTGTTGACAATGAAGTAGTTATTTGTTCATCGATTGATATATTAACTGGTCGATTAATTTATCCATCGTTTGATTTTTCGATAACATTAAGATACACATACGAACTGGTATATACAAAGTATTTCAGCATTTCCATTATCATGAATCATTGTAACACACTGACGACTGTCTCCAATCTCGTGACACTTTGTGCCTTCAATTTGACAATTGTGGTTTGTTAAAGAGGATTTTATGGCGCTAGCACACTTCCATATGCGTTCAATCCAAATCTGCCAGCAATCATCCGGCAGACTGTCTGGGCCTGCGCAAACCATATACGCTGGTAAGGTTCAATCCCAAATCTGCCAGCAATCATCCGGAGACTGTCTGGGCCTGCGCAAACCATATACGCTGGTAAGGTCTTGAACTGAGAAGGAGGGATAAGGATCTAAGGAACACTACGCTGACACCACCATGATGGAAACGTTCAGATGGACAGCAAACAGCTGACAGACTCTGAACCTGTGCAAAACTCTAAACGCTTGTCTCACCTGTCTCACCTGTCGGCGTCACCGGAACAGTGTTGGCCGCTGCACATGATGTCCTCACAAGTTGCCTCCAGCACTCTCGATCTTGGCTAAGTCTGACCACCTCCTGAGTTTCTTGCCACTGATGTTTGTGATGTTTCTAGCAAGTGATGCAGGTGGCCGTCCTCTGTTTCTCTTTCCTTCCACTTTACCTTGGAGGACAGTGGACATCAAGTCTGTTCTCTCATTACGCTTGTAAGGTCTTGAAAAGGAAAGGAGAGGTAATGACCACGCCACACTACGCGGACACCACCAGAATTTTGGAAACATTAAGATGGACTGCAAACAGCTGACAGATTCTTAGAGACTGCGAAAAAACTATACGCTGAAAAGTTTTGAAATAGGACGGACAGAAAAAGATTTACGCAACACTATGCTGACATCACCAGAATAATGGAAACCTTATGATGGACAGCAAACAGCCGGCGGATTCTCTGAGCCTGCGCAAAACCTTATGCGCTGGTAAGGTCTTGAAATGAGAAGGAGGGATAAGGACCTACGCAACACTACGCTGATACCATCAGAATGATGGAAACATGAAGATGGACAAGCAAACAGCTGGCAGACTCTTTTGGTCTCCGCAAAACCCTACAATTGTGGTAAGGTACATAAATGGGAAGGAGGATTAGGTACCTACGCAACACTACGCTGACACAACCAGAATGATGGAAACATTAAGACAGACAGCGAACAGGTCTGTGTTGTTGTTTTTTAAGATTGCGGGCTGGGATTGAACTCCAGATATCCGATCTTGAGTCCCACAGCTGTATCAAAAGAACCAACAAAGCCCTTCGTGCCCTGTTTTCATAGTTAATTTACTTCATGTTCGGTTTCTTCTGCTACTTGTTTGCCTCAGAAAAACAAACAAACAAACAAACAAAACAAAAAAAACAACAACAGAGGCCAGGGTGTTTGGTGTCTGTGATTTGTTAAGGGGGCAGACCTATCCAGATTTGGGTACCAAGATTGTGATGTTCAGTGTTTCAGTTCTAATTAACCAATCACCATGATATTTGACAAGAAGATACATCACACAGTATTCTTTGGATTGAATATCGTTGTTGGGGTCTGTGAGTTATGAAAAGTTGACAAAAATTAATTGATTAAAAAATGTTCTCGCGAAAATGAAAAAAATATAGTATATACTGTGACATGTATAACTACACATATATTCATGTTAGGAATTTGATATTTAGTGAGCAAACACATCTATATAGTATATATAGGCATGTAGTAAAATCTTAGCTCTACTATCATTATTTTCTGTACAATCATCACACCAATTTTTAGAATAATTTTAATAAAAAAAAATATAATACAACTTTTGATAAAAATGTTTCTTTCAAGCAGAACTGCAAGATTTTACTACCGGCTATAGGCACCTGTCCCTGCTATATGTGTGCCAAATATCAAGGAAATCCGATAAAAACTTTTGAACATATTATGTCTGATGTATACATCAGGGTAGGTCTGCCCCCTTAAGTCTGACGTTGGAGGGACATGGTAATGGTGGTGTCTTTATCAGGACAAAGTATCGTTCAGTTTTTGGTTCCGTTGTCTGAGCGATGACTGTCGTTGTTTTCAGTCTTTCGGATGAGACGATATACCGAGGTCTAGCGGCAACAATGGAGTTTCCCTGGCAAATTCTGTGGGTGTAAAATCCACTTTTATAGGTAATCCAAAATACACGCATACAGGAAACTTAAAATCAGGTGGCGCCGTACTGTGGTTGCTGTGCTTTCTTCGAGAGAGCAACCTGGTAAATGGCCAAAGAAAGGAATACAATGAAATACAAGAAAGACGGTAAGTAGCAGGGGTCTACAAAAACCAAACCAAACCAAAAAAAAAACAACAACAAAAAAAACCAAAACAAAAAACCCAAACCGAAACAAAAACAAAACAAAAACAAACAAACAAACAAACAAAAACGAAAAAAAAAAGACAAAACGATAAGTAAGAGGCAGTATAGTCTGTGGTATATTGTCTAACTAGAGGGGTGAAACAACAACACAACAACAACAACAACAAACAAAAGAAAAGGTAGTAGCAGGGAGTGTAGTTCGTGGCGTCAGAGGTGAGAGGACAAAGATCAAGGATCTTGTTTTTTTCAGACGTTTGCTCCTATTCGTGTGTTGTTGTTGTTGCTGCTGTTGTTGTTGCCGTTTCATCGGCATCCTCCTCCTCCTTATCACCATTGTTGTCATCATCATTCTTTTTTTACCCTCTTTGCTATCGTCTTCGTCATCGTCATCATCATTGTCGTTTCTATTGCTGCAGCTAATATTGTCATTTATCACTTTTGTTTCGAATGTGTGTTTGGTCTTTTTGTTTACCGTAATAGATTTCAACTGCAAACGGGTACATTCGAGCATCTGTTTTTGTTCGTTTATTTGTTTTGAGTGTTTTCTCTCTTTGGGAAGTGCTATAATTGTCTGTTTTGTTACAAAAGTGTGTTGCTATAATTGTCCTGTTTTGTTACAAAAGTGTGTTTGGTCTTTTTGATTTTTCATGATAGATTTCAACTGCATACAGGTACATGGAGTGCCTACCTTCTTTCTATTTGTTTATTTGTTTTGTTTGTTTTTCTCTTTTTGTTAAGTGCTACACTTGTCCCATTTTGTTACGAGAGTGTGTTTGTCTTTTTTTTTTCTTTTTACATAATAGACCTCAATTGCATACAGCGCTTAGATTTGATTTTATCAAGATTTTGCGCTATATAAATATTGTAATTATTATTATTATTATTATTATATGGAGCACCTTTTTTGTTCGTTTGTTTCTTTAGTGTGTTTATGTCTTTTTGTTAAATGCTACACGTGTTCTGTTTTGTTACGAAAGTGTGCTTGGTCTTTTTGTTTTCCATAATATACCTCACTGCGTACAGGTACATGGAGCATCTTTTTGTTTTCCATAATATACCTCACCTGCGTACAGGTACATGGAGCATCTTTTTGTTCATTTGTTTGTTTCGTATGTTTTTCTCTTTTTGTTAAGTGCTACACTTCTCCTATTTTGTTACGAATGTGTATTTGTTTTTGTTTTTTTTCAGGCCGAGAAACTGAACCCGGAGTCTCAGTCGTACTACACAGTGTCTGATTTCGACCATCCCTATATACTGGACTTTTACGACAGGTACTGCTTGTGGCCTGGGTCATGCTGTTGGCACCACTTGTTCACGTTATCATCAGATCTTCATCATCATCATCATCGTCATCATCATTATCATAAACCATTTGTTGTAAGGTTAACGTAAAAGTTGTACTGACACGTCTTAATCTTTACTTAAAATAAAATACCGCAACCGCACACATGCGCAAACATACACACACACACACCACCCTTCGTACAACGCACACACACACACACACACACACACACACACACACTCACACACACACACACACACACACACATTCACACTCCCCCCCCCACACGCACGCACACACCTACACACACACGCACGCACACACCCCTCCACACTCACACACACACTCAGACACACACAGACCATACACACACACACACACACAACACACAGACACACACACAGATACACAGACACACACAGACCACACCACATGCACACATACACACACATATACACACACGAACGCACACACGCACACATAAATGCAAACACACACACACACACACGCACGCACACACACACACACACACACACACACCACACATATATGCACGCACACACATAACACACACACCGCACCCCCGACGTACAACACACACACACACACACACACACACACACACAACCACACACACACACACACACACACACACACACACACACACACACACAACCACAGAGAAACATTGTCTAGCTAAGATTGGGTCCATAGCTTATTAAAAAATCGAGAAAACGAATTATTCATGACTTTCATTATAAATGGAAAGTACTACACATTACTTGACACTTACATTTTTTGAGTATTAGACGTCCATTAATTTTGTCAGCCATCTAGCGTATTTAGCTGGCAGAATCGGCCAAGCCAAAACAGCATTCAAGAAGATGACAAGCATTCTTACCAACAAATGCCTATCAATTAACATCAGAAAGAGAGTCCTTGAATGTTATATAGAACCAATACTGTTGTACGGATGCGAGGCGTGGACAGTCAGCAAGCAAAGCCAGAGTAAGATTGAGGCAGCCGAGATGTGGTTTCTCAGAAGAATGTTGAGAGTTCCATGGACGGCAAAGAAAACAAACCAGACAGTCTTGATGGAGGCAGACACAAGTAGATCACTGATAAGGAAGATTAGGAAAAGACAGGCAACATTTATAGGCCATTTTATGAGGAAAGGTGATTTGGAGCACCTGGTCACAACGGGAAAGCTGGAGGGAAAGAGAGCACCTGGTAGACCCAGGGAGAGAATGCTGGACGGACTTGCTGGGGATGAGCAGGGTGGGGGAGATGCTAGGGGCAACGAGAGATAGAGATGGTTGGAAATCCATGGTCGCCAACGCCATGCGGCAGGGCACCTGATGATGATGATGATCTAGCGTATTCGTCTGCGTAAGCATATTCCTATATCAATGTCAAATTAAAAAGCATATCTAAATGGTATGCTTTTGCTGTGGTTTGCGATTCTTGTTCGTAAAAGCCTGCGGCCCGCCAACGGGACGCACTAAGGCTATATGACGTTTTTTTTTTTTTTTTTAAATAAAGGCAGAGATGGTATTCCTATTGATGACAATGACAATGATGATTTGTTCTCGAGGTTGTTATGACCTTTGTTCTTGAAGTTGTTATGACCTTTGTTCTTGAAGTTGTTATGACCTTTGTTCTTGAAGTTGTTATGACTTTTGTTCTTCAAGTTGTTATGACCTTTGTTCTCAAGTTGTTATGACCTTTGTTCTTGAAGTTGTTATGACCTTTGTTTTTGAAGTTGTTATGACCTTTGTTCTTGAAGTTGTTATGACTTTTGTTCTTCAAGTTGTTATGACCTTTGTTCTCAAGTTGTTATGACCTTTGTTCTTCGAGTTGTTATGACCTTTGTTCTTGAAGTTGTTATGACCTTTGTTCTTGAAGTTGTTATGACCTTTGTTCTCAAGTTGTTATGACCTTTGTTCTTGAAGTTGTTATGACCTTTGTTCTTGAAGTTGTTATGACTTTTGTTCTTCAAGTTGTTATGACCTTTCTTCTCAAGTTGTTATGACCTTTGTTCTTCGAGTTGTTATGACCTTTGTTCTTGAAGTTGTTATGACCTTTGTTCTTCAAGTTGTTATGACCTTTGTTCTTGAAGTTGTTATGACCTTTG
>CM060312.1:16325565-16338065 GCA_030674185.1 Monoplex corrugatus
AGAGAGAGAGAGAGAGAGAGAGAGAGAGAGAGAGAGAGAGAGAGGAAAACAGGGATAGGGAGATAGAGGAAGAGAAGGAGGGAGAGAGAGGAAGAGAAAGAGAGAGAGACAGAGAGTGTGTGAGTGAGATAGAGAGAAAGAGGGAGAGAGAGACACAGAAAGAGAGACAGAGAGAGAGAGGGGGGAAAGAGAGAGAAGGAGAGAGAGAGACAAAGAGACAAAGACAGAGAGAGGGGGAGGGAGACAGAGAGAGTGTGTGCGTGTGAGATAGATAGATAGAAAGATAGCTAGATAGATAGATAGATAGATAGAGAGAGAGAGAGAGAGAGAGAGAGAGAGAGAGAACAAAATAAAACATAAATGGTTTAATGATGTAGGTAAAAAAAAAGCTTCTATCTCAACAAAAATAGCGCAATGCTATTGCAAGCATTTGTGATGCCTTTCCTTCGTTTCCTGTCTGAGAGAGAGAGAGAGAGAGAGAGAGAGAGAGAGAGAGAGAGAGAGAGAGAGAGAAAGAGAGAGAAGGAGGGAGAGAGAGAAAGAGAGAGAGAGAGTGAGAGAGAAAGAGGGAGTGAGAGAGAAGAAAATAAAACATAAATAATTAAATGACATAGGCAAAAAAGCTTCTATCACAACAGAAATAGAGCAGTGCAGTTGCAAACATTTGTGATGCCTTTCCTTGGTTTCCTATGTCTGAGAGAGAGAGAGAGAGAGACAGAGAGAGAGAGAGAGAGAGACAGAGACAGAGAAAGAGAGAGAGACAGAGACAGACAGACAGACAGACAGACAGACAGAGATAGAGACAAAGAGAGGGAGAGAGAGAGAGAGAGAGAGAGAAACAGACAGACAGACAGAGACAAAGAGAGGGAGACAGGGACAGACAGAAAGAGAGACAGAGAGAGTGAAAGAGAGTGAGAGAGAGAGAGAGAGAGACAGACACACAGACAGACAGACAGACAGACAGAGAAGTGCACGAAAGGTCTGTGTCAATCTCAGATAGGTGAGGCGAATAGTGTAGCCTTCAGCAGACTTGATGCCAGACTCTGTGCTGATGGAGACTGCGATCCCTGGAGTGGCAGGCAAGGAAAGATGTACAAGTAGGAGAATTGTGGCTTCTTGTGTGTTTTTGCGTTCGGTCAGGGGCCCAGCGACATAATATTTCATCTTGCCTGAAGGACTGGTCTCTTTACACAGCATGCTGAGTTTGTCTTTAGTTTCTTGTTTTTTTCTTTTGTTTTTGTTTTTTTACGCAGAAAGATTGAAGCGGTATTGTTCTGTTGTGCGGTGGTTTGGGACACATGTTAGCAGTTTGGTTTTTGTTTGCTTGTTGTTGTTTTTTTTAGCATTTTTTTATGTTTGTTTTCTGTTTGGTTTTGTTTGCATGTTTTTTGTGTGCATTTTTTGTGTTTGTTTTCTGTTTGGTTTTGTTTGCATGTTTTTGCATTTTATTTTTTTGTTTTTTTGTTTTCTTGTTTCTCTGTTTCTGTTTTCGTTGTTATCATAATTTAAGAACAACAACATACGCGCATGAAAAACGTATTTTAACATATAAACAAAACCACAATTTAGGCAAAACATGCTGCTGCTGTTCATCAGAGTGTACTTTCAATACAAGAGAAACGAGAACTTCATATAGAAAACGCGTTGTAACAAGTACATGATAGGAAACGCTGCACTACACCGGAGGTCTATACAATAGAACACAATGCATGCAATACATTGCAGTGTAACGTAAACTTATATGGTACAACTCAACAGAATTTAAACAAACAACATCACAATGCAACACTATGCATGACAAGACAATACAAAACAGGAAAGGTAGGACAACACAAGACAACACAAGACAACACAACACAAGACAACACAACACAAGACAAGACAAGACAACACAACACAACACAACACAAGACAACACAACACAAGACAACACAACACAAGACAACACAACACAACACAACACAATACAACTAACACAATGCAACACAACAACACAATGACGCGACACAACATATCACACGACACGACACGACACAGCACAACGCAACTCACAACACAGCACAGCACAGCACAGCACAGCACAGCACAGCACAGCACATCACAGCACAGCACAGCACAGTACAACATATTGACCATTGATAAAGATCTACCACAAGCTACCTCACCGTGAATCTGATATTACCTTACCGTAAAAGTCTTAAAACTACAACACTATAACATTGTCCTTATCTTTACAAAGTTTAGTTCATGGGAAAGAAAAGTGGGGAAGAAGGAAAGGAGGAAGAGGAGGAGGAGGAGGAGGAGGAGAGAGCGGAGAGAGAGAGACAGAGAGACCGACAGACAGAGACAGAGAGAGAAAGGCAGAGAGACAGACAGATAGAAAGATAGATAGATAGATAGAGAGAGAGAGAGAGAGAGAGAGAGAGAGAGAGAGAGAGAGAGACAAACAGACAGAGAGAAACAGACAGAGGCAGAAACAGAGAGACAGAAGGAGAGAGAGAGAGAGAGAGAGAGAGAGAGAGAGAGAGAGAGAGAGAGAGAGGAGAGAGAGAGAGACACACACAGAGACAGAGACAGACAGACAGACAAAGAGAGAGAGAAAGAGAGAGAAAAAAAAACAGACAGAGAGAGGCAGAAACACACACACACACACTTACACACATACACACAAACACACACACATACAGAGAGAGACAGAGACAGAGAGACAGAGACAGATAAAAAAGATACAGAGAAACAGAGACAGAGAGAGAAGTTGATGAATATCTACATGTATGTCAATCTCAGATGGGTGAGGCGGGTAAGTGTAGCCTTGAGCGGACTTGATGCCAGACTTTGTGCTGATCAAGACTGCGATAGCAATCCCTGGAATGGCAAACGGCATGGGCAGACGTACAAATGGGGAATTCTGGACTCTTGTATTATTGCATTATTGCATCTAGTCAGAGGACGAAGGACGTAATATTTCATTTTGTCTGAAGGATTTGTCTCTTGTACAATATGAAGAATGTTGAGAGTTCCATGGACAGCAAAGAAAACAAACGAGACAGTCTTGATGGAGGCTAGGCAGACACAAGTAGATCACTCATAAGGAAGATTAGCAAAAGACAGGCAACATTTATAGGCCATTTTATGAGGAAGGGGGATTGGAGCACCTGGTCACAACGGGAAAACTGGAGGGAAAGACAGCACCAGGTAGACCCAAGGAGAGAATGCTGGACGGACTTGCAGAGTGGCTGGGGATGAGGAGGGTAGGGGAGATGCTGGGGGCAACGAGAGATAGTTGGAAGTCCATGGTCGCCAACGCCATGCGGCAGGGCACCTGATGATGATGATGATGATGACGATATGCTGAGTTTGTCTTTTTGTTTTTCACTCAGACATATTGCTGTGGTATTGTCATGTTGTGAAGTGTGATGAGATGAAGATCAGCTGTTAGATTTTGTTTTCTGTGTTTAGATATTTTTTTTGTCTCTTCGTTAGCTGTCATAATGTAAACATAACGCTCAGCGCTTAGATTTGATTTTATCAAGATTTTGCGCTATATAAATATTGTAATTATTATTATTATTATAACATATTCGTGTAAAACACACGATTTAACATGTAAGGAAAAATAAAAAGAAGTCGACATGATGGTGCTGTACTTTAGCAGAGTGTTCTCTCCAAAAAAGAGAAGCCAGAACTTCACATGGAACATCTTTTGTTAGAGGCATATGACAGGGTACACAGCAATGGTATGGGGTTTAGTACACGTACAATAGAACACAGTGCAGTGCAATACAATGTATTGTAAAGTAAAACGATGCGATATGATACAAAAACTAGACAATGCAACACAACACAATACAACGTGACACAAGACCAGACAAGACAAGACAAGACAAAAAAGACAAGACAGCATAACACAGCACAGCACAACACAACGCGACGCAGCCCAAAGCGAAGTAAAGCAAAACAGAACAGAACAGAACAATAAAGGAAAGAGAAGAGAAGAGAAGAGAAGAGAAGAGAAAAAGAGAAGAGAAGAGAAGAGAAGAGGAAGAGAAGAGAAAGAGAAGAGAAGAGAAGAGAAGAGAAGAGAAGAGAAGAGAAGAGAACAGAACAGAACAGAACAATAAAGGAGAAGAGAAGAGAAGAGAAGAGAAGAGAAGAGAAAAAAGAGAAGAAAGAGAAAAAGAGAAGAGAAGAGAAAGAGAAAGAAGAAAGAGAAGAGAAGAAAAGAGAAGAAAAGAGAAGAGAAGAGAAGAGAAAAGAAGAAGAGAAGAGAAGAGAAGAGAAGAGAAGAGAAGAGAAGAGAAGAGAAGAAAGAGAAGAGAAGAGAAGAGAAGAGAAGAAAGAAGAGAACAGAACAGAACTCAACCCAACCCAACCCAACCCAACCCAACCCAACCCAACCCAACCAGCGCAACGCAACGCAACGCAGCGCAGCGCAGCGCAACGCAACGCAACACACCGCACCGCACCGCACCGCACCGCAACGCAACGCAACGCAACGCAACGCAACCACCACAACACAACACAACACAACACAACACAACACAACACAACACACTACAACACAACACAACACAACACAACACAACACAACACACTACACAACACAACACAACAACAACACAACACAACACAAAACAACACAACACAACACAACACAACACAAAACAACACACCACCACACCACACCACACCACACCACACAACACAACACAACACAACACACCACACCACACCACACCACACCACACCACACAACACAACACAACACAACACAACACAACACAACACAACACAACACAACACAACACAACACAACACAACACAACACAACACAACACAACACACATGACTATTGACGTGATATCATGTAGAGGACGGACTGCTGCCTACCTGTCTGTGTTTCTGATATTACCTTACTGCACAAGTCTTAAAACTACAACACCTTAACACAGTCTTTATCTCCATCACACAATACAAACTTCAGCTCATGGGAATGAAAGAAAGAGAGAGAGATAGATAGCTAGATAGATAGATAGATAGACAGACATAGAGAGAGAGAGAGACAGAGAGAGACAGAGAGAGACAGAGTGAGAGACAGAGAGAGAGAGAGGAGGGGATAGAGAGACAGAGAGACAGGAGAGAGACAAAGAGAGAGAGAAGGGGATAGAGAGACAGAGACAGAGACAGAGAGACAGAGACAGAGAGAGACAGAGAGAGGGTGAGATAAAGACAGAGAGAGAGAGAAAGAGAGAGATAAAGACAGAGACAGAGAGAGGGTGAGAGAGAAAGACAGAGAGAGAGAGAGAAAGAGAGAGACAAAGAGGAGAGAGAGAGAGAGGAGAGAGAGAGAGAGAGAGAGAGGTGCCTGAAGGTCAGTGTCAATCTGAGATGTGTGAGGCCGGTAGCGTGGCCTTGAGCATACTTAGATGCCAGACTTTGTGCTGACCGAGACTGCGACAGCAATCCCTGCAATGATAGGAAGAGACGTGAAAGTGAAGAATTGTAGACTCTTTTATCATGATTATATTCAGTTACAGGCTGAAGGACGTAATACAGGGGGGGGGGGGGGGGGGGGTGTGCAAAAGTAGATATACAGTTATGAAAAAGGAAAACACGTACAATACTCATTGCATTTATTATACAAACAAATGGATATTGCATATACATGTAATAACAAGCACAGCCTTAATCCCTCAGATACTCAAACTGCTTGCCGTCGGTATTCACACACTCCTCTAATCGAGACCGGACACTCATGCACACTCTAGCACAAAGATCTTTATCAGCATCAATTTCTTGACAAGCCTGCAAGATGAACTGAATCATGTCATTAACAGTGCGCGGCTTGCGTGCGAAAACCCTTTCCTTTACATATCCCCCCAAAAAGAAGTCCATCTGTCTTCCTGTATTGTTTTAAAATCCATTTGCGCTCCTCGTCTGTCAAATTACCAGCCATGGTTAAATTAAATTGCCGCTTAGATCTAAATTAAATTGCCGCTTTACCTGCAAAAAAAAAAAATTAAAAGTTAGGATAAAAATACATGCATATTATTAGTTACGATAAAATATAATTAATGACACTGAAAATATCGAAAATAAGGCCAAGTAACTTAATGTGCTAATAATTTTAATGAATTAAGCATTACAATAATGATGTGGTACTTACAGTATACCTACTTTTGCACCCCCCTGTATTTCATTTTGCCTGAAGGATGTGTCTCTTGCACAGTATGCTGGGGTTTGTCATAGTTTTTCATACAGACAAAAAGATTGCATTAATATTGCTCTGTGGTGAAGTGAAATGATATTTAGAGTTTAGTGTTTTTTTTTCTTTCAACATTGATTGTTTGTGAGTGGTTTTGTTCTAGTTTTTTTTTTATTTGTTTGATTCTTTGTTAGTCTGTTTGCTAGTTTGTTTATTTGTGGTCACGATGTAGACACATGGTACATTGTATGTATGTAGAGCACATGACAGAAAGGTTGACAACAGAGGAGTTGTTCATGGGGAAAATCTTTCAAAATGTTTTAACAATGAAAAAAAAACCCCACTCACACACACACACACACAAAAGATGGTGCTTCATGGTAGTCTTGCATTCTTTTGAGAAGAAATTTCACCTAGAAAATCAGCTCTAACAAAATGGCAATACAGTAGAATGCAATGCAATGCACTGCAATGCACTGCAACACAACACAACACAACACAACACAACACAACACAACACAACACAACACAACACAACACACCACACCACACCACACCACACCACATCACACCACACACACCACACCACACCACACCACACACACACACACCACACCACACCACAACACAACAACACAATACAACACAACACAATGCAGCACAATACCATTAATACAACTAAACTTTAGCTGATAGAATATGGACAGAGACCAACTTCAGCTTCAGAAAGTCAAATGAAATTAGATATATTTTATGGTTTTGATATTGTTGTTGCTGTTTGTCATTTTGTTTGTTTTTGTTTCTTTTCTTGTTTTTTGTATTTGTCATCATTCTGTGGTGTATTATCTGGCGTGAACATGCACGTACATACACAGGCGATCACATCTGAATACGCATTAAACATCCATACCGACATCCCTACAAACACACAGACTCACACTGACACATACACACACACATACACACACACACACACACACACACACACACACACACACACACACATACACACACACACGCACGCACGCACACACACACACACACACAGACACTCGCTCTCTCTCGCTCGCTGTTTCTTTCTCTGTCTCTGTCTCTCTCTCTCTCTTTCTCTCTCTCTGTGTCTCTCTCTCTCTCTCTCGCTCGGTCGCTCGCTCGGTCTCTGTCTCTCTGTCTCTTTTGTCTGTCTTTGTCATTCTCTATCGTTGTCTCTCTCTCTCTTTCTCTCTAACTCTCTCCATCTCTCAAAAAGGGACATGTATCTTTCTCCGCACATCACAAGCATACTTTAACCAAATAATCTCACAACTCACATTCACAATCTCTCTATATACTACTCGTACACAGAATCAAACCCAGACCTCTACAGCCGAGCTCCCTCCAGGGTGAGTAGTGCACCCCCGAGCGGCCGGACCACCAGAGAGGCTGTCATAGAGGCTTTAAGGAGAGAGGCTACAGAGCCCTTTCGCTGTGGCACCCCGGCTTCTGTGGACAACAAATCAGCCGCCAGAAGACGTAAAGACTACGGAGAAGCCGTCCGCAAGTATATGGCAAGACCCAAGACCGCTGCAGAGTTTCTAGGTACCTGGACTGATGCTGAGAAACCAGAAGAACAAGAAAACCAATGCAAGCGCGTATTCAACAAAACAAGACAAGACAAGCGTAAATTTTCGGCCAACCAGCCTTCGTCAAGCGCGAACGCACGGTCACAAACAAGACCACAAACAACACCAAACAACGGATAATAAAAAGAGGACTAAAAACTTCCCTGCCGCCTCGTCCAGTGGATACAAAGGGACCAAAATATTATCCGTTGTTTGGTGGTGTTTGTGGTCTGTTTGTGACCGTGCGTTCGCGCTTGACAAAGGCTGGTTGGCCGAAAATTTGCGTTTGTGTTGTCTTGTTTTGTTGAATACGCGCTTGCATTGGTTTTCTTGTTCTTCTGGTTCCTGTTTGCTTGGGCGCGGGCAGTCGCACTTGTTTTGGATCTGATGTTGATAATTTGATTATACAACTTTATCGTGCATGTATATATATTGTTCACTCTTGAAACATCTTCATTGTTAAAATAAATAAATACATATATAACTGAATGAATGAATAAATAAATACGTAAATAAATGAATGAATAAACATAGATAGATCGAGAGAGAGATAGATGGATGGATAGATAGATAGATGGAAATAAAGATAGATAGATAGACAGATAGATAGATAGATAGATAAATAAACAAGTAAATAAAAACAAAAGACATGCACACACAGACACTCACACACACACACAAACGCACACAGGAACACACACACACACACACACACACACACACACACACACACACACACACACACACACACAACAAACACACACAGGAACACACACACACACACACACACGCACACACACACTCTCTCTCACACACACATACGCACACACGCACTCACACACACAGACACAGACAGACAGAGACACACACACACACACACACACACACACACACACACACACACACACACACACACCACACACACACACACACACACACACACACACACACACACACACACACACGCTTGTGTTATACAAATTACGAGAATACAAAAGTGAATGCATTACTGGATATTCGAATTTATATGCACTGCTGACCTTTTATAAAGTTATACATATTTTTCATTTGAAGATCGTTAAGAAGCCGATATTTAAACGAACTTTTAAGTTAGGTCGTAAATATTTTAAAATTCTCCTGTGATTTCTTAATTAAGATCGCGGTAAATGAAAGACAATTGTAAATCTGTATTTAATGCAATTAATGATTTGTGTTTTACGATGTACTCTATAGAATTTGTGGCTAAGTTTTAATTTTAAACACATTGTACAGTCCAGTTCAAGGATTTAAACTGTAATACCAAGTGCGTCAAAATACTTGAATTTGTAAGACTGGTTTTATATTTGTTTATTCAAAATCAGAACTAATCAGTCCTGCTATATAGTCTTTTTTTGTCATAATTTTCAGTAACCACTCTGGATGAATGAATGAATGCCATTTTGTCCTTTTTCTTAGACAACACTTTTCTATTTTATAGACCATTCAGAAAAAAGTAGGCTACCCCACATATTAAGTTATTGTTTATGATATTTTGTGAAACACCACACACACACACACAACAACCACACACACACACACACACACACACACACACACACCACACCCCACACACAGAGAGAGAGAGAGAGGGGAGGGAGAGAGAGAGAGAGAGAGAGAGAGAGAGAAAAGAGAGAGAGAGAGAGAGAGAGTAGAATCCTACGTCGTTGACAAGCAGAGAAAGAGAACGGACCAAAGAGCAGCTGCTGAGAGAGAAAGGGAACAGAGAGTTCCTCTGCTGATGGCCTAAGCTCAGACGACGCAGACAGTCCAGAGAATCGGAGGCACATCGAGTCACGCTAGAGCAGCCGGAAGTGTCGCGATCTAAGAGAAAGAAGCGACAGAGCGCTAAATCACTCCACTTTTCCTCTGCAACTGGCCGATGTACACCAAACGCAGTCTGCTGGAACAGAGGGAACAGAGAGCTTCCTCTGCTGCTGCCTATCCCTCCAGCCGATCCCATCAGTCCCAGAATCAGGTCACTCCATCGGTCACGCCCTACAGCCGGAAGTCGTCCGCGATCTCTCAAGGAAAGCCAAGCCTGTCACCCACTGTAGCGCCTCCTGATCACACCTTGTCCACTTTGTTAACCCCTGGCCAACCTGGGACCGATCGTCCCGCAGACAGGGGTTCCTTTCTTTCGGAAATTTCGTCCCCAAAGCCCAGCGTGCGTCTGGATGTGGAAACAAAGACGTCTTCCGGTAGAACTACCAAAACCACGTGCACCAAGACCTTCACCTTTGAGACTCCTTCTAATTATAGCATTCCGGTGAGTTACCATTTTTGTAGATACGGTCTCGAGTGTCGCATTTCTTGCTAAGGAATTTATTTTTAAAGATGTTACAATCTAGTTGTACTGCCTGACCGAGAGTAATATAAACGTAAAAAGAAAATTAACTTACAGTGTGCATTAATCAGGTTCAGATACTGGCTGACCAAGGATTATATTCCTACGTAAACTTATTTTTGCAGTCATATTAACTGCACACCATCACTGCAAAATACGTCTCATTTTTTGGTATACTTCGGCCATCTTTTTGTTTGTGTGCGTTGTTTTTGTGAATTGTTTATATCATGCACTAAATCGAAACTTCAGCTATTTCAACAATAGCAAAGAGTCTTATCTTTTGGTCTGGTTTACACACATTTTTGTCGTGGTCTTATCATTGTTAGATTATGTACAGGTCACTGAGTCACTACCATTTTACAAAACATTTGATATTCTGACGATAAACGAACTCAGGCAATCAAAGCGAATACTTCCACGTAATGCCAGCACACAAATTCCATACGGCATTAGTATAAAATTCAGTTCAGTCTACACACACAAAGACGATAAATGAGCGTCCAGCATCTCCATTCAGTTAAGTTTTAACCTTTTCTTTCTTCTTTTTTTCTTTTTTGTTTTGTTTTGTTTTGTTGTTTGTTTTGCTGTTCCATTTTTAAGCCACATTAAAGGTCACAGAATGGAGAACATTTTTAAAGCATGTTAAGACAATAATGACGATAGGGATGATAATCATGGTGCTATGGAATTCTTTCTGGGTTGAGACTGCGTGACAGGGCTGTACTCTACTCTTCCTTTCATAATGTATCCTGCGTCAACAAGACCTGAAATTACGGATACCTGTCAAAGTTGGTCAGGAGATAACGCACCTGTAAATAGCCAGCAGAATCGGCCAAGCCAAAACAACATCCAAGAAGATGGAAAGCATTCTTACCAACAAATGCCTATCAATTAAACATCAGGAAGAGAGTTCTTGAATGTTATATAGAACCAATACTGTTGTACGGTTGCGAGGCGTGGACAGTCAACAAGCAAAGCCAGAACAAGATTGAGGCAGCCGAGATGTGGTTTCTAAGAAGGATGTTGAGAGTTCCATGGACAGCAAAGAAAACAAACGAGACAGTCTTGATGGAGGCAGACACAAGCAGATCACTCATAAGGAAGATTAGGAAAAGACAGGCAACATTCACAGGCCATTTTTTGAGGAAAGGGGAATTGGAGCACCTGGTCACAACGGGAAAGCTGGAGGGAAGGAGAGCACCAGGTAGACCCAGGGAGAAAATGCTGGACGGACTTGCAGAGTGGCTGAAGACAGGGAGGGTGGAAGAGATGCTTGAGGCAACGAGAGATAGAGACAGATGGAAGTCCCATAATCGCCAACGCCATACGCAAGCACCTGATGATGATGATGAAAGTGGATGAGACTCGACTGTGTGGTCCTTGTCTTTCTTTGAGTCCATAGCACACTCCACTCCAATAGGAACCGGTTGGGGCCAAAAAATCCTACAACGATTTTGATAGGATTGATGATGGGATTCGAACCTACAACCTTCCAGTCGGTAGCCCTTCGCGCTAACCACAGCTTCAAAGTGAATTTTCATTCAGTTAAGTCAATACAACATGTATTCTTTGTATGAGGAGTAAGAATGGCGGTCACTTTTCTTCTCCAAACATAGTTTCCCGTCTTCTCTCTATCCGCACCCCCCCCCCCCCCCCCTCCACAACTCTTTCACTCGACACACTCGTATTTGCATAGTCACTGATATATGTGATGGAGCGATCACCATCAAGCCTTCGTATTTAATTAACATAAGACTGAAGCAGTGGCCCGCACTATAAATCGATGTGAAGTGCGGATAAAGAGGAACGTTCTGCAATGTACCTCCTCCCTCTCCCTCTCCGCCATTCCCATTCTCCCTCTTTCCCCTCCCCCTCTCTCTCCCCCCGTCCTTTCATTTTCTGCAAGAAATGGCCTCACTGGTATCCATACGTGTCCAAATTGCCTCAGTGACATTCTTTAGACCCTCGTAAAGTGGTGTTTGATGGTTGTCAGGAAATGGGGACACTCTCTGTCAACTACAGGCTGGGTTGGTCGGGTTGCTGTGCAAACTGTGCTGGTGGTTTCAATAAAGATGCTTAGGACTTGCATGAGATGAGAACACTGATGGAGAATCGCACTACAAGTTGCATCAGGTTTTAAGATCTCAGACTGATGATGTACATATATATACCAGGGGTATGTTGAGTCTCCCTTTCATCTGCCACAACCATTAGAGATCTGTATCGCACATCGTTTGTAGTCTAGAGCAAATGGAATGATGACGACGAATCGATTTGACGGCGTTTTGAGCCAATCTCACCACTGAATATT
>CM060312.1:16343065-16348065 GCA_030674185.1 Monoplex corrugatus
TCAGGACAGTTAAGAGGGTGACAAATGACCCATCCTTTAGTTGAAAAAGAGAAGAGAGACTGGATGTGATAATGCAAATCAAATCACGTCTAAGGAATACGAAACGATAAGATTGCCGATGATGACACATATAGCACTGAAATAGTCTGAGGAAACGTGAATCTGCTGCTCTCTTTGGCTACTGCTTCTCAGCATTCGATCTGTCCATCTCACTACAACTAACAAACAAACTAAGCGATTAGAAACAAAAGAAAGCTATTTCCAAAAAAAAGTTAGTTATTACTCATTTTCAGTAGTGAATTATTTTTGAGTTCCATAATTGGCTGGAATATTTGATTACATGGTTTGTTACAAATCGACGAAGGAGCACAATCATTTTTCGTTCTTGATTAATATTTTATCTATCTATCTATCTATCTATTATCTATCTATCTATCTATCTATCTATCTATCTATCTATCTATCTATCTATCTATCTATCTATCTATCTATCTTTTGTCTATCTATCTATCTAGCTATCTATCTATCTATCTATCTATCTATCTATCTATCTGTGTATCTATCTATCTATCTATCATCTGTCATCTATCTATCTATCTATCTATCTATCTGTCTATCTATCTATCTTATCTATCCTATCTATCTATCTATCTATCTGTCTATCTATCTATCTATCTTCTATCTATCTATCTATCTATCTATCTATCTATCTTCTGTCTGTCTATCTATCTATCTATCTATTATCTTTCTTCTATCTCTCTTCTCTCTCTCTCTCTCTCTTGTGTGGTGTGGGTGTTTTTGTTTGTGTGTTGTATGTGTGGTTGGTTTCTATCTATGTGTCAGTCAGTTTGTGTATATGTGTGTGTCAAGACTTTGACAGAGCTTTCTATTTTAACAAATTGTGTGTGTTCTTTGTAGGTATTTCAGCCAGTCAACATCCGAGGTGCTCCAAGAATGTATTACAGGTGAGTGATTATGTGCTGTAGGTATGTGGTCTGTGTGTGTATGCGTGTGCGCGCGCGTTTTGTGTGTGTGTGTGTGTGTGTGTGTGTGTGTGTGTGTGTGTGTGTGTGTGTGTGTGTGTGTGTGTGTGTGTGTGTGTGTGTGTGTGTGTGGTGTGTGTGTGCAGTCGTGCACGTAAAACTGACATCTGTTATGTAAAACCGTTCTTTGTCATGTAAAACTGACCTCTGTCCTGTAAAATTGACTTCTGTCCTGTAAAATTGACCTCTGTCATTTAAAACTGATCTCTGTCATGTAAAACTGACCTCTGTCATGTAAAACTGACCTCTGTCATGTAAAACAGATCTCTGTTATGTAAAACTGACCTCTGTCATGTAAAATTGACCTCTGTCATGTAAAACTGACCTCTGTCATGTAAAACTGACCTCTGTCATGTAAAACTGATCTCTCTCGTCTTAAATTGACATGTAAAACTGACCTCTGTCGTGTAAACTGAACTCTGTTATGTAAAACTGACCTCTGTCATGTAAAACTGACCTATCTCGTCTTAAATTGACATGTAAAACTGACCTCTGTCGTGTAAAACTGACCTCTGTCATGTAAAACTGACCTCTGTCATGTAAAAACTGATCTCTGTCATGTAAAACTGATCTCTGTCATGTAAAACTGATCTCTGACATGTAAAACTGACCTCTGTTATGGAAAACTGACCTCTGTCATGTAAAACTGACCTCTGTCATGTGAAACTGACCTGTGTCATGTAAAAATGACCTCTGTCATGTAAAACTGATCTCTGTCATGTAAAACTGACCTCTGTTATGTAAAAGTGACCTCTGTCATGTAAAACTGACCTCTGTCATGTAAAACTGACCTCTCTCATCTTAGTTTGACATGTAAAACTGATCTCTGTCATGTAAAACTGACCTCTGTTATGCAAAACTGACCTCTGTCATGTAAAACTGGCCTCTGTTATGTAAAACTGACCTCTGTTATGTAAAACTGATCTCTGTCATGTAAAACTGATCTGTTATGTAAAACTGACCTCTGTTATGTAAAACTGACCTCTCTCGTCTTAAATTGACATGTAAAACTGACCTCTGTCGTGTAAAACTGAACTCTGTTATGTAAAACTGACCTCTGTCATGTAAAACTGACCTATCTCGTCTTAATTTGACATGTAAAACTGACCTCTGTTGTGTAAAACTGACCTCTGTTATGTAAAACTGACCTCTGTTATGTAAACTGACTCTTTATGGAAAACGACCTATTCATGTAAACTGACCTCTGTCACGTGAAACTGACCTCTTCACGTAAAACTAACCTCTGCTGTAAACTGACCTCTGTTATGTAAAACTGACCTTGTTATGAAACTGACCTCTGTATGTGAAACTGACCTGTGTCATGTAAATGCCTCTGTCATGTAAACTGATCTCTGTCATGTAAACTGACCTCTGTTGTAAAAGTGACCTCTGTCATGAAACTGACCTCTTCATAAAACTGACCTCTCTCGTCTTAGTTGACAGTAAAACTGATCTCTGTCATGTAAAACTGACCTCTGTAGTAAAATGACCTCTGTCATGTAAAACTGGCCTCTTTATGTAACGACCTCTGTTATTAAACTGATCTCTGTCATGTAACTGATCTGTTGTAAAACTGACTCTGTATGGAAACTACCTCTGTCATTAAATGGCCTCTGTTATGTAAAACTGACCTCTGTATGAAAATGACCTCTGTCATGTAAAACTGACCTCTGTTATGAAAACTGACTCTGTTATTAAAACTGATCTCTGTTATTAAGATTCTTATGTAAAACGACCTCTTTAGTAAAACGACCTCTGTCTGTAACTACCTCGTAGTAAAAGACCTCTGTTGATTGTAAAATACCTCTGCTAAATTGACAGTAACTCTTATTAATGAACTGCTTATTTAATCTCTAAACTTTAAACTCCATAACTGACTTCTGAAACTCTAATACTCATAAAACGACTTGTAAAACTCTTTAAATGACCCTGTCATTAAACTCCTGCTGTAAAATGACTCTGTCATGTAAAATACCTTGTATAAACCTGGTCTGTAAATACTCTCATGTATGTAAATGATCTCTTCATGTAAAACTGACCTCTGTCATGAAACTGCCTGCATAACCTGTCATGTAAAACTGACCTCTTCATGTAAAACTGACCTCTGTCATGTAAAAACTACTCGTGTCATGAAAATGACCTCATCTGTAAAATCTTCTGAAAAACCCTGTAGTAAACTGACCCTGTCATGTGAAACTGACCCTGTCGTTAAAACTGACCCTGTCATGTAAAACTGACCTCTGTTATGTAAAACTGACCTTGTCTGTAAAACGACCTCTTCATGAAAACTGACCTCGTTATAAAACCTCTGTCATGGAAAACTTTGTATAATACCTCTGTATGTAACTGACCTCTTATGTAAACCTCTGTCATGTAAAATGACCTCTGTCATGTAAACTGATCTCTGTTGTAAAACTGACTCTGTTATGTAAAACTGACCTCTGTCATGTAAACTGACCTTGTCATGTAAAATGACCTCTTCATGTAAATCTGATCTCTTCATTAAAACTGACCTCTGTTTGTAAAATGACCTTGTATGTAAAACTGACCTCTGTATGTAAAACTGTCTTGTATGTAAAAACTGATCTGTTATGTAAAACTGATCTTTAGTAAAACTGATCTGTATGTAAAACATGTTTATGAAAACTGCCCTGTATGTAAAACTGACCTCTTTGTAAAACTGACTCTTTAAAACTACCTCTTTGTAAAACTGACCTCTGTTTGAAAACTCCTCTGTCATGTAAAACTGACCTCTGTCATGTAAAACTGACCTCTGCTATGTAAAACTGACCTATGTCACGTAAAACTGACCTCTGTCATGTAAAACTGACCTCTGTTTATGTAAAACTGACCTTTGTTATTTGAAACTGACCTGTATCATCTATAAAACCGACGTATGTTACATGAAGGTACCAGAGCGTATTTCATGGTCCACAGGCCTCTTAACCCTTTTGGGGGCTTGTTTGGCTGGGTCTTCTTTTCACTCTCTACCAGGGCCTGGGTCTTCTTTTCACTCTCTACCAGGGCCTGGGTCTTCTTTTCACTCTCTACCAGGGCCTGGGTCTTCTTTTCACTCTCTACCAGGGCCTGGGTCTTCTTTTCACTCTCTACCAGGGCCTGGGTCTTCTTTTCACTCTCTACCAGGGCCTGGGTCTTCTTTTCACTCTCTACCAGGGCCTGGGTCTTCTTTTCACTCTCTACCAGCGCCGTTCTTTTCACAGACAGCTCATGCATTTTAAGCAGTTTTAATGACACTCGGTGTAATAACGGGCGTCTTGAGGAAAGCTGGTGCTTTCTTCTGTGCAATCAGGCGTTTGCACCGTTCGTATGAGGAGGTGTTTTGTGGCCTCCGAGTCTGTCTCTGTTTTTTATGTCTTTCTCTCAGTACGTCAGTCAGTCAGTCAGAGTTTGACTGTTTGTCTGTCTGTCTGTCTGTGTTTGTCCCTGTCTCTCTTTTCTCTTGTCTCATTTGTTGATTTGTTTTGTTTTGTTTTGTTGCAAATGGTTCCTGTCTTGCAAGCTGCTTTCTTCCTACGTTTCTGTCTGTCTGTCTGTCTCTCCCTTGTCTCTCTCTCTTTCCCACTCACTCTCTCTCTCTCCCTGTCTCTCTCTCTTTATTTCTGTCCCTCCCCCTCCCTCTCCCTCTGCCTCTCTCTCTGTCTCTGTCGCTGTGTCGCTTTCTAGCTTTCTTTCTCTCTCTCTCTCTCTTTTCTTTGTTTGATTGTTTCTCTTTTCTTTTTTTTTCGAATTCCTATTTTGTTTGTTAGATGTAAAGCTTTGATATCTGTTCCACATGTTATTTTTTTTTATTTTGATGGTTTGATCTTGATTTTATTTGCTTTTAAACACTTTCTTTTCTTACCCTGACCTGCTTTTCGACTCATTTCGGAGAAATAGAGAGAGGGAGAGTGGGAAGCAGAATAAGAAGAGAAAAAGAAGGAGAAGGAGGAAGAGGAA
>CM060312.1:16353065-16358065 GCA_030674185.1 Monoplex corrugatus
AGTTCACATCAGTCAGTTCACATCAGTTAGTTCACATCAGTTAGTTCAATTCAATTCTATTCATTACGCGGGCAGGATGGAGTTTTTGATAGAGCCGTGGAGTCAAGATCTGATGTCTCGAGTTCAATCCCAGCCTGCACCATTAAAAACTGGCCTGTTCACTCGCTGCTCATATCAACGTTTCCATCATTCTGGTGATGGTGTCAGCTCACATTAAAAACTGGCCTGTTCACTCGCTGCTCATATCAACGTTTCCATCATTCTGGTGATGGTGTCAGCTCACATTAAAAACTGGCCTGTTCACTCGCTGCTCATATCAACGTTTCCATCATTCTGGTGATGGTGTCAGCTCACATTAAAAACTGGCCTGTTCACTCGCTGCTCATATCAACGTTTCCATCATTCTGGTGATGGTGTCAGCTCACATTAAAAACTGGCCTGTTCACTCGCTGCTCATGTCAATGTTTCCATCATTCTAGTGATGGTGTCAGCTCACATTAAAAACTGGCCTGTTCACTCGCTGCTCATATCAACGTTTCCATCATTCTGGTGATGGTGTCAGCTCACATTAAAAACTGGCCTGTTTACTCGCTGCTCATATCAACGTTTCCATCATTCTGGTGATGGTGTCAGCTCACATTAAAAACTGGCCTGTTTACTCGCTGCTCATATCAACGTTTCCATCATTCTGGTGATGGTGTCAGCTCACATTAAAAACTGGCCTGTTTACTCGCTGCTCATATCAATGTTTCCATCATTCTAGTGATGGTGTCAGCTCACATTAAAAACTGGCCTGTTCACTCGCTGCTCATGTCAATGTTTCCATCATTCTGGTGATGGTGTCAGCTCACATTAAAAACTGGCCTGTTTACTCGCTGCTCATGTCAATGTTTCCATCATTCTGGTGATGGTGTCAGCTCACATTAAAAACTGGCCTGTTTACTCGCTGCTCATATCAATGTTTCCATCATTCTGGTGATGGTGTCAGCTCACATTAAAAACTGGCCTGTTTACTCGCTGCTCATGTCAATGTTTCCATCATTCTGGTGATGGTGTCAGCTCACATTAAAAACTGGCCTGTTTACTCGCTGCTCATATCAATGTTTCCATCATTCTGGTGATGGTGTCAGCTCACTGTTTGATAGGTCCCTTTCCTCCCCTCTGCATTTCAAAACCATGCCAGGTCATAAGGTTTTGCGTAGGCCCAGGGAGTCTTCCAGACAATTGCTGACAGATTTGGGTAGAACGCATACGGAATTGTCCGGAATCGGTGGATCTGTCTTGGACAAAATTCAAACTCAGATTCAGTTCAGTTGAACCCAATCTAACCCAATACAATTTACTTCAATTCAGTTCACTTCAGTCATCCTTTAATAGTCCATCAAGATGTGCATGTACTGGGCCTGCACTACACGTATTTCATTCTCACATCTACCTAAGATACAGTGACAAATCTATATAAAACTTGCCAAAAATACAAACACTTCAACGGATCAACTCACTCACTAAACACATCAGCCGGTCATTCAAGCGTTCCACGTGCACAGTTAGGTAACTAAAATTGCTAAACTTAAGTGTTTGTTTTTAATGTGGGTGTTAGTCCTGATACGGCCTTAGTAGTCGGCTGGGCTACAAGCAATATAAAAACTGTCTGAAAGTCTGGCCTGGTTGATGGTTTCTTACGTGTGGTCTCATCATCTCATGCACCAGGCTCTGTACAGAGTATAAAGTGACGGTTTCCGGCAACTGACAGCACCGTTGTCAGCCAGCGATATAGTGAGAAGATATTCGAGGGTTGACAACCAGAACCGAGCATCTCGGTTTTCTAATAGTTTACAGGAGATGATTTTTTAACTGGGTTTTCAGGGAGAGGCTATATCTACATTTTGAGATACTGGTTTTTTGGTTTTATCGATAACCGATCAAAAATCAATATCATGGCAAGAACAAAGTCCACCAAGTGAAAGACCACATCAAAAGCAACAGTTCAGAATAAAAAAAAAGTGAAAATTGACCCAAAAAAAAGTGAGGTACTGGGTTCCCTGGCTGTCAACCCTCGATATGACTGTGATATTGTTGATGGATTGAAGCCCAGCATCTTCAGTTTGAAAGTGAAGATCTGTCACATTGCCGATGACTTGTTGCACATAACATCATCATTTGTTGCTGTTACAATTATTGTTGTTGTTGTTGTTGTTGGTATTGTCCCAAGTTCTACGCCCTCCTCAGTAACGTTGATCCTGTGCCGCTCATTCCGGCCTCACAACACACACCGCCAGCCCCATGTTCATTCACCGGAAGTCCCAGTGCCAGTGCCAGAAAACCCACTGGAGCCAGTGATGTGGAGCCGCCATTTGGCCACCCACCAGAGTAAACCTTGCACTGTCGCGTGGGTCAACTGGGTGGAGTCCGCCAGTGCCTATTCTGATTCAAGCTTTCCAGCTTTGTTATACTAACGACAGCAATGGCTCATTTGCGGAGCAGGACCGAGTGAGATATTCCTTTCAAGGAGGTTATCAACCCCGGCCATCATCCAGTAATAGTACTCCATGATCCACCGATACCAAAGACCTCAGCCTGAATTCCCCTAGGTACAGAAGCAGTAAAAGAAACCGAAACTGATGTTACCATGAAATCAGACATGAAGGGTTACAGAATCCAGAGCAGTTTTTTTCTTTTCGTGTATTCGATACTGTGAAGAGTATTGGGCATTTCCAGACTTAAGAAAGAAAGAAAGAAAGAAAAGAAAAGAAAGAAAGAAAGAAAGAAAGAAGGAAAGAAAGAAAGAAGGAAAGAAAGAAAGAAAGAAAGAAAAGAAAGAAACAACAACAGCCACATCGTTGACGCAATACCGTATGTGGCGTCGTCATCTAGAACTAGCTTGCCACCACTTTCCTCCCTACCTCCAGTAGTGTGAGAAGGATTTGACTGATTGTCTCCCCCCCCCCCCCCACGCCCTTCTCCCTTTCTCTCTGTCCTTCTGTCTCTGTCTGTCTGACTGTCTGTCTGTCTCCGTCTGTCTGTCTGTCTGTCTCTGTCTCTCTCTTTGTGTGTATCTCTGTCTGTCTGTCTGTCTCTTTCTCTCTGTCTCTCTCTGTCTCTGTCTGTCTGTCTGTCTGTCTGTCTGTCTGTCTCTCTCTCTCTCTCTCTCTCTCTCTCTCTCTCTCTCTCTCTCTCTCTCAGTGCTGGCTTACGGAAACATGACTAGACCTAACAAGCGAGCAATGCGAAGTTTGATGAAACGTTTTTTTTTTTCCTTAAACGTCTACCGTCGGACAATAAAATATCATTATCATTCTATGTGCCCGTCTGTGTGTCTGTGTTTGTGTGTGTGACTGACTCTCTCTCTCCCTCTCTTTCTGTCTCTGTCTCTCTCTCTTCCTCTCTCTCTCTGTGTCTCTCTCTGTCTCTCTCACGTTCTCGCCCCTCTCTCCCTCTCTCTGCCCCTCCATCTCTCTCTTTCTATCTCTCTCTGTGTCTGTCTCTGTCTGTCTTTCTCCCTCTGTGTATCTTTCTCTGTCTTTCTCTGTCTTTCTCTGTCTCTCTCTTTGTCTTTCTCTCTCTCTCTGTCTTTGTTGTCTCTCTCTGTCTCTCCCTGTCTCTCTCTGTCTCTCCCTCTCTCTCTGTCTATCTGTACATCTCTGTCTCTCTGTCTGTCTATATTTCTCTCTTGTCTCTGTTTCTCTTTCTGTCTCTCCCTGTCTCTCTCTGTCTTCGTCTCTCTCTTTCTCTGTCTCTCTCTCTCTCTCTCTCTCTCTCTCTCTCTCCCTCCCTCTCTCTCTCTCTCGACGGGTACGGCAGTGAAGTGGGCAAGTGAGCAAAAGTCGATCGGACGTTCAGAGGGAAAGTCCTAGGTTTAATACCCGTTGACACCACAGCCTGGCGGATAAAGGATGGACATTTTTCCGACCTCCCAGGTCAGGATGTGAGCAAATGTTTCCAGGGTTACCTTGTGTACACCATCAAACGACACACAGAACACACACCACACACACACACACACACCACACACACACACACACTACACACACACAACACACACACACACACACACACATACACACAACACACACAACACACATCACACACACACACACACACACACACACACACACCACACACACACATACACACACACACATACAACACAACACACACACACACACACACACAACACACCACACACACACACACACCACATACAACACACACAACACACACACACACACACACACAACACGCACACACGAAACAAAACGCGTATTGAATACAACCAGACAAGACAGGCGCTAATATTCGGCCCACTGACCTTTGTCAACTTCCCTGGTGCTTCGTCCAGTGGGAAAAGAAAAGGACTAAAACGAAGCAGCGGAGAAGTTTTAGTCTTTTTCTCCTAATTTTTGTATTTGGTGTTTATTCGTTTGTGATCTGTCTTGTCTGGTTGCATTAAATACGCGTTCTGATTCTGTTTTTTGTGGTTCCCGTTTGCTTGAATGCGGGCAGTCACTCTTGTTTTGGATTCATCATCATCATCATCAGGTGCCCTACCGCATGGCGTTGGCGATCATGGACTTCCATCTGCCTCTATCTCTCGTTGCTTCTAGCATCTCCCCACCCTCTTCGTCCCCAGTCACTCTGCAAGTCCGTCCAGCATTTTCTTCCTGGGTCTACCCGATGCTCTCTTACCCTCCAGCTTTCCCGTTGTGACCAGGCGCTCCAAATCCCCCTTCCTCATAAAATGGCCCATAAATGTTGCCTGTCTTTTCCTAATCTTCCTTATGAGTGATCTACTTGTGTCTGCCTCCATCAAGACTGTCTCGTTTGTTTTTTTTGCTGTCCATGGAACTCTCAACATTCTTCTTAGAAACCACATCTCGGCTGCCTCAATCTTGTTCTGGCTTTGCTTGTTGACTGTCCACGCCTCGCATCCGTACAACAGTATTGGTTCTATATAACATTCAAGAACTCTCTTCCTGATGTTAATTGACAGGCATTTGTTG
>CM060312.1:16363065-16368065 GCA_030674185.1 Monoplex corrugatus
CTGTTTTGTGTCGTTAGATTAGATTATCATAATCAGGGTAAGCAGAATCTGAGTAATCAGGTTACCACTTAAAAATTGTGCTTTTAAGGACGAGCGAATGTTCATGTAACATGGGATTACAGGTGAATGTACTGTGAATGGTCGTTTGGACTTCAGCTGACCAAAAGCAGGTTTGTGAGAACATTTCAGTGACTGTTCAACGGCCTGGCTTCACAATGAAATGCAGAGGCATTAGTTGTAGGATGCTGACGAAATGAAATTAAGTGGTAAAAAGTGTTGTTTGTTTTATTTAATAGGGTGTCCAAGATGATGAGTTGTTGTTCAAAGTTCACATGAACTCAGGAAGCCTATTTCTTTGTTCTCCTTGATTTCTAGTTTTCAGTGATCTGTGTTTATCCATGTGTTGATGATGATGATGATGGTGGTGGTGGTGGTGGTGGTGTGATGATGATGATGACGACGATGATGACGATGACGGTGACGATGATGATGATGATGATGATGATGGACTCTCTCGTCGATCCGACCAGTGAATAATCATACTGGTCCTCATCGCCTAGATATGGGTCTTCGTGTGGATACAAGACCTCACAGGTAAGGTGAGGCGAGGTGTTTTGTCCGTGTAATGATGATGATGATGATGACAACGATGACGGTGATGATGATGATGATGATGACGACGACGACGACAATGATGATGATGGTGATGACGACGACGACGACGATGACGACGACGACGACGATGACGATGACGACGACGACGACGACGACGATGATGATGATGACGACGACGACGACGATGAGATGACGACGAGACGTGATGATGATGATGATGCGATGACGGACATGACGATGACGACGACGACGATGATGATGATGATGATGATGACGACGATGACGACTGACGACGAGATGATGATGATGAGATGATGACTGACGACGATGTACGGACCCTCGACGAGAATGATTCATTATACTGGTACTCATCACCTGGTGTGGGTGTCTGTCGGAAAGAACTCCTACGGGTTTGGGTTTTGCTTCAATCGGTCCTTCCTCTGTTGAATAGCAGCAGTTCTATATTGCTCAAATGCACATGAAAACAGCAAACTACTCTCGCCAGTCCTACGCACTGGTATACTATACCATTTATGTTCTTTGGTTCCATTTATCATTCTGACCAGTGGGCTATCACTTGTCGTGTACCCACGACCCACTTCAGCCCTGTGAAGTTTTTGATTCACTCCTTTGCATTCATTCCAGATATCAGAAGAACTAGCATACTTTCATAAACAGATAGATCTACATACTTGAATGCATATATACTTATTGTACATACATACATACATACATGGATCTGCATGTATATGTTTTTAATCATTTGAAATATTACAAGAACAAGCATTCACATATAAAATGATACAAATTATACTTAAGTATACACACACATTCACACTTGGACACATGCATTCGCGAATGCGCGAGAAAAATCAAGCAGCTGAAATACATATGCATATGACGACAGACGTCATTATTATCTGTTGTCTCTCAACGATTTCAGAGACAAGATCACAAGCAAATGATGAAATTGATAGAATATCATTCACTAGTTCACCCACTTTAACCCTTTGGCTCCCGCACCCTGTCCATAAACTGCAAAATCTTAACCCCTTTGACTCCGTCACCCTGGCCACCAGCTTCCTTCAGGAAGCTGGTGGACAGGGTGAGGGAGTCAAAGGGTTAAGTGTTTGCACGGCTGATAATGCAGGATGCTGGTGGACAGGTTGAGGAGTCAAAGGGTTAAGTTTTTGCACGGCTGATAATGCAGGATGCTGGTGGACAGGATGAGGGAGTCAAAGGGTTAAGTTTTTGGATGGCTGATAATACAGGAAGCTGGTGGACAGGGTGAGGAGTCAAAGAGTTAAGTTTTTGCAAGGATGATAATGCAGGATGATGGTGGACAGGGTGAGGGAGTCAAAGTGTTGTTTTTGCATAGCTGATAATGCAGGAAGCTGGTGGACAGGGTGAGGGAGTCAAAGGTTAAGTTTTTGCATAGCTGATAATGCAGGATGCTGGTGGACAGGGTGAGGGAGTCAAAGGGTTAAGTTTTTGCATGGCTGATAATGCAGGAAGCTGGTGGACAGGGTGAGGGAGTCAAAGGGTTAAGTTTTTGCATAGCTGATAATGCAGGATGCTGGTGGCCAGGGTGCGGGGGTCAAAGGGTTAACGCCCGCACCCACGAAAGCAATACAGCAAACGGATTGCTCCGCCACGTTATATAACGGTCAACGTGACTAAAAAGTGTTGCGTAGTCTTTCTCGTAGGTCGTCCTCGAAATAGAATAAACGATACTACTGCGTAAACGTTTTGCTCTGGGGTATTAACAACGCATGAAAAGGCAGCTAGCTAGCTTATGCCTCCAACAAGATAAGAAGAACACACACACACACAGGCAGGGCTAGCAGATAAGACAGTCAAACGAAAAATCCCTTATGTGCCAGATATCAGGATGGCGGCTGGAAAACTGACTGGTCAAAATAGCATTGTGGCGACTGATAATCAAATCTAGCTATTTCGAGATGACCACCAGGGAGGAGGAAAAGAAAGAGGAGGACTGTGGTTGGGAGTGGACGAAGGGGGTTGGGGGGTGGGGTTGGGGGGTGATGAGGAACAAGAAAAAGTTGCCAGGCTGATCAGTGCAGACACTTATATACTGACACAGACGGTTTGAAGTCGTTGATCATTTATGCCAGAGAGAGAGAGAGAGAGAGGGGGGGGGGAGTAGAGAGGGAGAGAGAGAGAAGAGGAGAGGGAGAGAGATAGAGATAGAGACAGAGACAGAGAGAGACAGAGAGACAGAGAGACAGAGAGAGACCGAGAGACAGAGAGACAGAGTGTGTGTGTGTGTGTGTGTGTGAGTGAGTCAGAGAGAGAATGAAAAAGAGAGAGCGAGAGTGAGAGAGAGAGGGGAGATAGAAAGAGAAAGAAGGGTAGAGAAGAAGAGAGAGAAGGGAGAGACAGAGGAGAGAGAGGAGGGAGAGAGACGGAGAGAGAGAAAAGAGAGAGAGTGAGAGAGATAGCGAGCTAGAGATGGGAGAGTGAGAGAGAGAGAGAGAGAGAGAGAAAGAGAGAGAGAGAAGGAGGGAAAGAGCCAAAGAGCGAGAGAGGGAGACAGAGAAAGAAAGAAAGAGGGAGGGAGAGAGAGAAAGAACGAGAGAGCGAGAGAGTGAGTAAGAGACAGAGAGACACACACACACACAGACAGAGAGGGGGGGGGGCAGAGAAAAGAGAGAGCGAGAGAGAGAGAGAGTGATTGAGAGACATAGAGAGAGAGATAAATACAGACAGCCAGGCAGACAGACAGACAAAGAGACATATATAGACATGAGAAACAGAGAGAAAGAAAGAGAGAATATCAATAACATTTCTTGAAAGACTTCCGCATGAACCATCTTAATTTTTTTTAACTTCCCAGTCAGTAACAACAAAAAGCCAACATTAACTTTTTTATTTTTCATCAAAATTGTTACAGCAGGCAGTCTGGTCTGAAACATAATAGGCTATTTATTTTTATTTCATAGGCTATAGGCTATTTATTTTTATTTCATAGGCTATAGGCTATTTATTTTTATTTCATAGGCTATAGGCTATTTATTTTTATTTCATAGGCTATAGGCTATTTATTTTTATTTCATAGGCTATTTATTTTTATTTCATAGGCTATTTATTTTTTATTTCATAGGCTATTTATTTTTATTTCATAGGCTATTTTATTTTTTTATTTATCATAGGCTATTTATTTTTATTTCATAGGCTATTTATTTTTATTTCATAGGCTATTTATTTTTATTTCATAGGCTATTTATTTTTTATTTCATAGGCTATTTATTTTTATTTCATAGGCTATTTATTTTTTATTTCATAGGCTATTTATTTTTATTTCATAGGCTATTATTTATTAAGGCTATTTATTTTTATTTCATAGGCTATTTATTTTTATTTCATAGGCTATTTATTTTTATTTCATAGGCTTTTTATTTTATTTATAGCATAGGCTATTTATTTTTATTTCATAGGCTTTTATTTTTATTTCATATATTTATTTTTATTTCATAGGCTATTTATTTTTATTTCATAGGCTATTTATTTTTATTTCGTCTTACAGTCGGATGAAATAAAAAATGGATATTAAGCGTTTTTCTGAAACATTTTATTGCAGAGAGTCTAGCCTACACTTATTTTCTGAGTCTCTCTTGTTTGGGAGAAGTAAGTCATTGTTCGGCTTTGTTTCGTTCGAAATGTTGCAATAAAGAATATGAGCACGTCATACTCGGCATTTTATACAAATGACAAAGGTTGTTTGGTCCAGGCTAGATATCAACAGCTCCTATACTTTAGAACCACACAAGCACAAACACACATATCTACACACACACACATACATACATACATACATTTACACACACACACACACGCACGCACTCACACACACACACACACACACACATACACACACACACACACACACACACACGCACGCACACACACACATACGACACACACACACACACACACAGACACAGACACACACAGACACACACACACACACACATATATATATATATATATATATATATATATATATATGTATATGTATATATATGTATATGTATATGTATATGTATAATATATGTATATATATATATATATATATATATATATATATATATATATATATATATATATACATACATAGCTGCAGTATATATAGAATATATATAGATATACATATATAACTGCAACAACTATTGCACACAAGTCAGTGGAGAGAGTATCATAGAAAAATACGATACTATTGGACATTTTTGTAGGCTCGAAAGCTCGAAATATATTTATTCTAAATACCTTTTTATATTTCTGTCGATATGATACTATTAAACAATTTTGTTGGCTCAAAAACTGGAAATGTTCTAAATACTTTTTTTTATTTCTGTCAATATGAT